>OZ014475.1:4224565-4824565 GCA_963965965.1 Trididemnum nubilum
TTCAAATAAACCAAAAATGCGCTCCTATGGTCGTGATTTTATGCGCGTTTTTGTGATTTCTATCCAATGCAATGACTTACTTTGCAGGCGATCACTGTTCGGCACCCGTTTGCTCGACTTCTATCAGCTTTCAATGACAAGTTTTCCCCCAACAGAGCTACCTCGGAACAATACAGGAAACTTGGCCGCAAAATTGAATTACTCTGCCGGTACCTTCGCAGTGATGAGGCCCTTCAACTCAAAGCTTATAGAACGCCACTATTTGAAGACTTTATTAACTACATTATACATTTTTCTAAAAATTTTGAGGATGAAGATGGCATTTGGACTCCATTTTACAATCAATGTTTTCCTTGTTTTGGCCATTATGACGTCATAATTAAGTTTGAAACGCTATACGCTGACCTTGGAAACTTGACTCACATTTTAGAAATGTCAAACAACCACAGGTGGGCAGTATTCCCAAAAGTTCCTTTTAAAACTACTGAAGCTAAAGTTAAAGCCGCTTTCGAAAAATTACCGAAGCCCCTAGTTGATAAGCTGTACATAAAATATCGCCACGATTTTGAAGTTTTTGGCTATAAGCGACCGGAATTTTTGAATTAATTTTTTAATCAAAGTGTAGTAGGATGTTTCATAATTTCACCTTTTTTGAAATTAAAAATGCTTGGGGTCTCATCAGATCGGATTTAGGCCACAATGAAGAAATAAAATTTTTTTTTCGATTACTCGTTGTTTTGAGGGTGTCCCGCCCCCCCAAAGTTTGATATTTTTGGCCGCGGGGAATTTTTTTTGACAAAATTTTAACTGTTTTAGCATCAAAATTTTTTTTGGTATCAAAATTTACAGAATGCTCAACTTCCTATCTGTAGTCAATACATTCTTAATCGCTAGCTCCAACAGAAACGAAGTTATTTACGAAAAACTGTTTTAGCACTCAGTAAAGCTGAAAATAAGATAATATCAAGTCAGTACCGGCTTGGCATAAAAAGCAAATCAAACTGCAAAACAATCATATGCAAAAAGAAAAAACTCAAACAGTTTTAGAACGAAAACGACGAATGGGACATCTCATTACACGCTGCCCTGCATTTATACTGCTCGAGAGGTCCATTTGGGGTTGTTCTTTGGCTCCTAAAGGTACGATACGTTGATACAGGGTTTTAAAATGGCTGGAAATTTTGAGCTTGCAACAAAGTTCTTTACCTCCCGTGGACGATTAGAGAAACAAAAACAACAAAACGAGTAAAGTAACAAAGGCAAAAAACACATCAAGCAGAGCTACTACTTAAGTATGAACGTAATCTGTCTGGTTTCTTCGTGAAGAATTATCTCGAATCTTTTTGCGATGCTACAGATCTTTCAGCTAACCTATTTCTCTTTCATTGCAGCGATTACGATTTTCGATAGATTTCCAAAATTCGGCTGAGTCAAACGAGATGCATTGCGCGGTTTTACTGGAAATGGTAAAAGTCACATAAATGAAACCTATCTATCTCACGTCATCGATGAGATTGAAGGCAAAAGCAAAGGCCCAAATACATTGGTAGCCTACAAGGCGCTCTTTCAAACAAAATCAAGCCTATTACTAGTGGTTCTCCGGAGAATTTGATTGACAGAGAAGCTCCAGATGTGCGCATTACCCCCATTGCTAAGTTGCATCTTCAAAACAAACATTGCTGGTTTTCTAAACAAAAAAGTATGAGAAACAGCACTGATGCAGGCTTTCGAAGCAACCAGATGTGCTTACTGGTTTTGTCTTGTTAGCTTTTTATGGATATACGAGCCAATCTCAAAAGTTTGCCTCGGTATAAATAAGAAGAGGTTAGTCATTACCGTTGGTTGACAACGGCAAACGGTTATCTGCGAATGCTTTTGTTTCACTCTTCCGATCTTACTACTGTAGAGAAGACAAAACTCCCTAAGGCTTGCGTCATATATTGCTTCTGTATATTTGCCTTCATTTCTGATGACACACCTTAAACCACATGTATGTGAGGGTCCTTTGGTGACATTGTTTCAAAGGGATCTCTCGTTAGCTTTTGAAGCAGTTGATTCGGATGTGTGTAAAGTAGTGATCCGGTATTTTTTGCAGCATGCAAAGAGTTGGCTTTCGCCACACAACATTGTTTTTAGTGTCGACTCTGAAAATCCACCAATGACCAAGAAAGTTTTGACATCTCTTACTTCACTGCTGGAAGAAGTGGCAACTGAAAATTTGCTTTTGACGAGACGAGCCAAACTAAGAGACTTTTTATCATTTTCAGTAAAACCGCGCAATGCATCTCGTTTGACTCAGCCGAATTTTGGAAATCTATCGAAAATCGTAACCGCTGCAATGAAAGAGAAATAGATTAACTGAAAGATTTGTAGCATCGCAAAAAGATTCGAGATAATTCTTCACGAAGAAACCAGACAGATTACGTTCATACTTAAGTAGTAGCTCTGCTTGATGTGTTTTTTGCCTTTGTTACTTTACTCGTTTTGTTGTTTTTGTTTCTCTAATCGTCCACGGGAGGTAAAGAACTTTGTTGCAAGCTCAAAATTTCCAGCCATTTTAAAACCCTGTATCAACGTATCGTACCTTTAGGAGCCAAAGAACAACCCCAAATGGACCTCTCGAGCAGTATAAATGCAGGGCAGCGTGTAATGAGATGTCCCATTCGTCGTTTTCGTTCTAAAACTGTTTGAGTTTTTTCTTTTTGCATATGATTGTTTTGCAGTTTGATTTGCTTTTTATGCCAAGCCGGTACTGACTTGATATTATCTTATTTTCAGCTTTACTGAGTGCTAAAACAGTTTTTCGTAAATAACTTCGTTTCTGTTGGAGCTAGCGATTAAGAATGTATTGACTACAGATAGGAAGTTGAGCATTCTGTAAATTTTGATACCAAAAAAAATTTTGATGCTAAAACAGTTAAAATTTTGTCAAAAAAAATTCCCCGCGGCCAAAAATATCAAACTTTGGGGGGGCGGGACACCCTCAAAACAACGAGTAATCGAAAAAAAAATTTTATTTCTTCATTGTGGCCTAAATCCGATCTGATGAGACCCCAAGCATTTTTAATTTCAAAAAAGGTGAAATCATGAAACATCCTAGTGTGTAGGCCCAACTAATTCACAAACAATCAAATAAAACAGATCCGCACTACAAGAAACTTCCTAATAATCCGAATTTAATTTTGACAGAAGTCGAATCAAATCTTTCATTATACTCGCTGTATCACGCCGAAGCGTGTAACGAGTTGGCGGGGCCCATTTCCGCCTCATTGTGCCCGGGCAACACAGCTTCTTTCCAAGCAATGTCGCAGCGGTGGCGAGCCGTTGGCAACCCTGTGTCCGATTTTACCAGCCCTCGATTTGAACCTCAGACCTGCCGCTCCAGAGACGAATGCGTTACCGCTAGACTAACTGCAGGGAAAAGACAATTGCGTGTATAAACGCGTTATTAAGAGAAGCTTATTCATAGTTTTGTGAAGATAAGTAATTAAACGTGTTTGGGGTGTGTAGCAACAAAATAAATCGCTTTTCTCTACCAACTCCCCTTCCAAACGTCTCTGCGTGCGAAGTTTTACGGATTTTGGTCTCTGCAATCTGTAGTGGCATCGGCATTCATGGATTGAGCTTTGCCAAACGAAAACGGGCTTCATGACTATTGGTATGTCCCACGTAGTTCAATGGCAAGTACAAAGTCGTATGAATCGATTGTTGCCGCTGAAATCTGTTCGGACTGTTCGATTTTCCGCTCAAAATGAGCCACTTCACGATCTTTCTATCTTTTTTTTAATATTTGTGAAGTGCTAAGCCAGGGGTTCTTAACCTTTTTTGTCTCGTTTACCCCTTGCCAAATGAAAACACTATAATTTATCCAAATTTTCTTACGTGGGCCCGGGGCCAGCTCAAATATGACGGATTTCCGGTTTTGTGAAGTCCAAAAAATTTTGAAGTGTTATGTGAAATTTCTCCAGCCAAACACAGGTGATCTCCAAAAAAAAAGTCTTCACCGAAATTTCGACGGTTTTTCCGACCAAAATCAGGTGATCTCCAATAAAAAATAAAAAAAAAGTCTTCACCGAAATTTCACGGGTTTTTTCGGTCAGAGACTGGTGATCTCTTTTTGGGCATCGAAAATATGGCGCAACGGCAATCCAGTGCAACCCTATCACTTTTACAATACTGATAATTGAAGTATGCTTTAGTTTATAATTCAGTAAATTTAGCTCCTGGATAAGCGAAATTTACCCCCCGGTTAAGAACCCCTCGCTTAGCGATCCCAACCAGTTTTTGCAAATTGCTACATCTTGTTTTATCGTTCACGGTTGTCCAAATGTCCAACAAGACTTCTCTATTCTGCCCGTGCGAAGAAAGGGACTAAACAAACCACACTGGTTACTTTTTGGCTTTTATTCAAACTTCTAAAAAACAGCCATCGCAAAAGCAGGTAGTACCGTAAAATTTTTTCACCACCAATAAGCATCGATTCAATTAGCACATCAGAGATGCGGGCCGTTGCTATGGGAAACGAAGCGCATTCTTGGTTTATTTTGAATAGAAATTCGGTAGGTCCGGCGTGACGACTTCCAAGCGTAAAAAAAATAAGATAAACACGCTTGTACGTTAACGATTTTTATGTTAAGCGTAGACTGGGCATATACGGCAAAGAAATCACTAGAAGTAGGTACCATTATGCGCCATCAGTAAGTCGTCACTATATTTAGTGCAATATGAGGAGCGGTTCCCTTTCTCCTCAAACCCATATTATGACTTATAGCATTAGTGGCCTATACTAAAAATTATACAGTAAATACATTAAATTATTTAGCTAGAACTACAGGATTAAATGTCACTAGTTAGGGAGAACTGTTTTTAATTTTAAACGCGTCACAGATTTCCAATTAATGCTTTAAAACGTTAGGAAGCTTGTTTTTGGGCCTTCACGCACAAATTTATTGGATTTTGAGCCAGAAAACCCTAGCTGTGGCATTGACAAAACCTCCAACAAACATGCTTCAAAAATTGGTCGACTATCATAAACATAAAGTATGCACAAAACGTCACAGTAGTTTCTAAAAAGTTAGATTTGTTTCCAGGGTAAAACAAAGCAAACCAGCATTGTATTTAGAAGATAAAAGAGAGTAGGGGCTCCGAAGTGCTCATAAGTAAAGCAATTTGGATATCGTAATGCCTATCGCAGCAAGATAGCAAAGGGCCTACACATAAGTTTAATTTCGCATTAAAGTCAGCAAAAAGTTGCTTGGGTTCGTGAGCTGAATATTGTCATCTTTTTACCAAACTTATACCGGATTAATCAACTTCAAATACTTTTATTACAGTAGAAAGCACATAGCCGATACAATTGAAAACATTCGTTTATTGCTTACATTTCCAGACTGTACTCATCTATCTCACTTTCAAAGCTGATTTGTGAGTAGGCAAAAAACTTGAGCGAAAATAAGCAAATTTGAAATTACGCCGTAAAAGTTCATAGTACAGTGTTAAAGAACAATTTTTTTGCTTACTCACAGATCAGCTTTGATAATGAGATGAGTACAATCTCGAAACGTAAGCAATAAAAGAATGTTTTCATTTGTATTGGCTCTGTGCTTTTTACTGAGAATTATTCGCCGATTCCGCCATTTTGCTCCGAACTTTTATTACGCTACCAAAAATATTTTTAAAATACTAGTTGAAAACAAGTGATCTATTTCTACATATCTTCGCGCATATAAATAATTACAAAAATGATAAAATATAATAGGTGCAAAAACACATTCAATAAAAGTAAATTTAAATATGTAGAAGCTTAAAGGTATACAATGCTAGCAATATGCCTTTTCAAGTTGTTTATGAAACACGCCAGGAAACAAAGTTTCTCAATCGATTAACATTGGAAAATGGAACCAAATACAGGGAATATTCTTTAATTGCTGAAACATTCTGCTACATAGACAATAGACATGTAAAAAATATTGCAATACAGGTTCTAGAACTCTGGTTAGTATTAGTGGCTTAAAGAACCAGGATCATCAGTTCGTTTTAAAGCTTGGACAATCTTCATTTCCGATGATTTATTTATCTTGGTTGTAGTAAAGTACAATACAAGCTAGCACTCTGAGACATGATTGAATAAAATTTGTATGAAAGTAGTAAAAAGGTCACGTTGCCATGTTGCCAAGCGCAACTAGTACAATCAGTAATAATCATTAATCAAAGGTTGAGTGGATAAGGTGTCTGCTGCTGAAATGGTAGACTCAAGTTCGATTCCCGGTCGGGTCAAACTAAAGACAAAAAATTGGTATTCAAAGCTTCCCTGCTTGACGGTCAGCAATAAAAGAGACAATGTGAAACCTTCGCTGTGTGTAGTAAACAGGTGGCAGCTTGACTCGAAGACCGAAAGGTCCCTTCGCTGTCTCCTGGCCAAGAAAACTTGGTAAACAAAACGTAATTTGCAATATAATGGTTCATGACGTTGGTTTCGATCTACGTTTTATAAATTCTCGATCAAAATCTGCACTTTTTTGTCTTCGAACATTAAACGTCGAAATTCGTCTTAAAATTCGTCGTCTGAATTAGAATTTGCCGGAGCAGCCCAACCCTTTCCTTGCAGATCTAAAAAAAGTAGTGGGCTAATTTTTAGCTTGTATTGAACAGCAATCTTTTTTGCGAAGTTGCCAAAAACTTTCGGGGCAATTATTCCAAATAATTTATTAAGTTTGCGGGCACCGAATTGAAAAATCGAAATCAACTTCTTCGAACCCAGTACATCACTGAAAATAAAATTTGCTTGATAACCACCTCAATATGAAAGCCTTTCCTACAACGCCCTGCAACTACGTACGTAGCTTTAAACCTGATATTTTTGCCAAACTTGAGCTCGAAAATATTACATTCGAAAATTCTAATTTCAATTTGGATTAGCTTAAATAGGCTGAACTCGAACTTCAACTCGAATAAAAATCGACTGAGTTCACAGCCCGGCTTTAAACGTTTATAAAGTACACTAAGCAGCTAAAAGAAATTATGCCGTGCTGGTTTAATCGCGGTCTTTTAATTTTCGATGTTTTTTTGAGACAAATAAACTCGAATATGTCGAAACATAAATACAGATCATGGTAGTGACGATGAGCATGCGCAATTTGACTATCACCTTATACAAAAAATAAATCTTTAATGCGCAGGATTCTGCAGATAGGAAACGGTTACCGGCGCACTCTTCAAGATCATTTTACCTTTAGAATTTGTGGTAGTTTTTGCCTGATCTTTTGTTGTAGGACTTGTTACTTGCTCTGCAGCGCCATCTTTCGATCGTTTGATCTTTTCAGGGGTGTATTTCGCAACAGGTTGAGGTCGCACTCCTATATAACCATTAGAAATAAGAGCAAAGTTTTACATTTGCACTTGCAGATGGACTCGGACTCAAAGTCGCAAGGACAATGGTTCGGTTCCTTGCTGCTGCAAATTCCACAAGTGCGTAAAAATGCCGGAGTTAAAAAAATTATTTGGAGTTTTTTAATTTTTGTTCGTCTGCTTTTAAAGAACAAAATGGTTGGTCGTGCACTGGAGGATTAGTGCAACACGCTCCAACCTATACCACTAAGGGTTCAACTTTCTTTAGTTTCATATTCTGCCAGTCCCATTGTCCATACATTTTTTTTTTTCTTCAACCAATTCAAGAGCGCTCCGTATTGCAGGGACCAGAACGCGTACAGTTACAGATCACGGTGAACAGAAAATTTAAAATCCTTACAGACTGTTTAACCGTTGCTAGGACCACCAAGGGTGGCATACTCAAATACGTGTCACCCCCGATGATCTCCGTAGCGGGTGAAACAGTTCTTATTGATTTAATTTTTTGCTGTGCAGTAGGCTAAATGTACTCATAATGCAAATCATACCACAATACTCTTCATACCCACTTCGCACGTTCCGAAAGCCATGTTGTGTAAAAGCAAGTCTGGGGCTGGAGCTCTGGTTGGAGGTTGAAATCAACTAACTCCGAAATTAAAATACTCAAACTAATTTGAAATAAATAAATAAATAAAGGTGAAAGATCACTGCCCTGTCACACTTAGAGGATATCACATACGCGATCAGCTACAAACCTGCATCCCCCATTGACATTCTAGCAAACTCGTCTGAAGCTGCTTGTGCTGATTTTCCTATAAAGCAAAAATTCACTCAGCGTAAAAAGTGTCAATAACGAGCAAGGCAAGGGGAGAAAAAATACGCGTTATAGCAGGGCACTTTGAGGAGTTTTAGGGAGGGCTGTGCATACTTTTTGCCACTACATGACGTTGACACAAAAACAGAGTTAAAAAGCACTTTTTTCTCTTTCAGTTCCCACCTCTGAGTTTAGATCCAACACAGGGCAGTCCAGCACTGTTCATCTGTTTTGTCTTCACTTGATTTGCCTATCCTAACGCAAGCTAAATTATTGCTTGACGTTGTGAAATTTCTAAACTTATGCCAACCCCAAATTGAAGGTCCACAAGTAGGCATATGAGTATATTACAGTGAATCGTATAGGGTTCTCTATGAATAACTGAATTTTGTTTTACATATACTTGTGCATAAGTAGCTTCCGCTTTCTATTTCACGCTATTAATTTCCGAGTTTGGCGATATGTAAGCAAATGTAGCAATTACATGTCTCCGGCTAAAGCTTTAAATCATTGCTAAAAACTTAAAAGACTGAACGCCAATCTACGAAGCAACAAATGCAATTTAAATACTTGTTAAGCCCTAATCGAACTATCCGATCAGTGGTCGAGTGATTATAGCGTCTGCTACTAAAACGGCAGACTTTGGTTCGGCTCCCGGCAGGTTCTTAAACCCAAAAAGCTAAAAATAGATATTAGCAGCTTCTGTGCTTGATGTTTAGCAGTGTGAAAGCCAGTATGAAGCATTCACCGTGTGTGGTAGCCAAGATGGCAGCTCGAATCGACTAGGTGAATCAAGATGTAATTACAATTGCAATTTATTTGATTCGTACCATAACAGACAGTTTCTTTTATTACTTGTGCGTGTGCCTTTTTTCACCCCCATAGCATACACCCATTATCCAACTTCATGAAGACTTTGAGTGAGGTTGAAACAAATCCCACCTACCAGCTTGTGAGCTAATTCTCCCGTGAGATGATGATGGCCTTTCATATGAATGCTGACTCCGCATCGGATCGTGAGAGTTTCGTGAAGTTTGAGGATTCCAGTTAATTTGGCTTGTAATCGTAGACCCGGGTGCGTACTGAAATAACAAAGTTTTTTTTTTAAGTATTAAATGTAACTCCGTCATTATTCATCCAGTTACCTTGGCCAGGAGACAGCGAAGAAACCTTTCGGTCTTCGAGTCAAGCTTCCCAATTGTCCATCACACATAGCGGAGACTTCACACTGTTCCTTTTAATGCTGAACGTTGATTGTATGATGCTTCTGGTATGAATAATTTCAAATTTTCTATTGCCGCTCGTTGGTTGAGTAAATAATGTACGTAAAACAGCCTTGTCAATTCTGTGACCTTGTGAAGCGGGTTCAATTTTAGCCTCTGGTAACGATTCAGAAGATGGAAATTAACGAAGGAACTTTAAAGTAAAAAGTCAATAAAGTCTTTCTGTAAAGATTTACTTTCAAGGTCGAATTCGCATTACTGCTGACGTCATTTCCGTTGTATTGCGGAAGTTGAAAGTCTTTGTTGAGCCGAGGGGATGGGACGGTTCCGGCGTAAGCGGCCAGGGTACTTCCCGACAGGCGGCTTGTTTTGTCCATAGGTGGGTTGTAGCTTTCCCGAGTCTCTTCAAGACTGTGTTTCGAGTCGATTTCGGTTTTATGATGTCGGCTTCGTCCCTATGCAAAGAAAATAATTCGACTAATTTACAATGAGATATTCAGATCAAAACAGGCAATATTCTATAGCTGACGCACAAAGTATTTCCGACAAATTATTCAGAAGTGAAACAGGCAGAATATTAATTTAATGGTTCACAGAGACATCACATCCTACATACAATCCTACTTCATTTGACAACACCGTAATGCTGTCTCCACGTCTAAATGAAGATTCGTTTCTGACGAAGGTGAACTGGAGCAGTGGAGAACCCATCGCGGCGCAAATCCTGTGTTTTAAAGTCAACTAACTTCATCGTCAGTGTGAAGTTGAGTCGACTCAGCGTACTTTTGATAGGTTAAACAATAAACATAAGTACGTCTCTGGTCACACAAAAAATTAAGAATTCTGGGTTAATTCTTTGCATTAGCTTCGAGTTAATTTGGTTACAATAATTAAGGTACATTTGGGTGGGTCCGAGACGTGTACAAATTTTAGTGTTTGAACTGTAAGGCTTTACTATTGTTTTCAATTAAAATGATTAAATTCGCCGCACAATCAGTAGCAAAAAAAATTATCCTATTAGTGTTAACTCTACAAAAAATGAAAGGTTTCAAGAATACACAAAAATATGTTAAGCCATCGCAGACCAACACCTCATCGGGTGCCACCAGCTTGCTCTGGTAAATATATGTTGGCGTTGTTGATCGCATCACAAACGGGGAATATTACACCAAATGATTTATGATACCACATATTGAGAGAGGCTAAGACAAGAGTCATAGTCAAGAGATTCCCAAACCCAAAGTGCTCAAAACACTTAAAATACCGAGAAAATTAACAATAAGCTATAGACAGGTTACGGAGTTTTACAGGCACAATCAAACCTTTGATTAACAGCCTAAGACATACTGTTTCGGAATCGACATTCGTCTTTTATTCCTCGTCAGTATAGCTAGGACTGCAGGTATGAACATGAGCGTAGAAAGGCAAGGAATTGCAAATTAACCAGATCATGACGCATTTTTTTTCCAAAAACATTAAGTAATCACATAATTACAAGAGATAGTTCTAATCGTTCAATTCGAAATAATTTCCAATAGCATGCCTTAGACAGCTGTTCTTCTGAGAGGTGTAAGGTAAGATTTGTAGTTTAGTCGGTAAAGATTTGATTTCTGCAAATAGCTTCATTCGGTAAAGATTTAATTAATAGCTTTAGTTTCGTTGAGTCAAGATTTTCAAGTTAAAATTTATTTATTTTGACTAAATTTGACCGAATGATGGGTAAAGGTTTATGTATTATAAACGTAATCGGTAAAGATTTATTCATTGATTAATAAATTGGTAAAGATGCATGTTTTGAAGATTTTTATCACTGGTGATATTTGTCCTTTCGGCCTTGCTAGCCTTACTGATGAGCCCTGAAATTGGGCGAAACAGCTGTCTAAGGCATGCTATTGGAAATTATTTCGAATTGAACGATTAGAACTATCTCTTGTAATTATGTGATTACTTAATGTTTTTGGAAAAAAAATGCGTCATGATCTGGTTAATTTGCGATTCCCTGCCTTTCTATGCTCATCTTCATACCTGCAGTCCTAGCTATACTGACGAGGAATAAAAGACGAACGTCGATTCCGAAACAGTATGTCTTAGGCTGTTAATCAAAGGTTTGATTGTGCCTATAAAACTCTGTATACTGTCTATAGCTTATACTTATAATACCACTATTATTTTCAAGTTTTTCACAACGAAATTCTCGAGACGAACTCCAATGATACTAAATCTGTAGCTATGGAGAAGATACGTACCGCAGCTGAATGCGGCCTCCCACTTTGCCTGGAGGAAGGTCGCTGTCCGGGACTACGCTTCTTATCGCCGCCCATATTGTCTAGGTAGTTGTATCTAAGCAAAATCACGGCTATTCATCAACGTAATGACTATAAAAGGTAACGCTTGCCATGTCAATTCCGCATGCTTAAAGTGTCTTAATTTTCAAAATTTGAATATCAAATTGATACTCAAGGATTTTTAATTTCAAAATCATACAACTTCATATGAAGTGCAAGGGATAAAGTTACGAAAACTGTAGTTGTTTGCGAGAGCTATCCTAAAACTCTTCTTCGGCGTTCAAGAAATTGCAAGGTTGATCCTCTTTTCCATTGCCAACTTTATTATACCCACTATGATTCACCTGGATCGCATGAAGCTGCTCCTTGCGCCGCAAGTGATACAAGCAAAAGGAGTTACGTTGTGAGTTAAATTATAATTAGTTAGCTCAGTCATAATTAGGGCAAGTTTTTGTTGCACTAAAAAATTGAAAAAATTGCATTTATGCACAAACATTAAAAACGACAGTAATTTACTCAAACTATTTGTTTACATATAATGCCAAATATTTGCAAACATTACTTAGGTAGAAATGGCGATCTTTTGCCAACAGTTTGTGTAGCATGCTAAAACTTCGCTTTACAGTGCACAAAGTTGTAAGCGAACTGTTGCATCATAACATTGAGACGCAGTAATCCGTCACGTAGCTATTAGTTATGCAAATCAAAGACAAGAGAACTGTGCTGAAATAGTTTTATAGCATATTTTTCAAATCACACTAACATTTTGCGCCATTCTTAATGAAACTTGCAGTAAAAAGTAGCATGTAAAAAAGAAAAAAGTTACAATATAAAATTTCTAAAAACAACTTAGAACATTGTACTACAAAAGTTCTTAGTATTTAGGAAGCTGTAAAAAAAAAGTTGCAAAAGTTTCAAAAACTTGCCAAGTCATAATCAATGCTCACCAGCGTCAGATAATTATAATCAAACAAACGTGACGATTGACACTACTCGCTGTGCAAATCCGACCTTCAAATTGCTCGGCGACTACAATCGGAGGTGTGCTGCCATGTTTTTAACACCAATTCCTTAAGTTCATATGCGTGTGTCTTACTTCCTAATTTTATTTTTTGCATTTTAATTTTATTTAACTATTTTTTTATTCTACAATTCTGCATCTTCCTTTCAAATCGTAAACAGTCTATAAAGGTTTGCAACGCTCTAACATTGCTTCGAAAAAAGCTACGCAAAGTTGGCGCAGAGGCTAGCCTACTTCAACGTAATACAGGATTTAATAATGAAAAGGACATATCGATTTTATTGCATCTCACCTCATAGTGTCAACTGGATGCGGGTCGGATCCCTTCCACGGCGGTGGCTGCCATTTGGGGGCAGATAAAGGTTTTTTGGTGGAGGGAACGGTAGGTCCCTTCTTCAAGCCTGTGATAGACGAGGTGGTTGACATAGCAACAGACGCTTTACTCATCGTGCTTCTAGCGGTGTTGGGTCGGCTTTGCTCGACGGCCGCCTTTTGCTCAATTGACTGATGAAAAAAATCAAGGTAATTTTAAACATTTTAAAGCAAAGAGTATTGTGAGATAGTTAATTAAATTCCAGAAAGTGGTCAAGTTAGTTTCACCCCACTTGTTGCAGGTACTTTTCTTGGGAACCTGTCAAAACCTAACTGTGTTTTCCATTCATTAAGCTGAATGTTTATTTCTTTTTCAAGATGAATAAAGATGGCTACTGACTCGAAGACCTCACGGTCCCTACGTAGCTCCTCTATCGCTGCTCTCGTCGTCATTAATTTTTACACAGTTTAAATTTACCGGTCGGTGATGTTGATTTATGACCTGTGCACTGTGCAGTGCTACAATAAACTTGAATGTTGTCTTCGGGAATTACAACTTTCTACGGGATAACTGAAAACCTGCAACCTTTCTTTGATTAACTAGTATGTTGAGTTTCTTTTTGTGGTAACGTTTTTCAGTTCTGGCCCAACACGACAGTACATTTCGTTTTTTTGTTTTTCAAGAACAAGTCAATATCGGTGTCGCAAAATAAACTATAAATTTGAAAAATGAAAATACATACTTTTACTTTGGCGAAGTTTAGCTCATGCACAGTGCTAACGTAAAATCGCTTCCACACTCGCTCTTCAAACGGACTGGGTTGGTAAGTCGGGTACCAGCCAAACTTGAGGCACTTCGGACGCCACAAACAATCCATTTCGGATAAGTAGTTCCAGTACCACGACACCTAGCAATGTTAACAGCATCGGCAGTCATGAGTTGAATTTCACTTTCAGCTATCTTGTTTTAACTTAAAACCTAACAACTTTAGAGCTTCAAAAGACCGGGCGATATTTTATCCAAGGCTCGTTTAATTGGTATCAATAATATCGTAGAAAAATCAGGCAGCTAATATACTTTTTCATTGCCAGCTATTCGTAAGAGTTACATGGGCAGCAGTTTCCGTTATATCAGTCATCTTGCTTCGATGATGTCGTACGTCGCTCGAGCACAAATTCTCAACGTAATTGAGCCACATCTTGTTCGTAGCCGCCACAACAGCTTTTTTACTGGCAGTACGATTTAAAACATGTTAACGCACCAACATTGAGTAAAAAACACACATCGGCTACGTCATCTTCAGCTACACACCATACGCACAACCGATTTCGAGTTACACTCAATAACCACTTTAAATTTGTCTTGTTTATGTTTTTTTAAGCAAGTAGTCAATAAACTTGCCTGAGCACATCGACATAAACTTCGTGGATCGAGGAAGGAGAAAAGGTAGAGTGTGAGGACGCGAGGAAGAATTCGTGTGAAGTCGTGACGCTCCTGCGGAAACTTCGCGTTTAGAGTTTCTGAAAAAAAACATACTAACCCATTAAACGCAGAGATTAAAAAATTGACATTTTAAAAAATCCTTTTAATGTGATGCTATTGTAACTATTTTATGACGTTATGGGTCATTCTATTATAATACAAGCAATCAATGTAACCCACCCTCTTAGAATTTTTTTGTTTTTGAATATGTTTCAGTCCTAAGTGAGAGATGAAGATTAATGTTGGTTTTATCAAAATCCATCAAGCGATTTACGAGATATCAGCGTTAACATTTTTGCCACTAGAGGCGCTAATTTTTATTTTGAAAACTAAAAAACTGGTTAAAATCATTATTTTTTGGGCTACATTGACAAACAAAATATGCATTCTTATGGCTTTGGGGACAAGGAATTCATATTTTCACTCAAAATGCTGAAAAAACCAAAGAAAATTCCTCTAATTAGGGACTGAAATTTTTGGGGGTCCTCCACTTTAAGGCCTCATATCTAAAATCTGCAAAAAAAATTTTTCCCCCAACCAATGTCAAAAGACTAAGAAAAGCTAATTGCTTGATGTAGAATAATAAAATTAAAGGTGTTCTGTTGCATACTTCAGTAATTGACGATTAAATTCAGTCAAAAATGTGAAATTTTTTTCTCAAAAATATTTAAACATATCATTGTGAAACAATACAAAGTGATGTCATAGTGAATGTTCTAGAATAAAGTTTTATCTGCTCAATCTTGTTAAGATTGGCCTTTTTGAGGTGAGAATTTACTTTGTTGCATGTTTAACGCATTAATGCCAACAGACAGAGCTAATATTAAACTGGCAATAAGCAAATATTAAACTGACAATAAAATTAAAGGTGTTCTGTTGCATATTTTTTTAAAAAACATATGTAGATACGTAATATTTTAGTTTTGCAAAAAAATTTCATGTTAGCAACTAGTGTTTGTTTAACGAGTAGTTGTGCCATAGCTGAAGCAGTTTTTGATATAACACAGAGATTGAAGCATTGTGAGTTTTATTCTGTAATTTTAAGGGTTGACAGTCGATACTGATTCCCAATTATACTTAGGCTACTGTCTAAAGAATATAAGCACATTAACGTCATGTACTGGAACTTCAGCAACGTTACCATTAGCGCACAACAATTAGCATATGGAATGTCATTTCAACGCAATGCAATTTATCCATAATCAGTAGTTATTTGTCACTTAGTTTTAAACATTTGTGTATGTTATCATTACAGAATAGTGTAATGGATCACCGAAAAGCATATTATAGACTTTTGTAGTAAAGTTCATGCTTACTGCACCATAACGTTCTGGATTCGACTCTAGTTTTATCAGAAGCAATGCTAGAATTAGACTGAAGAGGTATGCAGAATTTGAAGCCTTGCAACTTTAACTGCTAAATAAAGTTTTGTGGAACTAAGTGATTGAATGGCAGATAGCCTATGCATGCTTTTACCAACATCCCAGCCCAGTCACTGCTATGGTTGTGGAATATTGTACAGTAATAGAATATTCAAGATATACAAGAAAACTTACCGCCCACCAGGGTGACTTTGAACGTTTTTGAATCATTTTTACTTGTCACTTCTGCCAGGTTTAAGCAAGAAAAGTGTTTATAGGCTGAACGTAACACTTATGACATCAGCAACTGGACCTTCGCCTGGAATGTCTTTGAATTAGAGCATTGCGAAGTGGCTAATTTTTCCACTACAAAATTTTTTAACTGACTCCGGCTCTAATTCGACTCCAAAATTTTACAACAACACTCTGCTCTAAAATACTCCGATACAAAAATACACTTCGACAAAAAGTTCGAACCAATTGTCATATTGCTCAATATCCTGGATAAGCGTAGCCTAATCATATATTTTGATATTCCCATAGAGCAAAAATAGTTGCTCATTCTACTACCAACTATCATTACGGTTTAGAAGATTAATTAAAGTCAGACTCCGCTTACAAGTTTTTTTTAGATTAGCACTCCACTTTTAAAATGCAAAAAAAAATGTGGCCGAGTGGTGAGGGTGGTAAACTGCCGATCGATCACATCGTCATGGGTTCGAGTCTGCAATCGTCTATTGCTAATTCACCTGACTCCAGGGATCTACATGTCAATATTAATGGTGTAATGAACCGCCCTATTTTTGAGAATAATTTTGAACTAGATCAAACATTAAGACTTACAAAATATCATAAAATAAAAACGCAACCTAAATTTGTGATTGCCGCATGCAAAATTCCTTTCATATATGATATAAAAGGTGACCAATAAACATGAAACATTTAAAATAAACATCTTGATAAAACAACAAACCTAAAAAAAATTGTTTTGAACCAGAGGTTCCCATGGGAGATTTATATTGTGATGTACCGGTACATAAAAAAACACAAAACATTCCAGAGCATCATTCCATCAAAACCCCACTTTGGCTCTAATTCGGGATTGTTTTGGCATACTTTAGCCATGATATGCTTCTTAGCTCATGTCAAATCAATGCATAATTAATGTTATATACAACATTAGCAAATACTCATCAACAGATTAATAATGAAGATGGTTAACAGTCTATTCAATACCATGTTTACTGCCATCATCAGATTTTATTTTTACTCGTCTGCATTCTGCAAGTCAGTAAAAAAATTGAAGACCACTGTCTTTGGCAATTACAGATCTATCTTTGACAAAAATTTAAACTCCTTATCAGTGATCTAATAAACACGAGTAGATCTGCTGATGTTCGGGGTAGAAATTTGTGATAAAACATCAGCTTTTGGGACGTGTAAAATGTCATCATGCTTTGGCCAGTAAAAAGTTTGCCATGGCCCACTTGGGTGCATGAACTTCACTAACAGTTCATCTTCCGATGCTGCTTTTAAAATGACGCCAATCCACCAAGAATTATCATATTTTACAGCAATATAATACCAACATTGACCATTATATTTTGCTGCAGACTATCAAAAAACTTGTAGCAACCGGCATACCAATCCTCCTCTGCTGTGATATTAAACTTGATGTTTACAATTGCTTCTGAAGAAAAAACATGGTAGCTTCTGGTGCCTGGTATGGTGTGACCTTGAACATATCTTTCAGTTAAGACCTGGCAAACTTTAGAAATATTTTCTTTGGATAAAAAGTAGAAGAAAATGTTAGGCATAGCTGTTTTGCAAAAATTAAAAGCATTTTTAGCTGTTAGAATTTGGTTTTGATATGGTTGAGCCCAACTTCGATGGACTAATTTTCTTTTAATTGCACCACCAAGCCCATCACATGACAACTTCCCATGGCTTGTAGCAAAGAAATTCCAATTTGCTGAAAGCCCAAAATCCGTTCGATGATAAGTTAAATTCAATAGGTTTTTGAAGTTTTTGTATTGTCCAGCGCAACCATCTGAAAAGTACTCAATGTGTTCAATGTGTGGATAATTTTGTTCAAAATAGCTAACAAGTTTCTGTGATTGATCTTCTGCTAATAAAAAGCTTTAGATTTAACTTTTCAAAATTTATGCTTATTGTCAGTTTAATATTAGCTCTGTCTGTTGGCATTAATGCGTTAAACATGCAACAAAGTAAATTCTCACCTCAAAAAGGCCAATCTTAACAAGATTGAGCAGATAAAACTTTATTCTAGAACATTCACTATGACATCACTTTGTATTGTTTTACAATGACTTTATTCTAGAACATTCACTATGACATCACTTTGTATTGTTTCACAATGATATGTTTAAATATTTTTGAGAAAAAAATTTCACATTTTTGACTGAATTTAATCGTCAATTACTGAAGTATGCGACAGAACACCTTTAATTTTATTATTCCACATCAAGCAGTTAGCTTTTCTTAGTCTTTTGACATTGGTTGGGGGAAAAATTTTTTTTGCAGATTTTAGATATGAGGCCTTAAAGTGGAGGACCCCCAAAAATTTCAGTCCCTAATTAGAGGAATTTTCTTTGGTTTTTTCAGCATTTTGAGTGAAAATATGAATTCCTTGTCCCCAAAGCCATAAGAATGCATATTTTGTTTGTCAATGTAGCCCAAAAAATAATGATTTTAACCAGTTTTTTAGTTTTCAAAATAAAAATTAGCGCCTCTAGTGGCAAAAATGTTAACGCTGATATCTCGTAAATCGCTTGATGGATTTTGATAAAACCAACATTAATCTTCATCTCTCACTTAGGACTGAAACATATTCAAAAACAAAAAAATTCTAAGAGGGTGGGTTACATTGATTGCTTGTATTATAATAGAATGACCCTTAAATGTGAAAAAAAATTATTTTTTCTCTTGTAGTTTTTTAGTTATTTAAAGGCAACTTTAGTTGCCAACGGCCGTAAGTGAAGTCAAAATTTATTGTTTGCACAATTTCGACAATATTTCAAAGATTAGTTTCAGTTATAGCTGCCTCGGTTAGAAGGCAACAAATTTTAACATGAAGAGCAACAATACTAGCATCTTAGTGCACCTGGCCGTCTCAAAAAAGTTGCAAAGAGGACTTTTTTTGCTTGTAACAAGCTAAACCATTGGTGCACGTGGTATTGACCAATGCATTCTACACGGGGGGGGGAGCAAAAATGTCCCCTATCCAACTCCTAAACCAAACTTTATAGAAACTCCAAATTTTACATGCAGGTTGGTGTTCACCAAAATTTTTTATAAAATTTGGCTTTGAGTTGATGACGTCATCATTGTGACGTCATCAACCACATTTTTTGAAAAATGACGTTACAGGCTGTTAAAATTTTTGCTTTTTGATACTAATAATCTTTTTGATTTGCTTTTTGATACTGAATCATAAAATGCCTAAGTCAAAGTAGATACGTCACAAAAAACGTTTTATGACGTCATTTACGTTAAAGATTGGCCAAGAAAATGCTCAGATTTCGGAAAGTGACTTCGGTATTCTCAAAATTGGGAAACTTCTGTAACCTCAGCCGCTTCAAATTTTCAGGAGTTATTTGTCATGCAATTTGACGCAAAGTCAAGTTGATTTGAAGCAAAAAACGTCCACAGGACAATCATACGAGCCACGCTCAGTTTTCTTTATCACCTGTTGACTAGCTACAGCAGCATTTTGCAAACGGTTCTGTCGTGGGGTACCATATCCTCCAATCCCACGTTCCGACAACATATCCAAGCAGAGAAAGATATGTGAAAAGATTATCAAACGTAGCAGAGCACCCACTCTGCAAGTCACACTTTTTAATGAGACCTGAAACAACATCACCACCCTGCCCCAGAGTTAGGCATCTGACTCACAATAAGACTCTTTGTAAAAAAGGATGTCTACCACTGAATGCAAGACAACATAGCTTGAACCCAAACTGAATGGGCTTTTCTCGCATGATTTGCTTGGTGCCATGCTAGCCATAATATATTATAACACGATATCATGCAGAGGCGGAGTCCTAGAGGACGTCCTATGATACCATTTGGAATCACTTGCGTTTGTGTCCTTGGTCCTTGGCCTCGGATTTTTTTGTGTCCTTGGCCTCGAGCCTTGTGTTCTCGACTTCACCTCTGGTATCATGTTTTTATCAATGCTATAATTGTTTGTGTCAAAGTATTTCTTGAAGTTGGCATTGAGTTGGAAAAACAGGTAAAGTCTTTTTTGCTCCTTTGCTTTGCCTTTTTTACTCTCCTTTTCTCCAGCATTGTGCTGTTCGATGAGGGTTTAGGCAGAATAGGGGGAATAGGACTAGCAGGCTTGGCGCCAGAGTAGTGTGAGTGGGATGGGGGGGGGGGGGCAGAAAAAATATTTGGGGGGTCACATGTAAATTTTTCCCTCAAAATCGGGAGTGAAGACCAAAAAATGGTCTTCGTTCCAAATTACGCCCTGTGGATACGAGTCATTTGCCTCCTTTCGGGGCACAATTCTCACTTCAGGGATTCGTTCATGGCCTGGCGGGGCGTGACGGAATCTAACGGAGCGGACCTCGGTTCTTGCCTACAAATTCAAGGGTGAAGACTAAAAAAAGCAATTTTAGGCTTCGTCTTGGCGTTCACTAATGTTTTCGTCCTGGAACGAGACTTTACTCACGCTTGAGGGGTGGGGGCACAAGCAGTATTTTTAGGGGGCACTGACCCCGAAATGCACTCCAGTGGCACCGGGCCTGTTACTTTCTTTTGGAGCATAATCCTCGATTGGGGGAAACAATCAGTGATTTGGGGGGGCACGGCCCCGAAATGCCCCTGTGGCGCCGGGCCTGAAGCCTAGCTTAGTTACTCAGCTACAGATTAACTCCTTTCTTTCCAAACTCTTGGTCAATGCTATTGCTCCTTTCTATCCAAACTCTTGTAGTAGGAGCAAGTAGGAACAAAAGAGACATTATCCCAGAAAACTATTGCAGTATATCAATAGCTTAGCCTAACATTAGCCGTATTTTTCCTAAACTTGTCTTTGTAGGTAACAAAAGGTATTTGTAAACAGCAAAAAATATTTGTAAACAACAAAAAGTATTTGTAAGCAACAACAAAAAGTATGCTAGAACAATTATCTTATTGAAGTTTTTAAAGTTTAGCCGTTTTACAAAACGGCTTCAAATTTGACCCCATATTTGGCCAATGGCAACTAAAGTTGCCATGAAAATATATAACTCCCTCACACCCACCTACATGTAAATTATCACAATAATCTTGGTTTAAAAGTTAAAAGAAGTAGTTAGAATTTGCGTGACAGCTATGTTTTTCCTACACTTGACGAATTTTGTTTATTTTTAGTTCATTCCAAAACTGCACCACAGCCTAAAACCAAAAATTTACCTTTTGCAACACGAGGCCAAAATTTGACCAATACCAATTGTGTTTCCACAACATTTTCCACAATTCTTTTTTTCTAAAACTTTTTTCAGATCATTTCTTTTAGAAAAAACAAAAAATTGCGAATTTTTAATTTCAAAACCCATATTATTTTAGTTTGTTTAAAGGAACATAATTGGCAACTTTAGTTGCCAATGGCGTTCAATGGGTTAATATCACCAAAGTAGAAAATTAGCAACTGAAACTGAGTAGCAATTTATAATAAAGCACAGTTTTGATTCATTGTCTAATAGATACTCTGACAAATCGCAATACAATAACAAACATAAAACTTTTTATAAGCTTATACAATGGAAAATTTAAAAACCCATTTTGAATCAAAATTAAACATACACTCTATTTTCGCAGAGCAAATTTATAGCAACACGATGCTCATTTTTTTCTCAAAATTTAAAGCAAAGTAAAAACAATGGCAGCCTCAGCTTGAAAAAAATAATAAAAGCACTGCCGTACAATGCATTGTACACAAGAAGCTGAGTTTTCTTTGCCTTTTCTACACTGCCTTTGTTGACTTGTGAAACAGAATTGATAAATATAGAAAAAATTGAATTGTAAAAGCAGAGTTGGTTGACCTATTAGCAAGTTTAAACATACGTGTGGAATGAACAATGAACGACACGGTACAACAAAGGTTCACATGCTGTCTACTTGATATAACTTGCTACATCTCTGACCTCTGCCAACTAAATGAGAGAGCTAGATGCTGTGCGGAGCTGTGATAGGCATCTGTGTAGAACCAGAAGAACCGACTGCTAACAGTTATTGAGCACTAATGCTTACCATTTAATGCAACCAAATGTTTGCTTGATAAATTCTTCAAAATATCATCAACAATAACTCGCTTTTGGGCATCTTGCCATTTCTGAAACTACAAAAATGTATTAGTTTCGCTAAAAGAATTCACAAACCGTTTTGCAGTCAGAATAATAATTGTAAAATTATAAGACAATAACCATAAAACAATTACCTTTAAAATCATAAAAATCTGCCTAATGTTTTATTTTTATGCAGAATAACAAGAAAGATCAATTTAAGGAACAAGGCATGCATGCTATGCTACATTAAAGTGCATTGAGATCATATCTTACATAAACTAAGTTAGTAGGTCATCACCACATCTTACAACATTGAACTTCAAATCAAATCTTTCATCATACTTGCTGTATTACACCGAAGCATGTAACGAGTTGGCATGGCCCATTTCCGAGTCATTGCGCTCCGGCAATACAGCTGCTTTCGAGGAAATGTTCCAATGGTGGAGAGCCATTGGCAACACTGTGTCCAATTTGACCGCCCTGAGATTTTAACCTCAGACCTCCCATTCCATAGACGAATACGTTAGTTACATACCAGTATCACAAAACCATAGTCTGCAATATAATACTGAATTAATTCAGAGCATTTTTAGTACAATACAGTAATCACTATCAGTGTTACAGAGTTGACTTTTTGCACTCCAAATAATATTCTTGCTCACCCATTTTTTAATTAATTCTCTTCTCTCCTCAAAAACCTGCAAAAAATCGAATCAAACATTTTAGTTCAAAAAGTAGTTAGACAATTTTAAAATACAAATCACAAGGAATAACATCATTATCAGTATTTTACTTAAAAACTTTAATATAAAGAAACAAAAAACTGAGGAGATATATTCAGTTGTACATTTTAGATACATTGTTTTAATTTTTAAAAAGATAAAGTTATTTGGGTTTGAGCTGGCTAGGTAGTGTTAGTTTTAGAGTAAGAATTAGAGTTAATAATTAAAACTTAATTAATAAAAACTAAACTATGGTAGTTTTTGAGTATTGCATCAGTGCCACAACCACAATTTTGCAAAAGCAGAGGCTTGAACTAAAAGCTAAAATTTTTTAAGTCCAAAAATACATTTAGCAAGGTTACATATTGAGCAAAATACTGCATCTCAAGCATATCACAGACAAGGGGTAGACTCAAGGTGGGATAGAGAGCTCCCACACATTAGCAGCTATTGGGGTCACTATTGATCAATTTTTGTGACTTTCGGAAAAAACAGGAATTTTATCATCATTTAGATGACATTTTTAGAGCAATATAAAAGAATCAAACTGCAAAAATTTGAAAGTCATTTGAAAGAATTATATTTCCCAGTCCCTTTGGCCTACTTTACTTACTGGTAAAGTCTAAAACACGTTAAAAAGTGTGCAAATTTGAGTAGAATTTTCTAAATGACTTGGCTAGGAGGAACTTTAGCCTTATTAGCTTTCCCCTTTGGTTACGTCGCTGGTTTTAAGTGAAACAAACGCGAAAATGATACCAGTACACATAATAAAGTGCAATAAACTAAACAATGATCTGCCACAAGCCTGCAACCCAGTGCCAAAATTATTTTTCAAGTTTATAATTACACTATTACACTAGATAGAACAAGACGTGGCCTGTCTTCAAGACAATCTCTCATCTAAAGTGCTCAAAAGTCGGCACCAGTATATCAGATTTACGCTGCAATAAAAGATAACATGCAGACTGTACTGCATTTGTAGAACTGCAATAAAATCAATTTCCAAGAAAATTGTTTTACCTGTAGATTAGCTTCTGGATGATTCATAGGAGTCCATGTGCTTTTTGCAAGATTTGAGGAGATTTTTGCTTTGATGGGAGGAGCAAATGCCATATTTGAAAAAGGTCTACTAAGTTTTTCTTGTTCGGTACAGAGTAGCCACTAGCTTTCTTTACTGTTTTAGACTTTATTCAATTGATCTATTCATGATAAACTTGACTGTAGTTTTTCAAGATGACCATTAAACCCCTGGCCCTGCCAATTGAAAAGGGATATATACAGTAAATTCTTGAAAACTGGAAAATAAATGAACAACCCAATGAGTTACCCAGGTTACAGTACATGTCATTGCCAGCATGTTAGATGTATGTCATCATCTTGATAGCAAACCCACTATGGTAACATTTTTGCTTGCCTTTATTAGCAATGTGCCAGTCAGTTCACCTGATCACAATCTGCATTCTGCAGTACCGTACTGTAACTACAGCAGGAATACTTAGCAATAGCAGTTTACTAGTAGCCTACTCACTACTAGCAGCTAGTAGCATCTGATCTGTCTGTCTGTGATATGATTAATTGAGTTTGGCTATATTATCCTGTTATTGTTAATCCAGAACAAGTAGACTGAGCTTACCGGTATTACTATGACAGATAAGGCATCTATCAGCTTTAAAAAAGCTTCCTTGACCACACTCACTAAGTTTTAGCATCAAGAAAAACATTGCTACATTCTTTTTTTTTATGATTCTATTCTAACATATAAAATTCTTTTTGTTTTTCATCTTTATATTAACTATTGATTTTTTCTGAATATTCAAATTTACTTGATAAATGTTTTAATTCTGAATTTGTATAATTCTGGATGTTTTTTTTATTGACAGATTGACACTTTATTTTATCCAACATTTTTGAATTTCAATTGGACTGGATCTTACTCACATTTCAACCAGTAGAAAATCTTAATGATTCTTGATTTAATGGGAATGGTATTGGTAATGTTCATTTATTCACTGTTTTCATAACTCAATGCACATTAAATACCAAGAAAAAAATCCATTTTTTTATTATTTACCAGTTACGAACAATTTTGTTTTTTTTGTTCTCATCAATAATCAATAAAAGACGCCAAGTAAAATATTCAAAAAGACAACAAGGATGCTACGAAGTGACCGATTTAGGGTCTTCAAGTCAAGCAGTCACCCTAAAAGTAAAGGTTTCCACAATACAATAAAATACGAATACCAGCGCAAGACTGTACTAGGCAAAGCAGTAAACTTGTTCAAAAAAAAACAAATGTAGTTGAAAAACAAGTTAAAATAAAGTACTATTTGGCAAAAATATAATATCAGCATACTAGTCTACACAAAACATATGTTGCAAATCATAAGGCAGGCTATACTGACTTAAATGTAAGAATGGTATTACCACCAAAAAAGTACCCTAATAGAGTCAATTTAGAATTCTTATTGTGTGAAAGTAATCTTTAATAAAACACAAGTAAACATTGTTTGTACTTCAAAGGAAGGAAGTGGCTAGTATTACGATACGTTACCTAACACCCATTAAGAGAATAAGAGAGCAAAGAGTGATACTCATTTGCTCATTTACTCTTTTCTGTTTCCTAAATTATCATTATAATTTGGGTTGGATTTTGCATTAGGGTTAAAATTAACGTTAGGGTTAGACCTAGGGATAGAGTTTGGGTTAGGTTTAGGGCTAGAATAGTGATTTTCTTATTCTTATGTTAACGTAATAGCAGCCTCTGCTCTAAAGGAACTATTTCTAATTTCAGATGAAATAGAGTCCCAGATCTTAACTCCGCCATATTTTACAGAAAATTGCGATCGAGATGTGTTGTATTGCAAAGGAAGTGACTTGGCAAATGGAACACTTGCGGTATTTTTTTTTCCTCGCGAATGGATCAGGCGCTATGAATAGCTGCTGCAGGGAATTGCTATCCCTTAGACTGGCATCGCTGCCCTAACCCTAACTGTAATGGAAGGTTTTGAAGCAAAAAAAAATTAAACCACGTATATTCTTCCCTTTTCCGTCTATTCTGTGTTATCTTCCATTCTACACATTTGCACCTCCGACAAGAGTCGAACCCAGGGGCGATGGTTAGCAGCTAGGCGCTGTAACCATTACACTACGAAGCTTGCACCATCTAGTTGACAAAATGTCGTATTTAAACCAAATGTATGAAAAAGGCAATGTCTCCATTCGCGAGGAAAAAAAAATACCGCAAATGTTTCATTCGCCAAGTCACTTCCTTTTGCAAAATAGCAAACTTACAAGCTAAATTTTGCCTCGTTCTTAGTTTGTGTTCATTATCTGTTGAACAAAAGTTCTTCAAAAAAGTAATTGAAAGTTTTTTATGGCAAAATTTTTGCCTGAATATTGTGACTTCGTAAATATAGATATCTCATAATTCAAGCATCTTTTTTTTGCTTGTATAATAAAGACACACTTACAAAAGGTAGATGGAATGTTAAATTATTACTAATTAATCTTAAACTTGAAGCTTTATATTGTAAAGATACAAGCAGTGTTCCCACTAAGCCGATTTTTTTCAGCGAATCGGCGATTTGTTGGAACAAGGGCAAGTAATTTTTGGCAATATAGTAAACATAGCTTTAGAAAATTCGACAAATTTGTGGAAATATGACATTTGGTATACTTTAATATTGAATTGGTACCTACGAAATTTAGGGCACACAAACATCTTTTTAGAGCTTTGGGCACAATTGTTTAAAGAAAATTAGGGCACATGCCGATTAGCCATAAAGTTAGAGGGAACACAGGATACAAGTATTTGCAAGTATGATTTACCAGTATAACATGATCTCCAGATTCAGATTTATTTATGGAAGTGGCTAGTATTACGTTACGTAACGCCCATAAAGAGAATAAGAGGGCAAAGAGTGAGTGCTCATTGGCTCATTTACTCTTTTTTGTTTTTTAAATTATTGTTAGAGTTTGGGTTTGATTTTGAGTTTGGGTTAGGATTAATGTTAAGGTTAGACCTAGGGTTAGAGTTTCAGGTTTGGGTTAGGTATAGGGTAG
Source organism: Trididemnum nubilum (assembly GCA_963965965.1). Classification (NCBI taxonomy): domain Eukaryota; kingdom Metazoa; phylum Chordata; class Ascidiacea; order Aplousobranchia; family Didemnidae; genus Trididemnum; species Trididemnum nubilum. The sequence goes on from OZ014475.1 coordinate 4,251,489, forward strand.
GGGTTTGGACTAGAATAGCGATTTTCTTATTTTTACGTAATGTAACAGCAGCCTCTGCCTTTATTTATTCATACCAAATTTAAGCACTTCACAGGTACTGTAAATACAAAAAAAATGGGAGACAATGAAAAGACCGTACGATTATCAGTGTCAGCTGCCACCCTACCAAAGGTTAATAATTTAATAAATACTTTCAATAAATTCATTAATACTTAAAAATCCCCATACCATAATACCATACAACAGGTGATTTTTGCATTGTTGTTGTTGTGAGTTTTTTGCTGATACTATTCAGCATTACCAATACAGGACACAGAATACACTATACAGGCTACAGGTAAAATCTGAATTACTGTAGAGAGTTTGCTCCTTAATAAAGATTGATTTACAGTACACTCAAAAATTGAGAAACTGCATTAGGCTAGTTGCCGCTAGTAGGCTACCAGTATGTTCAATGTTCATGCTGAAGGTGAGATTTTAAAACTAGACCAGGCCTACACAACTGACAAGCCCTACAGTCATAGACATCGATTTTTGGGGGGGGCGGCGCCCCCTCGGGTCTAACACTGCAGGGGGCAAAATATGTCTGGCCCCCTCTGTTTTCTGTTTCTGGCAAGTAACACCCACTAGGCAAACACGAAGTCCGAAATTCCGGATTGAGATAGAACCAGAATGCGGCAAAGGCTTTTTTTTTTTTTTTGGTCTCCACCTGAATTTGGGGACAAAATTCCGGACTGAAATGGAATTATCAAGTTTAACCAAACTTCGCAAAAACATTTCGCCCATTTGGAATCTGCTTTATCAACAAAAAATCGACGCCTATGCCTACAGTGTATAGTGTTTTATGTTATTCTGCTCAAACTTGCTCTATCAAACACTCTTTTATACAATCTTCAATTATCGTAAGTACTGTTACTGTACTAGTGTAGTGGACTTGAATCGAGCGGTAATCCTCCCACGCCAGTGTCCCAAACCTGGACAAACAAGAACTGTTGTTTTCGTATTGAAGCTTGTAAATCAAAAACTCGTCATTCAAGCTGTTGATTGAAAATTTTTTCAAATAATGCAAGGGTCTACCGGGAATCCTCACTGTTGATGATAAATGCTTGAAAATAATTTAAGCAGAGGGGACGCCACAGCAAAAACTGAGGCGGACATTTTCGTATTAAGTCAACAACGCAAAACTAACGCAAAATAACATCGAATTTAGCGAACAGCATTATCTCGCATCAGTGGTTATGCATTACGCATCATCACGCATTAGTATAGTTGTACAGCATCACGCAATCACGCATGAGTATCAGTATAGAATAGTAAACAGCATCATCACGCATGAGTATAGTTTTACTAAACTAATTTATGAGCCAATTTTCAATATAAAGTGTCCGCTGATTCTCTCAAACAGTTAATTACCTTTTAACAGAAAATGTTTGCTTTGAATTAATTTAGGAAAACATCCAGTTGTGTAAAAAGTATTCAAAAGTTGTAATCAAGTAAAATCTTCGTTACTGACGGAAAAACTACTTGAAGTAAAAGAAAAAGTACTGACCAAAAAAAGGACTTGGTTAAAAGTACAAAAGTATTCGTTTTAAAAGTACTCAAGTACAAGTATTTCGAAAAGTATTCACGCAAAATAAACAAACTATTCAATCGACACAAGACAGCTGGTCAACTGCCTTCACATCACTGCACGTATAGCTATAGGCGTAGCCAGGGGGGCAAGGGGGCCCGGTCCCCCCTCCCCAATGGAAATGCTACCAATGATAAAAATGTCAAAAAAGACTATAGTTTCTTCAGTTTCTTTTAGCATCTTCGCGTATAACGGTACAAGCGTACAACAGTAATCAACAATAGAATTAATCCAGGGGGCCCGGGCCCCCTCACTTTAATTTTTGCCAACCAGTTTAAATGGGCCCCTTACAATAATATTTAAATGGCCCTCAATTCAAATGGGCCCCCAACAATAATATTGTTCCAAGGGACCCGGGCCCCCTCAATTTCATGTTTGCCAACCAATTTAAACGTATAACCAATTTAAACGATTGCCAACATTCTGCTTTTGCGCTCGAGCGAGAAGGACGCGTTTTGCAGAAGCTTTTCAAGCAGTTTTAGTGATTGATTTACGAGCATTAGAAAAACAAAACTTGCAGTACAATGCCCGGTAATGCGAATAAAGCCAATCAAAAAAGATCCAGTTCAGCCGATGATATATTGCAGCTGACCAAAAAGCAACTCGAGGATTTGGTACAAGATATGGTGTTTAAGGCGACCAAGCCCTTGGAAGAGAAAGTCGCTTCGCTTAACGACCAACTTGAAGAGCTGAAAAACAATCAAAGTTTTATATGCCGGAAACATGACGATTTAGCCAGCGATTACAGCGAGATATACTGCTAACAAACAAGCAGCAAAAATAGGACATCAAACAGTTAACCAAACGAGCAGACATAATACAAAAACAGAACGATGAGGACCACCTTAAAATTGACGAAGTAGAACAATATGATTGCCGCCAAAACTTAGAACTTCAAGGAGTGCCCATGACAAAGAACATAGTTGGGCAAGTTACCGCAAAACGTTAGCTTCGTTAACCACTAGTCCCTTAACAAACTTCAAACTTTCGTTAACGTTAATCCGTTATTTTCAGCTTTAATTAACGGAAGTTAATAAAGTCCGTTAATCCGTTAACATTTTGCGTGTAATTTACATTTCGTTTTATTCACTCGCTTCTAGAACACGTATTGACGCTGTTGAGCTGATTGTAAGGAAATATTTATAGCTGTGGTAGTCTTTTTGTGTTTTGGAAGTTACGTTTTACAGTCTAATCTAATTTCAAGATAAAAATAAGTTCAAATGCACAACGAAGCTGCGATCGGAAAATCTTTGGTAATAATTTGTGATCAGCGATAATTAATAGACCTATGAGGCTGCAGCTTATTATTTGCCACAAAAAAGAGCTCCTTTCTTCGCTTTCTTCTATAAAACTCGTCCTAACACGCAACAAGTGTTACCAGTGGTCAAGTGGATAGAGCGTTTGCTACTGAAGCGGTAGACTCGGGTTCGATGCCCGGTCGGGTCAAACCAAAGACTATAAAAATTAGTATTCACAGCTTCCCTGCTTGACGTTCAGCAATTAAAGGGACAGTGTGAAGCCTCCATCGTGTGTGGTAGACAGGTGGGCAGGCGGCAGCTTGACTCGAAGACCGAAAGGTCACTTCGCTGTCTCCTGGCCAAGGCAACTTGGTGAACAAAATGTAATTACAATTACAATTACAACTTAACGGATGTTAATTTAGTCCGTTAACAGAACTTAACGGAAGTTAATTTAGTCCGTTAACATGAAAAAACTTTTTAACGGATTAACGAGTTACTGAAAAAGTTAGCTTCGTTATTAACGGATTAACGATTAACGGACTAGTGCCCACCTATGACAAAGAATGAAGACGTTATGAAAATTACGCTGGACATGACAAAGAAATTAGACGTGGATATTGAAGAAGAAGATATCTCCATTGCACAACGTCTCCCTCAAAAAAGACGACTCGGCCGAACCAAGGCAAACAAAGCGACTAACCATCCCACTATCATAGTTCGCTTGGTTAGCCGCCTAAAACACAATGAAATCTATGCAAATCGTTTTAAAGCCAAAGATATTGAAGGATTTCCAGTCGACGGCATGGAAAAAATGTTTATCAATGAAAACCTTACCCAAAGACGTAACAGATTACTCTGGAATACCAAACAAAAAGCGAAAGAATTGGGATATAAATTTTTTTGGACACATAATGGCCAAATTTATACAAGAAAAGATGAAGAAAGTGAAAAAATTTATATAAGAACTGAAAGTGATTTGGGACAGTTGTAAGTTTTTCGTCATTTCTTTGTTTGTCCTAGCTTTTGTATCATATAGTTGTTTACCCTAGCTCAATTGTAATGGTTCATGTCACACCGATGATAGATAACATTTCTTGTGAATACCAATCTCTTGCAAAATTTGCCGCTGAAACTGCTACAAACCTAGCAAATGAATGTGTTGCATTGTTCACGTAAACATTGTGAGCCTCGATAAACATTTTAATGATCTACAACTATTTTTAAATCGATTTTCTTACAAAGTAGAAGTGCTTTGCATCAGCGAAACAAGACTAACCCCACGCAATATTAAGTATTGCGATCTTCCTGGATATACTTAGTATCACTACATTTCAGACACTCATGCAGGTGGATCTGCAATTTATGTGTCCAACGACATAAAATGTCGCCAACTTTCGCAAATTAAGGTCAAAACTGATGAATGTGGGGATGTCTGGGTTGAACTTACTCTTGATAATAAAGAAACATTAATTGTAGCATCAGTTTGCAGGCACCCAAATAACACTAACAAAAAGATCAAGCTATTTGAAAATGCCTTTGTGTATATCCTTAAAACATTTAAGTCCAACCAAAGATATTTAGTATTAGGCGACTATAACATTCATTATGACAAAATTGGCGAATCACCAACAATTGATAATTACGCAAACCACATAAATGGCATTGGATGCACACAAATTATCAACAAGCCGACCAGAATTTGCTCATCGTGCAGCTCTGTAATCGATCATGCCTATATTAATTCTACTTCCTTAAGTCAATTTTCATCGTTTATTTTACAAGAAAACATTTCTGACCATCTGCCTGTATGTATTAAGTATCAGTGTAACTTCAATAGAAACACCAAACGACCGCACTACCGCAAAATAACACAGGAGAGCTTAAAATTTTTTCTTGAATATTTAAATAATAAACTTTCCACACCTGAATGGCTATATCCTAGCAACTATAACCTGGATAAACTACTCAATCTACTGAATGAACTCATCTCTCAACATTTTCCCAAAAAGACTCAAAGTCGTAGACAATATAAAGTATCTAAACACCCATGGATCACCCCAGATATCCTCACAGCCATAAAGCACAAAAACAAGCTTTATTCTAAATACCTTAAAAGCAAAAGTCCCATGTGAAAGCAAAAGCCAAACAAAAACGTTTCGAAAACTTGTTCAAAGATGCCAGCGATACTGCGGATACATGGAAATGCATAAATCAGTTACTTAGAAAAACCAAACCGAAAACTACGCTGCCGAAAACTATTGAAACTGATGGCAAATTAATTACCTCGCCTCAAAACATTTGTAACGAAATCAACAAACACTTTGTTAAAATTGGTGAAAATCTCGCCACAAATTCCAGGAATTCCAGCTTTCATCAGAGTAAACAACACTTTACGTTTCTCGGCAAACGTATTGTATCATCAATTGTCTTACAACTAGTGTTGGAGTTCTCGAGACCGGTCTCGGGTCTCGAGACTGTCTCGAGACACATTTTTGAAAGTCTCGTCTCGGTCTCGCCTCGGACTTGAACTTCAAGTCTCGATCTCGAGTCTTAGTCTCGAAAAATTATGGTCTCGAAATATGAGAAGTCTCGAAACTCAAAATTTTGGTTAGGCGTAGGGGTAAAATTTTGAATTTAATTATTTAATGCAAGCAACGCAAACAAAGATTCGATTCAAAATTTTGGTTAGGCGTAGGAGTAAAATTTTGAATATAATTATTTAATGCAAGCAACGCAAACAAAGATTCGATTGACTTTCTAGGTCTTAACACCTTTTTAATTGCTTTCAAACAATCTCCTTTATTTATTCATTTCGGTCAATTTTTATTTATTTCCGTCAATGCTTTTAAACTGAGATCGTGGGAAACAAAGTTTTGCAATAAAACCTCAATTTTTGATAATTGGCAACTCAGTGGGAGATACTTGAGGTTCGAAAAAACTTCAGGTAGAGCCGTGGGAGAAAACTGCTCGACCTGTTATTCATTATTATCCATGTTATTTACTTATGAAAGGTGTGATGTAAAACAGTCTATAGGGGAAGAAGCCGCTTAAGCGGTATTATTTGATGTTGATCTTTGTTGAAGGTGCTAATTGCCGCTGTCTACATTTTTGCTTATTGGTAGTAAATGCTCTAAACCTTTTTCTCGTTCAGGTTCCTTGCACGTGGACCGAGTTTGAGGTAGTAGCTTTGCAGTGCAATAAGGTTTGGTCAAGGAAGGTTAATCAGGACAGCTCAGACCTCAAAGTGATTGTTTTCAGCCTCATTCCGTTGAACAGATCTTTCGTAGTATGATACAGTTAAGATTGCAGACTCAGAATGATGAACTTAAGTCTACTTTACCACTGCTTTTTTGTAAATATCAAACATTAGGAGCAACAATTAGGTCCAGTGAAGATTAAAATAGCTTGAGGCAGGCGCGTAGCCAGAAATTCGCGATGGGGGGCTGTGTTTGGGGGTCTGGGAGCGAAGCCCCCAGCCGCTGGAGGCTGGGGTTTGAGGGCAAAGCCCCCAGCGCTCAAAAATTTTGCATTTTTTTTTGCAAAAATAACTTCATTTTGGGGCTATTTTGATTAAAAAATAATGCTTTTAAAACGTGGCTTAGAAATTAGCAGTGCAAACATGATTAAACTGGTGGCATAAATGGGCTATTTGAGAGGTGGCTAATGATGAAATGTTACTTCTCTTGTTTAGATGCTGGCGAATTATAAAATCGAATAGTTCAATAAAACTCACACGGAGTAATCTATTTCGTATACAGTTTATAGAGAAAAATAATTGGGGGGGGCTAATGAAAAGAGATTTGAGAGAAATTATTGGTAATTAACAAATACTGAATAGCCCCCCCCCCCCCTGCTAGGCCTATTCCTTAGTTTATAGTATATTTGTTGATGACACCTATGTTCAGTATTTTTACACTTGCGATCAAATTTGATTGCTTATTTCTTACCATTTTTCGAAGTTTTCATTTATTTGGTGGTTATATTTTTGACAAATTAGCCCCCCCCTACCCTGAACATATATGTTTCAAAAAATGTTTTAAATCACTATTTAGTCCACTCCAGTGCATAAAACAGTCTTAAAAGTGTTTAAAATGTAGTGTTTTCCCCATTCTGTATTTTGGTTGACATGTCAATGGGAGGGGGGCTATAGTCCCCCGCCCCCCCTGGCACGGCTACTGGCTAAAAACGTGGTATTTTCCTTATTCTGCATTTTGGTCGGCCGTATATTAGCCCTTCCCCCCTAAATAAACGTTTCAAACTATGCTTTAAAGCATTTTTTAGTCTAATCCAGTGCAAAAGAGAGTCTTAGAAGTGCTAAAAACGTGATATTTTCCTTATTCTGTATTTTGGTCGGCAGTTCATTAGCCCCTCCCCCCTAAATAAACGTTTCAAAATAGTCTAATCCAGTGCAAACACACAGTCTTAGAACTGCTAAAAACGTGGTATTTTCCTTATTCTGCATTTTGGTTGGCAGTTCATCAGCCTCCCCTCCCCTAAATAAACGTTTCAAACTATGCTTTAAAGCATTTTTTAGTCTAATCCAGTGCAAAAGACAGTCTTAGAAGTGCTAAAAATGTGGTATTTTCCTTATTCTGCACTTTGGTCGGCAGTCCATCAGCCCCCCCCCCCAATTAACGTTTCAAAAGATGCTTTAAATCATTTTTAGTCTAATCCAGTGCAAAAGAGAGTCTTAGAAGTGCTAAAAACGTGGTATTTTCCTTATTCTGCATTTTAGTCGGCAGGCCAATGGGAGGGGAGGCTATAGCCCCCCCCCCCACCTGGCTACGCTACTGGCTTGAGGTATAAACCTGAGGTATAAACATGGGCCACCGAATGGGGAAGACGCGTGACCCCTAAAGATTTTTAGGGCGGTATCGGAGAAATAAAGTCTTGATAAGAAATAATACCGTAACTCAGGTATTTGTTGTACATTACGGTGGTTGCCGTATACTAGGACCACTACGTTACTGAATCATTCATCTTGTTGCCTTGTTTATGAAAACACAATCGCACATTCCACCACAGCCCTCTTGTCATTAAAATAACTATCTGAATGCAACTGCTTTAGCAAGCCCGCTTTATTTTAAATTTAAACGACCAGTCAGCTTTAGTAGATGAAGACACCGCCATCGGAGCGTGAGGTCTGCGTTTCGATTCTTGGTCCGGTCAAAATCGGACGAAGTGCCGCTAACGTCTCGCCCTGCTGCAATGTTTCTTTGGTGCAGTGTTGCTCAATGCCCGTGCACTAAGTCGCGAGTTTATGAAAGCTTTTATTTTAATTTGATTTAGCAACTCGCTTCAAAATCGAATTCCTCTAGATTGGTCCACGAGCAGTTTGGTAATGAAACTTAAGCAAATTTGAGATACATTTTATAAGAATCAAACGATGGCATCGAACTGCAGTTTCTCTACTTTAAAGACGGGCGCTTGACAGTTGAGCTACGCCGTCATCTCTTCATGTGCTTGTGAATAGCCCGTGGCCCAAGTTCGTTTCTTGGTTTATGGTCGTTCTACTGTATTGCTATTGGCAGTTTGTTTAAGGAAATACCATGAAAAGGGTTGTCAATAGTCAATACGAATAAGTTTTGCTTCTAAAATGTCGGGTCTCGAAGTCTCGTTTCGGTCTCGAACAAACTCACGGAGTCTCGATCTCGGTCTCGAAAATTTTTTCAAGTCTTGGTCTCGGGTCTTGGTCTCGAATTTTTTCCAAGTCTTGGTCTCGATCTCGACCATCAGGGTCTTGACTACATCACTACTTACAACCAACTGATGTTTACGAAATCATTGAAATTATTTCTTCTCTAAAAGATCATAAATCTCCAGGATATATTGATATATTCCAGTGCGCATCATAAAAGAATCCAAATTCCTTATTTCTGTTTATTTGGCAAACTCTTTTAACGAATCTCTTGAAACTGGAAGCTATCCCGACGTATTAAAAATTGCTACCGTGATTCCCGTTCATAAAGGCGGATCCGCTCTTGAACTAGGTAACTACAGGCCCATTTCGATATTGTCCCCGATAAATAAAGTCTTTGAAACAATTTTGCACAAAAGACTCACTAAGTTTTGGGAAAAATTGAATTTATTCACTGAATTTCATTTTGGTTTTAGAACCAAACACTCTACAAATCACGCAATAACCTGTGTTTATGAAACCATACTCAAAGAATTAGATAACCAAAAATCGGTTTGCGGGATATTTTTGGATTTTGCGAAAGCTTTTGACTGTGTAAATCATCAAACATTACTGGACAGGTTAGATCATTATGGCGTTAAAGGTAATGCTAACAAATTATTGAAGTCTTTATTTGACAAACCGATACCAGTGTACAGTGAGCAATGACAACCAAATTTCATCTACCCTTTTACCGATTACAATCGGAGAGCCGCAAGGCAGCGTGCTCGGGCCATTTCTATTCTTAGTTTACTTTAATGACTTGACAAATTCTTGCAAATCCCCAATCATGTTATATGCTGATGACTCGGTATTGTTTTGTTCGGATAACAATATTTAAAGTCTAAAAAAGAAATTCGAAAATGAATTTGGACTTCTCGAAAATTGGATCAACTTTAATCGACTTACTCTCAATTATTCAAAAACTCACTGCGTACTATTCACCAATTCAAGAACGAACACAAACGATAACTTTCAAATTAACACCCAAAATCGAGCAATTCTTCCCAAAAATGCTATCAGACATAGGTGGGCACAAGTCCGTTAATCGTTAATCCGTTAATAACGAAGCTAACTTTTTCATTTCCAATTAAGCACAGAGCTGGACAGCGCTGTTTCGAGCTTTTAGCTCTCATCGGCAGCCCCCAGCTATCTCTTCAAAGGTATTCCCAGCTGAAACATCAAAGACGTCAAGATGTTGCAGTTTTTCATTTCCGTTAAGTTCTGTTAACGGACTAAAGTAACTTCCGTTAAGGTTTTTATCGCTAATATCTTGCATCATTTATTCATCGGACCGGTACAAACAAGTTTGCATTGGTAACACTTGTTGCGTATAAGCACGAGCTTTATAGAAGAAAGCGAAGAAAGGAGCTCTTTTTTGAGGCAAATAATAACCTGCAGCCTCATAGGTCTATTAATTATCGCTGTTTACAATTTCCAAAGATTTTCCGATCGCAGCTTCGTTGAGCATTTGAACTTATTTTTATCTTGAAATTAGATTAGACTTTAAAATGTAACTTCCAAAACACAAAAAGACCACTTCAGCAATAAATTTTTCCTTACAATCAGCTCAACAGCGTCAATTCGTGTTCTAGAAGCGAGTGAATAAAACGAGATGTAAATTACACGCAAAATGTTAACGGATTAACGGACTTTATTAACTTCCGTTAATTAAAGCTGAAAATAACGGATCAACGTTAACGGAGGTGTGAAGTTTGTTAACGGACTAGTGGTTAACGAAGCTAACGTTTTGCGGTAACTTGCCCACCTATATGCTATCAGATATTTAGGTGTTATATTGGATGACAAGCTGACCTGGAAGGATCACACGTGGCTTGTTGTTGCAAAGCTCTATATGGCCAGAGGAATCTTGAGCAAATTAAGGCGACATGCTCCTCAATCGGTGTTGAAATGTGTCTATTCTAGTTTGGTTTACCCGTACCTTTACTATGGTGTTACATCTTGGGGAAATACTGCAACCAAATACACTAAGACTATTCAGATTCAACAAAATTATATTGTCAAAATTATAAATAATTCAACTTCCTTTAAAACAAAACTGATGCCTATATACCAGCAACTAAATTTAATGAATCTCTGCCAAATTTATAAATTAGAAATATTAAAATTTATGTATAAATATAAAAATAAAATTCTCCCAAATTGTTTTAAAAACTACTTTGTATCTCCATCAGAAACCCATAATTATCCTACCAGGTTTGCTTGTGATGACAACTGGGCTGCTGCATTCCAACATAAAAAGTCAACTTCAAAATGTTCGATTCAATATAATGATTATAAAATATGGAATGAATTATCATTAGAAATTAAAGGGTTGCATAGAAAAAATTATTTTGTCTTTTTAAAAAGAGTAAAAAATTTCATATTGGAAAATGAGTAACTTTAGCTTCATCTTACTTAAGAAAGCATTCCAGACTTATTTTGATTAGATGGTTTTCCTGGCTGAATAATTTGTGATATTGGTTTTACACAGACGCAGTTGTCCTCGGCAAACTCTTTCTGTCTTCGGACAGATTATTGTCATAGCTGTGTGATTAAATTTTTGTCTACGTGTGTATAGAGCGACGTGTATTTTTATACTTGTTTAATTATTGGCATTTCTTCTAAATTTGCTGCACTATTTTTCATTAGTATATACTGAGTGGATCTTGTTTGTGTGCTATCAATATTTTATACTGAAGATGAGAGGTTGCAGACTCGACGACCTCACCTTTCCTGTAAAGAGCCTCGAGCTTTTCCCAGGAAATGGTCAATGGTCTTTTCGCAACCTCTCATCAGAAATGATTATTCTGTAATTTTTTTTTTTGGCCTTGTTTTGCTGCTTGACTTCGTATGCTTATTTATTTTGCAGAATATCTTTCTAAACAAAAATAATTGATTGAGGCCCTCATCTAACCTTTTTATGAACGTAATGCAATAACCTGGGATGGACTTAACATATGGTACAGTGCCAGGGGCCCTGCGCTCAGATAAGATTTTTTTTGGTCTTCACCTGTATTTGGTAGGAAAATTACGCGAAAACCCCAAAGTGCCAGGGGCCCAACTCAATGTAAATCGGGCCCGGGCAATAACATGGTTTGTAGGCGTAGCTATCTACTGTACATTTTTCAATAACAATTCACCTCTACCTCACCAGTTTTTATGCAACAAAATACTTCTGAAAAAGAAAAGCTACACTAAGGAGAATGCTCATTGAACAAATCTTTGAATTGAGAGGGCCTGGGCCCCTTGGTCGTATATGTACTCCTATCAGAGGTGGAGTCCTCGAGGACGTCCTTGGCCTCGAGGACACATTTTGAAGTCCTTGGCCTCGAAGCCTCAAGTCCTCGAAAATTGCCCTGTCCACGGCTCGAGGACAGCATTATTTTTGAACCTTTGAAATTTCGTTGAAAAACGCCAGAAACCTTGCGGAAAATCTGCAAAGACCTTTTTTTGGTTTCCTCAAGTAGAGATCGCCTGAAAAAAAATTTTTGAAGACCTTTTTTTTGAGATCTCCTGAAAAAAAATTTTGAGTACCTTTTTTTTTGGAGAACACTTGCGTCTGTGTCCTAGGTCCTTGGCCTCGAAATTTTTTTGTGTCCTTGGCCTTGGCCTCGAACCTTGTGTTCTTGACTCCACCTCTGACTCCTATAACTGGTTGTTTTTATAACAAAACAATAATCTTTAACGAAAATATTCGACTGGATTGTTATTTACTGCTAAAATATTGCAGGGGGCAATGTACTTTACTTCCCCCTACCTTGGCCAAATCACTTCCAAAATTTAACCCCAAAATGCAAGATTTTAAACGTGTTTTGGACTAGAGTTGCAAGCAAAAGGAGGACTGAACAACTTAATTTTCTCAATAGACTTTCAAATGTTAAAAATCTGGTTCTTTCAAATGGCTCTAAATACGTGCGAAATGTGATCCAACGGTATTAAAATAGTTTTATTTTTCCAAAACATTACGAAAAATCGCTCAGCGGCTGGGGGCTTCGCCCCCAGACAGGGCCACCGAGAGGGGGGGCAGGGGGTACAATTACCCCGGGGCCCATGGGCTTCAGGAAGGCCGTTGGCTTTAGCGGGCCCAGCAAAGGGCAGAGGGGACCATCGAAATGACACCGAGAAATCAGCATGTGAGGCCTGCAGACCTTTTTTTTTTTTTTTTTGAGATCACATCATAATTCGGACAAAAATGCGGCATTTTCTCCATCTGTTTTGGAGTTCACAAAACCGGAAATCCGTCATATTTGAGCTGGCCCCGGCCCACGTTCGGCTCTCGGCGCCCCTGCCCTCAGACCCCCATAGCCACCGGCGGCTGGGGGCTCTGCCCCCAGGCCCCCGTCTGTGATACGTTTGAATTACAGTTAACTTCTTTGCTCAACCATGTCTCTCAATTTAGACATTTTAGCGTTTTGATTATTATTTGTTTAAGCCCTCTCCCTTGAACGAGTAACCTGCATAGGTGGGCACAAGTCCGTTAATCGTTGATCCGTTAATAACGAAGCTAACTTTTTCATTAACTCGTTAATCCGTTAAAAAGTTTTTTCATGTTAACGCACTAAATTAACTTCCGTTAAGGTTTTTATCGTTAATATCATGCAGCTTCGTTGTGCATTTGAACTTGTTTTTGTCTTGAAATTAGATTAGACTGTAAAACGTAACTTTCAAAACACAAAAAGACCACCATAGCAATAAATATTTCCGTGCAATCAGCTCAACAGCGTCAATACGTGTTCTAGAAACGAGTGAATAAAACGAAATGTAAATTACACGCAAAATGTTAACGGATTAACGGACTTTATTAACTTCCGTTAATTAAAGCTGAAAATAACGGATTAACGTTAACGGAGGTGTGAAGTTTGTTAACGGACTAGTGGTTAACGAAGCTAACGTTTTGCATTAACTTGCCCACCTATGGTAACCTGTTACGTACCAACACCAGGCTGCGGCTTCTGATCTTCCATTCTACGATATCTTTGCCCCCACAAAAAAATTCCTCTTTGGAATTTCTGAAGAAATCATTGCATGTGATTTGTGGTTTGGGACCCCCCCATCAAAAATCCTGGCTACGCCTATGCATAGCGCTTGGTCTTCTAACCCAGCACTCTCTCAAGTTGCGAATGGTTGATTGTTGCAAGTTTTTAGTCATTATATTCAAGACAATTAATCACAAAGAACAACAACAGCAAGTCTTTGAGATTTGAAAATCATGCCATGCTGATTGCTGAATTTATATGGAATCATTTTATAACATCTTTGCTCTAATATTAATTCAATGTCATGGTTAAATTATGGTAAAATTTAAAAACAGTATGGACGTATCTTATCAATGTATAGTCTGATGTAGTATCTACGGGGTGGGCCAAAAATTACTCACCATAGCTAATTCAGTAGACATTTTGCGACAAACTTTTTTGGTTTAATTAATAAAAATGATTGTGGATTTTTTTGTATTGAATTTATTTCACGACATGTGAAGGCAGGCAGAAACCTGAATGACATTACGTCACTAAATCACACAAAATTGTGGTAGACTGCCCATTTAGATTGTTTGGGTCTCTAGTGAGACGAAATTGATGATTGAAAACATTGTGTAATGATTACATTGCACAATAGATTACAGTACCGTACAATAATGTTTATTGCATATACGGTGTGATGTGATTTTTGGCTCACTCTATAGAATTTAGCAATAGAATCGCTTAGTAACCATAGGAGGCATTTTTAGCAAATTTATATCTCTGTTTGCTTCTTTCATAATTTACTTTTAATGGAATAAACATCTATGTCAGTGTACGGCGAAGGGCAAACACGGTAAATGCCAAATAACGAACGTGAAATTAAAACCCTCTTGAACTGGTATTCGCCAGACTTAACCTGATACGTATGCGCACACGTAGAGAAACGGCATTGCTACAGTCGCTTTGATGGTCGTACCTATGACGCAAGAGTTGCCAGCCAAAAAAGATGGAAAAGACAACTAACTTGCTTGAATTGAACAATTGCCGGTAGAAAAGTCGACCGATCTGACGAGTTTGTGATTCAAATTTAGAATTCCAGTACTTCGTACTTTTCTAAATCAAAATATTACTTAAGTAGCGCTACTTGACTTTAAAACTAAGCAAGTAAAAGTAGCCACAAAAAACTCAAAAAGTACTCGTTACCGGAAAAAACTACTTGAGTTATCTACTCAAGTAAAAGTATTTCGTTACTTAAACCACTGACAACATCTAAGTTATAGTGTTTGTTCTCACAGTTAGCTTGGCTTGTAGATTTTACCGATTTTACTGCTTTTAGTCTACAGTAACCTAACTCAATGTAATTTCTTATCTTTTCGGAAAATATGGTTCTTTTTTGGTTTAATTGTAATTACATTTCATTCACCAAGTTGCCTTGGCCAGGAGACAGCGAAGGGACCTTTCGGTCTTCGAGTCAAGCGGCCACCTGCCCACCTGTCTACCACACACGGCGGAGGCTTCATACTGTCCCTTTAATTGCTGAACGTCAAGCAGGGAAGCTGTGAATACCAATTTTTATAGTCTTTGGTTTGACCCGACCGGGAATCGAACCCGAGTCTACCGTTTCAGTAGCAGACGCTCTATTTACTCGACCACTGATCGGTTAAAAATTACTTTGTAGTAATAACTGTCATGTTGTTTGGTGCTGGATAATTTCATTTTCACTCGGGATATTTGTTATTGATCAGCATATTGTGGATGCTACTCTCCTCCATATTGAACTGATTTGGTCGCTTTGTTGATGTAATGTATTTGAAATGATGATTATACATTTGGTATGGTGGACAATTGTTTTGTTTTTTTTACCGTGGCACAATTGTGCTGGACCGGTACATTATTATAATTATTATTACGCAGAACTACTACGCCTAATACTACAGACTTGTCCTCTCCAATCGCTTTTAGGGCCATTTTTCTAATTCACCCAAATTCGATGAGTGGTTTTTAGGGGTGTAAGGAGTGACGTCATTCAATATGAGTTTGGTTTACCTTACAGTAGTAGTAGTAGTAGTAGTAGTAGTAGTAGTAGTAAAGGATGGCAGTACAGTACGGTATGTTCAAAATCTGAACATTTCGTAGTTCAAAAATTTACCGTACCGTACTAACGAACGTAACAAAGAAAAATAAATTTTGCACCCGTACCGTATCAACGTACTTTTCATGGGATGGTATGCTCTAAACGTACCGTACTTGAAAGGTACGATACGTGCGTCAAACAAAGCTCTAAACGTACCGTACTAGAGAGTTACGGTACGCAGTACGTAGGTTAAAAAAAATCGCTAAGATTTTTTCGAAGTTCTCGTTTCTCGCGCTTCAAAAAAGGTTTTAACTGCGTATATTCTACAATAGAATTCAGAAATATCAGTTCTGTCAAGTTGAGAGCTGTTCAAGTCATATGACGCCTTTTGGTCTCAATTTTCGGAGAAGAAAGGGGAGGGAACAAATAATTAGAACTTAGAAGTTGGAACACGTGTCATAAATTATTGACCTGCACGTAACAATGCGGCGTACTAACACAAGTACGGTGCATTGTTACGCGTAGGGGACTCACTAATACAAGTACGGCACGTAGGGTCATCAGCGAGTTGCAAACGCCGTTACGTAACGTATACTTACGTGGTACGGTACATTAGTACATTTAGTACGCACATTCAAACAGCGTTCCAAAGTGCTGATCCCGTACTTTCACAAAAAGCGCATACCATACAAGCGCACCGTATACTTTTTTACAAAAATTGTGGCGTACCTTACCGTACTTACGTACCGTACTGCCATGCTTGGTAGTAGTAGTTTTTTATTTCTGATTTGAAAAACAACAGCCACACCGAACAACTAACAATAAACCAGAAAAAGGATACAATTACTCATCCTTGCTCATCTCAAACCTTGTTTACAGTGTCGTAGGCTAATGCAGTTACTTTCTGTTTAGATATTTAAAGTTTAGCTGATATACTTGTCCATAATTTGGCAGCCTGTTCAAATGTGATTGTTATTGTGACAAAAGTAACAAGAAACTGTTGGCGAAACCGCCCAGTGGTCGAGCGGTAACGCATTTGTCTCTGAAGCGGGAGGTCTGAAGGTTCAAATCTTGGACCGGTCAAATCGGATACAGTATTGCCAACGGCTCGCCACTTCTGCAATATTTTTTCGAATGGAGGAGCTGTGTTGCCCGGGCTCAATGACGCAGAGATGGGCACCGTAAACTTGTTACACGCTTCGGCGTAATACAGCGAGTATGATGAAAAATTTGATTTGAAACTGTTGGCTACTGTGATGATTTTATCACAATTGGGTATTTGGCTTCGTAGAATTCTTCAAAAGCTTGCTTATATGGGAAGTCTTTGGCAGTATAATTATTAAAATGCACCTTATTCGAGGTGTTAAATGCTTGTATAATGTACACACACCTAATCTTTCAAAAGCATTTACATGGTGCTGATCAGACATGCATATGTGTCACTAGATGCAAATCGAATTTCCACAACGTTCAACTTTTACATGCATTTGAATGATAATGTAAATTAATTGGGTGATATTGTTTCAAACGGCTCTAAAAACGGGAAAAGTTTTTTCGAATGGCGTCAAAAATTATTGTTTTTTCCTAAAATCACAAAAATCGTCCAGTGGCATGATACTTCGTTCTCAGACCCTCATCAAAAGCCTCCAGCAGATAGAGGTTCCGTCTCGAAGCTCCCGCGTGTAATCTAATAAAAATATCTCAATTTGGCGCATAACCAGGATTTTGCAACAGGGGCGGGCTTTGAACCCAAAGCGAAAATTTTTCTGAATCTTACAGATAGGGTTCTGCTTTGTGATTTTTTAGAAAAGTGGCTATGTTAAAGCCACTTATGTGACATTTTAGTAGAGCCGTTAAAAAGAACTAATTGCTAAGATTTGGAAGCTCTCTGGTAGACTTTTAGCCCCTTACGCCCTCTTTAGTTCCCAGTCAAGTAATAGCATGCATATTTGGGTTAAATTTTCTGCATGACGTAACTTATAATTAAGGGGAGTATCATCCTCTTCGCCCCCTCTGATCTCAATGTTTGTCCAATTGTTGGGAAAGTAATTGCATATATAGCCTAGGGCTATCAATAGGGGGTGGGAGGCGAGACCTTCCAGAAATCGACAACTAACAAGCCTTTATCAAGTTGGCTCCCTTGGTCCAAAACACTTCTGCGTCAACTGGATGCAAAGTTAACAGTTTTTGTGCTTAAGAAGTTTTGTATGAAGTTCACTGACCCAAATTTTTAAGCTTGGAGACAGTATAAACAGTATGGCAGTTTCCTACCAAGTCTTTCCAAGAAATCTGCCGCAGTTTAGACTACAATACAGTATATAAAGATTTAAAATGTGCTGGTTTCCGGGGCTCTTCCCTGAACCACACTGGGGGAGCTTACAGTACTCCTCAGACTCCCTAGCTGAAAATCATCTGCATTAAAAGTTTAAACTATCTGCACCGGTATTTCATTTTTAATTATTTTGAAGTACAAAACGCTCTGTTATGAGTTTTTTCCTTCTCTTTTCATTGCTATAAAATAACCCGAAAAGTGACCATACAAATTTTAGAAAAAACAATTCACGACGTTTTTTTAATAAGTTCTTTTGGAAAAAATACGGCTGACAATTTTATTGAGTTTTTTCTCCCCAGGGCTTGTACAGGCTTTGAATATAAAGATCTTGCAAGAATTACCAAAAGAAAGCTCTGTCAGGAAACTAAAGCAAAATAAAATAAAGTGCATTTTTGAAGAAAATACAAGATATAGCATCCCACCGTTTTTTGATTAATATCAGAACATAAATGCACAAATTTAAGTAAATGGTGAGTTATGCTTTGTGATCAATTTCTGAATATTAACATGTTTCGACGACGATTAAAACCGAAATCTTTGTTTTCAAAACAAAAAAAATAGTAAAAACCTGTGAATAATAATGGTATATTGCAAGAAAAACGAAGTTAGTTAAGTTAGAACTCCTCTGAGTTTTGTAGAAAATCGCCAAAAAGTGGATCGATGACGTAATTGGTGGATGAACTATGCCCCGTAAAATTGGTTTTAGGTAGAGGTACCTAATAATTTATGAATATGTAACGATAGCTGATTAGTCATTGAAAAAGACAATTTTAGTTTTCAGCTGCCAATCGATTTCTACATATACCATCTAAACTAAAACCAGTTTTGGTGGCCGGAATTTATAGTACCTTATTCTTAATTATCCCACAATATCGCGGTGTCGATATATCAAATCATTCCATTTTTGTTTGAAAAGACGATACATATTTTATAGTACAACAAATTTCAATCGAATACAGACCAGGAGATCTTTTCGGTGAGAGACAGCGAAACGACTTATTAGTTCCAGTGGAATTTGCGCGGTCGTTGAGTTTGTAGCCTGTCACAACCCTCTGACAGAAATTTTTTCTGAGTTTTTAATTAGAGCATTGATTAACGCACCGTTCACTTGGGTCTTCCTTCCACTATTATTAGAATATACAGCACGTAATGAATCAGGCGCATTATATTGTCAATTACGGTCATAAACACGCAGAAGTACAATGATGCAAAAAAAACAAATCACGAAGTAAACCGCACATGGAAGAATAAAAGATGTAACATATTAACATAGGGTTGCGCTGGATCCTGGTTCGATTCCTGGACTGGCAATGCAATGTTGTATCCTTTTAGAAAAGGCATTTTACGCACTGTAGTCAAGCAGTTAGTTATCTATTATAGGCCTACCCGTTGCGGGGGCCCAGCTTTACAAAAGAATTTCAAACAGAATCCAAAAAAAGGTTCTCAGCGTTGGCATGGGTACACGGAGTGCTTGGTCCATGAGCGTAAATCTCACAAACTACGAAATCGATACTAAAGACGGAACACAGGCCAAAACATACTGTAAGCCTACCGGTTTTTCCGATTTTCTACAAAATTGGAAAGTTCAAAGTATGGTTTTACTTTTGAGCTTAGTATCATTTTTTTCGCTGTTTTAATGCAAACTATATTAAGAGTGTTTGGCTGTTTGCAGATACATAGAAGTAAGTGATAACGAAAACTCCGATAAACTCTTAGATCAAATAAAGTTCACATAGCCGATATTGCTGACATGTTTGTGCACATTGGATATACGTGGCATACATACATTGGATATCGAAGCAGATTTATTTCCGGCTGATTGCAGATTTGCTAAGAGTTTAAAAAAATTAATAGATGTTTCAGAATCAAATATAAGCTACAATAATGCAAATGTTGAAAATGAAAATATAAAATGCTTATGAAAAGCGTCTATAAAAAAGCACCATATTTTCATAATGAAATTCATGAAAAATTAACATAAATTTAATATAAATTTTTGATTAGTATTGCCTAATGTGTCTTTTGTAGATTTTTTGTCAATGAGCTATTTCACAGCTGTACTCAAACATCATGTGCAAGGAATTCCCTTTGTGATCACGGCTATTAATTGGTGAAATCCCCCAACAATTGGAATCGAAATTCTTCACATTTCCCACCTTTGCATCCCCATTTTTCGAAGGATAAAGTGACTGAGCTTGAAAGTCCAACATCAATCATCTCTTCTTCAAATTGTTATTCTGAGAATGATGATTAACTAAGGTTCTGCATCATTTTGCTGCGTCATCCAACTCTTGCTTACTAAAAGAAGAAACTTGTTTTGCTTCCGGTCATAAAGCAAATTGTTACAAGCTTAACATTACAGTAGTAATGAAAAACAGTATTTGAAAGCCTTATAGTTTACATCTTGCAGAAACGAGACTTTTTTTATTACAATAATTCTAAAAATAGCAATCTTTTATTGACATCATGAATTCTTTTTTTTTTTGCTCTAAATAATGTTGTTTTTTTGTATTGTACTTTTTTCAATTGTTATTTCAGGTCAAACAGGTTTATTTTCATGTCGTGGTGCAATAAAACATTTTGCGTTGAGCAGTAAAGTGTCCTTTATTTCGTCGCTAATGCTTGAAACAACAATCAAGAAAATTAGATGCGAAATTCAAAGTCTGAAAGCATAGGTTTAGGCATTTTAGCTTAGGAAAGCAATAAAAAAGTTATTTGAAAGACTAGGTTTTCTTCAAAAAAAATTTTGTTCTAAGCTCAGCTATTCTTTACTCAACAAAAACTTCACTATTATGTGAGTGGTAAGTTAGAAAATTTAGGTAGGAAGACCTCGGAAAAGTGCAAATGTAAAAGCATCCGCAAAGTAGTTTTTATTCTACAGTAGTTTGCTGGTTTAGCAATAGGTCTATTGGCATAATTTATCACAGAATGCTGTCGTTTCAAACGCCGAAAAATCAAGAATAAAAAAATCCGGTACAAAACCAGTTCAAAACAAGAGATGGCGAATTTTCTGACATCATATTTGCTCGTTTGTTTTGTCGTCCACATATCTAAAACGATTGCATCAAAAACTTCGCTTTGCTTGAAACTGGAACCCTGGAATAACAATGAGGTACTGTAAGTTAGAGTTACCAATATTTAATTTTAAACGAATAAAAAGCTGGATAACCATGAAGTAATTTTATGCTTGAGTCCAAAAAGCGCTTCAATGCTGGTGGTTATTGTTATTGCTGTGTATAAATTGCTTGGTAGAATGCAGAGTTACAATGTATTGTATTGTATAGTATTTCTTTGATTGATGTTTCTTTATCCTTGCGTCATGAGGAAGAGACGTTGGTGGCGATATCCCTGGTCGAATCTTCACTCGTTTAGAAATTGATCCTATTTTTCTAGTTGAATTTGCCCATTCTTTGAAGTCATCAAACAGAGACTGTCGTGAAGCAACTTATCGAAAGAACGCAAAAACGTGCTGTTGAATTCCGATCTTGCAATTAGAGTCATCGTATTAACCAAGCTTTAATCCTGCATTGACCATACTATTAAAAAAGAATTTAGTTTGACTTTCTGTAATGAATTTTGTAGAAATTGAATTGCGGTGAAAAAATCGAAATTGCGGTGAAACAACTGAACAAACAGAAATGGCAGTGAAACAACTTATTTAAGGACGCAAAAACGTGACCATAAGGCTGCGAGTTGAATTCGGATTTTAAGTTTAGGGTCGTCGTAAAAAACACGCTTCAATCGTTTTAAACATACCGTACCGCCATTTTGAAAAAAGTGCAATTTGACTTTATGTAATGACTTTTGTAGATTGTCAGCAAATGCTATATTTTTGTCAACTCAACGACGAAGACACAAGAAGACGCCAGAAGCTTTTGCATGACCAACTACAATGGGCTTCTTGCTCAAATTTCCAATCTAGAAAAATTATCCGAAAGTCTCCGCAAAATGTCTAACTCCGCTATATGGGTGGATTTTCCGTGTAACGTCAGTGCAGACTCGAAAAACTGCACCTGGGAAAGTGGCGTAATAAATGAAGATACTGGTCAGTTAAGATGTTTTTCTATTTTGTATTAACTAATTATTAGTTTAGTTTAGTTTATTATTATTTGGCAATGCACCTATATGACAAAATAAATAAATAAATAAATAAAATACAAATACTCGTAGAGCATAGTTATATTAAGAGTTATATTAAGTCGAATTAGAGCATAAATTCGCCAAGTGTTCACGGATTTCCAGCTTTCTTTAAGCTTGACGTTCTTTTAATAAATAGCATTATCCTGCGTGGATCACCACGTTTAGTGATCTGGCGGAAGCTTGACACGAAGACTGAAAAATCACAGTCACTGTTCCTTTGTCGAGATACTTTTCTTCGATTTTGTATCAGAATTCTGAGAAAAACTTTGCCATCAATTTTCCTTCTACTTGCGATTTTAGCATGTGAAATTGA
Organism: Trididemnum nubilum; assembly: GCA_963965965.1. Lineage (NCBI taxonomy): Eukaryota > Metazoa > Chordata > Ascidiacea > Aplousobranchia > Didemnidae > Trididemnum > Trididemnum nubilum. The sequence goes on from OZ014475.1 coordinate 4,273,860, forward strand.
GGTACTGTTTGATTCGAATGCTCAAATGGGGCACTTAGCAATCACATTTTTTTGTATATTCATGTATTAGTCACACTAATTGCTTCTTTTTTTGCGTTCGTGTGTAAAATAAATTTGCTAAAACCACTTTGCTGTTTGGTCGAGCCAGTCTTGGTGAGGGGATATTGTTTAGAAAGTTATTAAAATCTTTTTTGAAAGACTCCGAAACTTTATCTGAGTTTGATCAAAGGTTTTGCTTCATTTGTTAAAGACTCTGAGTTATCGGAAATCGGAAAAGCTTTGTTGGCTCAGTCCTCCATCTGCGGCGCTCTATTCATCAACCGAACTTCGAAAAATAATAATTGGGGCAGAGTTAATTGCAATTCATCGCTTCACTTTCTTTGCGAACGACCTTCAGGTAAAATAACTTTTTTCATATAGAATTTTTGCAACATAGAATAGGCTACAGCATAATATAATTCATTTTCAACCTATAGACGTTTTGAATTTTGAGCAAGCTATTCTTATTCATTTTAATTATATTGCAACTGATGAACTTAGAACAGCAGTATGAAACGTCTAAATTGAAAATAAATTTTAAGACAGTTTTTTTGTTTAACAAAAATTTGAAAGTTTGCCGTTTTAATGTAAAATTTTTATATCCCCAAAAAATTTTTTGTGCACAACCACGTAAAGTAGAGCTAGTGTTGGTACTACAATTACCATGATTGCATCAGGCATTAACGAAAAGAAAAATTATAAAGAATTGGATTGAATAGTATAAAAAAGATTAAGAACTTTCAGTTAAAAGAATGAATTACGGTCTGTCTAATATCACTATTTTTTCTGAGGTTGGGATGTTATGCTGGAGGAAGCACCATAATTTATTTATTTTTTCAGATTCTCCGATACTGGCTCCCCGTGATAATGGAACGATTCTTCAACCAACAAGAAATGACAGCACGAAAACTCTGCTGGGTAAGATGACAGAAATAGAAACGCCCTAATTACGTTATAAACTGAATCTGTTCAATGTTAGTCATTACACACATCGAAAGAACTGACAAACTGACGTCATCATGAATCAGCTATCTTTGTAATTGCCCCCTGCTTTATTATCCAGTAATAATCACCTGTTTGGACTGACTTCTGAAAAACAATCTTATACTGAGCCCAATGAAAATCGAGCCGGCTGCGGGCGATCTTTGGTTATTTCCAAGTGATGTCCAAAATTATGAAAGGTTTGAAGAGTTTACGTATTCATAATTTTTCAGCTATGCTTGGAGGTATCACAGCTGCTGTTGTCGTCATAATGCTGTTGGTGATTCACTATCGTAGAGATCCCATTGCAATGATGGTTAAAGCAAGGTAAAAAAAGATACAAAAAAGCAATAACGTACTGTAATTGTGCAACATGTATAGCTGGTACTTTGTATTTTTTCTGCTACATAGTATTATAAAACATATCTGATTTTTTCAAGCTACGCTTTTTGGCAAGACCATTTTTCTACTTTTTCCTATCGATTGCTTTTCTAAACATTTCTAGTTTAATGTTTTGAAAAAGAGCCAAATAAGTGCCAAAATAGAAAACATGTGAAGAAATTACTTGTATGACTTTTTTTTACAATACTATTAAAGCGATTTCATATCTTTTAAAGCTACAACACGCAGAAAAATACCGAAACTGCGCACGGATGAACGCAATTTGCGCTCAACAATCCTACGTTGTTGTATTGTTTTTTATGTTCTACCTGGCCTACAAAGGCTACCAGCGTTGAAGCCTATGGAAGAGCTACCAGAACGGCGACTACGTAAAACACAAGTGTTAGAGCAGTGGACCAGTAATCCAATGGCTGCAGGTTCGAATCCTGTGGGAAGACAACTTTTTTGCAATGCTTGTTTTAAGTAGTCGCCGTTCTGGTGGCTCTTCCCTAAGCTTCCGCGCGCTGGTAGCCTTTATGCCAGATAGCACGTAAATGATTCAACATGAAAAATCTGGCCTGCAAACGTCAAAACATCACAATGAAATTATTATTAATTCCGACGTTGGTTCAGCGGCTTCTTTACAGCCGTTTGTTGTTTGTCCGTGGCCTGCAGCTATTCACCAAAAAATTGCTGTGAAGAGCCCCATCTAAAAACGCAATGACAATGTGAGCTCCAGGTGCGCAAGCAATATTTTGCTGAGAGGGGCTTGACCCCAAAGTGGCTTGAAAAAAGTCTTCGCCGAATTTTGGCTACGTTTTGGTCGGAATGCAGATTTGGGTTAAATTTTCTAAGTAATCGGCTAAAGGGGAGATGAAGCTCTCTTATCCTTCTCCTGGTTGCGGCATTGGTGACCGTAGACCACAGATATGAGGATGCAGGTTGAATCTCAGCCATAACACCACTATCAGTTATTGTCGGCGTCAAAACATTTCGTGTTTTAGTTTTGATATCAACAGACCAAGGGCATCAATAATTGATTATGCACCACAACGCAAAAATTACAACGTTGTAAGCTCTTTAAAACAAACAGAACTTACCAGTCGTAACTCCTACAAAACGTTGCATAATACGGCCCCAGATTTGTATCGTGAATTTTTTTTGAGATTGACTTAGTCTTGGAGGATTCGGGTGAGTGCTGAAGCTAATAAATTTATTACATCTTGAAACTTTACAAATCTTTTTTTTTTTCAGCTCCATTGAACGGCGTAGCGTCAGATCTCAAAGATATCGCAATTATAGTGGAAGCCTCCCTAGCAGTGAGTATCGCGCTGGTTGCAATGAAGAATCAAGCATAATTTGATAAAGCGACCGGTAGTAACAAAAGCTATGCCAGAGTTTAGATAAAATAAAAAATGTATAATAAAAAAAAATCTTTTAATTTGTGGTTTCACCAATACGCCGTTTGTTATTCCTCTATTAAAAAATGTATTGAATACAGAGAACAATTTTTTTATATTTTAGATTTCATCACCCCAATGGGTACTACTGAATCTGCTGCTGAAAACGAAGCTTTTGAGCAAGATTTCCTGAGCCATCATGACTACCAAAAGGTACAGTATGGCTGGTGAGATTTGCAAAGAAGTGGTGATGATAATGGCATTGCTTCTAAACAGTTCGGCAATGGTCTTTTTCGTTCAACTCGAAATTTACAACTAAATTAAAGACCCAAACCAAGTTTTAGAAGAATTGATTTACCCCACGATGGTGAGTGTGTGTGCACGGTCAAGTGCAAGAAGAAGTAAAGTTGAAGGTTGCAAGGTCATCTCGCTTGGTCTTCTTCGGGATTAAAAAGGATTATTGCATGTGTTTTGCTGCGTCATTTGCAAAAGCACGCTTTCATGAAATTGAGATTTTACTGCCTTCAGCACAAAGATCTCCTCTTTTCTGTGCAGTGTGCTTTGGATTTTGACAGTTTCCTTTCAAAGTCAATTGCGTTCACATCTCTAATAAACAGAAGCTTGGAAACGACTGTGCTTGATAAGCCCCTTGGGAAGTTCCTGCCCCAACCTACGTTTGGTTAGAGAAGCAGGCCACTACGTTGAGGCGCGGAATGTCGGTCCTGCATCGCCTGTGTTCATCGAGTGTCCAACCCACAGAGTTGTAAGTCGAGCCGGGTTTATCTGGTCGGGTTCGGGCCTAAAGTTGACAAAATTTCGGGCTTAGATCGGGCCTGAGACGTGCTTTTTGACGTAGGTGCACAAAAATATAATCAAAATAACTTGGCAATCTTGCTAAATTTTTCAGACTTAACTTTCGGGGTTTTTTCGGGCATGATTTGGGTTTCAAATTAGTTTTCGGGTTTGGGTCGGGTTCGGGCTTGTATTTTCGGGTTTGGGCCGGGTTCGGGCCTGAACTAGTCGGCCCGTTTACAACTCTGCCTACCCAAGCCTCTACTACGACCTATTCAAGATTCTTACCTCTTAATCTCTGACCTCTGGTCCGTCCTTGAAGTGTAGGCGGACAGTTGAATCTTCGCGGAGTTTCTCCACACCCCCTATCCCTTGAAAGACGCCTGGTAACACCTCCACCTCTAATGTTACCAGGAATTTGTTAGTCCAGAAGCAAGTGGAGACCATTTCAAGTTACAGCACATGAAAAAAAATTGAAAATCTGCCAATTTAGGATACCAAGAGAGAATCATAAGATAATATGGCGAGTTATCTAGAGTGGATATCAATAAAAGTTGAGAAATTCAAATTAATGGGTTTAATTGATTTAGATTTACGGAGATGACAACACTTACGTCACAATAAATTCCGACTTTGGAACACGCAGAATGGAATCGGAATCAGGTAGGAGTTGGCGAAGCTGCATATAAGCATTTATGAAATTATAATAGAAAACATCAAAATGCTGAAATGCATAAACATCCTTGATTGTTTTTTCAACTATGACTAAGTTAAAGTAAAATTTATGAACAAGACAATTTCAAAGAAACTTTTTTATTCAAATTTTGAAAAAATGACCAGCCGTTTATCATGAGTAAGAGAGTTGGGCTAAAACTTTTGTTGCGCATGATTTTTATAAAAAATTTGTTTTCAGGAAATCGAGAAGCGAAACGTCGTCTTCCATTCAAATTTTCTTTCAAGATTTTTCGCAAAAAGACCTCGTCAAGTGAAGCTTCCTCTGTTACGGTAGGAAAAAACTTTGGTTAAGAGTAATTGAAATCGCCGTTGAAAGAACACTTAAAGCATTTTTTAGATACCTCAAGCAATCTTAAACACTAAACTGAGCAATTTGCACATCACAGCAGATTGTTTTAATCAAGGATTACAAAACTTTTTTGAACCTTCTCAAGTATTGGGTTTGTCTGAGCCACTCTAAAACTACTCCAGGTTTAGGAGATAAAGATAAAGAATTCAATTTTTAGAAGCACAGTGATCTGTTACGTAAAATAGTTTTGTTTTTCTTGGAAAACGGAAGTAATTTTGATGATCTCTGATCAAAACCAAAATTATACAATTTCACTTGATATGTGTTTTCGGCTTGAAGCTTGTTTTGTAGATCTCCAATTGACAAATTATCATTTTTTAGGTAAAAATAGACATTTTTGAAAACAACTTTCTACTAAAATTGAATTAATTGTTTGACTGATTCATTACAATCCACATTGCTATAATTAAAAAATAGCTAAACCGATTGTTATTACGTGGCCTATATAACTGACGTCACTATCATCTAAGAACTCATTTGACCGGATATGCTGATTGCATATTAGAATTTTGGAGTTGAGAGTTAGCAATAATTCTTAAACACTGGTTGTCCTTTTTTCTTGCACTCCTTTTTCACTATAAATGATCCAAAGTATTTCTGTTTTAGACCGCTGAAACAGACCCAAGCGAGCAGCCTTCGAATGAAAGTTCACCCAAATCGCAATTAGACTTCCCCCTCAGTGCGGTTTCCTCGCGCGCTGATGAGTCAGGTAAGATTGAATTCCCACTAGAGAGTATAAAATGCAAGTTCGAAACCGCGTGGTGATTGGCCAATCTGATTTTAGGATTAGCGTAGAATGAGATCGAATACATTCTATGCGTAAATCAATATCACTTTTATATGTAATTTTCAAAAAGCATCTAGTGAAAAACTGATTCAAGATCTCCATCATTGGTGCAGTTCCATTGTGCTGCAGCACAGAGCCCCAGACAATTGGAATTAACTTTTCGGCCATTCAAATCATCTTGACTATAGCATTTAAATTTATTCAAAATTAAAACATTTAAAAATTTCAGCTGAGGTGATGACGTCTTTTCGTGGTCAACCGTTGCTTGCGACTAACTCTCGCAAACCAAATCGTGCAGTCAAACAAGTGAGTTATGCACTGTAATTTCTGCTCACTCAAAATTTTTAGCCTCTGAACGGTCTTGGAATAGCTTTTGTCAGATCTTGATCAGAGCAATGCAGTCCCAATCGAATTTTTGAAGGATGTTTGCCAATGTTTGCAGATTAACGCACCCGCCAGTCACTGGCAGTGCTTCTACGTTTGTGGAGTAACAAGTTAAAAAATTGTTTTGGAAGTTGTTTCAACTTATTGTGTTCATTTTTTAGCAAATTATACCGTAGATCTACTAGCAAGTTGTACATCAGAGCAACCAATCATAAAGTCAAGCGAGCAACCAAGATTTTTCTGAGGAAGCTATAGAAGTTGGAGCTAAACCGAAAGCTAATGCACGAAACCTGCATTTAACTGCTAGTGTGTTGAGTAAACTGAGATAGCTCAAGCAAATCGCAAAGGAGGGGGTCTGTAGGCGAATCCTTTAGCCAGAAGCTGAGATATTTTTGCAATTACTTGCGGAAAATAACAATGTTACACTTCATTAACAAATTTCACGCGTTTTAGAGATGTTTAATAGATTTTTTAAAACGCTTAATATCCTTAAGCCTCCCTTTTACAGCCAATCCCAAAATATTTTAAAATCTTGTACATGACTGTGGCCAGAGAGTGGTTAGGTGGGACTCAACTACAAAAGTTTTCACTAAATACTATCTGTATATACTGTACAGCATTGTTCGAATTAATTGCATCACTGAAGTTTTTTAAGCTATTTTTATTTTTTTGTCCAATACAAGCTCTAAAAAGATGTTATTGCCATATTTTTTAATTTACTGCTTTTTTAAATCATGTGGCCAGCATATGACATCATCACATTGTGATGTCATACCATTTGTGACGTCATAGTTTTGAATTTTTCTTCATTAATCATGTCATATGTCTTTTCTCAGAGGAGCAGGCTAGTGTGAGCACGTGTTTTTTATCCTCTTGTATTGGAAGTCAGATTATGTCAGATATAACTCCAAGAAAGAGAGCTTCTATTATCAGTCTGTGGAACAACACGCAACTAAGTCAGAGAGATATTGCAAGGCGTTTTGGTGTAAACCAATCCACGGTTTCTAGGTTGCTGAAGCAGGTAGCCAAAACTGGGTCTGGATCACCACAGAGGAAGGGGAAATGTGGAAGGAAGCGAAAAACGTCACCAAGAGATGACATATTTTTGATAAGACAGAGTAAATTGGACCCGAGAAAGACCAGCTTTGACCTCCAGAGAGATCTAGCACATACTGGTACACAAATAAGTTCCAGCACGGTGAGGAAGCGACTTGTGATGGCTGGAAGAAAAGCCACCAGGCCAGTAAAAAAGCAGCTCCTAACAAACAAAATCAAAAAGAAACGACTTCAGTGGGCAAAGGAATACAAATCCTGGACAGTTGATCAGTGGAAGAAGGTTATGTTCACTGATGAAAGTCATTTTTTAGTGAGGGGCAAGCACAGTCAGTTTGTGCGTAAGAGTGGAGGAGAAATGTTAACCTCTCACCACATAAATGAATCGGTAAAGCAATTAAAGCATCCCCCCAAAAAGATGTTTTGGGGAGGCTTTACATGGAAGGGAGTTGGTTCTCTTGTTCCAATTGAGGGCATGATGAATACCGACAAATACATTGACGTCCTCAAGAGAAGAGCCTTCCCAGATTTGAAACGAGCATTCCCTGGTGAAAATGGAATTTTTCAGCAACACTTGGCACCCTGCCACTCCTCCAGAAAAACTGTCAAGTTTTTTCAGGAAAACCAAGTTTCAGTACTGGATTGGCCGGGGAACTCCCCGGATTTAAATCCAATTGAAAACCTGTGGGCAATTGTTAAGTGTCGGTTGAGAAAAACGGATTGCACTACCTCCAGGAAGCTTGTGGAGGCAATAATCCATATTTGGTACCATGATGATGAGATCTTGGAGAAATGCAAAAAATTGGTGGAGTCGATGCCAACATGTGTCAATGACTTACTCAAAGCTAAAGGGGGCCACATTAAATATTAATTTTAATGTTAAAAATGTGTTTATTGCAATTTTTGCTGTATTTGTGTGTGAAAACTTTCAGTTGCAAATTAAAAAAATGCAACTCTCAAGTGCAATTGTGATGTGGTGGTTCACTATCTTCCCGATTAAATTGACAGGGTTAATATCTTGTGGATCGTTCAGGCCAAGCTAAATAATGTGTAACATACTGGTAACACCACCTGTAACTTTCGTATGTTGGGTTAACATCTGACATCGTTAGCAAAAGTGGAGAAAATTTCGATATGACACTTGGTAACTATTAGCTTGCTCTGCTATAAAAATTGACCTATCGCCTAAGCTATTGACGAAAAAAAGGAAACTATGACGTCACAAATAGTATGACATCACAAAAGTGTCATGACATATTTACTTCTAATCAGTTTACCAGAAATATTTAACCTTATTCTATTTTGTGCGTGCATAACACAAGTAAAGTCAAAAAAACAACAAAACAGTAGAGTGATGCAATTAATTCGAACAATACTGTAGCTGCTACGTGGTGGTTACGATTTATACGGATAATGTTGAACACCGCCTGAACATTGAACAACGAGACTGGCTGGCGGAAGCCTTGAGCATGAAAATTAAACTAAGTACAGGTGACTTGATTTTTTCCCCTCCTGGTTGCGCCACTCATTTGGGAAAATCACTGATCGTCTTGGATAAGCATTTTGTCTCTTCTTTGAAATTATAATGTTTTCTGTTCAAACTTTCAAAGTGTCAGCTCTGTTATAAATGCGTTGCCATTTTTGTCAACTTAGGAAATTTAGATTTTTTCTGCCACTCATTATTCAATCACTATTTACCAGGAAGAAATAAATGTTCAGCGTTTGAGAAATTTTTCTATAGATCAGCAAATAAAATTCTATAACTGCATAACTTACTACTACAATTATTTCAGGTCTGCTATGCTGAATTGCAGTGGAGTCCGGTGAAAAAGAAAATAGATCAGCAGCGCTCCGCCTTTTCATCGAATCTTCATTACGCAGAGCTTTGGTTTCATAATGACGAAAGTGAATAAAAGACTCTTTTTCACATTAATCAACAACAAAACTGCTGCTTTAATTGTTGACCAAGGCCTAATTTTATCTTCTTGCCTTGTTTGTTGTTGTTTTTTCGTGTATTGAGCTTGCCTGATGTCGACCATGTTTTTTTGAAACGCTGAAAACCAAACTATTTCTGTAAAGAAACATAGTATTTTAAATCGTTTTTACGTGAAAAGTAGAAAATAAATTGTTTTAGTAACAAGAGTGGTGGCAGAGTTCGAAAAAGGAAAGAATGTTATTGTCGAACAATTCAATTGATTGAATCCCGAGTTAGGGTTTCGGCCTAGGTGGGCCAGACGGGCTTACCAATAAAAATGAGTTTTTCGAATTTTTTTAATTTATTTACTAAAAGTATTTTCCCTGAGAAAAAAATTATTTTAATTTTCAATCATTTTTTGGTAATAAATAACTTTATATGACGCACTTGTCTTTTGACAACAAGGCCAAATAAAATTTTGAAATATAAACGCAATTTTTTCGAAAAAGCAAAATTCGACTTATTAACTTTCGCCAAAACGTACTTCAGTTGGGCCAGAAATTGTGGTTTACAGCCGATGGCGTCGCTAAAGGGAGGCGGCCCGCTCCGGGTGTCTTCTTTTTGGGGTGACACCATTTTATGATACCAAACAAAAAAGAAAACTACAATGTGTTTAACATCATTGGAAATATTTAGCACACCGAAATGGACAAAAATGATTTTAAACATCTTTTGAAACATTTATTTAGAGAAGGGGGCGCTAATTTGTTAAAAATATAATTTACAAATTTGTAAAAACATTAAAACTGACCAAGACTAAACTATCAATTTTGATCGCATGTTCATACATGCTGAATATAGGTTTCATCAAAAAAAGAATTAAGGGTTCAGTACAGGCGCGTAGCCAGGATTTGGAAAAGGGGGGGCTATTTTGAAAGAGTGAGAAAAGTGCAAACGACCTTGACCCGAATTTTGATTGTTCTTGGATCAGTTTCACACGGTTTGTCCGAAAATTTAGACGAAATTTCTCGGAAAGCTCGGAAATTCGAAGGTTTTTTCCGCCCAAAATCAGGTGGTCTCCAAAAAAAAAAAAAAGATCTTCGCCGAAATTGAGTCTGATTTTTCGGCCGAAATCCGAAATTCAAAGGTTTTTTCCGCCCAAAAACAGGTGGTCTCCAAAAAAAAAAAAAAAAAAGGTCTTCGCCGTAATTGAGTCTGATTTTTCGGCCAAATTCGGAAATTCAAACGTTTCAGGGGGGCTGTTTTTTTACGGGGGGGGCTATTTTCAATTTTTCACAAAAAATCGGCCTCAAAAGCATTAAAAACGTGCGATTTTGAATACTTCACAAGCCAATGGGGAGGGTTCGAGCCCCCCCGCCCCCCCCTGGCTACGCTACTGGTTCAGTATAAGTTATTTACCAATCACTTTGACTCAAATATCGTTTCGTTAGCCCAGAGTTGTAAGTCGGGCCGGGCTTTTCGGGTCGAGTTCAGGTTGGGGCCGGGCTCAGGCCTAAAGTTGACAAAAATTTCGGGCTTAATTCGGGCCTGAGACGTACTTTTTGTCTTAGATGCACAGAAGTAGCCTATAATCAAAATAACTTGGCAACATTGCTCAATTTTTCAGACCTAACTTAACTTTCGGGTTTTTTCGGGCATGATTAAGGCTTCAAATTAGTTTTCGGGTTCGGGCTTATATTTTCGGGTTCGGGCACGGTTCAGGCCTGAACTAGCCGGCCCGTTTACAACTCTGCGTTAGCCCACGCCCCTTCCCAAATTATCTTTCTCTATTAAATATAGACGAAATGGATTACTGCTTGTGAGTTTTGTTATACCATAAGATTTTATGATTTAACAGTTTGTAAATAAAAGAACTGGAATTTTACCTATAGCCGCATCTCACATAGCCATATTGCCCATTTATGCAACCCAGAGTTGTAGGTCGGGCCGGGCTTTTCGGGTCGGGTTCGGGTTGGGGCCGGGTTTGGGCCTAAAGTTGACAAAAATTTCGGGCTTGATTTGGGCCTGAGACGTACTTTTTGTCGTCGGTGCACAAAAATATAATCAAAATAACTTGGCAGCATTGCTAAATTTTTCAGACCTAACGTAACTTCTGGATTTTTTCGGGCATGATTTGGGCTTTAAATTAGTTTTCGGGTTCGGGCCTGAACTAGTCGGCCGGTTTACAACTCTGATGCAAATAGTTTAATCATGTTTTTGCACTGCTAATTTCTATGCCACGTTTTAAAACCATTAATTTTTATCAAAATATAGGCCAAAAATTAAGTTATTTTTGCAAAAAGCGCAAATTTTCGAGCGCTGGGGGCTCCGCCCTCAGACCCCTGAAACAGCTCCCCTCCAGCATTGTGCATTTCTGGATGCGCGCCTGAGTGTAATCATGTTTTTGCACTGTTAATTTCAATGCCACATTTTGAAAGCATTAATTTTTATTCAAATGAGCTTAAAATTAAGTTATTTTTGCAAAAAAATTTAAATTTTTTGACTGCTGGGGACTCCGTCCCCTGACCCCCAAAACATCCCTTTTCTCCATTGCTGATTTCTGGTAAAGCGCATGATGCGAGATGCGTGATCCTCATACTTCCAAGTTTCAGAATCTTACAATGAGAGGTTATTCAGCTAGTCAAATAACAACCACAATCTACAGTAATGAAGAATTGCCGCTATTTATAAAATATAACCTTTTGAAGCCTATCATACATTACCAAGGATGACAACACAAAATTCTTCCCCGGTGTCACCATTCTAAGCCACGCCACTGTTTACAGCTTCAATCAAAGAACTTTTTTTCCAACGCACTTGACCATAACAACAACAATATAGGCCTACGTAGTCTTGTGATGTACAGTACTAGTTCGTCAAATCATGCGCCAATACCAAAGTCTCCCTTAATAATAGAGTTTGTTGCCGAATAGCGAATACCGACAAGAGAAGTACAAAATTGTACGTTGAAAAGAATAATTAATGGCAAATTCAGTGAAATTTTAAAGTTCTGTTACCATAGTGAGCACTAAGTTAGTGCTTTATTTTTTTTTCGTTTTTTTGTTGGTGTTGTTGTTTTTCTTTTGTTTTTTTTTTTTGTCTACGCATTTGTTTGTTTCAGCCAGAAGTACGACCTCGAACTAAAAAATCTCGACCGTTTTACTCAACTTGAAATCGAAAAAATGATTTTTCTGGACTCGAACTTGAACTCTGTTCGAGTTCATTGAAAAGAAACTTCAAGATTAAAAAGTTGTTGCCTTGTTGGAAACGAACGATAGTTGTTGATCAAACAGTGTTAAATTGAAATTGCGTTTTTTCCAACAGTTGACGGACAATCATGTGAACTTACCGCATAAGCGAAATTAAGCTTGAACCAGGATTCTTGCTAAGGGGAGGAGGAGGGCTTTAACCTAAAGCTAAAATTTTTTTTTTGAAAATCGATTCACTTTAATCGGCGTAGTAAGCAAATCCGAACAACTAAACGGACCACATTCGGGGGTCTGGGGGCAAAGTCCCCAGCCGCTAGTCGACTTTTGTGATTTTTTTTGGAAAAAAAATAACCATTTTAACAGCATTTGGATAGTAGATGCCAGTCATGCAAACGCTCACGTACGAGCCATTGCCTTTTTCTCATACATTTGGTTTAAATACGACATTTTGTCGATATTGTGCTGCAAGCTGGGCGGTGCAGTGGATATGACACTCAGCTCTCAACCCTACGCACCCGGGTTCGATTCGTGGTTGGGTTGTGCATGTGTGCAGGAACGTGGAAGGAATTGTGCATTGCTTTACTTGTTTTCGCTTTAAAACCTTGCATTATAGTTAGGGTTGGGGCAGCGATGCCAGCCTGAGGGAATAGCAATTATGTGGCAGCAGCTTTTTTGCTTACGAAAGCGACGTACCGATACGCTTGAGTGCGGCTCCCTGTGTAAGTTTTGCACGACTAGCTCCTCGTCATTTGGATTATATTTCGCTTGTTTTTGCAGCCATTCGAAGAACTATAAATGCGAAAATTGAAAGTTTTTTTAAGGATTAAATTTTCCGGCCCCTTCAGCCCCCCTAATTTACAGGTGAAGCCCAAAACACGTTTAAACGCTTGTATTTGGTAAAACTTTTCCAAGTGACATGGCTAAGGAAGGGCTGAAGCCAGTAGGCCTACTTAAACTGTAAAATTTTGCATGGAGTGACGCTTTTGCAGCCTTGGCCAAACGCATTCGAAATGCGAAAGTACTTTAATAGAAATTATGTCTTTCCGTACCCAAAATCGAGTGAAGTCCAAAAAAAAAGGTCTTCACCGCATTTTGGGACTAAATTCGGCCGGAATTTGTGGGATTTATTCGTGCTGAGAGGCCCTTTTTTGTCTGATCAACCAACACTCAAATCTCGATGGGCGGACGCTAAATCTTGATGGGGGGACGCTAACTCTCGATGGGGGGACACGTCTCCCCTACAATTTAAGTACTGGCTGAAGCCCCCTGACAGGCCCGGCGCCAGGATAGCGTGGCTGGGGAGGCAGCTGTGGCGTCCCTCCTTCCAGCCTATCTCGCGAGGGGCCACAATTGTCTTCCAGCTTGATAGATTCACTCGAATAATTGCTTGTTCTCCATTTGTTGTTTATTGCCAAAAATCAATTCACAGATGTTTTCATAATCGTCGATTAACTATAAGATGAATTTTGACACCAGCTTATCGTGCCACGTTGGCAGCCGAAAAAGAAAGACTGATTATTTATCATTGTGTAATATGAAAAAAAAGAGTTGCCAAAAAAAAATATAATTACAATAGACGGAGTTAACCATATTCCCACACAGCAATAAATTTTGGGAGGGCACGAGAAGTTTATTTATGTGAATTTGAGAGGGGCACGGGGGCACAATTTATTCTAGTGTGGATTAAACGAACAAGGTGAAGACCAAAAAAAAAGATTTTCAGTTAAAAAACTTCCACAAATTCTGGTTTCCGTCTCAAAATTCTAGCGATTTTTCACGAATTCTTAAGTGAAGACCAAAAAAAAATAAATAAATAAAAACGTCTTCGTCCCAAAACTTTTATGAAAACCGGTGTGAGTCCACAGAAATTTCGATAACATGGGCGGTAAACACCAATTTGGGAGTATTAGGCCTCGATTTGCACTCCAATAGCTCCGAGCCTGTTAATTTCTTCGGGGAACAGTCCTCACTTGGAGAGGCACAGTTTTCGTTTGGGGGGCACAAACAGTCATTTGGGGGGGCACAGCCCCGAAATGTCCCTCCGTGGCGCCGGGCCTGCCCCGTCAGCACCCTTGTGGTTGAGCCGCTAAACGAGGTAGTTGTTTTATTTGCAATGAGCACCGGCAGTAAACAAGTGGACTTAGTATTTTTGTAGGCCAAAACTCGAAAAACGTAATATTTTTGCTGAATTTGATCTAGAAAGAATTAAATTAGAGTTCCAGAAAACTCGGACTTGCTCAAACACACTATACTCGAACTTGTACTCAAATCGAGTTCGCGGCGCTGATGTCAAGAATACAAGAAGACGTGATTGGACAATGACGTTGACGTTGAATATGGAGCACAGTAAATTGAGAAAATGTTTTGCTTTGTTCTTTTGGACTAATTTAATAACACTGATTGACACACTGTGGTCTGATACGGAGTAGGCCCTCAGACAAATGAAATACAAAATCGTGAAATTAATTAAATTAGTTGAAATAATAAAAGAAAATTGATGAAGTCGCATTATTCTATTGCTATTGAGCATAAACTTTACGAGATATACCCTATTTTTTTGTAATATTTTTTGTTTTCGAATTGCTCTTTGCTCCATTCCTGTTCTGCAACTGCTGATCCGTTGCAACATGTCAACAAAACAAAAGATCTGATTGGAGGATGACGTTGGCGTTGAATTACAGCTGCTGCAGCAGGTCGAAAAAATTTTTGCTTTGTTCTGTGAAAGTTGTTCAGTAAAGTTGTTGACTGATCTGTAATTGGGAGTTGGAAAAGTTACACTCGAAATGAGTAGAAAGTAGGATAGTCGGCTGCGTGGCTGAAAGTAGTAGTAGTAAATAATTTATTGCACGAGCAGCGCAAAAAGCATAAAATATATCAAAATAAACAAACAATAAAATACGGTAAGCAGCGCTTCAGGCTTAGCCTACTCACCAGGAGGCTACGAGTGACCGAAGTCTTCGAGCAGTAGACCCCCTGAGTGATAATATTGAAAAAAAAGCATAATATTTATGTTAAAACAAACAAGAACCTCACGAAGTCGGCATTGAACAAATGAGTCACCTTGCCCTCCAATACGCTGTACTGTGTACCGGTAGTTTAAAGTTACGCAGATGAGCAACAAAACAATAATGAACCGTTTTACATAGAACTTAAGGGCAAAGACGTCGTTTTTACGACGGCCTGATCCAGTGATCGCGTGATAGTGATCTGGTTCAACCTGCACAGCCGCGCCTTGGTCAATAATAATAGGAAAGCTTTATTTCACCAGAAATTTTTACCTACTTTTTTATTAACTCTGACTCAAATCTAACCCAAACAAAAATCCTTTCTCTAAAACTATCCCCAAATTGAACCCTAATCCAAACCCTAACTTAAACCCTAATCTTAACCCTTAAAACAAATAAAAAAAGCACTGATGAATATTTCTCATTTTTGTTTTATTCTCATTAACTTGAAAATTTTCGATGATATAGTCACTAGCGTAATAATGATACAGTAGCCTAAATCAAAGGATGCTATAAGTGGAATCGCGTTTACTTTTACTTGTCTACAGTACCTATGTCCAAGACAATTGTAAGGTAAAGATAGTTGAAAACAATGCAATCTACCGGTATACAAACTACTGGTACCAGTATGGTAGTACTCCATACGTAACAGAAACTTACGCAGAGCAAGATGCATTGCACTATTAATTGAAAAAATTTAAAAGCACAGTGTAATTACAGATTAATCCGCAACAAACTTTAAAAACATTAGTCTAGAACTTCTGCTTTGCCCAGTCTGCCAGTTCTGGTTTAAATCCATCAGCCATTCAGCATTCTATTACCTGATTACCACTCTGCACTGTATTTCATTAGTAATTTGCCTTTTGCTTTAATTTTCAGTTCTAAGTTATTAATCTAAGTCTAAAGTTGTACTGTCAGTGAAATGATAGTGTAAAAAAATTCAATTTCTTCAAATTGATATTTTCCTCAGACTATACTGTGAAAATTCAATCAATGTACAGTGCTATAGTATACAGTAGCAGACGGGCGTCGTTAAGTATGAGCCGTCCGCTTTTTTTGAGAATCTCAGCAATGCGTGTATGAGCATGCATGCACTCTCGCTCCTGTCATGTGTGCACTCATTAGGGTTTGGGGGTTAGGGCTAGATTTGGGGAATAGCTTAGATCAGAAAGGAAAGAGCGCACATGTGCTCATATTTAATGACACCTGTAGAATACCTACATAGGCCTACCGTATATACTCGTGTGTAAGTCGAGTTTCTGGGACCCGATTTTAAGGTAAAATTTCTGAGGTTGACTTATACACGGATAATGTTTTTGGACATGTTGCTGCTGAGTCGAGTTAAATGTGGTATGAAAAGAAAACTCCATTATTACTTTATTACATCATTATTACTGGTATATATGCAACTGGTTACAGTTAATAGACGTCTGTGCATTGACAATGCAGGAATTGTTTTGTAAACATTCATTCAGGCATTGCATGCGCTTTTCACGTGCATTTCACGCACGGATGCACGTGCCTGATCAGGCATTGCTTTTTTCTTTTTTTACCAACCACGGAGTAGCAAACACGTGATTGCTTATTGCACCTGTTTAAATGTTTGATGAGTTACCCGATTTGCGCTTCAAGTTACTAGTAATTATTCCAAAATATTCTTGAATTGCGGAGTCGACTTATACATGGGTAATACCTTTAATGATGTAATTTCTTGTCTTAAAATGCGTATCGACTTATGCACAAGTATTTAAGGTTTTTCATCTGACATAGCTATTTTTAATCAACGTATCAGATATAGAACCACCATTAGTCATAGTTGCTGGCTTGGAACCTAGCCTGCTCTTGTGATTTGTTTAGATTCACAATTTTTTTCAGATTCACATTAAGTCAATTTTGAATACCTATTAAAATCCAGTACAGTAGAGCTACAATTGTCTGAATTAACTAAAAGCATGGGTGGCTCAGATAATGAAACAATATGCAACATTACAAAATTAGATTATATACTGCACATCATAAAGTACACATACAATGTGATTTATTTTATATTGATAGCACTGGCAGTATAGTAATCACTTTTTTTTTAATTTGTCACTATTTTAGTTGCTGCCAAGTCTCTTATTTTTTCAGGAATAACAGCTGTGCTGAACAAAACTCATTCTGTTGTTTACACATGCCGTGGCAGTTTCAAAAGCATCAAATGTTTTAACCTCGACTTAACTGAATGCAAACTTTGAACAAAGACAGCACACATTAATTGCTTTTTGGTTTTTAAATGCATTTTTTTTCTCTAATTGCAAATGCCATTCTAATGCTTCTAGTCATGCTATAATTTTTTTTTGTTGAAGCTGTGTTTGGATAATAGGCATTTCGGATAATAGGAATTCTACTGTAGTGGTGGTTCTTTTTAATTTGTTTGCTTTCTTTGAGGCTTTAATTCAGATTTTTTACTAAACACTTCACAGATAAATACAAAAAGTTGGGAGACAATGAAATTAAATTGCAATAATAAAATATGGTTCACCATGAGCTCTTGCTTAGTAAATACTTAATTCTGAATTGCCTACTAAGTTTGGCTTTTTGATTTTGCATTAGATCATTTGGTACTTATTTGGTATATATCAAGAATAGGACTATATACTCTGCTAATGGTAGAAGTTATGTAATTCAAAATAGCATTTAGGGCTATTTTGCCTCCAGTGCCAAAATAGCATGGTGCTATTTTACCACTAGCGGCAAAATAGCCATTGCCTTTCGATTATTGTGAACATTGTTGGTGTTTGACATTATTGTTTTAAGGTTTACACGTTTATTCACTTTTTTGGTAAATTTGACCCAAGATCTGTTACAAAAACCTTAATTTTAACCTTTAAAAAAAGGAAATGAAAAAAGCTTAGATGAATATTCCTCATTTTTATTTAGATATCTTCAAAAAATTTTTTGGTAAAATAGTCATTCCTTTTCAAAAAATATGACAGACTCGCTCTTATTTGTGATATTAAATTACTAAGAGTGGTTAATGCAGGTTAATGAACTTTTTTTCACAGGAAAATTATGCTACATTTTGTGCCAAAAAAGTTCAAAACACGTTTATCAACTGAGTCTGGTGTGATTAAAGAGTATTAATAGCAATTAATGAAGAGTGACTGTGTGAGTGATCCCACTAGATGTTAACAAAATTTTATTTTGTGGTAACAAAGTGATAATTTGAGTTTCTAAATATTGTGTTTTTTAAACCATAAGGTACACTTAGAATCTTTCAAACGTGTCTTATGCTTAGCTGCGCTTAATGTATAGATCAGTTTGTACTCTCGTTCATTTCACTATTTGATTTGGAGTTATTTCAGATTTAGATCTTTATAAGTTGTACTTAATTTAGTATGCTTTATATTTCAGTGCATTTAATTTTAGCAAATAAAAGCCATTCTTTGATACTGCACTTTATATCCTGGTGTGCCTTATAGTGCAAAAAATGTAGTGATCTTGATTGGTGTTTACTCTACACGCTGTGTTTTGTTAATTTGCCTGTTGGGGCAAGTGCAGCTAGAAATAACTTGCCTGAGGCAATTTCAGGGCAAGCGTTAACTTCAAAGCCTTTAGTTTTATCTGAAACTGAATGAAAGTAAAACCAACTGCTCTTTGACTATACAGGATAGCTTAATGATTTTTTAAACAGTATATATTGGTTTGGTACTGATGATAGACTCAGAGATTGCACCTTGAAAAGCATTAAGTGTCTGCAAATGACTAGTCTATACCGTATTTTTTAGACTATGCAGCCCGGTATCAGTATATGGCTTCTCTTATTTTTTTCATACATACAAGGTGTGTCAGAAAAGAAACGAGACTGTGCATGTTGTTAAACCAAAGATCACAATCAGGCTGCAATTGCAGCTCTGTACTATACTCATGTGATTTTTGATGAATTTGTTATAAACGTATACCTTGAGATCTATGGTCGTGTACTTTTAGTTTTGATTTTCCTCAATTTGCAGTGATGACTGATGCACATCGGCCATCACCCGTTACTAAAATTTTTGGTCCTGTTAGATAAAACTTCCATCTGAGGCACTGGAATTATTGCTGCAGCAAGTTTGATTTTAAGATGGTGGATAATGTTTTGACAACCACCACGCAATGTGCTTTTTTTGCAACAGTCAGCAGTTTTGGCTCCACATTAGCAAATTTTTTCTCATTTTGAAATGTTTAGTGATAATCTTTCAAATGCACTCTCAGTTGATGCTTAGCTCATCTGCAATTATTGGAATAGTATGCTGGCGGCCACCTCAGATTAACGTTCTCGCAAGTTCAACCTCTGGTTAAATTTCCTGGTTGAAATTCTTCCACTCTTTGCATCATCTTTGAAGTTGGCATGGCTTTTTTTGAACCACTTGTTCCAATCAAAAACATAGTAAACGTGATATTTTATATTTTTCATAGCCTGAAGTTGTTGCTGCTATAGTTCCAGTGCCTCAAATGGAAGTTTTTTCCAGCAGACCAAAATTTTAAGTTTTGGGCATTGGCTGATGCTCATCATTCATCACTCCAATATGGGGCAAATCAATACTAAAGTAGTAAAGTGCACAACCATAGATCTAGAAGTAGTTGTTTATAAAAACTCCTTAGTCTGAATAGCATGATTGCTGTACAGAACTGAAATTGCGATTATATGCTTGTCAAAGACCAAATTACAAGGCAAGCCAAACCTTTTTGTCCTTATTGTGAGCTTTGCTTTACCAATATGCACAGCCCTTTTTCTTTTCTGACACACCTTGAAGGTGCTCCAGAGTATAAGGCTCACTAAATAAATAAAATAATGCTTAAAACGTTCCCTAAACAAAATCATGAGGAAAAAGAGTGTAATCTCATCCATATATAAGGCACACCCTCAATTTTTTAATATTTAAGGTGCACTTTGAGGTCTAAAAAATGCAGCATATAAATCTTAACTTGTACATTGTCTTCGAGTTTCCAAAGAGCACAATGCACATGGGCCAGAGCCAGTTAACAACACAGGAAGTTGAATTAAAAATTAAGGTGGCAGGTGTATTGAGGAGTTTTACTGTTTTTTGTTTAGTTTCCACCACGCCCGAAGAACCCATTTTGGGGGGAACAGTCTAGTGTTTCTATTTAATTATTTTTAATTTTTAACTAAACTTCCTGTATTGTATATAAATTTTATTAGTAAATTATTAGATTAGTGAATTAAGAAACCTTGAGCAAGGACGAAAGGCATTGTGATGGCTCAAATCCATTTGTCATATTGTCATTAAATCATTTTTTGAAACAATGTTCCAAGTGATCTTGTGCTGAACCCCCTTAACTGAACTTGATTTACGCTCACTAATTGCAGTAAGTGGTTTGAGCACTCGGTTTGGGAATCTCGTGACTATGACCCTTAGCCGCTCTCAAAATTTAAATCTTATTAGTATACAAATTTATTGTTTAGCCTAGGTGCAATATTATCCTAAATATTTAGTGATAGGATATTAAAAGAAAGATGGTAGTTTTTTAGTGAATGAGCCTAATGACTGCAGTTGTTAAAACATGTTTGATGCAAATTCTTCATGGTATAAAAGACTCTTTGTTGGGAGTGGTTTTGCTTCCGTACATTGACCGACAAATTGAACAGCAGCATGCTGAAAGGTGGAAAAGGTTGCAAGAATCACTGGCTGGTAGAGAGAAATCTGCTGCTTCTCAAAGAAGGCTGTTGAATCGAATTGAGCGTGAGTTTTTTTACTGTTTTTAATTTCTTGCAGTATTGGTGCTTGGTTGGTCAACCGGTAACGTGTTTGTCTGTGGAGCAGGAGGTCTGAGGTTCAAAGCTTAGGCCGGTCAAATTGGACTCAGTGTTGCCAATGGCTCACCATCACTGTGACATTTCTTCGAAAAGAGCTGTGTTGCTCGGGTACGCTGACACAGAGATGTACCTCGCCAACTCGTTACACCCTTCGAAGTAATGCAGCAAGTATATTGAAAGATTGGATTTGATAAATTTTTTTTTTCAGTCATTTGCCTGTTAGTGACTGAAAGTATTTGTCAGTGTGTCAGTTTCTTTAAAAAGAGTCTAGTGATTTCAAACAAAATGATTGGAAAAAAAACATCAAAAGATTTTGTTAATTTTAGCACATGGTTTCTAACATCACGTTAAATTTTTTGCAAATAAACACAATTTCCTTGAAATGACAGTAATACATTTTTTTGAATTCAGACTTCCACATGAAAATTTTGATTTAATAAATAAACTCAGCATTTACGTAACAAAGAAAACCAATAAAAATGTGTAAACCTTCATTCAAAGATTAAATTTGGATAAACATAGCAAAAATGTTTTGATTAAAATAACGGACGCGTTGCGTTCATCGGGATAGTTATTCATAACCACTTCGTACTACCGATGAGTTTATTTATTG
Organism: Trididemnum nubilum; assembly: GCA_963965965.1. Lineage (NCBI taxonomy): Eukaryota > Metazoa > Chordata > Ascidiacea > Aplousobranchia > Didemnidae > Trididemnum > Trididemnum nubilum. Next base: position 4,295,303 of record OZ014475.1, read on the forward strand.
ATTTTGACGTTTCGCTTCCCAAACCGGGAAGCTTCTTCAAAACAATTTTCGGCAGTGCTGCTTCGACCTCTTTCACCTTCCAACAAACCATATATCAACAGATATTTGGCACTCCAATGGGTTCGCCCTTATCTCCCGTCGTTGCAAACATGGTAATGGAAAAGCTAGAAGAAAGGGCCAACAACAGCTTTCACTCTCCTCCCTGTATTTGGTTTCGCTATGTTGATGACGTGTATGGAATTATGGAATCAAACTACAGCGAAGAATTCCATCAATATTTGAATACCATATGCGATTCCATCAAGTTTACAAGAGAAGAAGAACATGAAGGTTCTCTTGCTTTTTTGGATGTGCTGGTTACACGCACTCCAGAAGGATCGCTACAAACCACAGTGTTCAGAAAACCAACTCATACCGGCAGATACCTACCTTTTTCCTCCCACCATCCACTTCAACAAAAACTTAGCATTCCCCGAACTCTTTTCTCCCGAGCTGAGAACATAATAAAAGACGACGAGCTCAAAAAAGATGAAATACGTACGATCAATAACACCTTGATTACAAATGGATATCCAAGATTTCATCGCAAACGACGGCCTACTCGCTCTGATAGCGAATCCCAACAAACGAAAATCATGACTGTGGTTCCCTATGTGCAGAATCTCACCGAGCCTATTAAGCGTGTTTTGCAGCAAGTTGGTGTGGGGGTGGCTATGAAGCCTGTTTGTGTTTTGTCTAATATTTTTTGTAAACCCAAAGACAGTTTTTGACAAAGAAAAGTCGGGCCTTGTTTATCAAATATCTTGTCGTGACTGCGATGCGGTGTACATCGGTGAAACAGGCCAAAGCTTAGAAACTAGAAAACGTGAGCATATTGCTGCAGTGAAGAATTTTGACCTGAAAAAATCTGCACTGTGTCAGCATGTCGCAGAAAATGATCATTTTATAGATTGGGATAATGCTAAAATATTAAGGAGGGAACCACACTGGCACAAGCGTCGGATAGCGGAAAACCAAAAATCTTTGGAATTGAACGTTTTAAATCGCAATGATGGGTTAATTGTTCCGTCCGTATATAAATCTCTGTGGAGCTAAAAAACCTTTTCTAGTATATAATGCTTTGCAATAGATCCTTTTCATATTTTCTCACACTGTTAGAGAAGCAGCCTAGTTATTACGAATATTATTAAAAAAAATTTTTTACACTGTTAGTGACATAATTTTTCAAAATTTTTTTCACGCTGTTAGTGAAATAATTTTCAATATTATATAATGTTATTGTTCCATCACTTTATTATTTTTGAGTATAATAGTACAACTATTGTGATGTTCGTATGTTTTTACTGTTACCTATCTTCTGCTGTTATTATTTTTTCTCATTTATCTTTTTGTAACTGCAAAGGCAGCACTGTCGAAAATTGTTCTGAAGAAGCTTCCCGGTTTGGGAAGCGAAACGTCAAAATCAATAAATAAACTCATCGGTAGTACGAAGTGGTTATGAATGTTTTGATTATTATTTTAGTGTGTAGTCTATGAATTAACAGAATGTGATGTAACTCATGATGTAATTTATTTTGCTTTAGATTTTGCAACAAAAATGCCAACAAAACAATTATGTTTTTTTTTAGTCAAGTACCTTTAGCACAGTAGCACATTATTTATTGTCATCAGCCATGCTAGCAACAGCTCTTTAAGTGTGGTAAGTGTTTGAAAGTACTAAAATTTTAAGTCCAATTTTTAGATGAAAAGCTCATTCTCAGGAACTCACCGCGATTGATTGGACGATTTGTATTGGCTGTGAGCTTTGGGATTGTCATCTGGTTGATTCTCACCCTTTTTTATGCCAAGTTAATCCCATTGCTTCAGGCTGGCATTGCGGTGAGTTTTGACTCTACGAGTATAAGGAAGATTTCTGTCCGTATGTAAATGGAAGTTAGCGGCAAACTATTACAATGAAAACAACACAATGGTGATGGAAGACAATCGACTATCAAGTGTGACAAGTTTGTCTGGATCTGTTGCCCTCGCAACCCTTAAAAAAAAGCGAGTATTTAAGAAAGAAAACTGTGGCTATTAAAATTAATGCCAGAGTTAAGACTGCATTGATTGTAATTGTAATTACATTTTATTCACCAAGTTTTCTTGGCCTGGATACAGCGAAGAAATCTTTAGGTCTTTGAGCCAAGCTGCCACCTGCCCACCTGTCTACCACACACGGTGGAGGCTTCACACTCTCCCTTTTAATGCTGGACGTCAAGCAGGGAAGCCATGAATACCAATTTTTATAGCTTTTGGTTTAGCCTGAGTGAGAATCGAACCGAAGTCTACCATTTCAGTAGCAGACGCTCTATCCACTAACCACTTACTCTGCTGTCGTGCGTGATTTTGTGTTTTGAACCAATACTCAATTTTTGTCTCGTTTCATAGAATGGAAATTTACTTTGAAATATTATTTTAATTCGAAAAAGAAAATTGAATCAATCCTTATCAAATGGATGGAGCATGTGGTGCTGAAATGTTAGGCTTGGGTTTAATTGACGATCTGTTCAAACCAAAGACTACAAAAATTGATATTCACTGTTTGAAGTCAGCAATAATTAATTGAAGTTTAGCAGTAAATAACAATTACAGTTCATTGGTTGAGTGGATAGAGCTTCTACTGAATCGGTAGATCTGGGTTCGATCCCAGTCGTGTCAAACCAAAGACTATAAAAATTGGTATTCACAGCTTTTCTGCTTGACGTTTAGTATTAAAAAGGACATTGTGAAGACTCTGCCGTGTGTGGTTGACTGGTGGCAGCTTGACTCGAAGACCGAAAGATCCCTTCGCTGTGAGCTGGCCGAGGCAACTTCGTGAATTAATTGTAATTTCAATAAAAACCTTAGACAGTGTAAACTGTCAAGCTCCATCATGTGCAGTGGACTAGAAGTGTGGTTGACCACCAAAATTCTTCACTGTCTCCTGGCTAAGGCCACTTGGTGAATGAAAATGTAGTTACGATATGACATTAATTAGTTTGAGCCGTAAAGGCACCTCTTTCACATATTGGAATTGCTGGTGATCTTTGACTAAAGCACAATGCCGATTTGACTTAAAACGATGGTTATCGATATGAAGCCTACTGACACTTTTTTGTAATAACTAGTATATACGTCTTGATTTACCAAGTGGCCTTAGCTAGGAGACAACGGAAAGGGGCCTTTCGGTGTTCAAGTGAAGCTGCCACCTGTCTACCACACACGATGAAGGCTCTGCACTGTCCCCCTTAATGCTGAACTTAAAACAGGAACGCTGTGATTCCAATGTTTAAAGTTTTTAGTATGGCCCTATCGGGAATCGAACCTGAATCTTCTATTTCAGTAGCAGACGCTCTATTCACTCGACCACTAATCGGTTTCTTGTTTTTTACCATTTTGAAACTATTTTCAGGTTTTCCACGAACTATGTTTTTCGAATGTGATAAGCCAGGATAAACTGTGGAACTATGCTGAGTTTTCAAGTCGTTTTTTCTTCAACGTTTTTCTTATTTTACCTTTGACCTTGGTAAACAAGCTGGCTGCAGGTATCTGGCTGCTTGAAATCGCTAATCGTGTGTATCGACATTACTATGGCTCTCCCAAGTCGTTTCCTTCCTTCAGTGTGGCTGTGGCGGATTTTCTCTACAGCATCCCGCTCTCATTTATATTTTTTATCCAAGGAAATGCTTGCAATTACATACTGGTACAAAGCCTCGGTCTGCAAAACATCTTTTCCGGATTTCATACCTGTCTGCTCTATTCACTTTATGCATTCGAGTACAAGTGGTACTACATGGGGATTGATCTTCGGGTCCGTTTGCAATTGATCGAACAAAACTGGGCGTATTTTGTGGGGTTTGGCTTCCCTCTGTACCTTGCCACCCACATCTTATCTTCGACATACAGCGGTTACATATATTCGAGTTTATTTCCATTTATGGTGGTGAGCGCCACGCGCGCTTCAGCCCCGAAGACTAATGTCGGAATTAAAGTTGCGATTTTCAGGCCGTCGGCTTGGCTTTGTAGTTTTCTTTTTAGCTCCTCTTTAAGACGCAACAACCCAAGGACCTCATGATTACGTCAGTCTCAATGGCTGGCTCGTTTTTAATCCTAATTAGTGACGCATCAGTGCCTTGGATGTTGATATTTTCAGATGTTTGTAAAAAGTGATCATTAAACGATTCTTAAAATAAGGGTACAACTAAAATGTATTTTAGCCCAATAATAGTCTTGTCTGCGTTTTCGCATGTCCGATTTTCGGGCCCAGTTCTGGGTTTTGGACTTCCGGTGCTCGCTAATTGCCGAGCCATTCAGTAAAACTGTTTAGTTGCAACTGCACCAATCAAGCAGTTACGAGAAACCGTGTCAACCACCAAAAGCGCATCGGTAACATTGGAATTGTTTGATTGCACACTTTATAACATGACGCAGCAATGAGCTGGCACTGAAACCGAGAACCGGACTTGAAAAAAGGACATGTAAAAACGCTAATTATATTCATAAAAGCTGCGGTGAAACTGCTTAGGGCTTCATCCGGCTGAGATGAAAGGCTGTGATGCGTTGGGCCACATAATTCTGAATCAAAAGTTTCATGCTAATGTAGCTTACAAAATATTAATTCCGTGTTTCGATTTTGGCCTCCTCCATCGGAGTATGTTTGTAATTATTATTGCAGTCCATTTAGTGCGCCAGAAGGTTTGGCTTTACGACAATTAGCCGTTTGAATCTGCACGTTGGACGGTTATGCGCAGTTCATCGTTTAAAAAAATTTGACGTAAAATTGTGGTTGAGAAACCTTAATCCAAACTCGAACAATAATCATATAGCCCTACCTCCAATCGTAGTTCATCGCTTCAGATGTTATTGCTACTGAAAAGCAAACTTTGTGCTTAAATGTAGTAGCACCGTTTCACCAACTTTGTCTAGAAGTAGAACCCCCAAGCCCCCTTACTGAACATTTTGCAGATGTCGCTGCCGTAAAGCACCAATGTTCGTAGAGTTTTTTGAGGTTCTTGACGCCTGCTTTCAAATTGTACTTTTAAAGGCATTTTTGACCTGTCACTGGTCTGCTTTACTGTGATGTTACTGTACTCTTGCTTGCTGTTTATTTGTTTGTTTTTACAATTTTTTGCTTGCTTTTTATGATTTTAATGCTCGTGTACGTATTGAAGTATTACTGAAGAGAGTATACTTTTATTTCCAAAAACTTTCAAGATCTTTGTATTTGCACTGCTTATTGAAGTTTTTTCTTGGACTATACGACCAAAACTTTCAAATCCGAACTTACACAATTTGGTCTCACCTTCACCCATTTAAACTTAGCAGTTTTATTCTGACGTAAAATCTTCAACAGAAAAAATATCTTAATGCGTACTTTCTTTTTGAATTGGCTGACCAACCTTGATGTCGAAGTGTAATCTACTTAAATAAGCTGAAAGTATAGTTAATGGAAGCGAAATGTTTGAAACATGTGTTTAAAAATTTTAGCCTAATTTAGCGACGATATCGATCCTTATAGGATGCTGCCTAGTGTTAACTTAACTCAAGATGTTGATTAAAATTCTTTGAATATTGAATAACTCAAAACCTGCAGTCTTTTGTGTTGTTAAAGGCAAAATCTTAATAGAAATTACCAAAGTTCAAATCAGCAGCCAACTTTTATTGACGTTTCACTAATTATGAAACAACTAAATTTATCAGAGCATTGCTATCGGTAGTGACTGCAAATTGCCATCAACTGCCGATAGCTTAAGAAAAGACAACAATCCACAGAATTGAAGTAAAAGAACTAAAAACAAAATCGGACAAATTAAGTTGCTAGCGATTTGTCTTCCTGCTGGTTGTTTCTAACTAGTGAAATGTTAGTTATAAAAGTTGGTTTTGTGTGGTTTATCTATGTAGTCCCAAATTAGCCTACACAAAAAGAACTTGCAATTTTCAGTTATTTGATATGCCTGGTGAAAAATTTCGGTGCATCCAACAAATAGCCATAGCAGACAGTACATTCAATCAATACGACGGTACATTTCAAAATATTGTAGGTTTGCCACCAATGCTTGGATGTTAGATGATAATACTTTAATATTAGTACAAGTACATATTTCAATTGTAGCGCCATTCCCATTTTATGATTTCTTGCTCTTTGACAATCAGTGCTAAAGCGAGTGCGATAATGTGGTTGTGAAAATGTGGCAAGAATATTGATTTAAGTGCATCAAATCATTAGAAAAGATATAGTTAGCTGCTTTTCTGCTGCTAGAGGCTTACAGTATGTGTTGCCTAACAAAAACTACCCAGTCCCAGAGCCTATAAAATAATGAGATTTGTACCCAGCTTAATTTGTTTCCACTCCGAATTGGTGCTCTGGTCATTGGCACAAGACCATAATCTGTTGGAACTTTTGAGACGATCTCTGCTTGCTTCTTATCTGTGATACTCCTGCCAGTGTTAACCGCGGTTTTTAGTACCGTCTTGCTGCGTCGGTCATTTATCAATTCTACTGCATATATTGCAAATTTTACGAAGATGACTATTTATTTGATTCAGGATTCACGTTACGTACTTCAAACAATCCGCTGATTTTATGAAAATTTGTTTGAAAAAAAAGAACTTACCAAACTTTTCATCATGTCCGGGATCATCAGGGCCGTCTGTTTGATTTTTTATGTGATTGCAGTGTTTTAGATCGTCGTTTTGACACCATGCCCAGTTGCCCATTGTCCATTTGATGATCGCATTGCAATTGCGCAAGTAGCTCTTCAAACTGCGGCGAGATGTGTTGATTTTGCGTATGTTTTTGTGAGTAGAAATTGTTGAGCGGCCTTATTGTCTCAGTAGCATTGTGCTGCAGAAGCATGGTGGTCTAATAGTGAATTTTATTTGAAAATTTTTCCAGTAAAATGATGCAATGTATCTTGTTCTTTTCCTTGCCTTAGTGACATCTTTACAGAACATAACCTAAGCTTGCAATAGCTCAGTTGCTGGAGCGTTGGGCTTGTGCTGGAAAGATTGCTAACTCCTGGTTCGATTCCTGGCCAGGCGGTGCAACGAACGAACGATGGTTATTCTTCGTTGGGGCCTAGAATAGGCTAGATCTGATCTTACAAACAAACATTACGTTTTACCCGTTTTGGTGGCCCAGCCTGAAGAAAGACTTGCAAACAAAACCCAAAAACAGTGCTCTGCGTTGGTGTGGTTAGACCCTTGGGTCATGCTCATTCGATTTATTGATCAAAACATTTCGTTGAGAAGAGCAACTGAGTACGCTTGGTCAAATTTTGCAAAGTATTGTAAGGGTCGAAAATATCAGTTGATCCACTTGTGGTGCGCCGTTAGAAGACGCTAAAGAGTAATGTTACTAACTTCGCAGCATAATGTTCGGAACATCGAAATATCTTTTATATAAAACACAAAGCCAAAACAAACTAATTCAAAAGTACAATCCCAATTTAAATGTTGACAGGACATCTATACCACTGTATTTGTTTAACACATGAGCAATATGAATAAGTCTTTCCCCTGCTGTTGCCTCTTTTTGATGCTTGCACTTTGTGGTTTTCGCCATTCATTACTTTTGACAATGTGAGAAGTAGTTTCATGAAACGTCAAGTTATGCTTCCACTTGTTTTAGCTTTGTGTTTTATATTAAAGTTATTAACTTAGATTTTGCAAATGACTCCAGTAATTTCAAGTTTTCAAAACGGGGTTTCGTTAGGAAGAAAAGGAAAGGCGAAGCGGCAAAAAATCAAACTAACCCTCAAGGTTAAGAGATCGAATCCCACTGCAGGTGATGATTCCGCAAGCATGGATATGTATAAAGCAGTTGCTGATGATGCGGACTTTCTTGTACTCGTATTGCAATGTTACGGCAACTGCTGCTGTTGTAGTGCATGACTGGTTTGTGCTCTCAGTGTTCATGCAAAGTACTCGATAACAGTTGTAGTCAGAGCAGTATCAAGTGTTGAGCACACCACGTATAAAAACATTAAAAAACTTTCCAGTCCGTTTTAGCTATCCCCTGAAGATCCTGTTAAGGGGGAAACAGACTGTAAGGTTTTTATATTTTTATCTGTGGCTTGCTAAATAGTTGAGCATCTACTGTAGTCAGTACTTAAATTGTAAAATTTTGCATGGGGGGACGCTTTTGCAGTCTTGACCAAACTTCAGTGGGAATTATGTAATTCCGTCCCCGCAATTGAATGAAGACCAAAAAAAGAGGTCTTCGCCGAAAATTGAAGCGTTTTTCCCCGAAATCAGGTGAAGGCCAAAAAAAAAAGTCTTCACCGCAATTTGGGACTATATTTGGCCGGAATTTGTAGGATTTATGCGTGCTAGCTGGCTCTTGATTGTTTCATCATCCAGCGCTCAAATCTCCATGGGTGGGCGCCTAAATTTCGATGAGGGGACGCTAAATCTCGATGGGGGACGCTAACTCTCGATGGGGGGACACGTCCCCCGCGTCCCTCCTACAATTTAAGTACTGACTGCAGTCATTATTCTGTCGTCGGACGCTAGCAATTGAACGATCGGTACCTACACTTTTTTTGCGATAACTACTTCGTGCTTGGAGGAATCCGCACTTGCTTAGGAGTTTTCAGTGATCCAATGCTCCTGTAAATTTCTTCGAATTCTTGTCCACTGAATTTGCTGCTTGTTTGAAGCCACCCAGCAAAGGTAATTGTTGTAAAGCGTCTTACCCAAGGACGCAACAACGGGACCAGGGTGCGGGTTTAACCCAGATCATGCGATTAGGGGTGGCGTAAAAACGATGCCTTTATCCTCTCCGCCACTCTGATGAGACTGGAAAGAAAGGAACAGAAGATTCATTTCAACGAGTTTTTAAGTTGTCATAATAAAAGCCAAACAAAAGAATTATCGACAAGTTAGAATTCATATTGCACGCTTTGCGTGTGACGAGCACGACGTGAACTTGTCTTACCGGTATAATAATCTGGTTCACGTAAAAATAAAGACTGCAAAAAACAAATTGTACAAAAATTCTTTGATTTCAATAAACTACTGTTTTTGTTGAAAATGTGGAGGTTAGCTTGCGAGGGATGCATAAGAATACGAGGATTGGTTTTCTACGCAACAAAATCATTTTGTTGCAGTTAGCATAGTCGTATCATTTCGCTTAAAAATTGACCGTAACTGATTTCCTTGTTGAACGGAAATTACAAAAGTTAAGCTGCAAATAACGTTCGTTTAATAATCTCTTCAGCTGAGATTGTCTAAACACGATTAAGTTACTTGAAGGCTTCGGTGACGTGCCCCAGGCGGTAAAAAATACATTCACAAATTAAAAGATTAGATTTAGGCAAATAACAAAGTTAATGAAGAATATTGATGCAGTGCAGCAGGCTCTATCTTGTACCATCGATGCATTACCTATTTATGCATGCTCATTATTCACTTTTGACCTTTTTAACCCCATTTTTCAGTTTTGATCCTCGATTTCTTTTTTTTTACCTTATCTGTTTCAACATTGAATTAAAAATGAGATCAAAAAAAGTGGCCAAACAAAAGGGTATACTGTAATAACGTGAAATTCAAAAACTATCAAGACCCTATCAAAGGAAGGCAAGGTGGGGGCTGAGAAATTTTTCAGTTAGAATTACTGTTGAAGTATGTTGAGCCTGTTCTGAACAACATGTCTGGTACGACTTCAAATTAAAGAAGAAATTTTTGCATTTCAGCTTTACTACCATTATTATTTCTGCTGTGAACTATGGTGTTCATATTTTTTGACAGGTCCACTCAAAAATTAACTTACTGAATTACAACAGTGCATGTGACAATTTGTGTTAATAACGATAATCCTTCGTCTTCGATACAATCAATCATGCTCAGCGTGTTATTGCGCAAACATTGGCCGTAAACTTTCTTTGTATTACTTTATTTGCTTTGAGTTCCAGTTTTATGGGGAAAAATTTTCAACCTTACAAGCAGTAAGAAAATGACGCTGTGTAATGGGTTATAGTAATAACGGACTAAGAAAGCTATTAGATTCGAGAAGTTATAGCTTCGGACCTAGCCACGATAAGTTTGATTTTTAATCAAATACTACTCTATGCTCATCAATATTGATTTTAAATATCAAATGATGAACAAAGTGTAGTTTGTTGAAGTACAGTATAGGTAGTAGAATCAACAAACTGAATGAAACCTATGCCTGCGGCAGTCTGTAGGCATATGCCCGCAATAAATGTAGTGTATAAACAAAACGGAAAAATTGTCTCCTATAAAAGGTAGCTCTATCATTTTTCCGAAGCTCAAGTTTGCTTGTTTGCCGTACTGTTTTAAAATTATATTGTAGAATGGAAGTTGGTAAAGATTAGATTTTTTCTAGTACACAAACGTAGGTGGAGTCAAGGCACTAGACTCGAGGCCAAGGACACAAAAAAAATCCAAGGCCAGGACCGCAACTACGGGGGGGCCAGGGGGTGGCACCCCCCCCCCCCCCCCAAACACAAGTTTTACACCCTCAAACCCAAAGCAACAATGGGAGAAATAGTGGTAAGTACTATGAGCGCCGCTCCCTGAAAGAAATTTTGCCCCCCCCCCCCCCTAGAACAACGCTCTAGTTGCGGCACTGGCCAAGGACAGCCCTTCCGAGGACAGACCTTCTCGAGGCCAAGAACAGGAATGCTTGAGGCCGACGACACAGGCGCAAGTGCTCTCCAAAAAAAAGCTTTCAAAAAAAATTTTGGGGGGGATCTGTAATTGAGAAAAACAAAAAAGGTCTTCGCAAATTTTCCGCGAGATTTAAGGCGTTTTTCAACAAAATTTCAACGGTTCAAAAAATATTGCTATCCTCGAGCCGAAGACAGGGCAGTTTTAGAGGACTTAAGGCTTCGAGGCCAAGGACTTCAAAATGTGTCCTGGAGGCTAAGGACATCTTCGAGGACTCCACTTCTGGCATATAACTTGACTATTTTTTACAGTGATTTATTTTTTGCAAAGATATAATTCATCGCTTATAAGAAGCTACCTTTTGTATTTTGAACTATGCACAAATGATATTGCGGTAAAGACCCAATACTTTAGATTATTGCCAGCAAAACATGCCTCAGAAAGGGGCCAAGAGCAAACCAAGACCTGAAATCAGCCGTCCGATCTTGCTCAAGTCAAAATCCGAGGATCATTCGGCCAATTTTGTGATTTCAAAGCCGACCAGTGACATAGATTTAAAGAAACTGCGCGAATTCTACGAAAACAAAACTATTCAAATACCAGTATCTCTAGCTGCTGGAAGAAAAGAGAACGACCAACGACGCCATGTAAGCAGCCAACTCCCGCAGTCAGAGAAAGAGAAAACTGTCGGACTTTGCTCTCAGCCGCAAGAACTGCAATGCAACATCACAAGATCAGCTCCTAATCGTGCTACGGTTTACGATGAGGGAGATTATGTAATGCTGGAATTCCCCTTCGCAGAAGAAGGAAAAGTTTTCCGTACTGACCCGATTTCAGGAAAATTTGAGCAGATGTCGAAGCAAAAAGTTACACTTAAAAAATCCCTGTCACAAAATGACAAAAGAACAGGACAAAAATCATCGCCGGTAGGCCTGAAAAATGCTTCCAATACTTTACCGAGAACCGATCATTCTGAATCGAAGTTTAGTCCACGGATACCGAGCAAGCCAGCTACGGATGAAGACGGATATGAAGCACCACTCATATTTCAAACTCCTGTTTACATGACTCTCGATTTTGCTTCCGAACGGGTTCCATCTGAATCTACTCCTTGCGGAGACGCGCCTTCTCCGGCCAAGTTAGGTAATCATTCCAAAGGGTGCTCTCTTGAAAAGCAGTTTTACAGCGCAGAGTCAGCTCTAAAATTCACTCAACCACCTTCTGAAACGTCCAGCAATTTCAGCAAACCAGAAACCTCCAACAAACCAGAAACCGCCATCAAACCAAGTTTCCTTTACAGTCTCTCTGGCGAATCGACGGTTAGCAATTTTGATGATGAAAATAGAAAGGTGGGAAGCACCAAAGACAGTGTTGGAACTCCAATCAACAGTTTTTTAGCTTCACGGCTGGAATTAGCTAGCTTGAAATCAGATGATGACGTGAAGCATCGAACAGTTTCTGCTGAGTCGTGGCCTTCCACCGCTCTTTCTTCGCCTTTTTCTGACCCGGGAAATGACGACAGAGACCATTGGTCTGACTCGAATGACTTTTCCTCTGATTCGGATTGTTATTATCACCAGATTGAGCCTCCAGATTTATCGGGACACATATCCGACCACGATTATGCCATCATAGACGATTGTCCAGCTTGTACAAAACCTCGACTTCAAAGAAAAAAACCAAAACGATCAAAATCAGTTAAAAAAGCTATTTCTTTAGTAGTAAATGGCCGATCAAAGTCAACTGAAAACAACAAATCGCCACATACCACCCCCAAATTGCAGCGGAGTAACATGCAAGATATGAGAACAACAGACGCGGGTTCAAGCACTTGGGACACTGTTTCTACTCCTGGGATTTTAAAATTGAACAATTTCAAAGATCTCGGCAAAAATAGATGATATGAAATCTTGAATCTATTACAATATTTTGCAAGTGCTTTTATGAAATAATTGTTTAGAGAAAAAAAAATTTGCTTAGCTCAAACCGCGCAATGTTTCAAACACCGTATTAACTTTTGCTGCATTGTGACTTGTGAAAATGCCATTTATAGTGTTGTTCAACTTTGCGAGATGTAACTAGATGAAATTGATTTTTGAATGGGTTTCTTTTTCATTTTTTGTTGTTCCCCACTGCTAAATTCCTGTTTTATTATTGTTCTAATGTTAGTTCGAATCTTAATGAGCTTTGCCCTATAAAAGTGCTCAACAGTTTGACCATAAGCAGTTGATATTCCAATAACGCACTTGCGTCAAAACATAATCTGTTTCCAGAGCTGATTAACCCAAAGTCAGAAAAAGGGCAAATATCGTGTTTAACCACCACGTTTAACTATCTGAGCTCAAACATAGAAGCCAAATTTCAGCGTCCCTTTATTTGTCTTAACGCAACAAAAATTGGGTGGCTTTATTTGTTCTTCTTTTATTGTTTACTTTCATTGTGATGTCATTAAAGTGGCTGCAAACTATATACAACAACAGAGCGAATTCTTTGTGTGACATGCACAAATTGCACATTAATAGCAATTTATACTGGAGGCTACATAGAAACACAGTGTGGATGGGTGTTACAGAAAGTTTCTATCTATTATTATGGCCCTGTGTGCTCCTTATAAAACCGATCAGTGGTGACACCGATCAGTGGTCGAGTGGATAGAGCGTCTGCTACTGAAGCGGTAGACTTGGGTTCTATTCCCGGTCGGGTCAAACCAAAGACTATAAAAATTGGTATTCATGGCTTCCCTGCTTGACGTCCAGCATTAAAAGGGACATTGTGAAGCCTCCGCCGTGTGTGGTAGACAGGTGAGCAGGTGGCAGCTTGACTCTAAGACCGAAAGGTCCCTTCGCTGTCTCCTGGCCAAGGCAACTTGGTGAATAAAATGTGATTACAATTATAGATATAGGAGCAAAAGAGAGCATCAGGATAAGTGGTCGAGCGTCTGTTTACTGAAACGGTCGATTTGGGTTCTATTCCCGGTCGTGTCAAACTAAAGACTATAAAATTAGTATTCACAGCTTCCGTGCTTCACGTTCAGCAATTAAAGAGACAGTGTGAAGCCTCCACCGTGTGTGATGGTGGGCAGGTGCATGGGCGTCGGCAAAGGGGATCCCATGGCCCCACTGGATTTTCACACACTCCCTCTTAAACCAACCAAATTTCAAAAATTCTTTCATTTTCAGTTGTTAACACTGGCTCTATTCTTATTGACTCTCCTTCCTGAAAAATTTTCTGCCGACGCCACTGGGCAGGTGGCCGCTTGACTCGAAGACCGAAAGGTCCCTTCGCAGTCTTCTGGTCACATCAACTTTGTAAATAAAATGTAATTACAATATGTAATGACTCCATAGGCGTAGCAACGCTCTCTCTCCCAATTAAAATGCCATCAATCATAAAAATAATGACAACAAAGCATATTGTTTCTTTAGTTCCAGTTTCTTTCAGCGTTTTCGCGTTCAACAGTATAATAAATATTGACGACCATTGAACCTGCGCAGTGCGCACCTCAATTCAAATTTTTGCCTACCAATTTAAATGTATAACGCTGGAGAAATTCAGGGGTTTTTGTCTTAAAACTTGTAACCAAAGGCCCTCAACTAACCTTATTGTGAACGTAATGCAATTACATGACTAGAAAGTAGTAACCATCTATTTGTACCAACTTTAAATAACAATCCACTTCGCGAGTTTTTACGCGACAAAATACTTTTGAACAAAAAAATAAGTTAGGGGAAATGCTTATCGAACCGATTATTAAATTTGAACTGAGAGGCCTCTGGACCCCCTGGTCGTACATATACTCCTAAAACTGGTTATTATCATGAAAAAACGAAAACCTCTAAGTCAAATTTTTGAGTGAATTATTATTTACTGCTAAAAATAATGAAGGAGGCAATTTACCGGCAGAGTATTGTAAACAGGCCGAAAAGCACAGACCCGAAAGCATAAGCCCGGATCCGCAAAGTGATTTGAAGCCAAAGCCACGCCCGAAAAATACCGAAAGTTAAGGTATTTCCAACACATTAATTATTGCTCAAATGCGGTTTATAAACAACGTTTTACTGCAGATCAATTGTGAGTTGTGATGCAATAACAATACAGTAATTGTGTACTAAATCTATCATATGATGGTTTAACTAAGTCGTCATTCAGTGTTGCTAAGTTACTTTAGTTACGTTTTTGTAGCACCTAAAAGTTTAAAACACTAGGCAAGTACGTATGACCAGCCCGAATTAAGCCCGACATTTTGTCAACCTCAAGCCCGAACCCGACCCGAAGAGACCGGCCCGACTTACAACTCTGATGTAGTGTAGTAGCAGCTATCTTTTATCGCCAAGCAAAAACAAATACATGAAATATTTTAAAATACGATTTAGCACGACGAGAAGGAGCGAAACACCGAAAAACGTCGCTTAATCAAGCGACACGATCGTCGAGTCTGCTCCTCCTCTTAGAAATAATGTACAGTAGTACAAAATTCAGCAGTAAAATTTCTATCCTGAATGGGAAATTTTGCTTTGTTTTTGATGTATCTTGCTTCCTCTTGTTTCTATGTACCTAGCTTCCCCTCCACCTGGACCAAGGCGCTTACCAAGTTTAACCCAAAAATTCAAAATTTTAAATGTGTTTTGGACTTGATCTTTAAGTGAATAGAAGACTGAGCAATTAAATTTTTTCAATTGGCTTTCAAGTCTTAAAAATTTTGTTATTTCAAATAGCTCTCGGACGTGCGAAATGTGATCCAAATGGTATTAAAATAGCTTTTGTGATACGTTTGAGTTACACTAACTTACTCAGCACGTCTCTCAATTTAGACATTATTGGAAAACTTTTAAACTTTTGTTTAAGCCCTCCTTCTTTAGCAAAATCCAGGTTACCTGTGCAGTGTACAAAGTACATGCCAATCCAAGCCCCGGCTTGTGATTCTCCATTCCACCGTATCTTTGTACCTTAAAAAATCGCTCTTTTGAAAATTTCTGATGAAGTTATTGCATGTGATTTGCGGGTTACCCCCCCAATTAAAAGTCTTGGCTACGACTATGAGTGACTATGTGCTGTTTTGAACTCGCATCCCTGGTGTTTGCGCAGAATCTCTTTCAGCGCGCAGATGCAACACTTTTTCAATGCGCGTTGATTTGAAACTTACGATCATGTGATTTTTTTGTTACATGATTTTTTCGAAAAATCATAAATGTGAAACTAAAACTGCAACAGTCTGCGCTCTCTTTGGAATTTGCCGTTGATTTGAAAGACGTACCTTGATTTTAAGAAGTTTTTATTTTACTTTACTGAACAATAAAGACGAGGATCTGTTTTCAACTAAATTGAGGTGTTGCATTTGAGACATCAAAGCTAAATCAAGTTAGTTAGAATTGGGCTTCATCCAACCAAATTCCTACAATTACACTAACAGCCAAAGATGTAACGTCATATCATAACTCGCACCACACATAAGACTCAGATAGACTTTTTGTCGCCCTAACCCCATTTGATACTAAGCTTCATATGAAGCCACATTTACCGTACCAGGCCAAGCTGATTGCGAAATTATATCATGCCGACCCATTCCTTGCTCTTAGACTAAATATGCGTCGGTGACATCAAAATGCTATAATTAACCTATTTCGAAAGAAAGTGGAAAAGTTGATCAAACTAGTCTGCCACAAAACAAATATTTTTAAAATGTTTTGCGCAACATCGCGCAAATGTATAGGCTACTAATGATGGATGGTGGGGGTTTGGGACCCAGGCCCCTTAGCCCTTCTAAATCCGGCCCTGATCTATTGTACTTGCAGGTGTATGTGGATGAGTGTGATAACGCCTACTTTGCTGAAGATCTTTGTTATTGTGACTCGAGTATTAGTCTGTATCTAAATATATTTTTCAATAAATGTTTACCATAATTTTGTTCCTCTTGGCTGTCTAGATTGTACTATCGTTGTGCCTATCGTCAAAAACGCGAATGGTAATTTGCAAGACAGTAGTAAGTTAGTAACTACAGGCCAATTACAGTAACCAGTGCAATCTCTAAGTTGCTTGAGCATTTTATTTTGAGTCGCATTAAAACCTTTCTTTATACAAATCATAATCAATTTGTGTTTATAGCGCAGCATAGCACAGATATGAGTGTTCTTTTTGCTAAAAGAGTACCGGTATGTGTCTTCGTACATTGACAAAGGCAGTCCAAATTTACGGTATTTCTTGGTGCTTCGAAGGTCTTTGATAAAGTCAATCATTCTTTACTATTAAGGAGGTTAATTAACTGCAATGTTTTGTAGCGTTAGGGAGAACTTAGAACTTCAGTTCCCAACGTCTACAGCTTTGTAGTATTAGTTTAAAGTTTACCTTTTCTTGATTCTTGTTACTTTTTGTTAATGATTCTTGTTAAAGAATTTTTTTTCTTGAAAACAATTTGGAAAACTAATTCCTAACCAATAACTTAAATTAACAGTTTGTGAAATCAGAATTTAACTAATTCAAATAGAATCAAACTAGAAATGAAGGTCGAGTTAACCCTATTTTACACGGGCTATTTTACCAACGCATTTTACACGGGGAGGGATCCAAGATTCCTCCCTATGTAACGCTAAACCAAACTAAGTTATATGAACATCAAAATTGGTATGCGGGTTGGTGTTTACCAAAACTTTTTAGAAAAATGGTTTTGAGTTAATGACATCATTATTGTGACGTTACGGTCATATTTTTGAGAAATGACGTCATTTTGATGACGCCACTGGCAGTTCAAATTTTGTACATAGGCTTGTGTTTTATACTAAATTATAAAATGCCTAAGTCAAGTTGATTACGTCACAAAAACGTCTTATGACGTCATTTAAGTTAAATTTTGGTCAAAAAATGCTCAGATTTTGGAAAGTGACTTCGGAAAACCTCAAAACTTAGACAACTTCCGGTTACTTTTGCAATTTCAAAATTTCTTCTTTCTTCATTGCCGGTTTTCTGTGAATGTTGCAGGGGCAGTAGCTCGTGATTAAGCCGCCACACTTCACGTTCTTCCATCACATCCATCGTTTCACTTGGGTGAAGTCCAAAGCGGTTCTATCCATTATCTCCAATGTAGTTGGTCCATCTAGTTCTAAGTCGTTCCTCTGGTCTGCTCCCATTGGTTTTGGCAAGTAAAGCTTGTATGGAGAGTCTTTGCAGAGGCATTCTGCTTACATAGCCAAACAATTTAAGTTGAATTTTTTCAATTCAGAGAAGTTATGGCTCGGTGTTATGAGATTTTTGAAGCTCAGCAATCCAGAGCTACGCACCTTGTTAAATAGTGTAACCCCTTCGATTCTTCGTAAAAACCTCATTTCGAACGCTTGCACTCGTGATCGCATTCTTTCATTACCCAAGATTCATGACCATAGGAGAGAATACGGACAAAAACTGTTTTGGAAATTGAGAGCTTTGCCTTTTTTGACAATTCTCGTTTCACAACAACCGAATAGTGCAAACCTCCCATTACTGCACTAATATTGCCAATTCGAGTATCCATTTCATCGTCTTGCCTTCCGTCACTCGTGAATGTAATCCCAACATACTTGAACTTCTCTACCTGCTTCAGTGTCGCTCCCGTTAACTTGCAACGCGCACTGATCAGGGTTTCTTATAAGTTTTGGCCGTGCTTATTTTCATTCCGGCGGTGTCGCATGCATCTGCAAAGCTATTTAATGCGCGCTGAAGGCCAGATTTTGAGGAAGAAAGCAGAACCAAATCATCAGCGAATAGCAGACGACTGATTTTAAAATTCCCAGTCGTGGCACACTCATCAGCTTGGATGCATTGGTCGATCCAATTCATGTAAACGATGAAAAGTAGAGGTAACAAAACGCATCCTTGCAGGAATCCAACACCCTCATGGAACGGCTGTGATTACTTGCTATTTACCCGAACACAAACCTCCGGTTGGCTGTAGAATGACTTAATGGCTTAACAACTAATTATCAACGCCATAATCCCGCTAAACCTTCCAAAGTTTATCCCAAGGAACTCGGTCATATGCTCTTACAAGATCAACAAAGCATGCAAAGAGATCTTTGCCATTCTCCAAAGATTTCTCAAAGATTTGCTTCAGAGTGAAGATCTGGTCCGTGGTGCTGCGACCTGGACAAAAACCACACCAGCCATCCACCAGTTTTAATTCCACTATTTTTCGGCATTTCCTTTCAAGGCATTTGGCATCTATTTTCCCTGGCAAACTAAAGCGAATCTGCAACCGTTACGTAAAGTCTACCAACACATTGCGTAGGTCACATTTTGGCCCTTTGCATCTGTAGCTGCTAGGTTGCTGTAGTTTGGTTTGGTTACTGGTCGAACTCAGAAAGCCTTCCAGCTTCCTTTAAGTACGTGGCCAGTTTGTTAATGTTACGTTTTGTTACCACATTGTGAACAGTGGTTTTGGTGATTTCAAGATATCTAACACGAGTATCTTGGTAAAGCTTGCAATTGCCTACATGATGATTGCTTGCGTACATTGCTGGCTTGCGACCTCCTTTCTTGATTATCATTGCCTGCGATCTCCTTTCTTGATGATATGCCAATCTCTTGGAGTTTTGCCATACTTCCACACTATTTGACCCACTCGCGTTAACGAGAGAATTCCTTCTCCAGTTAGCGCTGTCAGCATCTCTGATCTGATTTCATCTTCATCAGCAACTTTTCCAGATTTTATCCCTTTTGCTGCAGTGAAAACTTCCTCTTCTCCTAAAAGTATTACTTCTTGTGAGTCACGAGTCGATGGCTTGATAGGATTCAAAAGTTCTTCAAAGTATTCCCTCGATCGTGAAAGGATTTCATTCTCATACTTATCCGTTAGAATGTTGCCAGCAGAATCCTTGATTGAGTACGTGACACTCGATCTTTTGCCTCGTACACGGCGGATGGTCTGCCAAACATGACCCCCCTCGTGTAAAATAGGGTTAGAACTAAATCCGGTTTTTAGTTTTTTAGAGCAATGAAAAATCAAAATGTACGCTTACTTGATTAGTGCAAAGCGCTCGTAGACTGCAAGTAGACCATGGAAACAACACGTGATAAATCTGCAAAAATAAAATTTCGGGTTCAAATCTAACCTGGAACACTACATGTTCAACTATATGTTTTATTCTTCTTCTATATTTCTGGTATAGAAACCAAACTACGAGAGTGCGATGGGGAGCGGAGTTGTCCAGATCCTTCAGTGTAACTAATGGAGTAAGAAAAGGTAGCGTCCGAACTTCTCTTCTGTTTTCTGTAAGTATTGATCATTATGAGCAACTGTCATACCATAGACTCTTTATTAGTAGACTGGAAGCTGACAGTTTTTTCTTCACGGTTCATTTGTTCTAAAATATGCCGATTCGTCTGATCAGCGAGACTTTTTTTCTTCACGGTTCACTTGTTCTGCAAATATGTCCAATCAAATCCGTCGAATACGCGTAGCCGTATATCTAATCAAATCCGTCGAATCGAATACGCGTAACCTTTGCAAAAAAGCAATTTTTTTTGCTTCGATCCTCTTTTCTTTTTCTCCGCACGTCTGCTTGTAGCCTACTAAACAAAGAGTCTATGGTCATACAGTCTTAACAAAATTGCAACCGGTTGTTCTGTGGGAGATGACTGTCTTAATCATTTACCGTAATTCATGCAAATGACATCCGTTGGTTTAGCGCCAGCATTGAAGGTCTGCAAGAACTAATTGATATCTGTAGTGAGTACGCGCTTACTCATGAAATCTCATTTAATGTCTACAAGACTGTTGATGCTGTTTTTCCATCCAAAGAAATTTAATTGTATTTAACTCTTCTATTTTTCTCGGTTACCAAAACAAATTTTCTGACAAAGTGCGATATGCAGGAATTCTCATCAACCACTGTTTGCTGGATGATGATGACATTGAAAATGCTATATTCTGCAACAAATAAATTGCAATCGAGATTTATGAATTGTTCAAGTACTAGAAAAAATACGTTGTTTCGTTCTTATTGGTTGTCATTTATGACACAATTGAACTCAAAATCAAATCAAATCTTTTGTTACACTTGCTGTATTACGCTGAAGCGTACAACGAGTTGGGGCGCCCATTTCCGCGTCATTGAGCCCGGCCAACACAGCTCCTTTTGAAGAAATGTTGCAGCAGTGGCGAGCCGTCAGCAACATTGAGTCGGATTTGACTGATCCGAGATTTGATTCTCAGATCTTCTGCTCCAGAGACGAACGCGTTACCACTCCACCAATTGACCAGTGCAATTACACGCAATATACTTTTAATCGCAGTTTGCATAACATACACGGTTTTATTGGTACCAATGTAAGTCTCGTAGCTGCAGAGATCCCAAAATTTCAAGCTCTTATTCGCAAAATTGTTTATGGATTGGCAGCGCCCTCGCCAGAGCAAACGTAGTGAGGGGGCACTAGCTGAAAGTGGAGGAGGGGCACTAAAATCAACTGAACTTTTGCGAATAAAAACTAATCTTCAGATCTTGTACGGCTACCAATATGCGCAAATTTAACAATTCTGTATTCATGTCTAAAAAAAGAAAGACCTATAACGCTGGCAGCGTTTTTTAGCTTTTTTCGTCTGCGGCCCACTACCGCCTGAAAAATTTATCTACAGCAGAGAATGCTACCAGACAGGCAACCAGGATTTTGCTAAGAGGGGTAAACGAAAAGTAAATTTTAGGCTCCGTGGTAAAAAACTGATGCTACTCAAGCGTGTCACAAACTAAGGCATAGTCATTAAACGTATAGTGACTGTGGACGGGGGGCTGGGCGATTTTCGTGATTTTGCAGCAAAAAAGAAGCGAGTCATTTTAATTGCACTTTGCACGTTTTAAAGTCATATGAAGTACTAAATTGCTAAAATTCAGAATTTATTTCTATGAAGAATTAAATTTCGCAGCCCTTTTAGCTCCTCTTACTTCAGATCAAGTCTAAAATACGTTTAAACGCTCGTATTTTGAGGTAAAACTTCTATGTGACTTAGCTTAGGGAGCTTAAGCCCTTCACCCTGGTTGCGCCTCAGATCGCGACCTCAAAATGTTTAGTGTACTCAGAGGTGGGCAGCGCAAGTCATAAAAGTTGCGCCGCAAGCGCACGCGCAACTACTCTGAAAATCTTGCGCCGCAAGCGTTTCCTCAAGCCCAAAAAATAATTGCACCACAAGCGCAAGTGTGACGTTTTGAAAATTATAATTCTAATCGACTCACAGCTCAAACTGTGCTAGGCTACAGTACAAAACCAGTGTTTACAACAAATTATGCACGCTACCAAATATTCAAAACAAATTATGCACACTAGTAAACATAAAATTATAATTTCCTTAAAAAAACACAAGAATTAAAAAACTTGCATCGCATAACCTCTTTGGGCGAAGAACGTCTTTATACCTAACGAAGAAATATTCGCAACACCCGTACTTAAAGAACCGGGGTGTTAAAAAATTCACTAATAAAGTTATCATGTGGTGGTAAGCGAACGACTTCGGAGTTCGAAGTCACGGTTTTTTTCTAATGGATCGTCAAGGAAATTCTTTGCAAGCTTCGATACATATTTTGTGCTTCTGGAGCAATTAGCATCTCTCTCTAGCGAATGGTGTCCGCTAAAAAATCGTCTTTTCTTTCTGTTAAAAAAGTTGAACCATCCAAAATTTACCTATAAGAGCTATAATACAGCATACTGTGGCTATACCAATGCTGTCACTCCTGTTTGCAATATCTTTCAAGTTTTCCGGAACTAGCAAAACAGTTGTAATTAATAGTTTTTGTTGTTTCTTTTTTCGAATTACGGCAAAAAAGTCGGACTGTTGCACGTAACGCGTTTCACGCCAAAAGCAAGTAACTTATAAGATTTTGTAGAAACGAGTAGCGTATTTCTAAAAAACTACAAAAAGTAATTTTTCTGTTTAAAATTTGATTTTACAACCCTTTTTTAAATTACTCAATTGGAAAAAAATTTTTTTGAAAAGTCGGCAAAAAATATTTTGGATAGAAACGTTTCAGCGAAAGAAGACCTCTGCTGTAATTCTAATGTAAGTTTTGCAAGCAATAGACAAATGTAATTTCCCAAGACTAGGTTTTTATGAACCTACTACCTCGTCATAGGCGTAGCCAAGGGGGAGGAGGCAAAAAGCCCGCCCCCTTCCAATTGAAATGCCACCAACATAGAAATGATAACAACAAAGCTTTATGTTTTTTCATTTTCTTAGAGCATTTTCGCGTATACAACAGTATACGAATACAACAGACTAATATTAATATTGACGACCAGATGGCCTGGGCCCCTGCAAAGCAAATTTTTGCCATCCAATTTAAATGTATAACCCGGGAGAAATTCAGGGTTTTTGTCCTAAAAATTGCAACCTTTATTAGGCCCTCATCAAATCATTTTGTTAACTTAATGCAATAACATGACTACTTATTAACCATCTATTGCACCAATTTCAAATCACAATTCACCTCGCCAGTTTTATGCAACAAAATACTTATGACAAAAAAAAAAAGCTGGGCAAAATGCAAGTTGAACTAATTATCAAATTTCAATTGAGGGGGCCTGGGTTCCTTAGTCAAACATGTACTACTTAACCCAGTTATTTTCATGACAAAACAAAACCTCCAAAGCGAATACTCGAACGATTATTTACTGCTGAAAATAATGCAGGAAGCAATGTACTTTGCTTTTTCCACTTGGACCATGTCACTTGCAAAATTTAACCACCAAATTCAAGATTTTAAACATGTTTTGGACTTGATCTGTAAGAAAAAAGAAGACTCACCAGTTAGATTTATTCTCAATTGGCTTTCCAATATTAAAAATTTAGTTATTTCAAATGGCCCAAAAAACGTGCAAAATATGATCCAAAATCATTAAAATATTAACATAGCTTATTTCCCCCCCAAAATTACAAAAAAATTGCCCGAGGGGCTGGCCCCCAGTTCCAAGTCTGTGATACGTTTGAGTTATACAAGTTTACTCACCACATCTCCCAACTTAGACAATTTTTAAGCGCCATCGCAAGTAAAATAGTTGTGGCGCAAGCTTGCTGCGCAAGTGCCCACTTCTGAGTGTACTTTAAAAATCAAAACAGCTGTGTAATGATAGCACAACACAACTTCATAACCCTATTCAAGGTTTTAATGAACTAAATGCAAACTAATATCTGAACATAAAAATAGAAATAGTACAGTAAGGTTTAAACTCAGACACTAAACATTAAACGATCTACAGTACTTTACCACAATCTCGCTAAACTGCACTAAACAGTAACACAGTTACCGTAAGTATTTGTACAAACTGAAACCAAGCGCTTCACGTGCAGCGTGAAAACGTGTAAGGCGGTTTAAAAACCCAAATGTTGAGCGTTCAGAAAAGAGCAGGATTAAGCAAATGAGCAACAAAATCACAACATTCTTCCCTCCGTTTAAAGAAAAACAGTTCATCTAATAGTTTAAAATATTAGATATACACAACATCTCCATAACGATCAACTAGTTTACGTACTCGAGAAGATCTTCTCGGTAAAACTTGTTCAGTCTGTGGACTCGTGTCGATGCTTCGAGCAGATTGTGAGTTCGCATCCGAGTTTCGAATAGGTTGTGGGCTTGCATCCATGGTTCAAACAGGAAGAGGACTGTTCGCTTCGCGCTCAGATATGACATCTTCATCACCACTTTGAGAAGAAAACTGCATGGATCGGTCAGGGTCAGAGGGAGACTGGACAGTAACGTTCTCTTGGGTCCCAGGAGTTACAGCAGACTCGGGAGCGGTAGGAGCAACGTCTCTCAACGACACGGTTGTTTCTCGTCCACTAGGAAAACGCACTAAAGCATAATTAGGCGTAACATGCACTAAATCAACTTTGTCAACAAATGGTTTGTTTTTACTTGCATGAACATGGCGTTTCAAATATACTGGGCCAGGTGAGCTTAGCCAGGTCGGCACTAATGTGCCCATAGTCGATCTTCGCTTATGAACAAAGAAGCGCTCGTGAGGTGATTTGTTTTTCGCAGTACACAGCAACGATCTAATAGAATGCAAGGCATCATCAAGAACACATTCCCACTGGCAAATATCTAATTTACGAGATTTCAATGCAAGTTTAACCGTATTCCAAATAACACCGTTATAACGTTCACATTGGCCATTACCTTGGGCATTGTAAATTGAAGTTTTACTACAAGCAACACCACAATTAGTGAGAAACGATATCAGTTCTCGCGACATAAACGCTGGGCCGCGGTCGGAGTGCACAAAACCGGGAGTACCATACAGCGTAAACAATTGTTTTAGGCAAGAAATAACAGTGCTAGCATTGCAATTCGGACATGGAAACGCAAACGGAAAACGGGAAAATTCATCCACTATCGTAAGCAGAAAACGATTTTTCGTTGACGAGGGCAAGGGGCCCTTAAAGTCGAGACTGATTCTTTCTAGAGGCTGTGTGGCTTTTACGACATGGGCAGTGGGCGGCCTGTAAAAGCGTGGTTTCAACTCACAGCACACACTGCAATTATTAACAATTTTACGCACATCGTCAATAGAGTAAGGCAAATTTTTCACACGCACAAAATGATGTAGTCGCGTAATTCCGGGATGACATAAGGCAACATGAATCTGATGCAATGTAGTGTCATGCATACTCGCACAGTATGCCCTAGAAAGCGCGTCAGGTGCTTTATTCAATTTGCCTGATCGATAAATAATATCAAAGTCAAATTCGCTGAGCTCAGTTCGCCACCGCAACACTTTATCGTTTTTTATTTTACCTAGATTTGTTGCGTCGTACATAAATGTCACAGATTTCTGATCAGTAACAATGCTGAAGTGTCGGCCGGAAAGAAAATGAGACCACTTTCGGACAGCTTCGACAATAGCTGCTGCTTCTTTTTCAATGCTAGAATGTTTTAATTCATGCTGGTTAAGCATTCTTGAAAAGAACGCAACCGGTCGATTTTGCTGGTTCAAAGTCGCTGAGATTGCATTTTCTGATGCATCGGTTTCAATCACAAACGGCAACTTTTCATCAATGACTTCCAACGTAGCCTTCGCTAAATCTTCTTGAAGTTTCTTAAAAGCTGAAACAGCCACAGCGGGTAAAGGAAATCGATCCGCAACGATTAAAGGCTTTCACTTTTCTGAAAACTGTGGTATCCATTGAGCGTAGTACGAGAAGATCCCTACAATGCGTTGCAATTCTTTAGATGACTTAGGTAGCGGTAAGTCCAAAACCGGCTTAACCCGGTCTGGATCTGGCTGCAGAATGCCATGTGATACATTGTATCCAAGCAGATTAATTGACTCAGTGGCAAAAACGCATTTGTTTTCATTTAAAGTGAGGTTACAGTCTTTCGCTGCCTTCAAAAAAGCCGTTAAGTTCTGATCGTGTTCCTCACGAGTTTTGCCACAGACCGTAATATCGTCTAAGTAAGCAAATGTAACTTTGCAATCATGCTCTTGCAAAATTGCGTCAATCACTCTTTGAAAACAAGGCACAGCATTTTTTAAACCAAATGGGATCCGTTTAAACTGATACAACTGTCCATTGGCTTCAAACGCAGTATATTTGCGTTCTTCTGGAACCAAACCAATTTGGTGGTACGCACTGCGAAGATCTAACTTTGGGTACCATTTGTACTGTGCCACATTATTCACAACACTTCGCATGTTAGGGAGAGGATAGGCATCCAGATGCGTGAACTTATTTACAGTTTGACTATAGTCCACGCACATTCTTTTCTTGTGATTTTCGCTTTTAGCTATGACCAATTGAGCACGCCACGGCGACTTACTCGCCTCGATGATGCCGTCTTTGAGCAATTGGGTCACTTGATCGTCAATAAATTTTCGATCGGCATTTGAATATTTTCTACTTTTCGCAGCAATTGGTTTGCAATCTGGGGTCATGTGCTCAAACAAACGGACTTGATTAATCTTCTTCACCTCTTGTAAAGTTCCGATTTGCAAAGGTAACTCAGGACCGCCAAAATTAAATGTGATGCATTTGTGCTGGCTTAAGAATTCTCGCCCTAAAATAACATCCCACAGCAGATTGTTCATCACCAAAAATTCTACGCCGGCGTAACTCCGGCCCAACAGTTCTACTTGAGTCGTACACGATCCAATAGTTTTGGCTGATGAACCCTTAACCGCAAGATCAACTTTGAAAGATTTGTTTGCACTTGAGACTTTTAAATTTGTCCGACGACAAAAGCCTGAATCAACATGATTATTCTTCGCACCGGTATCAATCAGGCCATGAGCCAAAACACCGTTGATCATGACAGGCACGTTAACTTTATCATTATTTAATGACTTACTAGACGTGAAAGTTGCAATTTCCGAATTATCATCAGTGTTGTCTTGATCGGAATCTTGCTTTTGGGAGATGGCAGCTGTAGATCTTGAAGATTGCTTCTTCTTGGGAGACCGGCATAGTTTAGCAAAATGGCCTTGTTTGCCACAATTAAAACATACTCGAGATCGAGCTGGACACAAAGCCCGCTTATGATTTGAACCACCCCAAAAGAAGCAACTAGTCTTTAATGCTGAACTGATTGCGCTTGAATTGCTTGCGGCTATCGGATCTACGTCCTGTACTTTTGAAGTAGGCATAACATAAGATTCAGCATTTTTTTGTGCATCTTCAAGTGATTGAGCCTTATCAAACACCGTACGGAGTTCCAGAGCATTTTCCTCCAGCAGACGCTGTCTAATATAACCAGAGAAAAGTCTGGCAATGAACGCATCTCTAATTGCTGCTTCGCGGTTTTGAACAGCCGAAACTGCAGCAAAGTTGCAATCCGCACTCAACTTCTTTAACCTTTAATAAAAATCTTGTAATGACTCTCCCCCTTTCTGCTTCGAAGTGTTTAATCGATGTCGAGCATATATTTCGTTAACTGGTTTTATATATGCATAGGCGGATCCAGGGGGGGGGGGGTGCAAGGGGCGCGCGCCCCCCCTAAACGCAGAACACATTTAGAGGTCAATTATTAAAAAAAAAACTTAAAACAACCAGAACTGTTTTCACTTGCACGACTTATTGTTCATTAGTAAGCCTATTCTTGATATCTAAGTGTAAATGCAGATGGGGGGCAGGGGGCGCCCAAAACCCAGGGGGCGCCCTCTTTTCGCTGGCTAGGACTCCGTTTCAGCAACCCCTCTAACCAGCATCGTAGAAAGGGGGGGGGGGCTATAGCCCCCCATTGGCCAGTCAGACTTTTACAAAACAACGCAAAAGTATTGTCTTTCGAGAAAATTTTCAACACTAACAAGCGCAATTCGCTCATCGGTCAATAGCCACCCACTAGCATAGGGGGAAGGTGCAATTTCACAAGAATTTCTACATTTTTTAGAGTACAAAAGTCAATAAATAGTTCACCAAAATGAATTATTTTGAGTAAAATATTAAAAAATCGCTAGCTTCTGGGGGCTCCGCCCCCAAACCCCCGGGCCTCCGGCGGCTGGGGGCGAAGCCCAGATTTATCCTTTGCCTCCGGCGGCCGGGGGCTCCGCCCCCGGACGCGAAATTTTTTTTTCTACCATGGTTTTGCAGATTTATTACGTCACATCCTGTGTCCCAACCTTCAGTTTCGTACTCCGCTCTCAATTTTGACTTGATCCGCTCTATTCATAGGCAACTTGGTACGATGGTACTGGGCAAAGTTAGGCTACTCTTGAGTTGTGGTAAAATATCCTTGGCAGTGGTAGAACAGGCTTGGAAGAATATCACAAAGCGCAAGCAGTTAGTCAATAAGCTTAGGCTTACGTTTCATGATCAAGTCAAAATATTAAGACAAAATTTTTGATAGTAACATTGTAACAAGTCAAAATAACCTAGTCTACAGTAATAATCTTTTTTTAATTTTAGGGTTGAGCTGCTGAGTTTTTTGGAATTATTGCATTATAGATAGAATATCAGAGGGAAGCCTAAGGTCTTATATTTTATTAATTAATGCAGTTTCATTCAAGTTACTGTTGGCTATGTGTATAGGCCTATATTGCAAAAGCACCATCTGAGATCTGACCATGGTATTGGTAGGCCTACTACTGTACTACTAGCATATCTGAGATAGTGCAATTGGCTATAGGCACTGGTAAATGAGTAAAATCTAAAATGTAAACTGGTAAATTTGGAAAAGTAAAATGGCAAATCGAGAAAAGTGAAATGTCAAAGCGATTTTACTAATCTTAACCAAAGTTGTGAGTGGTTTCAATTTTAGTCTCAGAATAAACTAGACCTGTAGACAGATTCCATTAGACACTTACTGACTTTATCACTCATCTGCTCATACATATAGTGAATGAAATTTAAAAAAGTGTACTTGATATTAAACTGATAGATTGTTAAAACAGTTTAAATGAAAACTTGTGAAAATGTTTACTTAGGCTGCTAACCTTAGGACTTAGCAGCGATGCACAGTGGGCTACTGTACAGTAGCAGATACCATACAAGGTTTAAAGATCTGACACTGACAGATAAAAGTTAGAGACATAATGCAAGTTTTATACGATTATTTAACTGTTAGATTATACTCTGTTCTGGCAGTGTATTTGCTTAGGTCTATCTATAAAACATAAATAAGCATTATGAACTTTATTGATTTTATTTTCTATCCAATCTGTAGTTACAGTATTTTTTTTTTTAGTATGCTTAGAGTTAGAACAATTCTAATGTTGCCTTGCATTTTCTTTACATGTTGACTGTGAGTTTTGTGTATGCACTGTACAAAGTGTACATATCTTTGCAACACTTCGTTTTAGTTTTGCATAACATTTTTTATAGAAAGTAGCAGACTGAGAAAATCTAGAAGCTGCTTTTTTAACC
This sequence comes from Trididemnum nubilum, assembly GCA_963965965.1. NCBI lineage: Eukaryota > Metazoa > Chordata > Ascidiacea > Aplousobranchia > Didemnidae > Trididemnum > Trididemnum nubilum. Next base: position 4,324,761 of record OZ014475.1, read on the forward strand.
TTAACTTGGTGAGGTGGCAGTAGACTTAGATGACCTTTTGGTTCTTTGCTGTCTCTTCACCAAGTGACTAAATATCGCTTTGACTCTGCAAGTTTGTGTGTTGGTTTTAAAGGAATTGCATATTTCGATGCTTTGGTGATAGACCTAGAGGAAGTTGCAGTTTTTTCTTGTGATATGACGTCACTTGGTAAATAAATAAATATGATGATGATGATGATGATGATGATTATCTTATCAGTGATTGCAAATTGTTGATACATATTTTATATGCAGTGACTATTTCACAGAAATTTTTCAAGTCAATGAAAATAAGACAAAAATGAAAGATATTTATCCACGCTTCTTTCATTTGCTTTTCTATTTTTTAAGGGTTTAGATTAGGGTTTGAGTTAGGGTTTGGGTGAGGGTTAGATGTGGTGTTAGTTTTATTGTAAGGATTAGAATTTGGGTTAAAATTAGTAAAAAACTAGATACAAATTTTTGGTGAAATAGTCTCTATCGATTCTACAATTGTTTAAAATACAAAATTGCATTTCAGGCATAAAAGATAGCTTACTAAAGCCAGCGTGAAATCTGGTTGCTAGATATGGTTGCTTAAACAAACAGTTTCTGCTGTAGTGAATAATTGTCCAGACTACCGGTATACGGCATTGATTGGTTGATACCAACTTTTAAGCCATTGTGTTACCCAGGAAGACTGATTTGATGAATGAGGAATTACATTTTCAATGCACAGGGTAATGCATGCAAGGTAATCCACGATTTTCTGGCAATGCAACGAGAAGTTTTAAAAGATTTTTTGGATGAAAAAATGTAACAAGCATGACGTAGTGTCTGGGTACGTTATTCAAATAATCATTTGTAGGCAGTTTTGTGTGCAATGTTACAGTTAGTTGGTACATAAATCCAGGACTTAAGTTGTAAAATTTTACATGGGGGGACGCTTTTGCTGACTTGACTGAACCTTAGATTAGTGAAGATCAGGCGCATAGCCAGGATTTTGCAAGGGGGGGGGGGGGGGGGGTTGGTTGGAAGTTTGATCCAATCGTAAACCAACTTTACCCAAATTTTCTTTGGTTTTGAATTGGATTGAGGTGATTTTTCAGTGAAAATTAGGTGATATCCACAAAAAAAAAGGTCTTTGCCCAAATTCAAAGGCTTTTTCTGGCCGAAATCAAAAATTTAACAGCTTTTTCCTGCCAAAAACAGGTGATCTCCAAAAAAAAGGTCTCCGATTGAAGTGCTTTTTTGTCTACATCACTGTTCCTGCAGAATTTGGTGCTATATTCGACTGGACTTTGTATGTCTTTTTCCTCTCATCAACCAGCGCTCAAATCTGGATGGGGGGACGCCTAAATCTCGATGGGGGACGCTCAATTTCGATGGGGGTTGCATCCCCCCATCTCCCTACAATTTAAGTACTGCATATATCTGATATGAGATACAATTTTTGGTGCTGACTGCAGCCTCACTTGCAGCGAGATTCAACCAAATTAACACTGGTCAGTTGTTGAGCAGTAACGCGTTTTTTCTTTAGTAATTGTAATTACATTTTATTCACCAAGTTGCCTTGGCCAGGAGACAGCGAAGGGACCTTTCAGTCTTCGAGTCAAGCTGCCACCTGCCCATCTGTCTACCATACACGATGGAGGCTTCACACTGTCCCTTTAATTGCTCAACGTCAAGCAGGGAAGCTGTGAATACCAATTTTTATAGTCTTTGGTTTGACCCGACCAGGAATCGAACCCGTGTCTACCGCTTCAGTAGCAGACGCTCTATCCACTCGACCACTGATCGGTAAATGACTACTGATCGTTTAGTGGGAGGTCTGAGGTTTAAATTTGGGACCTGTCAAATTGGACACATTGTTGCCAATAACTTGCCACTGCTGCAGCATTTTCTCAAAAGGTGCTGCGTTGCCTTGCCCTTCGCAATCGCGAGATTGCTGGTATGTTATATGCATTGGCTTAATACATTGAGTATAATGAAAAATTTGATTTGATGTACCGGTAGTCAAAAATTCACCAATGGAATACTATATAACATATAAATTGGCAAAAGAATTTCTTTATTTCGCTGATTATTTTTTGCATTCCGCTAAACTTCTAATTTTGCTGAGTCGTGTTTTGAGTCTCATTATTGCAAGTGGGTCATTTCTACTTCTGTACTCAGTTGCTAGAGCAAGAAAATATTTTACATTAGGTATGTCTTTTTTTTTAGCGTTTGCTGCTTTTATTTTTGTGTCATTGTTTTTAGTATTTGCTGCTAATTTCTTTTAATCGTTTAGGAAAAATTTCTGGTTCTTCAAGGAGCATAATTCAATGCCTTAGAAAACCTGCACTGCTGCGACCACTCAGACTACTACCAGAATAATGCAAACTGTGAAAGTAGAATTTCCCTGATTGGATTTTGAATGGAGGAATTTATTAACTACAAGACAACAGCATTCAAAAAGGTATAATTTAAAGTGTGCAAGGTTTTTTATACTGATAGTAAGCAACCACTTGCAGAGATGCTTCACATTGCTCTTTGTTTGATCTAAATGCACGTTTAAGTTCCAAGGCTTTTTAAATATTTTTTTGTAATCTTTTAATTAACTATGGATCATGGGCTCAAGCTAGTTAATCTAATTTGTTTTTTCTTTTTTAAAAGAGGTATTTTGAGGCAAAATTTGGTTTTAAGCAATGTTGTGGTTTATCTGGTGATAAATACTAGTCAATAGTTTTTCCAGTTAGAGTCATAGGCATAGCCAGGGAGGGTCTGGTTCCCCCCATTTATAATGCCACCAATGATGAAAATGTGACAATAAAGCCTATTGTTTTTTCAGTTTCAGTTTCTTTAGTGTTTTTTGCATACAGTACTTGCTAGGGATACAACTTTTTGATTTTTTTTTAAAACACTTTTCCTGTAGCACCAATCGATGAACTTTTGCTTATTACTGCCCGGAATGATGTTTATTCTGTTAAGGTAACAAAAAGGGTCACGCACAAATCACTTCGAAAAATTGGCCAGGTTATTGCAAGTTTTCATTTAGCAAACGACAAGGCTATGTTGTCAGTTTTCCGGCTAATGCATTAAAACACAAGCCCTAGTCAGCAAAGAAAATCCATAAGTCTCTCTTCAAGAAAGCAGCTGAATTGAATCAGCATTTGATTAGCACATTTTAGCTCGAGAATCGGAGCTTTTATTTAGTTAATAAATGACTATAAGGCATTAAACATCAAGTTGTGGTTTTAAAACATTAAATGGAAACCAAGTTGACTGAGCTTCAAATGAAGCTTCAGTTGAAGCTGCGACCATTGCAAAAAAGAATTCAAGGTCTCGTGGACAACAAATATCTTCACTGGATAGAAAACAAAGGTCGTCATATTGAAAAGAATTTGAAACCCAGACCATGTATTTGATCGTATTTTTTACGTAGTTATGGACGATGAGCTGTGTGGCGCAACCAAATCTCCTAACATTAATTATTTCTTTATGAAGGAATTGGTAGGCAAAATTGATCAACTGAACAAAGCATTCAGCAGTGGAAAAGCTCAGATCTTTAAGAACACAAGCGGTTGGAGGGACGACATGAAATTTCTGTACCACCTTACGCATTTCTTTTGTCACTTTATTTAGAAACAAAATAGGAAGTTGTCTTTGTGACCTTCAACAGATTTCTAACATTTGCAATGCACGCTAGATCTCGAGTGCCATCCTAGCCTTCCTTGCTCTTGCTAATGCCTAAAACTTAAATCAAGTTTCGTAAAGTCTGTTTATTTATTTTTTACCCTTGGGATGATTATTATTTTAGCTCCAATTTTTCTGCGATGATGATTTTAATAAAGTCTGGTTGGATACCCAAAAGGTCTGAAATCAGTGGTGTAGATATGGTGGGGGGGGGGCGTGGCTTTTGATATGTGCAAACCTTAAACATTTTGCTACAAAAAGTCAGCAATGCCCCTAATCCCTTTGGAAGTAGAAAGGCAAACAATTTATGAGGTGCCAAAGTATGGAATCTAGATACGGTGCAAACCCGATGAAAATTGCAGTTTCTTTGAAGTGAAGACCTTGTTATTGTTTTTTGGCTTTACTCTTCACCATAAATCTGGTAAAAATTGCGCTTTTTCTGAATTTATTATCTTTTTTGATTGGTCGTTACATCAATTTCAAAAGATTGCCTGCCCCCAACCACCACAAAATCTTGCTTATGCCACTGTTTCCAATGCTTAAAAAGCAATCACCCATCATCGTTGCCTGATGAAACCAATGCAGTGAGGATTTGATAAAGGTAACGCAAGAGTTGCAGGCGTTCCGCAGAAACAAGGACGATCCCTCTTCTCGCGTAGATATATCTTATCTTTGACCAAATTACTTTATTGTCTGTTTTCTGAACATCAATACTGCTGTATATGGGACTTGTGTAGTTTTTGTTCAAACCCGGAAAAGGTTTGGATGACCTCAAGAACTGTTCAAAAACTTAAAAATTAAATTACTTAAAATGATTTTGTGCGTGAGATTTTTACATCAAATCAACTTAAAAATTGGATTTTATTTGGTCTTTCATAATAGTTCATCAAATTATGATGCATGGATATAGTGTTCCAAAAAAGTTGTATCCTAGTACACGCTTACAACAGTAATTAACAATAATATTGACGACCAGGGGCTCGGGCCCCCTCAATTCAATTTTTGCTCACCAATTTAAATGCATAGCCTTATTTACGTGACTGTGTGTATTTGCATGAATCGAAAATAAAATCAAAGAGTATAGTTTTACAGTTTACTTGTTTTTAGAAGTCTTGGACCATGGATTTCAGCCACAGAATGCACCGGCTAATTTGGAACGTTGGATCAACTGCTTTCATGACTCTGCATTATTTATATCTTTGGCAGTGCATTTGTGCATGCAGCGTTGCACCGTCAAAGTCAAACAATATCTGTAACTAAAAATTATGCTTTTGCGTTTTGTTTACACTTTCGATTTGCAGCGTTTATGCAACCATACTGTTTGAATAGTTGGTAGTTCAGCTTGATTAAAATGCAGTGTATCAATTTTGTAAAATTTAAACGTGAACTGAAGGCAGCATCAATTAGAGTATCAAAAGTTAGGCCAATCGAGTTAGATTCGATTGGCGTTGACTTCATTCTTTTTTACTCAGCCGTTTCAAGGTATTCTACTTCAAACACGACGTAGGGGTCTCCAAATTACAGTTTTTATTGGCAACCTTGACGTTTTAATGCAGTATCGTAGCAAACTGAGGTCTATATTAACCTAGCTATATATAGGCTAAAAGGCTTCTGTTGCTTAGTCTAATTGTGGCGTTGCCTTAGAATAGTACTATGATGGCGTCGCGCATGTTATCAATCTCAGGGTTGCCAATAAAAATTATGATTAGAGAGGCCCTTATGTCGTCTTTGAAGTAGAATATCTCTGGAACGGCTGGGTCAAGAACGATGAAGTCAACGCCCATTTAATCTAATACTCTTGGCCTAACTCTAGATACCCCATTGATTTTGCTTTCAATCTTCGTTTAAGTTGAGATTAAAATTCAAATTTGTGGTTTGCACTTATTGGAGCTGGATCAAAGTGCGTTATTATATATTATCAAAGGTGGCCAAAGCGCAGCTTTTGAGCCTTTATGATTCCATAAGTTGCGTTGCACTTTAATGTTTTTATTTTGAGATGTTGTGGAAGTTGCATTGCGGACTATATTTGGAAGCGTAGCGCGATTAATTTTAACAGTACATTAAATGTACTGTTAAAATTAATTGCGCTACGCTTTCAACTTTTTTTCGGTTTGTAGCGCAATTTTATTCGATAAACTTCATTTTGTTTCATTTTAATCGTATTGTTGTCAAATGTCGGCCTTTTTAAATCGTAATGTTGTCAAACTTGCATTGCCTCTCTGACAAGAGGTTGGTTGCTTGACTGTATGATCGTAAGGTCTTTCACAACTTTTCTGTCGCTTTCTTAAACGAATGCTAATTATTAATTTCTACGTCGCGATGTTACTGAGCGATAAAATAAATTTGTCTTGACATTAGCAAATTGCTTACTCTTTTTCCGACTAAAATTGTAAAACATGCGGAATTTGCATCGTGTCGTGTAATTTTAATTGCGGAAGTTGAGTTGCGCTTTGACTTGGTACGAGAATTTCGTTCCGCAATTGCGGAATTTGCGCTACGCTTCAGAGACAAAAGCTTTCGATTGCGCAACTTGCGCTTTGCTTCAAGTGATTTAGATAATCATAGCGCTGTGCGTTTGGTAAAATGCTACTCGTGCCACCTCCGTTTATTGTTATAACATCATAATAATCAACCATAGGCGTAGCCAGGATTTTTGATTGGGGGGCAAACCACATGCAATGACGTCATCAGAAATTTTCAAAAAAGAAAGTTTTTGTGGGACAAAGATATCATAGAATGGAAGGTCTGAAGCTGTAGTCTGTTGGCACTTAACCAGGATTTTGATAAAGGGAGAGGGCGAAAACTAATCGTTAGAAATTATGCAAATGCCTAACTTAGAAAACGTGTTGAGTATGCTAGTATACTCAAACGTACCACAGACGGGGATCTGGGGGCGGAGCCAGATTTGTAAGTTTTTGGGGGTCTGGGGGCAAAGCCCCCAGCCGCTGGGCGAATTTTGTAAGTTTTTGGGAAAAAAAGCTATTTTATTCCCATTGGATCACATTTCGCACGTGTTCACAGCCATTTGAAAGAACTAGATTTTTAACATTAAAACGCCAATCGAAAAATTTTGATTGTTCAATCCTCCTTTTACGTGCAATTAAATTCCAAAACACGTTTAAAATCATGCATTACAGTGTAAAATTTTAATTGTGGGTGATTTGGTCCATGTAGGGGCAAGTAAGGCACATTGCCTCCTGCAATATTTTAGCAGTATATAATAATCCACTCGAAGATTTTTGTTTTGTCATGTAGTTAACCAGTTACAGGATTACATGTACGGCCAGGGAGCCCAGGACCCCTTAAATTCAATTTCAATAATTTGTTCAATGAGCATTTTCCCTAGCTATTTTTTAAAAGTATTTCGTTCGTGAAAACTGGCGAGATGAATCGTCGATAAAACAGATAGTTATGCTTACTAAACATGTTATTCCCGGGCCGGATTGACATTGCGCGGGGCCCCTGGCACTAAGGGGATTTTTGCAACATCTTCCTGGCAAATATAAGTGAAGAACAAAAAAAGTCTTACCATCTGAGGGCGGGGCCCTGCCACTTAGCCATATGGCAAATACGGCGCTGGTTAATGGTTATTGCATTACGTTCATAAAAAGTTAAGATGAGGGCCTGAGGTTGCAATTAGCTTTATTTTTTTCAGTAATCCACGTTTCTGCTTTTGCAAATGTGGCAGTAAGTTACTTCACTCGGTAATTAGTGCATACCTTTTTTGGTTGATATTTTGGATTAATTTTCAAAAAAATTTAGGTCAGAAAATATAATTTAAAATTTTGTGGGAGACCTGCGTTTGCGAACAAAAACTGCTCGACGCACGCTCATTTTTTTATCATTATTATTAAGTCGATTGTTTGTTTGCTCTCTTGCATTGTTTTTGATGATTACTGCTTAATAAACTACGATTTCATTACACACTGGCGCAAAGTAAAGCAAAATTGTATAGTTTTATCAAGAATCGAACCCTTACGTTTCACTAAAACCCAAGCGGCCACAGATGAGGAAGCGCCAATCGTTTCCATTTCCACTCTGCATTTCAGCGACTTGATAACGAAGTTTTCAAGTAGAATTTTTCTCTGAAAATTATTTTGGCAAGTATTTCTTTACGCAGTTTATGACGGAATCGTGGAAATGGTTTACGCTGTCATCATCTGACATAAAAGAATTAAATTGCGTTATTGGGTTTATCATCGCAGAGATCTACAGTTTTAGCATAGACCAAACCAGGAATGTGGATTGGAAGGATTCAAACGTCTAATCGAATGATAACTTTTACCTTATAATTACAAAGAGAAATTACTTGGGGTCCTGGGGCAAGGGTAGAACACCCAGCACTCAGAGAGTTTTGAAGAGTTGCAACGCAATACAATTGCATGGCAGTCAATCAAGGTGTACTAAAAACGTTACAAATATTTTGCATATACTGATTTAACAAACAATGCACTGCAGTTGTTTTCAACATTCGGTGTACACAGTTTAAGAGGAAGCGGTTCATTTTAACCGCTTTCACACCCATGACTGTGATACTTAAAAAATAACACCATGGCAAAAACTAAAAAGGTTACCAACACCAAGTGCTTTGCCCTATTTGCAGTTCTACATGAGTGTATATTTTCAGTAAAGCTATCATAATTCACTCAGAGCGTAACATCTTGCAGTATCTATGCACAGAGCGAAGATACTATAGTAGAGCGTTTGTGTAGGTTTAGCTTTTATTTCGTTTAAAGATTTTTTGTAATCGCAACTTTCTAGCAACACACGACGGTTATTAAATAGATAAGATTCTTACTAAATAAAAGCATATCAACCAATCACATTTTATTATCATAAATTGAAGAGAACTACAAGAACTTGAAAAACATTTCATACATGCGCGAAAAAACAAAGCTACGGTAACTACCGTAGATCTTATTTTAAAATATTTGAATAAAATCTAGATGTATCGCTATTTTACAGGGGCCCAATCAAGTAAAAACCATTGCTGCTTGGTTGATCCTCAAATTCGGCAATCTTTTATCAACCTATGCAGTATGCACCACCACAAACATGTTGGAGACTTGCTGAACAAAACATTAAACACTATTACAGTTGCTATAAACCATAAATTGCACGATATAAATTAAGTTTTTACTCTCGTGCTTCATTGCTTCAATTATAGTTGTCAAACTTCAGATTTGTATAATGGGTTACCAAAAGCTCGAGCTGTAACTGTTTCGTATTTAGAAGAGTAAACTTTGTTTTTTCGACATAATATTCATTAACAAAATCAAAACCAGCTCACTCGCATTCTTTTCAAACGTCTTAGTACTTAAACCTACTTTTGTTACTAGCAATTTTACACTAGCACTAAGCTAATGCATTTCGGGAATAATTACGGAGCGAATTTTCGTACCTAAATACTTTTGCACCAGACTAAATGGCCGGACAAGCAATTTTGTTGAAAGAGTTACTACTTAAAATCGGTTATATTGAACAAAGGAGAACTACTAGACGAAAAAAGAGGAGCCCCAAACCTTGTTCGACTATTCCTTTTGTCCACAAAAATGAATTTAACCTGTTCGACTCCGTACCATTGGCAACCCTGCGTTTCGAAATTTCATTACATCATAAACGGATGACTCACAAAAAAAATTATGGAATAATGAACACAATGTTTACAGGAATAATAATCCAACATCGCGTTGCCTATTGCGCAAAAATTTTTTTAAGTCATCCATTGTTAATGTTACGAAATTTCAGAACGAAGGATTGTCAATGGTACGTAGTTAAATGCATTAAATCTTTTTGCAGATAAAGGGAATAGTGGAAAAAGTTAGCAGCACCTCTTCATTACCTCAAGTAGTTTTCATTTCTTCAATAAAACCGATCTCGACCAGTATTTCTTTAAAAGAATTGCAGTAAAAGCTAATTAATTGTCAGAGACAAAAGCGTTAATTAAGCTCGAAAAGCACAAATTGGCGTTCAAATCATAGACTCTTTATTTAGTAGACTAGAAACAGACGCACGGAGAAAAAGAGAAGAGGATTCAAGGAAAAAAGGTTGCTCTTGTTGCGAAGGTTTTTTGTGGTCACGCGTATTCGACTGATTTGATTCGACATGTTCGACGAACAAGAGAAATGTGAAGAAAAACTAAATTGTCAGTTTTCAGTCTACTAATATAAAGTATATAGTCAGGACGTATCACAGACGAATTTGTTACCCGGAAAAGTACGCATTAAAATAACAAAATGCAGGCTGTCAAGCGGCCATTTAAAACACAAACAAAAAAAAGACGGCGTTTTCGAAAAAAAAAGAACTTTGTAACAAATAAGAATAAAACATGAGTAACAAGTTAAGATATTCTAATCAAAACAAGAATCAATTTGGAGTATTGTTGTCAAAAAACAACTGCATACACAAAAGTTGCTAACAATTTTGATAACACAACTCAATCTAGATGATCTAAGAACAGCAAGTACTCGTACATACAGAAAATCTTTAAAACAAATAGATATCATAGCGGAAAATGTCAGTTCTTGGTGGCACAAAAATCAGTTTTCAAACACTGTTTTTAACACTCAAAACAGTTCATCCATCGACTAGTTTGTTTTTACGGCAATTTGTTTTCCAGCTTTCTGATGCTGCTGCATAGCTGAATTAGCTTTTTTTAAGGTAGCAGTTGCAGTAGATACCACTTTTTTTGCCACTTTAAAAGCCGCCATGTCTTAACTTGCGATAGCTTATTCATAAGTTTCCGCATGCCTGTTCAACATTTTTTGTGATACAAGCAGATTCTATTGAGGTTTCACTTGTTTTTGCTGTATGTGCTGTTCTTTTTTGTCCAGGAAACATATCCTGGAGAGAAATAAAGTACAAACCTTATCCATACATAACATGCACTAGAGTATAAAGAGCAAGTTGTACTTTTGAGAAAATCTACGTACTTTACTTCTGGTCTTTTGGTCCGAAAAATTGATAACTAGACTAAAAATTAGTTTATAACCAATCTAATTCCGTAAAAAAAACAAACGAAACAAATGACTAAGAAAATAAACAGAAAAAAATAAACAAAAAAATGAGCACAATGAAATGGGAAAGCCAAATCCGTAAAATGTGTTCCAAATTTGCCAGTGGGTGCTGGGCACTATATCATCTACAAAAATATGCTGATTGCAATACTTTAATAATGGTATAATATAGCATAATTCATTCTTATTTAAGCTACTGCATAAGCAGCTGAGAAAGTGCTTCCAAAACAACCTTAAATCCATTAGATATACCTCAAAAACTAGCAGTAAGAATCATAACACATAGCAAAGCTCACACCAAACCCTTATTTCATAAGTTACAGATACTAAAACTGCATGATTTGTATACACTTGAAATAGCTAAATTAATGTACAGACTTTACAACAATTCATTGAACATTTGCAATTTAAACAGAGATACAAACAAATTACTGGACGATACCCACTCATACCATACAAAAAGAAAACAAAGTAAAAATTATTTCATACCTCGGGTTAAAACAACACAATCACAAAATTCATTAACATATATAGGGCCCAAAGTATGGAACCAAATACCACTAAACGTCAAAAACATGAAACACTTTAAATTAAAAAATGAACAGGAAAGGATGATATCTGATTATACCATGTGATTCTTGGAATGATTAGATCGTTAAGATAAATCAGAGTAGAAAAAAAAGAGCTTTCAAATAATATCAAAACTTTGAACAAATTGGCACACGGGGGGTGCTTTTTTCCAATACACCATGACAAAAATTATTTGTAAAAGTGAAATTGAATGTCGTAAATTATAAGGTCAAAAAATTAAATTTTTGCTGTAAATACTTAAATTTGATTGTGATATGTTTGTGCTGTAAATAGACTTGCTTATTTCGTTTTGTTGTTGGGTTGCAAATGCTATCTTTACTGCATTATTGATTTTGTGACAGCTGACTTTGATGACTACAATAGTCTTTTTGCTGTTTAATAATAAATTGAATTGAATTGAAAAGCGCTTGACAGTCTGCAAAATGAAAAATGTAATAAGAATGTTTCGAACAATAATACACAACTCATCGCAAATTTCAACAAAAAGTCTTAAAGATCGCATGCAAGTTCAGGAAAATTTGGTGCCATCTTAGTTTAGGGAGGAATATTTCTCGTAGAGTCTTCTTGTTCTTCTGATGACTGTTATCCACATAGGGTTATTTCTACTGTAGTTCTGCTGTTGCACATTTTTTAGAAATCCACAATTTATTCATTGTATGACATAAGTACATTTCAAGATTTTTTGTGAAGATAAAAACGCTGCATGTACACTTGCTAGTCTTTCACAAATGCACTGTCAACGATATAAATAAAGCAGAGTCACAAAAGCAGTTGATCCAATGTTGGGAATTAGTCGGTGCATTCTGTTGCTGAAATCCATGGTCCAAAACTTCTAAAAACAAGCAAACTGTGAAACTACGTATATACACTCTTTGATTTTGCATTTTCAATTAATGCAAATACATGCAGTGATTCAAATAGACTAATAAAGTATAAATGACTAAAAAACGAACAAATTCGTAGTCTAACTAAGATGATTATTGACTAAAATTTATCACCAGATAAACCACAACATTACTCAACAAATTTTGCAACAAAATACCTCTCTTTAAAAAAAGAAAAAACAATTTAGATTAACTGGCTTAAGCGCATGACCCATAAGTAATCAAAAGATTACAAAAAATTATTACAGAAACCTTGAAACTCAAATGTGCATTTAGATTGGACACAGAGCAATGTGAAGCATCTTTGCAAGTAATTGTTTACAACACTTGCAAAGACTGGCATACCACTGCAATGCTTCTAGTCTCAACCATATTGGTACACCCTCTACATTCTAAATTATACCTTTTTGAATGCATTGGTCTTGTAGTTAATGAAATTCCTCCATTCAAAATCCAATCAGGGAAATTCCACTTTCATAGTTAGCAATATTCTGGTAGTAGTCTGAGTGGTCGCAGCAGCGTAGGTGATCTTTCTAAGGCATTGAATTATGCTCCTTGAAGAACCAGAAATTTTTCCTAAACGATTAAAAGAAATTAGCAGCAAATACTAAAAACAATGACACAAAAATAAAAGCAGCAAACGCTAAAAAAAAAGACATACCTAATGTAAAATATTTTCTTGCTCTAGCAACTGAGTACAGAAGTAGAAATGACCCACTTGCAATAATGAGACTCAAAACACGACTCAGCAAAATTAGAAGTTTAGCGGAATGCAAAAAATAATCAGCGAAATAAAGAAATTCTTTTGCCAATTTATATGTTATATAGTATTCCATTGGTGAATTTTTGACTACCGGTACATCAAATCAAATTTTTCATTATACTCAATGTATTAAGCCAATGCATATAACATACCAGCAATCTCGCGATTGCGAAGGGCAAGGCAACGCAGCACCTTTTGAGAAAATGCTGCAGCAGTGGCAAGTTATTGGCAACAATGTGTCCAATTTGACAGGTCCCAAATTTAAACCTCAGACCTCCCACTAAACGATCAGTAGTCATTTACCGATCAGTGGTCGAGTGGATAGAGCGTCTGCTACTGAAGCGGTAGACACGGGTTCGATTCCTGGTCGGGTCAAACCAAAGACTATAAAAATTGGTATTCACAGCTTCCCTGCTTGACGTTGAGCAATTAAAGGGACAGTGTGAAGCCTCCATCGTGTATGGTAGACAGATGGGCAGGTGGCAGCTTGACTCGAAGACTGAAAGGTCCCTTCGCTGTCTCCTGGCCAAGGCAACTTGGTGAATAAAATGTAATTACAATTACTAAAGAAAAAACGCGTTACTGCTCAACAACTGACCAGTGTTAATTTGGTTGAATCTCGCTGCAAGTGAGGCTGCAGTCAGCACCAAAAATTGTATCTCATATCAGATATATGCAGTACTTAAATTGTAGGGAGATGGGGGGATGCAACCCCCATCGAAATTGAGCGTCCCCCATCGAGATTTAGGCGTCCCCCCATCCAGATTTGAGCGCTGGTTGATGAGAGGAAAAAGACATACAAAGTCCAGTCGAATATAGCACCAAATTCTGCAGGAACAGTGATGTAGACAAAAAAGCACTTCAATCGGAGACCTTTTTTTTGGAGATCACCTGTTTTTGGCAGGAAAAAGCTGTTAAATTTTTGATTTCGGCCAGAAAAAGCCTTTGAATTTGGGCAAAGACCTTTTTTTTTGTGGATATCACCTAATTTTCACTGAAAAATCACCTCAATCCAATTCAAAACCAAAGAAAATTTGGGTAAAGTTGGTTTACGATTGGATCAAACTTCCAACCAACCCCCCCCCCCCCCCCCCTTGCAAAATCCTGGCTATGCGCCTGATCTTCACTAATCTAAGGTTCAGTCAAGTCAGCAAAAGCGTCCCCCCATGTAAAATTTTACAACTTAAGTCCTGGATTTATGTACCAACTAACTGTAACATTGCACACAAAACTGCCTACAAATGATTATTTGAATAACGTACCCAGACACTACGTCATGCTTGTTACATTTTTTCATCCAAAAAATCTTTTAAAACTTCTCGTTGCATTGCCAGAAAATCGTGGATTACCTTGCATGCATTACCCTGTGCATTGAAAATGTAATTCCTCATTCATCAAATCAGTCTTCCTGGGTAACACAATGGCTTAAAAGTTGGTATCAACCAATCAATGCCGTATACCGGTAGTCTGGACAATTATTCACTACAGCAGAAACTGTTTGTTTAAGCAACCATATCTAGCAACCAGATTTCACGCTGGCTTTAGTAAGCTATCTTTTATGCCTGAAATGCAATTTTGTATTTTAAACAATTGTAGAATCGATAGAGACTATTTCACCAAAAATTTGTATCTAGTTTTTTACTAATTCTAACCCAAATTCTAATCCTTACAATAAAACTAACACCACATCTAACCCTCACCCAAACCCTAACTCAAACCCTAATCTAAACCCTTAAAAAATAGAAAAGCAAATGAAAGAAGCGTGGATAAATATCTTTCATTTTTGTCTTATTTTCATTGACTTGAAAAATTTCTGTGAAATAGTCACTGCATATAAAATATGTATCAACAATTTGCAATCACTGATAAGATAATCATCATCATCATATTTATTTACATAGGTGGGCAAGTTAATGCCAAACGTTAGCTTCGTTAACCACTAGTCCGTTAACAAACTTCACACCTCCGTTAACGTTAATCCGTTATTTTTAGCTTTAATTAACGGAAGTTAATAATGTCCGTTAATCCGTTAACATTTTGCATGTAATTTACACTTCTTTTTTTTCACTCGTTTCTAGAGCACATATTGACGCTGTTGAGCTGATTGCAAGGAAATATTTATGGCTGTGATGGTTTTTTTGTGTTATGAAAGTTGCATTTTACAGTCTAATCTAATTTCAAGATAAAAATAAGTTCAAATGCACAACGAAGCTGCAATCGAAAAATCTTTGGAAATAAAACTCGTGCTAATACGCAACAAGTGTTACCAGTGCAAACTGGTTTGTACCAATGCGATGAATGAATGGTGCAAGATATTAACGATAAAAACCTTAACGGAAGTTAACAGAACTTAATGGAAGTTACTAGTTTAGTCCGTTAACAGAACTTAACGGAAGTTAATTTAGTCCGTTAACATGAAAAAAGTTTTAAACGGATTAACGAGTTAATGAAAAAGTTAGCTTCGTTATTAACGGATTAACGATTAACGGACTTGTGCCCACCTATGTTTATTTATTTACCAAGTGACGTCATATCACAAGAAAAAACTGCAACTTCCTCTAGGTCTATCACCAAAGCATCGAAATACACAATTCCTTTAAAACCAACACACAAACTTGCAGAGTCAAAGCGATATTTAGTCACTTGGTGAAGAGACAGCAAAGAACCAAAAGGTCATCTAAGTCTACTGCCACCTCACCAAGTTAAGGTTAAAAAAGCAGCTTCTAGATTTTCTCAGTCTGCTACTTTCTATAATAAAAAATTTTATGCAAAACTAAAACAAAGTGTTGCAAAGATATGTACACTTTATACAGTGCATACACAAAACTCACAGTCAACATGTAAAGAAAATGCAAGGCAACATTAGAATTGTTCTAACTCTAAGCATACTAAAAAAAAAAATACTGTAACTACAGATTGGATAGAAAATAAAATCAATAAAGTTCATAATGCTTATTTATGTTTTATAGATAGACTTAAGCAAATACACTGCCAGAACAGAGTATAATCTAACAGTTAAATAATCGTATAAAACTTGCATTATGTCTCTAACTTTTATCTGTCAGTGTCAGATCTTTAAACCTTGTATGGTATCTGCTACTGTACAGTAGCCCACTGTGCATCGCTGCTAAGTCCTAAGGTTAGCAGCCTAAGTAAACATTTTCACAAGTTTTCATTTAAACTGTTTTAACAATCTATCAGTTTAATATCAAGTACACTTTTTTAAATTTCATTCACTATATGTATGAGCAGATGAGTGATAAAGTCAGTAAGTGTCTAATGGAATCTGTCTACAGGTCTAGTTTATTCTGAGACTAAAATTGAAACCACTCACAACTTTGGTTAAGATTAGTAAAATCGCTTTGACATTTCACTTTTCTCGATTTGCCATTTTACTTTTCCAAATTTACCAGTTTACATTTTAGATTTTACTCATTTACCAGTGCCTATAGCCAATTGCACTATCTCAGATATGCTAGTAGTACAGTAGTAGGCCTACCAATACCATGGTCAGATCTCAGATGGTGCTTTTGCAATATAGGCCTATACACATAGCCAACAGTAACTTGAATGAAACTGCATTAATTAATAAAATATAAGACCTTAGGCTTCCCTCTGATATTCTATCTATAATGCAATAATTCCAAAAAACTCAGCAGCTCAACCCTAAAATTAAAAAAAGATTATTACTGTAGACTAGGTTATTTTGACTTGTTACAATGTTACTATCAAAAATTTTGTCTTAATATTTTGACTTGATCATGAAACGTAAGCCTAAGCTTATTGACTGACTGCTTGCGCTTTGTGATATTCTTCCAAGCCTGTTCTACCACTGCCAAGGATATTTTACCACAACTCAAGAGTAGCCTAACTTTGCCTAGTACCATCGTACCAAGTTGCCTATGAATAGAGCGGATCAAGTCAAAATTGAGAGCGGAGTACGAAACTGAAGGTTGGGACACAGGATGTGACGTAATAAATCTGCAAAACCATGGTAGAAAAAAAAATTTCGCCCCCCGGACCCCCGACTCCTGCCTCTAACAAGAATAGTTTACATTTTTTTAAAAATTGCGTCCCCCCTAACGGAGAATCCTGGATCCGCCCCTGATATGCACCATCTAGCAAACGAATGGCTTCCTCATAACTTTGGCTTTCGCTGATGTGCACATACACCGAAGTATCCAGTAAACTTACAAGCATATCAAGCTTGTCTTGACCAGTGATATCTGCGATTCTCCGAACATAACTTTCGAATATCTTTTTCCAATGCTTCCACTTGCTCGAACTTTCCGAGTTGCTGGCATCAGCATCAAATATTGGGGGTCTTAACCGCTTATCCATTTCTTCATTTAGTTCATTAAATTGTAATGATAGCACAACACAACTTCATAACCCTATTCAAGGTTTTAATGAACTAAATGCAAACTAATATCTGAACATAAAAATAGAAATAGTACAGTAAGGTTTAAACTCAGACACTAAACATTAAACAATCTGCAGTACTTTACCACAATCTCGCTAAACTGCACTAAACAGTAACACAGTTACCGTAAGTATTTGCACAAACTGAAACCAAGCGCTTCACGTGCAGCGTGAAAACGTGTAAGGCGGTTTAAAAACCCAAATGTTGAGCGTTCAGAAAAGAGCAGGATTAAGCATATGAGCAACAAAATCACAACAAGCTGGTCTTTGAAAAAAATGTTTTCACGTATTGTTTCATGTCATGATCACTAACGAAGCACCGGTAACGATTCTGCAGGCTTACTTCTCTCTTTCGCGACACATCCATAAAGGTAGCCTATGTTAACAAGACAGATTATTTCGCCTGATTTATGTACAGAAGTTGGTTGGCAGCAATTTCGCAAAGAATCAAGAAAACTTCAAAGGAGAATTATGTTTGAACGTAATTACTCCTTTTACCATCATTGTTGGTGTCTTGCAGTTACGTGATGTCCCAAAAGCAGTAATTTGAGTAAACCAAAATGGGGGAGCACAGTTCCCTTGGCCCCTACGCAGCCATTGTGGATTGGAGCAAAGATGCTTGGAATCTCTTAATAATTGCATAAAGTCTCTTATGAGTTTGAACAATTTCTGTTTGTCGAAGTTTTATGAGAACTGCAACCATACTCTGCTTAGGTAATCAGTATAGATAAGTGTGTTGCTTGTACATATGGATTTGTTTTAGTTTGTTTTTCTTATTCTGTTCCTTTTTACCAGAGGTGGAGTCCTCGAGAACACATTTTGAAGTCTTTGGCCTCGGCCTCGAAGCCTCAAGTCCTCTAAAATTGCCCTGTACTCGGCTCGAGGACAGCACTATTTTTTAATTCCTTAAATTTCGTTGGAAAACGCCAGAAACCTCGCGGAAAATTTGCGAAGACCTTTTTTGTATTCCTCTTTTGGAGATCGCATAAAAAAATTTTTTGAAGACGTTTGTGTTTTGGAATTCCCCTGAAAAAATTTTGGAGACCTTTTTTTGGAGAACACTTGCGCCTGTGTACTTGGTTCTTGGCCTCGAGCATTCTTGTCCTTTATCTCGAGAGGATCTGTCCTCGAAAGGGCTGTTCTTGGCCTCGGATTTTTTTGTGTCCTTGGTCTTGTCTTGTGTCCTCGACTCCACCTCTGCTTTTTACGCTACCTATGGACCGTTGTCGCTGTTGTGGTCTGAAAAAAAAGAAATTGTTGTTATTATCATCAGAGATGGAGTCCTCGAGGACGTCCTTGGCCTCGAGGACACATTTTCAAGTCCTTGGCCTTGGCCTCGTAGCCTAAAGTCCTCTAAAATTGCCCTGTCCTCGGCTCGAGGACAGCACTATTTTTTGAACCGTTGAAATTTCGTTGGAAAACGCCAGAAACCTCGCAGAAAATTTGCGTAGACCTTTTTCTGTTTTCCTCAAGTGGAAATTGCCTGAAAAAAAATTTTTAAAGATCTTTTTCGCCTGAAAAAATTTTTTGAAGATCTTTTTTTGAGATTGCTTAAAAAAAAATTGAAAACCTTCTTTTTTTTTGGGAACACTTGCGCCTGTGTCCTTGGTCCTTGGCCTTGGCCTTGAGAGGGTCTGTCCTTGGCTTTGGCCTCGAAATTTTTTTGTGCACTTGGTCTTGGCCTCGAGCCTTCTGTCCTCGATTCCACCTCTGCTAATTATCGTGCATATTTCAGAGTGATAGGTGTAGCAATCGTGCTAATATCATTCGCTTGTTTTATCCTCAACATGTTTTGTATGTTTTAATATCGGAAGTTGTGTCGCTACTTGCTTTTCATAAATCTACATGCTATTTTTGTGTTACATTCCGTTCGCTATAGCCAATTTTTGTTATGAACGAATAAAACCTTTTCAAATATTAAAAAAATCAAGTGAAAATTTTTAACCAATCAGCAGGTAGTAATGGAAGTCAACAGATAATCTTAAGCCAAGGTTTCAGCATAGATTTGCAGTAGGCTTAGTTTAAGATCAGGATGAAGTGAGTTTGTTAGCGTAGTAACTGTTAAGGAAAGTTCAGTGCCTACATTTGATAAGCCTATGTTGAAATTTTCATACCAGTTACCGTGTATCATAGCCCAAATTTAGTCAGTTTCGATTGGAAACGTATTTTTCCGATACGTTTATTGAAATTTGTGATTGGTTATTCATAGGCCTAATCACTTCGCACTAGGCTATCGATAAATTTCTAATTTATTATTTTGGTGATTTTAAGGATTTTGATAATTTTGGATGATTAGGCCCAGTGTTACGCAGTGTTCCCACTCCAGACTAAGCCGATTTTTGTCAGCAAATCACTATCAGCAATTGTTGGAGGATCAAGGGCGAATGATTTTTGACAATATGATTAACATAGCTTTAGAAAAGTTAGCAAGTTTATGGAAATATGACTTTTAGCATTTTTGTAATAGTTACCGATACTGGATTGGTGCAAAATTTACTGCACATCAGACATGATAAACCAGACCGAACATTTTTACAGCCTTGGACACAATTGTTTTGACAAAATTTTGGCGTTCGTTGATTAGCCAAAAAGTTAGAGGGAACACTGGTGTTACGTAACGCCCATAAAGAAAATAGGAGACCAAAAAATGAGCTCTTACGGTACTGCTCATTTTGTCATTTACTCTTATTTACCGTTGCTTAGCTACGGTAGGCTATCGTATTTGTTATAGGCAGATGCTGCAGTTAGTGTTAGTTACGTAGAATACGATACATTATGTAAGAATGAGAAAATTGCTATGGTAGTCCTAACCCCATCCCTAAACCTAACTCAAACTTTAATCCTAGCTCTAATCTTAGCCCCTAATGTTAATCCTAACCCAAACTAAAATCTAACCCAACTAGGCTACTAATTATATTGATAATTTAAAACATAAAATAGGGGTGAATGAGTGCTCACTCATTGCTCTTTTTGCTTTTATTCTATGGGCATTGCCGGTATGTAACATAACGCTAGCCACTTTTTGATTCATTTACTTGAAATACGGTACAACACAAATGTGACAATGGCATCAGATCAACACCTGCACACACTTAAATGTAAAAAGACAAAATAGACACAAACTCAAAAGTCAAAGCATTAAATCAGCTATCAATATATCATGTCAAGTCAAATTCACCCAAAACATTTTTTGAATAGAAGCAAATTTGGAGCAGATATGAGATACAACAATATTGGAGAGGTTATTCTAGATAAGCAGACTATGATAAACATAAACTTATTGAAATAAAAAAGTTTCAAAGAAGTCGAGGACTGCAGAGTCCAACCATGTTCAATGTTATATATATTGCATTTAGTTTCATGATATTGAAAATAATCTTTAAATATGAAATTAGTGAGATTATGGCAAATCTTGTTCACTACATTAATACAAGATCGTTGTTAAGACAACGGTAGGGTAAGCTTGGGTAATTCTGGACAAAATTCTGCTACAGTCGGGGAGCCATCTTTTGGTCATGCTGCAAATGGAGTGTTTTGCGGTCACCCTATTCTTTCTCAGTAATTAAATAATCTGGTATATTGAACTTGGCATTTTAAGTTTCCACATACCTCAGGTCTTGAGGTTTGTTGCATGCCAATATGACTTTGTTTGGTAAAGTATTTGACGATTTATACTATCGAATGTATAGACTTTCTTCAAATGGCTACTTTTTTTATGAAAACGCGCTTTTCTCTTTTACAACTTTGCGTTTGGGATGGCCATTTTCGAATCTCAGGTAATTCTGGATCAAATCCGAATCACAAATGTTGAATCCAGAATTTCAAATTCTCATTTGGAATTTTATTTTGTCAGACAAATGAATTGAGCCCTATGCTGCAAATCATGATCAACTTCACAAACAATTAGATTTAAAAACATACGAAATAAAAAGCATACAATATAGAATACATGGTCGTCATCAAGAAACAGCCAATAGTGATCGCTGATAATGTGAGTTGGCGTAAATAAAATTCATGCTTGCCGCTTCAATGTGTTTGTGTGTATCGTTGTGCAATTAGTGCTTAAGTGCCATTTATCATGTGTGCATTACACCGTTTTGCAAGTGCATCATAATGCGTTTTGTGCGAGTGACTTTGAATCTAAACTCAATTGTGTAAACTATGTGTTGCAATATTTTTTTATTATTTCGAATCGGCATTACCAAAAAAAGATTCTGAATCATTTCAAATTGGATTGGGTTCAAATCGAGATTCGGGAATGGACATCCCTACTTTGCGTAAGTGTTAAATGCTTCAATCTTCATCAAAATCTTTTAAAATTTCTTATGCCTAAAGTCTATTTCTTGCTGCTTATTGTTGGTAAATTTCATTTCTCTAGCTAGTGTAGAACTTGGTTTTTCTTTTATTTTCCTGATTGAACCTCATGATCTACAAATGGCAGTAAAATGCGGTAAGCTTTGCACACATAAACAGAATTTGTCATCTAAGCAAAGAGAAAAAAGAGGTACTGGGAGCGCATTTTGCACACGATCGAGCAAAACAACGCACATGCGTCTGACATCACGCGATGGTGTTTTCAAAACTAAAAGTGATTTTGAACTTTTGTTTTCGTTTGGACACTGATAAACATTTGGACACTGATAAACATTTCGTTTGGACACTGATAAACTGATAAACATACTTACTGTGTTGTGGAAATAGTGTATTGTATAAATGCCTGGTCACATGAAAAAAGCCAAACGCAGTAATACTGCAAAGGACTTAAACCGTGTAGCAGCCATGCATAATATTGATAATTCCAGCCATACTATCGTGATTGATGTATGATATAACATTATTTGTTTTGCTGCATCTTCTATTTGTGCCAAAATATGGTTTATCTATCAAGTTGACTACAATTGTAATGTTAATTCTGTCTCAATTTGATCAAAATTGTGTGAGGTGTACAAATAAAATAAATAAATAGATAAGTATAAACAGGCTCTGAGCCTGTTTCCAGATCTCTCTCACCAATTATCCCTCAAAACATAGCGAAAAAACTTTGAATTTTGAAGCACAAACCAGATCTAAAAAAACCGGAAAGTTAAATTAGGTTTGAAAAACGTAAACGGATAATATTGCTCTTTAGTTGGTTAGCAGTAAGGCATTTGTCTCTGAAGAGGGAGGTCTGAGGTTCACATCACGGGCCAGTCAAATTAGACACAATATTCCCAACGGCTTGCCACTGCTGCAATGTTTCTTTGAAAAGAGCTATGCTGCGGAAATGGACTCTGTCAAGTCGTCACACACTTCGGCATAATACATCGAGTAAAATGAAAGATTTTATTTGATCCTTTACAACTTTTATCTGCTGTGACTAAAAACAATTTATTGATCGATTGTGACCTAATGATAATAATTTTGTACTAATAAATTTTTAATTGTTTGCATCTGGAAAATTACTAGTTTGTAAAGGCGCATGCTGACTCCTCAAAACCTAAGGGGGAATACTGTTGGACAGGGGTGCACCCAGAAATTTTTAAAGAAGGGGTTTGAATTTTTTGAAAAGCAACCAGTACCCAATTGCACTTAATTTAGTTTTAGTCAAACAAGGTTTTGCGGTAATAGTTGCATCGTTACAACATTTGCTTATTCAAAAACCTTGTAATAACGATTTTGAAAGTTGTTGATTGTGAAGATTGCATACAAGATAACAAATTACCCTTATGGGGGCCTGGTAGAGAAGCCCCCAGCCACTGGGCAATTCTTGCAATTTTTCAGAAAAAAGTAGCTATTTTAACACCATTTGGATGACGTTTTGCACGTTTTTAGAGCAATTAGAAAAGGCTAAATTACTAAGATAAGGGCCTGGGTGCAAAGTCCCCAGTCGCTGGGCAATTCTTGCAGTTTTTCAAGAAAATAAAAGCCATTGTAACGCCATTTGGATGACGTTTTGAACGTTTTTATAGCAATTAGAAAAAGCTAAATTACTAAGATTTGGAAGAGTTTGAAGGAATTTATTTTGCTCAGTCCAATCAGCCCACTCACACTTACTGGTCAAGTCCAAAATATGTTTAAATGCTGAAAGATCGCAAATTTGGCTTAAATTTTTTAAATCAATACGTTTTTAAATTCAAAAAACTTTTTAGTGGCACAGAATTTCAAAATAGCTCTCATTAGCGTTGGAGCTATAATTTCCACTCTTTGAGTAATGGGTAGTCTTGAAAAAAGCCGTTTTAGATTAAACGTTGTTATCCAGCTCTCTTCATGAATCTACGCTGTAAAGTGAAATAAAGAAAAACTAAAATGCGATGGTATATAGAGGTCAATTACACTGAAATAGACTATGTGTCGACATTATTATGACAAATGATGCTGCAAAATCTCCTAAAATACTATAAGGTAAATCCAAAAATATAAAAAAAATCATTTGGAAATGATAGCTCTGACGCTATCCAAAGCTGCTTTTGAATTCCTGGATTCCTTTGCAGAATAAAAATCTCGACGTTTAAATGTAATTTTTGTTGTGGTTTTTGTCTTCAAACAGTGGATTTGTTTGCTTTTTTTTTGCAAAAGTGCATTTGGCTCGGTAGGTTTTTTTTACTTTAGGACAACTTTTTTCACTAAATGGCTGTCTCTCTCTTTTTAGTGTCAAGCTCTGTTCTGCTCAGAAGTTTATGATTGGGTAGAATATTATCCATTAATCAATGGATATTACAAATACATATAGTTACACAATATATTCGTCTTGTAGTTGAAACACAGTAGAAGCAATATTGTTGTTAAAACAAATACAAAAATCTCAATTGCTTGGTAAATATTGTGCAGAATCAAATTACATCCCTAAAACAACATCTTAAGCGATTAACAACAACTTATGTGATTATTTAGTGAAAAGTAAATATGGCAAAGTGTTACAAACTGCGTTATATCAACAAAATTATGTTGTTCTTTGTGTTACAAAACGGGGGTTTGACCCCCGAAACTTCCCTCTGGGTCAGTGTTCCCACTAAGCCGATTTTTTTCAGCTAATCGGCGATTTGATGGAGCAAGGGTAAATCAATTTTGGCTATGTAGTGAACATAGCTTTAGAAAATTCGACAAATTTGTGGAAGCATGACATTTAGTATACTTTAATACTGGTTTGGTACGAAATTAAAGGTGCACAAATGTCTTTTTAGAGCTTTGGGCGCAATTGTTTAAAGAAAATTTGGGCACTTGCCGATTAACCATAAAGTTAGAGGGAACACAGCTCTGGGTGCACCACTGTTGTTGGAGTTAGGGCTAGAATAGCAATTTTCTTACTCTGATGTACAGTAATGTAACATTAACCTCTACATTCTTTGAGTACATTCATTTGGCCACCGTACTGTAGCCTACTGGTGCTGTAAGCTGGTAGCTGCAGTGATAGCCTTTGAGTTTTAGAATAATGATTTGCACAATGATTAAAAGTCCTACTTGCAGTTTTAACTACCTAAATGTAAATGCTTAAAACAGTAAGATTAAAAAATCCAAATTAAATACTAAAATAGCCTACATAAACAGATATATCAGTCGGATA
The DNA here is from genome assembly GCA_963965965.1 of Trididemnum nubilum. Lineage (NCBI taxonomy): Eukaryota > Metazoa > Chordata > Ascidiacea > Aplousobranchia > Didemnidae > Trididemnum > Trididemnum nubilum. The sequence goes on from OZ014475.1 coordinate 4,349,649, forward strand.
AACTCTGGTAGTTCTCGACAGCCAAGGGTAATTCCGCCATGAAAGTGAAATTGCAGTTACTATGTTTTTGTATTATCTATAACATTGTAGATTATTACTTCGTTAATTAAATAATTGCATGGTCATTTTATGTGCAATAAAACTCTTCTGCGAGTTGCTTTCTGGTTTCATTTACAGATTAGGTTCAATATTAATGCATCTTATAGGCTATTGTAGCCAAACATGCTTTTAAAACCTGTATTCTTTGCAAACCAGATTCCTAGTAAGTTTATTTTCATAACTCCAATATTTTCTAGAAAAAAGTTAAATTCATTTCTACTTTGACAGTTCGTGTCCAAATGTAGCTTTAAAAAATTTGTTGGAGAATGAGTTTGGGAGTCAAAATGATTATAAAGTAAAAACAAATTATTGGAGGGTAGCTTGGGAGTAAAAAATAAAATCTTAAATGGCTGAATTTACTTTAAGGCCTATGCATTGTAAGTTTACATGCTGCACCCGATAAATCTAAAATATGCAGCAGAGAGTCACCGATAAAATCATAAATCAGGCATCGGTGTGGCTCAAAACTAACCAAAACCCTGACTCTATGATAATTTTGGAGTGGCTGTTAATTTAAGACAGCTGCGAATTTAAGTGCATTCACAGAGTAAAGACTTGTATTAGTGATTTACCATGGTGATGGTGTAAAAAGGAAATTTTGATCGACATGGCTTAGGCTTATAAAATTTATTTTAATCAACATGGCGCAATGGGTAAATTGGCGCTAGGTTGGTGCAAATGTCCACTGGAGTGTATTAAAATTTCCAAAAAAGAACCTAATTATGCTATTTAGTGTATTACAACATATCAATTTTGCATTTTTGGCTTGAATAAGTAGATGTCCGGAATTGCCCTTTCAATAGTAATTCTGGACATGTTCATTCCGACTGATTTTTTCATTCATTTCTCAAAAGGGCAGTCAAGTTTTTCACTGTTGATCTAAATGTTGGGAAAAGCCGAGAATGCATTCTCACCAAATTTGCTCTTTCTATGTGTTTCCGTTTTCAAGATATTGCTGTTCAAAGTTAACTCTTTTCCTCTTACTTCAGTGCTGCCATTTTGCGAGTATTGTGACAGAAGAGTTAACTTTTAGAAAGTTAGATTGAAGTTACCGTATTTATTCGAGTATAAGTCGCATGCGTGTATAAGTCGCATGCGTGTATAAGTCGCACCCCCATTTTTGACATGAAAAACAGGACAAAATTTTTTTAACGTTATTCATTCATTGCAATCTCATAACTAAAAATTAAAAACCAGCAAAGTCATCACTGCTGCCACTGTCTTCAAATAGCCCTGTTTACCTCTGGAACATCCTCATCAGCGTCCATGAGGATGGCAAGTGATGCAACTCATCGTGACTTGTGTGGATAAGTGCTAACTAAACGTGTTAGAATGTGAAAAAAAGGTGGTAGCGTTAAAAGTGCAACGCTACTCGCATAGAAGGCAATAAGTGATATGATCATATGAAAGGAGACAGCGTAGAAATACATAGCAAGGAAACACCTCAAAAAATTTTGTACGGCATATAATGCACTTCATGTATTCGTGTATAAGTCGCACCTGACTTTTTGGGTGATATTTTGGTACAAAAAAATGCGACTTATACTCGAATAAATACGGTACTTGAAAATCAACTAAGTTTTTGATTCTGATCCTTTTCTTTGTTTTAACAACTACTCTATTGAAAACACTTAATAACAGTTACAAACACTCAGTAACTTTTTGGAAATTTTGCTTGTAGTTGGCAACCCTGGCAAAGTTTCTGAGGTGAAATCTAACTTGTCATATCTTGGGAATGAAAGGTTGTAGAAAGTTCAAATTTAGTGTAGTTAATCTCTAGATTTATCCTATTCTTTTTTAGTGAACTCAAGAAAAAAATTTACGACCTGAATGTCGTGTTAAATATTTTTTTGAACCTCTGTGAAATACTAAAGTCCAATATTGAAATGTACAAATGAACAGGATAGTTTTGAAGTTGATTGAAAAGAGCAGACCGAACAAAAATAGCAGAATTTCGTCCGAAATTACCTAAGCTCACCCTACCGAACAGTGTCTGAAGTCACTACCAGTATATCATAATCCTAATGTGGAATGTTTCATATTTTTTTGACGGTTTGTTTAAGTAAAACTTCAAAAATGCAGTCCTGAGTCTGATGTTTTGCTATCATTTTGCGAGTTTATTTGTACCAAGTTTTTTTGAGACTTAGTGCCAACTGCTAGAGGAGTACCTGTCTACAGTCTTAATCGTGGGTTTGATCAGAATTTAGTCTACCCTGTTAGCCTATTTGTTACATTTTTAGGAAAGTAGTGTAAGTGCAAACTGTACTGATTCCTAATATTACTGAAATCTGATATCCTAGACTAATAATTTGGTACTGCAATAAATTGAATCTCTGGTATTAGTCTTGATGGAATATTGAATTCAATAGTTTTTTGATCTTTCCAAGTTCCATCATTTAATTTTTGCATTATATTCATAATTTCTTTTAAATTTTGATATGGAAGATGGTGAATTAGAAGAAATGACAGTTTCTACAGAAGTTGAAAAACGTGGAGAAAAGCGGTGAGTTTTTACATAAAAATGTGCAGTATATGCTTTGAAGTTGCATGTTGTTAACTTTTATTTCATTCTAGCAATCAGTCCGTCTTAGACGAAGACGACATTGAGGAGAGCTTATCAATTCAACCTCCTCCTGTCGCAAATAAAAAACATAAACGACATCATAAAAAGCATAAAACAGGAAAAGAGGAAAAGAAAAAGAAACGGCATAAAAAGGAAATCAATATCAAAGATGAAGGTGTGTATCAGTTTAAGTTTTTCCATTATTTCATAGTCAAGTACATTGGATTTAATATAATAAAAACACATTAAAATGTAGGTTTACAGGATATATTTTTAAAAGCAAACTTCAAAGCAAACATCATTATATAGTCTGCTATAATTTTGGTAGCTTTATATCATCTCAGATTTTTGTTTATATTAGATCCAATGTGTTTGCTTTTTTAAAAACCTAAATGACTCATTTTTTGTTTGTTTACTTTATCAGCCACAGTATATGATGATTTTCATAATAAATTTACATGTGAACTTAGCAAAGATAAAAAGGTAAGGTTTCTTATGTGATTTTGTATTTTTTTATTAAGGTATTTAGGTTATGTTTCTACATTAACAAAAAATGTTGGTCTTCAAATGACTAAATCTTGACATAAGATGTCAGTGTTGTCAAATTGGTGTGGTTAGTTTTTCAAATCATGATTTCGTGCCCACTACAGCAAGTATTTTAGACAGGGTTTAAAATAGGTATTCAATATTAAACCAAAAAACAATGGTATATAATTTTATCTACCTAATCATATAAGGAAGGCATTATTTCACCTGAAATTTTTTATTAATTCCGACTCAAATCTAACCCAAACTCAAATCCTTCCTCTAAAACTAATCCCAAATCTACGCCAAACCCTAATCTTGACCCTAAAAAAGCAAATCATAAATACGCAGATGAATATTTCTCATTTTTTTATTTTTCTCTTGTTAGCTTAAAATTTTTGGTGAAATAGTTACTCCCATCAAATAAATTAATCAATAGCTAACGATCAGTTTTGGCATAGATATGAATTATCGGTATTGCAATATCGTATCAAAAAACCTACAAAGTTTTGATGCAATAATAATTTTTAGTGATATGGTAAGCTATATGTGCTGTTTTATTATGAAAGATGTTCTGAAAGTAAAATGTAAAGTTTTCAAACAGAACTCTTTGGTAGCACTATTTGTATGATCTTGATAATCGTCAATCAGATTTGTTTATGCTTAATTTCATAAAGAGTCCGTTACATCGCATTTTAAATTACATACAGATTATTACTGAGAATTTCTGTTTGAAATCAGTTTAACTAGAAATAAAGTTGCTTTGCTGAAAGTCTTATTTGAATTCTGTGCTAATAATACAGTATTTTTCATCAAATATAGTATAAACAACAGAATAGCCTGAAAATGGTTGTATGCTTTTCTTTTTAATAGTGATTCCTGTACAAACCTAATTCAAATAGGTAAATCAAGTTCTTTCATGGACAAGGTCTGCTAAAAGATCCCAGTTTGGGGCAAAACAGTATGCAGTGTTTTTAATTTTCAATCTGTTTTATCCAAATTTTACTTAAATCTTTAATTACGTTCATTAAGCACTGACACTAAGCCACTAAATATATCTTGCAAGTGTTGTGAAGAGTTTTTCTAGAAAAGCAAAAAAAAGTAGAAAATAAACTTATAAAAATTCTACATTAGATCAATCATTAAAGCACAGATTGGTGAAAAGGGTGGATTCTAACTAGCAGTTACAACAAGATCATTATTGTAATTAGTGTGAACATATAATGACAAATTTTTCAACCTTTTACCTTATTTTTCTCAGCATTCTTTGCTGATCTTATGCTTGACTTCATTTGGTTTGGACGTGGAAACGTCATTTGAAACGAATGATTGACAATATCAGGAAAAGCAAACAAAGGTTTGATAACTACGGTTATATGTTTAAACTGTAAGTTTGGGTAGTAGGTTATGAAAATCTGTTTTTAAGGTTAGTTTTGCACTGAGCAAAATGATTTCAATAAATGCCTGAGCAAAGATAGATGAATATTGCTATGTATCATGCCCCTATATGATATTAAAAAAGCATGGAGCAAGCGAGGTCAACTGACCGCGAACAAACTGACCACGAACCAACGGTTTCGTCACATTGATTTGGTCAATGATTTTGTCACAGTGATTTTGTCACTAAGTGAGGGTTTGGGCAAGATGGCTCTGGGGATAGTAAAATATGCTTATGATTGCTCTTTTCAGCTAATCGGCGTCATTTGGTTTGTGGTCAGTTTATTCGCTGTCAGATGTCGTGGACCCGCATGGAGAATCTTATCCATTGCTTTAAAGGCTTCTTAATATTTGCTAGTATCAGTTGCATCATTTCTGTGCCATTTTCATGTAAATATGTTATTTCCATTACAGTTTTCATAGATCATTTATGATATTAACAAAATTACACTGTGCAATGCATATATGTATGTTTTTAAAGAGTTTTAACATGATCTTGCTTATTGGTGGATTTACCAATCTAGAGATAACATCTGCATGCTATTTGTTTACCAACATTTGCTTGCCTATTCTGAAAAATTACGCTATATATTGCAAGTGTAATTCTTGCCCATGAATACAAAAATTTGCTAAATCCTATTATTTTTTGTCCACAAGAGCAAATTTGATTTCTACCATTCTTCAAAATTTTAATTAGAGACCACAAAACGACAAAAAACTATCTATTATTAGCATGTGGAAATCATCTCCAAAGTAGGAAAAATTGTAGTTATTTGTATTGAACTATTATAATAAGCTACTTTTGTTGAATGGTGAATTGTGATACTGGTGTTATTGATACACTTCTTCGTATATGATCCATGCTTGGTTTGCTTTAACGAATAACTAATGGCCATTTTAGATCTTTTGCTCAAGTTTACTGTGGTGGAGCTAAAGTTGTTCATTCCTTCATAATTTTTGTAAACTCTTCTCAAATTACTTCAGCTGGTGCAGTGAGCTGAGCTGAGTTGAAAGAGCATTGAAAAATGAATTAACTGATTTCATCTCAGCGACATTCTACTCTTGAAAGGAAAAGCACTAAATCTCCCTTAAGTATTTTTTAAGATGTGCTGGAAGCGATGAAACTATTAACCTAATTTTTATCGACAAATCAGCACGTATATTGAACACATGTCAAGTGTTCTCTCTAATTTTTTGGCTAGCTACCAAGTGCCCAAGTTTTTATAAAACAATTATGCCCAAAGCTGCAAAAAGACGTTTATGTGCTCTAAATTTCATACCAATTCGGTGTTGAAGTATATACCGTTACTAAATCTCACATTTTCACAAATTTGTCGATTTTTTAAGCAATGTTTATCATATTGCCCAAAAAGTATTTGCCTTCATTCCAACAAATCGCTGATGAAAATCAGCTTGGTCGTAACTCTGATGTCGACTCATTTTTGGATTTTCCATTGTTCATGACTAGGGTTGTGCAAAGTAGAATATTCTCGAATAATTCTGGAATAGCCATTGCAAATCCAGACTATTGAATGCTAATGTAAAATAATAAAACTGCAAGTCACATATATTTCCATTCTTTTTTAAATAATAAATAAAGCTGGTAGTGAATTATTATTTGCTAACAGATCCCAACCCTGCGGTAAATTAATCTTAAACCTGTAACATAGTATATCTTCAGTTCAATAAACAATGCATTGATGTTTCTCGCTTTTTTGTAGAATCAACAGTTTCCAGTAATTTTGTTCATGAACTTTCATTACAATTTTCTCCCCAAACCTCTCTTAATACTACATCCCTGCAGTCCTCCTCCCCTCTAAACTCCTTCAAAAATCACCCCTTAATGGCTGCCTCATCCCTACACCACTCACGTCACTACCCCTTGATAGTTCCGAAGCAGGACATCCTTACCCGACCGACTTGACGCGAGACTTTTCACGCGGGAATTCTGATGCCATGGACATCCTGAGAGTAGGGTCAGGGTTAGGGAGAGTGCTAGGGTTAGAGTTAGGGCGTCAGGATGTCCCTGGCCTCAAGAATACCGGAATGAATTTTGTTGCATCAGGATGTCGCGGACCCTGATAGTTCATCCCGAATTTTTCCACACCCTCCCAAGTTTTAATCCTGCCACATTCTACCCCACACCCCTTTGCATACCCCTCCAATCACCACCTGTTTATATTACATGTCCACACTCCTCTAAACATCACCTCTTAATGCTGTCGTATTCCCACACCCCTCTAATTACGAGCCAAGTCAACTGACTGTGACAAACTCACCGCAAACCAACAGTTTTGTCGCAATGATTTCGTAACAGAGTGAGGGTTAGAGCAAGATAGTTCTGGGTATAGTAAAATAATTCTATAACCGCCCTTCTCAGCCAATTGGGGTCAGTTTGTCGCGATTGGTTGTTGTTGACCCTCTAATTACACCTCTTAACATATCACCCATACATTAGACCAGGGCTTCCCAAACTTTTTTGCTCGCGACCCCTTTTAATCATCTAAAAATTCCCGCTACCCCTACGGTTAAAATAATAAACACTGCTGGTTGTGTATTTGTGGTAATTATTCAACGCGAAAAATATTATCATGGCACTAGTACCCAAAATCTACTAATTTACACGTAGGGTCTTACGTACAAAACGCAAACACATTTAATGTGATGGGTGTGACTGCTTTCTGTTCGGTCTGCTATTTTTGTTCGGTCTGCTCTTTAATCGCACGTGCAAATACGTTGCCAATCGTGCAAAGGGCAAAATATGGCAGTGCAAAGTGTAAATAGGTAGGACAAAGTGCAAAGTGGTGGAAAGTGCAGTGAATTGATGTGCAGTGATATTTTGATCTCCAGTATTGTCTGGTTCAAGGTGTATTCGCCTAGTAAGCCGACCCCAGAAAATTCGGTTAAAAAATTAGGTCCAGAAAATCGGCTTATTAGCCAGAAAATACTGTAGTTATAATCCTTAATACTTCACCCTTACTAAACACCACTCCTTAACATTACATCCCCTCCAATTACTCCCTCTCTGTGATATTCCACCCAGAAATACCTGTCTAAACATCACTTTTTAGGGCTACCACATTCCTTCACCTATCTTAGCAACACCCCTGCAATACTACTACATTCCTACACACCTCTAATCATCATCTCTTAATGCAACCCCGCCCTCCACACTCCTCTTAGCATAACCCCTTAAAACTACTTTAACCCTCTAGTTACCACCTCTTTCCTTTAGACCTCCACATCAATTAAAAAAGAATCGCAACATTACAAAAAAGTTTATCACAATAATTCTTGTTTATTTGTTTGCATACTTCTGGCCTAGAGACTACCAGTGTGGAAGCCTAGGGAAGAGCCACCAGAACAATGACTACTTAAAACAAGTAATGCGAAAAAGTTTAAAGTAGTTGCTATTCTGATTGCTGTTTCTTAAGCTTTTGCGCTGGTAGCCTTTAGGCCAGAAGCATGCAAATGATTAAACATTAAAACTGTGGCACAATCCTATTCATGACAAGCAAATAACAGATTTTTGAGTAGAAACTGTCTGGCATGAAGAGTTTTTTTTTTTTTTTAATGCCCTCTTAACAATCTTTTTTGACATTTCAAAAATATGACTTGAAGTTGAATTGAAGTGATTTCGAGATGCATTGTGCAAACTTACAGAGCAAATCAATAAAAAGTGATTTAATCATGTTTCAAATCAACAAGCTAAAACAGTGTTGGCCTGATTTTCGTCAGCAAATCAGAGTTTTTATTGGTCTCAAGCCAGCTTATGTTTGACTTGGCCACTACTTTTAATTAACATAGAAAAATCTGGGAATTTTTAGACGTGGTAGACTCACTAAACACCAAGAGGTCACTGGTGTTGGCCTGCATTTACTTTTTTATTCAAAATTTTCAATCAAATATTCAAATTTCAAAATGATTTTTTGGTAAGATTTTAAGTGAACCAGATGAAACATTGTTATCGTAATATTTAAAATTAATAAAAAATGTAAAAAGCAGTTTTGTAATGTATAAGTATGTTTTGCGCTTACAACTTGTGTTAACATTTTAGAAATGGTTCGCACCATTATTTTTCTATCATGCTAATTACCGTATTTATTCGAGTATAAGTCGCACTCCCATGTTTGACATAAAAACAGGACAAAGTTTTTAAAAACTTTATTCCTCCATTGCAATCACTTAACTAAAAATTCAAAACCATCGAAGTCATCACTGCTGTCACTCTCCTCCAACAGTCCCATGTGGGTGATAAGTGATGCAACATAATGTGACTCAAGTGGATAGGCAATAACTAATGTGATAGAATGTGAGAAAAGTGATAGCGTTAAAAGCGTAACTTTACTTGCATGGAAGGCGATAAATAATGCGATCGCAGGAAAGGCGGTAGCATAGAAAGTGATAGCAATGAAATACCACAGAAAGATTTTGTATGGCATACAATGCATGTGATGTATTTGTGTATAAGTCGCTCCTGACTTTTTGGGCAATGTTTTGGTATGAAAAAATGCCACTTATACTTGACTAAATATGGTAACTTAAAAGCATAATTTTCAATGATAAAAATGCAGAAGTTTAAACCTTATTGTAACAAAACCCTTAAACGATGTAAGCATGTTGATGTGGATGATTCTTTGGGAATCCAGCTTATCAGATGTCGATATGAATAATTGTTGAAACCACAGAGGACTTCTCTGGAGTTGCATGAAAAAAGTGGTGAAAAACCATGGCAATGCATGGCAGCCAAGTGTTGAGCTGCTTCAACCATAAGTTTCAGTATGGAGTTAGATATGATGATACCTGTTAGGGATGTACCAATTCCAAAATTTTTCCAAAAATCTGATGTTGATTCTTGTTAAAATTCCGATTCCTTGATTAAGTTACATTTATATGGTGGACAAACTTATTTTAAAGTGGCATTCAAGTCAAGTTTTTCACTGTTGACCAAAATGTAGGGAAGAGTTTAAACCGCATTCTCACCAAATTTCAACTTTTTATGTCTTTCCATTTTCAAGATATTACAGTTCAAAATTAATAAGTTTCCTCTTCAGTGTTGCGATTTTGTCAGTATTGTGATGGAAGATTAAATATTGGAAAGCTGACTTGGGCACATTTGAAAAGCTCCTAATTTACTATTCTAACCCTAACTTTATTTTGACAACAACTCTGCTGCCAAACACTTATTATTTTGCATTGGGACTTGCATTAACTTTTTGAAATTCTATTTCTAATGGACAACACTGGCAAAATTTCGTAGTGGAAATCAAGCTGGTATATCTTGGAAACAAAAGATTATAGAAAGCTCAAATTTGGTGAAGATAGTCTTCAGATATGTCAAAAATTTTTTTGAGAGAAAACGGAGCAAAAAAATCTCTGACATGAATTCCTTTACATAAAGCCCAGTTTTTTTTAGCAATAAAACCTTCTTTGTTTCTTTCACAATTTGCATTTTTTCTCTGCACTTGGCATGTGTAAATGCTTTCATGAGATAAAAATTGTTTCTGACTTGTAAAAAAATACAAATATAAAACAATCTGATCAGGAAAAGTTTGCAAAGTTTTTGTGTTTGAAGAATTGGAAAGTATTGACCATATTTTACCGATGTCGATTTCCAAAAGATTGGTGATACTTGCTGATTTAATCTTAAATCTGTACATATATTTTAATGTGTAGCTGGTAGCTGTGTTCCCTCTAAATTTAGGGCTCATCTGCAAGTGCCCAAAGTTTATTTAAACAATTGTGCTCAAAGCCCTAAAAAGACGTTTATGTGCCCTAGATTTTGTACCAATCCAGTATTAAAATTAAAGTATACCAAATGCCATATTTCCACAAATTTGTCGAGTTTTCTAAAGCTATGTTTACTGTATTGCCAAAAATATTTGCTCTTGCTCCGACAAATCGCCGATTCGCTGAAAAAAATTGGTTAGTGGGAGCACTGGTTGGTAGTGTGAAATATTTTATCCAAGTCTGACCAGTTTTCATTAATTGTCAATTTTACTCTGTGGATAATCCATGCAGAAAAAAGGTCAGAAGCAAATCGTATTTTCAAGAAACTGTTCACGATAAAATTTCAAAGTCAATTTTCAAATTGATAAGAATTAATGCTGTGATTAAAATTTATTACTTTTGCGTATTATTACATGACCATGTTACATTTTAACAAAGTTCTTTCAAAACTGAAGAAGCTTGACTACTTTCGTTGCTGACTCCTGGAAGTCAGAACAATTTCCACTGGCAGTTGGGCGGGAATATCAACCACCAACCCTGCAGTCGCAAGCAGCTCAAGTCATTTATGCACAGAGCTGGACAGCACTGCTTCGATTTAGTTTTACATGTCAGTATAAGTTTGTTGATAGATAACATATGAACTTCAATATAAAAATTGTAATTCATGACGGACATTATATACCAAATATTTTTACGCGGGATGATTATGCACAGGACAATAAGGGCAGGATGATTAGGCACTGCCAATTATGCTCCGAGACTGTTACTCGCTGAGACTATTGGGTGAAGGGACTTTTAGGTGCCAGAACTAAAAATTAAAAAAATTTTTTGATTTTTTTTTTCAAAAAAAAAAAAAAAATTTTTTTTAAATTCTTTTTCTAAAACAAATTTTTTATTCAAATAAAAGTTTTTTCCCAAAAATGTTTTTCAAACAAAAAAATTTGTTTTCCACTACACGTTTGCAAAGTTTTGCTTTCTAAGCCGGGCGTATAGTGCTGAACAATCGTCACAAGCAAAATGATTACAAAGTTTTATTGCAGGGAATGCAGTGAGCATGATAAATTCAAACTATATAGCACTTTTATGCAAAATTTTACATAAAAAATTGTCAAAAATGGTTATCAAGTCTGCAGCCTCTTTTAATTCAACTCACACTACAAAAATGATTTGAAAGTAAAACAATAATTTGAAGCGGCATGCAGTTCTGTACAGCTTCAAAAGTTCTTAACCCATCAATGCCCAGAAAAAAAATGTTTTAATTTTGGAATTTTTTTATATAATGTACAATGAGTATCAAGTACTGAGTCATTAGGCGTTGAAAAAATTTTTGCATCATTTGAACTTGACGAGATATGACCCGTGCCATATATGTTCCACTGGGCATTAACGTGTACAAATTTTGCTTTAGTGAGCCTATAGTCTGCATTCTATATGCACAAACGACTCTATTTACGCAGTCACATTACTCTAATTTGATTTTTTGTTTACATTTATTTAATCCCTTTGCAAAACAAACAATACAGTACTGTGTTATGTACAAGATGGTGTTACGCACAGATACAGTGATGCAAAATAGCACGAAATATAGAGTAGTTAATAGGTTTTTTGAAAAATAATCATTGCGATATTGTTCGCTTTCATATAGCTTATACTTTTATGAAAGGACAATTTACTCCCTAAAAATATACCAACATCGCATTTAAAGCACTGGCTAAAAACACTTTTAGTTCAATTAAACCCTGCTCATCTTCTTCGCGATTTTGCGAGAGTCTCAATTAAACGGTGATCAATGCCATTGCACTGCAGTTCATCCACAACATGCTTTCTTCCGCCGCTATGACAACATTTTGTTCATGCTTTGATCTTGGTGATTAGTTCCTCCCATATGCTTGTTATAATCGTGAAATATATACAGTATATACTGGATTTCGTACCAGAAGTAAATTGCCATGTTTCCAGTTTAGTTATTTGTAAGTTTGCTCCGCAGCGATACATTTATTGCTTCGGTCAGTTTGACAAATTTTTATTCGCCGTCCATCTGAAAGCAAAGCTTCAGCTGGTGCATTGAGTTGACATCTGGGAAAATTGTTAGACATCCATCATTTTCTTTAACAGACTCTTCATCTGAAGCACAACCATCATTCAACTTCATAAAAATTACTGCTAATGCATATTCATCTTCCAGAATAGATACTACTTCATGGCACATATATCGAAGAAAGTACAGGAAAATGTACTCGTATCTGCCCATTGGTACATATATGTTCCAGTAAATTTAAAGGCAAATACCGGAAGTGCAGAAAAAATAAATATCAAATTTTGGTATTGGTTAGCATTCGATATTAGTCTTGAACAATGTTCAAATACAACAAATTCAAAATGTTATTCTAAGATTGAAATAATAACCAAACACTACATGTACCTTTCTGTAGCGGCCATTTTTCCAGAAAAATTTGCTTCGACTATCTGTCTGACTGATTTCACGCTACTAGTTGCAACTATCAAACAAAACCATAAAAACATTGTAAATGCAGTCACAGACATTCCAAAAACTCAATAGAATAGTTTTTTAAATATTAGCTGTGCTGATTAAAAGCAATTTAATTTGACCGTTCATAATGGAACATATATGTTCCACTGGGCTGATTCGGGTTAATGCAATTCTCAAGAACTTAACTGCAAGAGTTTAACAAATTGCTTTTACTATAAGTTATTTACAACAAAGTGTACTTAAAGATTAGACTCAAAAAGTATCCATTTAGCATTGTTTTTACTATGTTTACAACGAGGTGTCAAATCAAAATCAAATCTTTCATTATAGTCACTGTATTACACTGATCTCCACGTCATTATTGATCTCCACTGTATTACACATACAGTTGGCAGGCTCATCTCCACGTCATTGTGCTTGGGCAACACATTTTTTTCCGAAGAAATATTTTAGCGGTGGCAAGCCGTTGGCAATACTGTGTCCGATTTGACTGGGCTGAGGTTTAAACCTCAGACCTCTCGATCCAGAAACAAAGGCGTTACTGCTCAACCAACTGGCTGGTTGCCACAAGGTGTAATGATTATAAATAGGAATCTGCTGGGAGATGAATGCTTAGCTCGTGAAAAACTTTGCGCTGTATTGTTTGGTACAGGTGGACTAAAAATAACCATAAAACATCACGCGGTTTGTTGCATGTGCCAAATTACACATGCAACTCATGCCCATGCACCAGTGAATTTGAGACTGCGGGCTGGAGACTGCGTATGTTCAGCTTAGGAAAAAAAAGTTTGCGAACATGTAGTGGAAAGCATTTTTTTTTACTAAAAAAAAAGGCAGTGTGAAATTAATTTTTGTGTAAAATTTTTTTGTTTGGAAAACGTTTTTTAGAAAAAAGCTTTTATTTAGAAAAAAAACTTATTTAAAACAAAAATTTTTAAAAAAAATTGTTTTTCGAATTTTTTTTTAGCTCTCGCGTCTAATCGTCTCGTGCCTAAATGTTCGCCCATAAAATTTGTTGACCAATTTTTACACTAAAGTGCATTAACAAAGATAGCAACAATTCATCATCATCATCATTTTGCCTCAAGAGTGTGTATCCTTCTATTCCTGGAGTCTGGCAGATTTTTCTCCTTCCAGGGACCAGCAGGTTTTCGCAGCCTAGTTGCCATCTTTCACGATTTGATGATTTTGTTCTAAATCATTGATAAAACTATGCGCTACAAAAAATATGCCAAAAATGTGTGACGGACCTGCTTCATAACATCTTTTTTACCTACTATATGATGTTGTCGCTAAGTTAGTTTATTTTTTGGAGAGTATTTTTAGTTGTGTTAAATCAATTGTTTGTTACCTATGATCAGAGGTCACCAAACTTTTTGCTATGAGGGCCGGATTATTGAGAGATTAATGACTGCAGGCTGGGTGCGAATTTCGAACAAATATACTAGTATGTAGAATTTTCATTGCCTCTCCACTCAAGGAAATGGGCTAAAATGCTGATACTTTCAAACAAATTGCCTTGTTTGGAACAAAGGTTTTATGTTTCCACGGTACACTAGGATAATTAATTTTTCAACTTTTGGAATGAAATTAAATTCCTGGGTTTGCAATTAATGAACTTTTATATATTAAGTATTTCTACACTAAAATTATATTCCGAAATAAAAAAAAGCTGGCGCACCCAATCTGTTGAAGTTCTCCAGATTTTTGGGCTACTTAACATGTCAATCATGCTTTTTCCAGCAATTTCGCTATTTGATTTTTAAAGACTTTGATAATTACAAGAGGGACTGTAGCCAGAAGGGTCGAGGCATGGCAAAAACCGTCTCAGAAAAGCTAAAGCTATGCTTGACCAGGCAGATATGTAGACAAAATTGACAAGCCTGAAGGGCCTTTCTTTTTCCCCAGGATTTAGTCTTACTGGCCCAAGTGAACTCTTTTTTTTAGTTTAGTGTTTGCCAGCTTTCCAACTGTAATTCATGAACCTGACCTGATAATAGGCTCTGTCTTCAGCCCTGGTTAAAAGTATAGTACAAAGAATCACTTTCGAGCTTTAAAAAATAATGAAAACTAACATTATTGGTGATGGATCTGATGTAAACTAGTAAATTTCTTGCAACTAATGAAAAACAAAAAGCACACAAAATGTTCAAAAAAGCCAACTTTTAGGTAGGCCTGGTGGGCCTATAATTTACGTAGTGATAGCTAAAGCAAGGTTTAATATATTGTAGTGAGATTGCTCTTTCAGCATTAAAGTTAGTGGAAAGTGATACAATCATAAGGTATAGCTGTAGTTTCGACCAAGATCCACAAAATGCGGCTAGATGTTGCCTGTTGTAATCTTTTTCGGTTGATTCTCAGGACAGATATTTATTTATTAGTAAAGCATAATTTGCATTTCAAATTAATGTCCTTTGCATGAGCATTGAGCACTATGAAAAATTACATAACTGCTGCATAAAAAAGCTGTGGTAAATTAAAGTGCCAATTAAAAGGCACAAACTTTAAAAGATGAAATACAATAAACAGAAGAAATTTCGTGGATAAGAGTGCATTGAAAGATTTGTACAGAATGCCCATGAAAAAGCAGATCGTTGGTAGATATTGGAATCTTGGGGTTTATTTTTTCGCTCAGACATTTAGGTCAAATGTCCAAAATCAATCAAATCAAATCTTTCATTATACTCGCTGTAATATGCCGTAGCATGTAACGAGTTAGCGGGGCCCATCTCCGCATCATTGCGCCCGGGCAACACAGCTTCTTTTGAAGAAATGTTGCAGCGGCGGCGAGCTGTTGGCAACACTGTGTCCGATTTGACCGGCCCGAGATTTGAACCTCAGACCTCTCGCTCCAGAGACGAACGCGTTACCGCTTGATTTGATTTAGGTCAAATGTCCAATTTTGAAAATTTCTTTGTTATTCCAAAAATCTTGAGGTCATATTTTTCACGATTGCTAAGGGACAATTTTCGGGATTGTATTCAAAAATAGCAAGAACATTTTCAATTTTTGTCATAGTGATTGATCAAATTGTTTTTTTTTCAAAATTCACTAAAAATTTAGGCCAATGATCATTAAATGACTGATAAAAACAAAAAACATACAAACTAAATGTGAATTTTTTGCGATATGAAATAACAAGGCAAAACAAAACGCAAAAAATTCTGAAAACTTATCCAATGATCTAACCTACAACAAAGCTCAAAGCAGTTAAACATATTAGCTTGTAGCTGTAGTCATTAAAAGGGCTTTTGTGGCTAATTTATTCAGGGTGTCCATAAATTATCGCTACAATTTCAAAAATTCACCACAGTCTTACTTTTTAAGATATTTTCAATCGATTTGTTTTATAGTAAAGGGAAATGCTTATACTTCTACGCGTGCACCATCAGTCGCACATAGGATATCCAATCGATATTCAGTTTCTAGCCATGTTCTTGCTAACATATTTACAGTAACTGTATCAAGTGCTTCAATTATTCGTTGTTGCAAATCACCAACGTCTCTGACTTTGGTTCGGTAAACGATATGCTTTACATACCCCCACAGGAAAAAATCCAATGGTGTGATATCAGGGAAACGTGGTGGCCATGGAATGGGACCATCACGTCCAATCAATCTTTCTGGAAATGTGTCATTCAAAAATTGACAAACTTCAAGACCCTAAAGAGGGGGGTGCACTGTCCTGCTGGAAAATAACTTGTGGGTGATACTGTTCAAGCTGTGGTGACACATATTCTGTCAAAAGGTCAAGGTAAATTTGAGCTGCAATTGATTTCTCAGCGAAGAAAAATGGACCAATAATTTTATTACGCATGATTCCACACCACACATTTAGTTTAGGGGAGTTTCGTTCAAGCTCGCAGGTTTCATGCGGATTCTGGGAGCCCCATATTCTTGAGTTGTGTCTGTTTATTAATCCAGAAACGTGAAACGTTGACTCGTCACTGAAGCAAACACCTGTCAAAAACCCTGGGTCTAAATCTAATCTGTCTGGCATTGTCACGGCAAATTCTTTCGTCGTGGCTTATCTTCTGGCTTAAGGGCTTGCAGTAAGTGCACTTTATATGCATAAAGTCGCAAATTTCTATGCAAAACTTTGTGAATAGTGGAGCGTGGGATCTGCAATTGGGTAGAAGCCCTGCGAATAGACTTTCTAGAGCTTCTGGTATAAGCCACTCGCACAGATTCAATTTCTTCTTCTGATATTTGAGGTCGGCTAGCTCCCTTTCTCAGTAACATACTACCAGTCTCCATAAACTTTTCATGCCATGCTCGAATGGTAGATCGTGCAGGTGGCTTTCTTCCATACTTGCGTATAAAGTTTTGCTGTGCTTGGATGACTGACTTTGTTTCTTTAAACCAGGAAACACACTGGGCATTTTCCTGCAAAGTGCTCATTTTCATGAACTCTACTTTTGCTACTTTTCAAAAATATTCGGCGTAATCACTAAATAAGTTGTAATTTTTAAACCTAATATTTCCACAACTACCTGTTAAGAATAAAAAAAACTTGAAGCATTTTCCTTCACTATGAAACAAACCAATTGAAAATGTCTTAAGAAATAAGACTGTGGTGAATTTTTGAAATTGTTGCGATAATTTATGGACACCCTGTATATTTTGGTGGGTATCCCCTGGCAAATTTTTGCTTGCTAGTGTTTTAATTTTTTTGAACCGTGTCAGGTTTTTTCAAACCTAAATTGTTCCAGTGGTATTGCAACAGTATCCTAAAAGAATTTTTTCAGTCATTTCGAAGCAAGAAGTCAGTACAAAACTATCTTCTGTATAACCGTAACTGTGTGGACAGAAGCTTGATTTAGTTACCAATATTACTAAAAGGAGTAAAAATCGATATACTAACCAAGGCCCCTTTTTACTAGCCATAAGTCTTCATAGCATGCCCCAAGAATCTGACATTCAGACTTATTGCGCTGATGTTCCATCAGCAGTTGAGATAGCATGATCAAATGTGGTAGCCAAAAGAGAAATCAGTATCATTGAAAAAATTTCAAAAAATCGTGAAACATTAGAAATAGTTAGGGTGTAGTTTTTTTAAAGTTACTTTAAACGTGTGACTTCTTTTCACGATCAAACTTAATTCATATGGTTGGGTATGTCATTTACTGATTCAGTTGATACATGTTATACGTAGCTATTTTTCAAAGGTGGGCACAAATAACATTATATCAAAAGCGCTACGCAACAAAGCGCAACGATCTTTCCAACCAGTAAAAGCGCAGCGCAAAATGTGCAATTTAATTTTTTTCATTTCTGAAGCGCAGCGCAACTTCCGCAATGAACTTTTTGATTCAGTTGAAGCGCAACGCAATTCCGCAATTGCGGAACGGGGTTTTCGTACCAAGTTTAAGCGCAACCTAACTTCAGCAAGCGAAATTTCACAGCACAATGCAAATACTGCGTTTTTTGCAATTTCAGACTGAAAAAGAGTAAATAATTTGCTAAACAAGCCCGAAATTTGTCAATATTACGATGGAAATGGAGCAAAATTAAGTTCAATGTATAGAATTGCGCTTTTAACCGAAAAAAAAATTCAAAGCGCAACACAATTACCGCGCAACAAATTTTAAAGGCTTTGTTCCACATCACAATTTCCGCAATGTTTTAAAATAAAAAATGAAAGCGCAACACAACTTATGCAATTGCAGAGGTTGCGGAAGTTGCGCTTTGCGCTTCTAATTGCGCTTTGCCCACCTGCTATTTTCATTCTGTTTTAATGGGTAACTTGAATGTGATTTTTCAGTGAATCTTAAGACTTTTTTGGGGCATTAGTGTGCCAGGTTTTTGTAAAGTTAAGCAAAAAGAAATTGATATTGAGCATTAACATGAAAAAGTTCAGCACTTCCAACATCAGGCATTTGCAGGCAAAAAAAGTTATAACCTTACTGTACATTCTTTGATATAGCTGCCATCAGTAAAAATGGTTTTTCATTCTATTATTTTCTGTGCAATTTCATGACTTATTTCTACAAGTGACAGATTCATTTTCAGCAAATTACAGAGTGAATAAATCTCTTTAACGTTACAAAGTACATTTTGATTGAAACTTTTCAGTGCATAACTTTCCCAAATACTTCAAATATTTTAGCAGATCTTTGGTTGATAATGTAGTTCTGACAAAAATTATTCTCTTTCAAAACAGCAACACTTTCTTTGCATATCAGGCAGCTAGCTGTGCCATTATTGGCTTCCACAAAAGTAATATGCTTCCCATTTTTCACTAACCGTCCGGCATTCAGAATCTTTTTTTAGAAGTCATTTAAAGAATACAGTATTACAACACAACCTAAAAGTAAATTAGTTTGTAATGGTCTAGTAGGTAACTGTCCCAATCATGCTGCTTAAGCTGCATAGTCTGCTATGGTCTGCCTAAAACCAAATTTGTAAAAAAAAGACTATGGAGTTATAGAACTTCGCCTAAAATGGAAATGAAAATTAAGCGAAATTCGAGTCCAGGGCAGTGCTTTGGGAAAATTGTTGGGATCAAACTTGTCTGTTCCATAGTCTGTTGGTTGTGGAGCCTGCTTAGCATGTTTTACTTCATGTTGTAGAGGAGCTAGATTTCTGTCACCTTTTTCGGTTGTTAAAAATTGAGATATTGCACTAATGCAACAATGGTGTTTTTAACATCAAAGTTTGTAATGTTATAACCAGAAACAAATTCAAAAATCATTAGTAGATAGTGTGTGGCTTAACGAAGTCAATAGATCAGTCTTTTACAAAAAATTTGTTTATTTTTTTCCATAACAGTTGTGGACGTGGTGTAGCGTTTATTTCTATAACCTGTGGCAGGCTGGATCCAACCTGCGGGCTGTAGTTTGGTGACCTCTGCTTATAATTTTCGACTCTTTCTGCGTGTAATGCAAAATCAAAAAAACAAATGTTGAAAACAAACAATTACGTTACTTTCGTGACTTACTTACATCCTTTAGTTTTCTAGAACTTGATTATTTTGTTCTAATGAATGATCTGTTCTAAGCATGATGAGATGTAATAACCTATTCTCAGTACCACAGCTCAAAGTGTGATTGAAAAGTCTCAGTTTGTTCAAAAAAATGCAATTCGCTGTTTTCTGCATGAGTTACTGCTGTTTTGGAAAAAAGACTAAACGCATTTTACTAGTCGTGATTCAACAACAAATTCTTAAAAAAGTAACTTAATATCTCTACTCTGAGCCTTGTAAATTTCTTTTAGCAAGTCAACATAAATTAAAGCTAATTATTTCGCTGCAGAATAAAATTTTAGTGCAAATTAAAATCCAACCTTTCAATTGTTTAATTACTGATAGGGTAAAATTATAATTTAACTTTAATTTAAAACTTGAAATTATAATCACATTTTTATTTATCAAACTGCCTGTGATAACTCAAACTCAAAAAAACTCTATTGTTTTGCCAAACTTGAACTAAAAAAATAATTTTCTGAACTCAAACTTGAATAAAACTGTTGGAGTTTGAGTTCATTAAAAAAAATTAAAAGATTTAAACAATTGTTGGAAAGAAATATTTTTGTTAAATTGTGTAAATTAACTGATGACGTGGTATTTTAGTAGCCTGACCTCGAATTGGAAAAACTTGACATACATTTTTGCCAAAATTGAGTTAGAGAACTCGAACTTGTTCAAGTTCAAGTTTATTTTGTTTGTCTCAAAAAACAAAGACACAGTAGGATACAAGCAAATATAACACTGTTTTAGAGAAAAATTGGATTCTTGTATTTGTAATACAAGAAACAGGAAACTGTGAAGGGACCTTCTGTCATCGAGTCATGCAGCTCCCCTTGTTAATTTAAATTCATTTTTAGTAGAAATTAACATGATTGAATGTGTCTAAGCAGAATTTAACCTTAAAAAAATATTCGATTTGTCGTCCATGATCAGTACAAATTCAGCTAGGTTTTTCATTTCCTTTTCAAATGAATCAAAAGACATTTTCAAATGAATTAAAAGACATTTCTTGCTTGAAGTGATTCAGCAGGGAGTTCCAGATTTTTATGCCTTGGTATTTAGAACTGCTTTGCTATTTGGTAGTTTTGAAACAGGGTAAATAAAAGTTCAGGTTGCTAGCTGAAAGTCTAGTAGTTCGAAAACGAACGAAGATATTTGCTTGATTATGTTGGAAAAGCTTGGTGTGGTATATCATGTTCAACGTCTTTGTTGATAGCACATGCCTAAATTTCAACATAATTCCTACTGATTGGGAGAGTTTTTGTTTGATTGATTTGATATGTCGTTGAAAATTCAAATGCGAATCAATTTCTACACCTAAACATTTGAAATATTTTTTAATGGCAATCTTACTCTCATTATATTTGATGTCAGATTCAGGGGTCGAAATGATTTGTTTGGGAGGAATGATTAAAAGGGATGATTTGCTGTGGTTGATAGTTAGTTTGTTTGTCGATGACCATGAATGAATGTATTTCAATGCTACATATGCTTTTTGTTCAAGTAACACTGGATTTGTAGCATGGAAAAAAATGAGCAAATGTCATTGGCAAACAATCTAACATCATAAGTAATTAAATAAGGTATATCATTGATATAAATGAGAAACATTAGAGGCTCTAGGTTCGAACCTTGGGGTACCCTGTAATATATCATCTCCAGATCTGATTTTTGTTCTTCAGGAGAAATGAATTGTTTTGTGTTTGATAAATAGTTTGATAAATACAATTGCTTAAATCATGTGATGCACTTTTGATACTGTAATGTTCTAATTTTTTTTGTAATGTTTTTTGACAGACAGTGTCAAAGGCTTTTTCATAGTCAGGCATTGCCAAGCAAGTATATATTGATTAGCATTAATCTGGTCATAGGCATTTATAACAATATTGAGAACTGCATGAGATGTGGAAGTATTGGGCAAGAAGCCATACTGGCATTGAGTAAAATTGTTTTGTTTATCAAAAAAATCGAACAAACGGCTAAAGATAAGTTTTTCAAAAATTTTACTAAAGCAAGTCAATGTAGATATTGGTCAATAATTCATCAGTAATTGTTTGCTTTCAGACTTATGCAAAGGTAAAACCCTTGCAATTTTGCAAGTGGCTGGAAATACTTCCAGTTTAAAAGCAACACCACAGTCAACTCACAATAAGTTCAATTAAAGCGAACTGACTCTTAAAAGTTGTGGGGATAAACTGTCATGACCAACTGCTTTATTCAGCTTTAACGAATTTATCAGATTTATCATTTCATTTAATCTTGGAGGTTCTAAAAATAATGTTGAAGAAATTTAGCATCTTAAAATCGATTAAACTTTTGTTCATTTACATTATCAACTCTGCTTGCAAGATTTTTGCCTACGATTCTAAAAAACTAATTGAAATGTTTCAGGATATCTTTGGAATTGTTTATAATTATGCTATCATTCACTTTCACTGTTTGAGAAAAACTCATTCAGTTGTTGGTATTTTGTGGTAGCAGAGAACGAAGCATTTCCTTTGTTTTTTGTGGATTGCCGATATTTTCGTTCAATTTGGAATTAGTTAGTTTATTTAGTTTATTGCAAAATTTTTTATGATATTGTTGTTTCAATTTGTCATCCGAAAGATAATGAATGAGTTTTAAACATGCGCATTTTTTGTTGGATAGATTGGAGGATGTCTATTTTTATCCATAGCTTGGATAACAATTTCTTCTGTTTTGTAAATATGCGTTTAAGGGGTGAATGTGTACCTATAATGCGTAAATAGATGTAAATAGCCACACCTCATGCATTTGTAATCGGATTGTTCGGAAAAAAGTTGTAACGTGGAAGAGCAACATTTACTAGCAATTTACCTTTCAGTCATGTTTCAGTTAAGCACAACACATCTGGTTGATGTGGAAGTGCTAAAATTAATTCTTACAAATCATCATAATTTTATGTAAAGATTGTATGTTAAGGTGAAGCATAGTTAAGGAGTTTTGGATGGTTTTAAAATTAGGCGGATTGTTTCTCAAATCATAGACTCTGTATTAGTAGACTAGAAACTAACAATTTTGTCTTTTTCTTTCTTCATGATTTATTTTTCTAGAATATGCCAATTTGTCGTGTCAGCGTGACTTTCAGCATGACTTTTTTCTTCTCGGTTCACTCGCGCTAAGAATATGTTCGATCAAATGAGTCAAATATGTGTAACCACAAAAAAAACTTTGCAACCCTCTTTTTCTCTGTGCGCCTTTTTCTAGTCTGCGAAATAAAGAGTCTATGGTCAAATTACAGGATTTACAATCTTAGATGTGTTTACACATTGAGTTAAAAACTGAATCACTTTATAAATTAAGAGAATTTTTGACATTGTCGAAATTGACTGCTTGGCTCAAACCAAGAAAATTCTACAGTTTCGTATTGTCACTAGATGGCATATAGCCCAAGACATTGCAACACCAACAGACAGTATCATAAATGAAAGATCAACAACAGTTATGAAATAATTGAATAGGTTAGATTTTTGTCATTGATGTACGGTATCAGTAATTCTGCAGTACGTGTAGATATGGAATTCTAGTATCACACATTATAGAAATAATATTCAACAGTAATTTGGATCATAGAGCAGGCACTAGCAACATCAAAACATTAACCAGACCAAAACAAGCATCTACACTGCTAAGACTATATTAAAAGGTTAACTTGAATTTTTTAACAGATCACCAATCAGTGGGCAAGTATTAGCCTTGTAATAACTGATCAAAGACGCCATAGGCTCAGCGATGCAAGTAGTTGTCTAGCCTGTTTTCTGTACATGTGTACAATCAAGAATTCACAAATGGCCCAACTGATTTCCATTGAGTTAAAGAGGCACACTTACTTAATTAAAATTGATTTTTTCGTTTTCTGGATTAAGTAGTATTAAATAGCAAAATTCTTGCAGAATTCAAATATTCGCTTATTTATAAAAATTCCAGCATGAACCACCTCAAAAACTTGTTTTGTAAAGGTTCCCTAAAAATTTGGTAAACCTGTATATACCGTTATGTACAGTAGTTTGAATTTGTTAACAGATTCACAATCGTTAAAATAGAGTCACAAGTAGGTTGGTGCACTTTGCTAATTTATGCAGTTAAACCATCAAATTAGTGATGATTTTGATTTTAATTTTGCTCAGCCGTTAAAGAATCAACACAATGGTTTACTCAACCAGCTATGCATGTTTTATGAACAAATAGACAGTACTCACTATCAAAATCAAATATTTCCATTCAATCTTGTGGCCGGCTTCTTTTGCATCTTTGAATTGGGACCACATAGTGTTTTTCAGTTCAACAAAAATTTTAGGAAGGTAGACAGTGATGTAAGCTTACTTTGCATGTTGGTTTCCATCAATGCCTTTCTTCAATGGAGCTCTTCGGATAGCTTATGTTTTCAAAAATTCTGGATTTGTCAAATGCCATCTGCAGTTTTACTATTTTAGGTCGAGCAACCCTGCGACCAGAGACTGTTATTCTGTGCTTTGGCAGTCTGTATACATCCACTATTCCAGTTGATTCTGGATCAATTTTTAAAGCTTGATGCAAAAACTCTTGAAGAATTTCTTTGTTTGTTGCTTGGTTTCTGTTTCAGCTAGGTTCAATTCATCTACTTCATAAATTATAATGTTGAGCAGTTTGCTTTAAGACTCTCTCGCAAGGTTTTCTTTCCTCAAGTAGTTAATTTGTGACACACATTCATTTAGGCATTCATCCAGCTCATTCAATTTGCCAGTCAGTGCCGATTTAAGTACGGCAATTGTAATGCCGAGATGTTTCTAGTTTGAATCTAGTGATCCCAAATTGCTTTCAATTTTGCATATTTGATTGCAGATTTATTATCAATTAATGTAAAGCGAGTTTTAAAATTTTCCAGCCTATCTTCAATGCTGTCTAATCTTTTGGATATTTAACGTACTATAGCTAAAACTACATTCAAGATTTGTTCTGGTTTAGATTGCTTATGCATCACAATACTGTAAGATTTTCAAAACTTTGCTACAAACTCTCTGAATTTGGCTTTGATTTTGGGCTGCTTTCAAGTACATTTGCTCACATCAACTGTAAATTCAACTTGGACTGGCTAAAATAGGCTAAACTCAAATTTGAACCCAAATAAAAATGAATCGAGTTTGCAGCCCTGCATTATAGTCTGAGAGTTGGGGTAGCAATGCCAGCCTAAGAGGTCAAACCGCTTAAAAAATGGGTACACTTAGAAGCCAGTGCACCTTATGTAAGGAAATAAAAGCAATAAAGGCCTTTTATTGATAATTTGGCTTTGATTTTAAGCTGTTTTCAAGCACATTTGCTCACGTCAACTGTAAATTCAACTTGGACTTGCTAAAATAGGCTGAACTCAAATAAAAATGAATCGAGTTTGCAGCCCTGCATTAGAGTCTACGAGTTTGGGTAGCAATGCTAGCCTGAGAGGTCAAAGTACTGAAAGAGCGGCTACACTTAAAACTAGTGCACCTTATGTAAGGAAATAAAAGCATTAAGGGCCTTTTATTGATACTGCGCCATGTAGTTCAAAAAATGCATTAGTGTTTTGTTAGTCTATTGTTTCAATAAATGTGGTTTATGCATAATATTTTGCATTAATATGCAAATTTAAAAGGGCTGTTTTCTTCAAAACGATATACATCAGTTTTTGCAGAAAAGTATCAAAAGTGACTTGTATTTTCACAACTATATTTTTGATAGAAATCCAAATTTGCAATTCATTCAAAATGCTGGTGATAATTAAAATTTCAACCTATAATAATATAATGCCATGATTGAAACTAATATCGCAAAATTTATGCTTAATTTATTGTATGATCATGGTACATTTAGTTGTCGTAATCCAGGGCAACTCTAAATCTGAGTAAAAAGCTTCTCTAAAATTTGTAATATTGTACCTTTTTGATTTTGTTAGAAGTGAGAGCACATGATTGAATCTAACCATTTTAGAGCAGTTAAAAATTTTTGGTTTGTGTTAAAATCTAACTTCGAATCAGGTAGTAGCTGATAGATGGTTAATTGCGTTGTGTAACATTTTATATGGTAGACGTTTCTATTGTTCTGTACAATTTTTGATTAAAAAGTATAAATGAATTGAAAATTTTAGAGCTTAATGAAAAATGCATTAATGAGACAAGTTTCAAATTAGAACCTTTTTATTTTGTTCAAGTACTTTAATTTTGCTAGTGGATTGATCACGAGTAGTATCGGCATTTGAAAAGTTAGTTCGTGGTACAAAACTTGAGAATTGCTTTAATCAGAATACTTTATTTCTTTTCTTCAAAGCTTTTTGTCTGACACTTGTCAAGAAGAATTGTCAGAATGGAGAGCGCAGGAAAAAAACGGCTATTTGTAGCAAAAAAGCCGAGTCATGATTAGCTGGAAGATGACCAATGAGAGTGTGTCATTAGTATACAATTTTAAGCTATACAGAAATTCTCTTTGTTGGTAGAGAGCAGGATTAGAAGTTTTTGTGAAGGTGACTTCAAGTGCAGATAGGCAGAAGGAAGAGCAGCCTTGGGCAAGAATAGAGAATCTATTGTCATCGTAATGTTTAGCAAAGGCAGGATTTTGTAAAAGATGAAGTCCGATGGCTGAGACAAGAGATTTCTGATTCAGCTAAGTTGATGAATGGTGATAATTTTTGCAAAACTAGAAAAATCATTTGGTTTTATTTAAAGGCTTTTCAAATTCTTTATTTTAAAATTAATTTTGCTTGTTAATTTGTTTGTTATGTAAAGTAAACAATTATAGTAGTAAAGATAAACTACGATGCAGGAAGTTCAGTTAGAAATTAAAATGAATAAAAATTAAAAAAAAAACACCACAGTCTGTTTCCCCTTAATAAGTTCTTCAGGTGGGGTAGAAACTAAACGAAAACAAAACGTTAAAACACCTTAACCTATCAAACATGTTTCCCCCTGCACCGGAAGCTCTGTGGCAGGCACAAGTCTAAGTCAGCCCACTGGGGCTAACCGTGGCACGCACAGGCCAGGACCAGTTGCCATAGCTGGTACAAAACACTGTAACACACTTACTATGGAGGCTAAGCATCTTAATCAAACACTCCATATACGCTGCTGCACGTTTGTCAAATGTAGGAAAGCACTGTTAAAATTTCAAACACTGTTGATGATAAAAAGTGGCATTTTACGCCACAGTGATTAAACTGTTTGTGTTAAATGTGATTTAATTAGGTTGGTGATTCCTCAGTTTATACTTGGCTTTGTGTCAACATTTTAATACAAGTTTGGTTCTTTGGTTGAGGGTGTCAGCTGGATTTGCTTGTAATATGGCAATTTTTTCTTCTAAACAAAGATTAAATCTGTTAGAGCAGTTGGAGTAAATACAACATCAAACTGCAATATCAAGAGCTCAAGAAACCCAAATCAAGAAACAGAAGATGAAATATATACAATTTGGTTTCACCCCCCATACAATGCAACCATCAAAATGAACATAGGCAAAGAATTTTTTCGTCTGTTAAACAAGCATTTTTCCAAGCATACCTCTTTCCACAAACTCTTCAACAGAAATAATGTAAAATTACGCTACAGTTGCACTCCCTCGATGTCTTCCATTATTTCATTCCACAACCGCAAATTGCTCTACAAGAAAAGCCGACACCTGCAATACCACCTATGTTGTGCAACTGCAGGAAGAATGCCACCTGTCCTTTAAACAGAGAATGCTGCAGTAAATAACTGGTATATAAAGCCGAGCTAACTCGTGATAATGTCACCAAATATTATCAAGGCCTATGCGAGATCACACATTCAAAACGCGCTACAGCAATCACAAGCATACCTTCATACACCAAGGTAAGCATCACTTGACAGAACTATTCAAAAGCATACTGGAATGCGACAAAAGCCGGCAAACATCCAAACGTAAAATGGAACACAGAGAAAAAAGCACTGCCCTATCGGGGCTCTAACAGATGTAACCTTTGTTTAGAAGAAAAAATTAGATATTTCTAGCAAATCCGGCTGACTTTTTCTTATTATCTTGATACTTTGACCAGCTACCACTTGAAAGGGTTTCTGGACCTGGTGGGGTTTCATTTTCAGGGTGATTTTTTTTCCTCACCATGCTCCGTTAAGACAAAGTTAGTTATGGGCTGTACGCCACCCATTGACAACCTATGTAACTGTGCTTGGCCTCGCACTGGTCACTACCCCTTCTCTCCTCTTTATCAATTATTTGTACAACTACTCCAGCTGTTAGTTTTACTTACATCTTGTTTGCCTGCTTGTGTACATTAATGAGTGTGAATGATTAGGTCTACATTGTGCATACTTCAACTTGTGTGACAGGTGTAGCAACCATGCAAATAAAAATCGCTTTTTGGTCTTCAATATCCTTTGCATGTCTTAACGTCTGATGTTGTGTTGCAACTTCCTTTTTCTGTTGTTATTGTGTTACTATGCATTTGCTGTTTTTGTGGTGGTCAAGAATAAAAAATGAATGAATGAGTGAGTGAATGAACACCCTCAACCAAAGAACCGAACTTGTATTAAAATGTCGACACAAAGCCAAGTGTTGACTGATGAACCACCAACCTAATTAAATCACGTTTAACACAAACTGTTTAATCACTGTTACGTAAAATGCCGCTTTTTATCTCTGACAGTATTTGAAATTTTAACAGTGTTTTACTGCGTTTGACAGACATGCAGCAGCACATATGCGAGGTTTGATTAACATGCTTAGCCTCCATAGTAAGTGTGTTACAGTGTTTTGTACCAGCTGCAGCTCCTAACCGCTGACCCGGGTTGGGGCTACTGGTGCATGCCATGGTTAGCCCTGTGAGCTGGTTTTTGCTCGTGCCCACCACAGAGCTTTCAGTGTGAAGGGGGAGACATGGTTGTACTAAGGTGTTTTACCGTTTTGTTTTCGTTTAGTTTCTACCTTGCCTGACTAACCCATTAGGGGGAAGCAGATTGTAGTTTTTTTTGTTTTTTGTTTTAAATTTTTAATCATTTTTATTTTTAACTGAACTTCTTGCATCGTTAACTGGCTCTGGTTCATGTCCGTTGAGCACTCTGAAAACTGGAAAGATAGTGTATGAAATAAAGATAAATTACATAAGAAAATACCGATCAGTTTAATGCATTAAAAATATTTCAGTAAAGTCAAAAGAATATCTTGACGACATGCTTTAAATCAATCTAAAAAAAGGGAGTGGTAGATAGGGATGGCCATATCCGAATCTCAGGTAATTTCAAATTGATTCCAAATCACAAATGTCGAATCCAGAATTTCGAATTTTATTTTGTTAGACAAGTGAATCGAGCCCTAAGGTGCAAATCATGATCAAGTACATAAACAATTGGATTTAAAAACGTACAAAATTAAAAATGTACATGATCCAATACATGGTCATTGTCAAGCAACAGCCAATAGCCATCGCTGATAACGTGAGTGTGTGTAGGCAAAATTCGTGCATGCCGCTTCAACGCGTGTGTGTATCGTTGCACAATTAATGTGTAAGTGTCGTTAGCATGTGTGCATCACACTGTTTTGCAACCGCATCACAATGCATTTGAGTGATTGACTTTAAATCTAAACTCAATTGCATAAACTATGTGTTGCAATATTTTTTTATTATTTCGAATTGGCAGTACCAAAAAAAGATTTCGAATCATTTCAGATTGGATTGGATTTGAATTGAGATTCGGAAATGGACATCCCTAGTGGTAGAAATATGGCTTTTTTAGTCTATCAAATGCTATCCAAAATTTATCAGTTTCGTTAGCCTATTCTTAAATCACTTTTGCAGTTAAATAGTTGGAAGCTTGGGAGGCTTTCTGGTGGCATTTGATGGCATTCTATTGAGTTGAGAGAGTCCCATTTCTACCATTTGGCTTCTGTTTCAGTTGTTGGATTACTTTTGAGTGGATGTGTGTAAACTGTGGCTTGCGGGCCATATGCGGCACCCAAGCCAAAATTATGTTGCTTGTGAAGAGCTGCCACTTAAAAAAAATGTTCCGCTTCATACTTCTACAAGAGTTGTCTGAGAATTCAAGAATTTTTTTTTTTTTTTTACAAAAAATACTAAAAAACACAAACTCACTCAGTAACTTGGGGGTTCTCTCCCCTTTAAACTCATGTTTATTTTGATTTACAACTGGAATCTTAAAATTATTTTTTAATGATGTAAAAAAACAATTTTGTTTAAAGCAAAGTAGTTCAGCAGCAGTGACATTGCCAGACTCTTGCCATAAATGAAGTTATATTAAAGTATAAATTCGCAACCTATACTCTTTGGTACAATTAATAGCTTAGTCTAGATGAAGGCCTGAAGGAGGAGTGGAGGCAATTTTTCCTCCCCCCAGCCTGTCAATCAAGTGTTAAACAATAAAATATCATGATTTTGCATTTTACTTCTATGCCAGGTTTTTGCAGTAAAGTCAATTAAAAACTGTTTAGTCATTTAAAGCCACTTTAAAAATGCTTATTGCAAGGCGGGAAAGAGGGGCAAATATGTCAAAAAATAGCATACAAAATTTATGATAAAATTATTAAAAATTGAGGGTTTGCCACTGACTACACATCTGCTTATGTACAAGTTGATGCTTTGTATGTCAAAAACCAGAAGGATCTATCAATTAATTTTCTTTTAAAGATTGCTCCACTAATTCTCATAAATTTTTTTACTGAAACTCTGTGGTAATAAAATGTTTGAACTCTTTAAATTATAAGTTTCCATCGTCCATATAGGTCATAGGTCTGTTTCATTTATGTAGCCAATTCAGACAAAAAAGTTTAACCAAAATAGGCTTTAAACCATTGACTCAACCAGGGCAGGGCTTCATTTATGTAGCCAATTCAGACAAAAAAATTTAACCAAAATAGGCTTAAAACCAGTGACTCAACCAGGGCAGGGCTTCAGCCCCCCTCCCTCAATCAAGTCATTAAAAAAATCTAAGACAAAGTACAAGCATTTAAACGTTGTTTGGACTTGACTTACAGGGCTGAAATGGCTGGGAAATTTAGTTATTTCAAATTACTTTTGAATTTTAGCAATTTAGTTCTTTGAAATGTCTCTAAAAACGTGTGAAATGTGATCCAAATAGCACTAAAATGGATATTTTTTCTGGAAAATCACAAAAATTGCCCAGCAGCTGATGGCTTTGCCCCAAGATCTTTATGGCCTCTGCTGAAATGGGCCTCTACCCATCTGTGATACATTTGAGTAGCACAAGTTTGCTCAGTAATGCTGTTTAAGTGAGACTGTCTTGATTGCGTGCCTCCTCAAAAATACGTTGATTTTGAAAAATAAATTGCAAAATCTTTCAAATGCTGGGGGCTTTGCTCCCAGATCCATAAAACCTTAATCTAAGTAACCAGTATAAACCTCATCTCATTGTAAATTGTTGGCATATATACACCTGATATCAGCCCTTTTCTAATGAAATCGTGGTAGCACCTGCCAGAATCACATTTCACTCAGTATTTAATAAAAAGTTCGGAAAGCGGGCTAATCCAATCATTTCTATTTGGCTAGGCAATTCAAAAGTTTATATACCTCTTCTTTAGGGAGTAGCTTTGAGTTTGATTCTCTGAAATAGCCTGATCACCATAAATGTGAGAGTTTGGTACCCTTTACCAATTGCTTTAAAACCAACAAACAATAAAGATATATTGTGTTTTTCAAACTATATGGCACATCGAAGTATAAGGCGCAGTATCAATAAATGAACTTTATTGCTATTATTTTCTTACATAAGGTGCACTAAATATAATGCAACTTAAAAAGTTCTAAAAATGGTAAAAAAGCTTTAAATAGCTCTGAATTAAATGGTGAAGAAAAAGAGTATAACCTAATCCATGTAAGGTGCTCCTGAGTATAAGGCGCACATGCAGTTTGAATTTTTCGTATTTTAAGTCAGGGATGCGAAAGCAGCAAATTTTTGTGGAAGCGGAAGCTTGAGGTGTAAAGGTACCGCTTCCACTCTGGTCATTCATATCAAACATCAAAAATTTGAATGTGGTACGATTTTTTGTAAAATATATGATGAAAAGTGAATGTTCGGTAGACCATCATTTGGTTCACTTTAAATTTTTAAAAGCTTGTGGTTCCCTTTTATCTGGGGCAGTCCCCATGCCTATCTACTCAAAGATGAACCATGTAGCCACAACCAACTCATTTTTAAAACCACAGATGTTTAAAAATTCTTTATTTTGGTTTTAAAATTTAACCCTTTCCTCAAATATATTTTAAAATAGGACTTTACCCATTTTTTAACCATCGGGCCATACTCATCTAAGTACACAGTATTCACCAATATAAACAAAGTTTCAGCTCCAGCATTTTAATTTCTTTCACTGATGTGATAATGTATTTTTAAAAGCAAACAGAGAGAGCTTCAAATATCTCTTTGACAAAGTTTAATATCGTGCGACTTTTTTTTAAACATGATGCTATAATGCTTGTCTTCTGCTATAAGTATTGTTTGCTGGAAAAATTATTCTAACACGGTACTACTGTGCATAACCGCGTAATTCTTGCAGTATTTTTTATTTTGCTGTCCTAAAAATACTCGTTACTTGCAAAAATTCGGAGCAAACCACAAACAAGTTATAAAAAAAAAATTCTGGAAATGTAGAAGCTTTGCCCCAGGGCTACCTAATTATAGCCAAGTAAAAATTTGTGCTTAACAGTGTAGATGCAATTGAAATAAGTTGTTATCCCAAGCGCTGGAAAATTCTTCCCCCAAACCCCAAATAATTGTTCATTATTTAAAATTTCTGGATGAACGTGTTCAGAGAAATTTGCATTAGCTGAAACGTAACAACATGTGAACTTTTCGCTTTATAGCCACTCCTAATCCAAATTCCTGACAACGCCTATGTGCAGGTCTTGCGATGACAAACCACTGAATATGATAATATAATTAGGTCCTATGTGATGTTTTTACAAACCAGCCAGTTGGTTGAGTGGTAACACATTCGTCTCTGGAGCGGAAGGTCGGAGGTTCAAATCTTAGGTTGGTCAAATCGGACACAGTGTTGCCAGTGCAATATTCTTCGATTGGAGCTGCGTTGCCTTGGCGCAATGACGTGGAGATGAGCTCTGCAGACTTGTTACATGCTTTGGCGTAATACAGTAAGTATAATAAAAGATTTGATTTATGATGTTTTTACAATGAAGGTAACAAAGCTGTTTTATTTTGACTTATTTGAAAAAATTTTTTTCCAAAAACAGTTAGGATCAAAAAATTTTAGGCAAAATTTACGTCATCAAGTGGTGAAAGTGGAAGCGCTAAGGGTAGAAACGGAAGCGATTCAAAAATTGCTGCTTTCACATCCCTGTTTTAAGTTCACCTTATGGTTTGAAAAATATGATTCCGGTCCATAAAAATACATCCTGCTCGGAATGCATTTATTTTTTGTTCCCTGCAACCAGATTTTATGTGCAGTATGGCATGGAGTCTTATCTTGCCAGCCATCTTCCAAGATTATTCTTCAGTGAGAGTCCAGGAAAACAATTTTAAATTGGTACAAGTACTTCCTGTAAAATAAAATCCTACTTTTATGTGGTTCACAACAACTGACTGCATAAACTGACCACGAACAAACTGATTAGACTTAAATACTAAATTAGGCTAATTCAAAACTTCTATTACAATTTTTTATTATCTCAAAATTGACCAATTGTTTATAATGCGTTTTGTGATCAATTGTTAATGTATGGATGCATTATGTCATCTAGTGTTCCCAAAGCCAATTTTTGTCAGCAAATCAGCAAATTGTTGGATCAAAGACAAATAATTTTTGGCAATATAATAAACATATCTTAAGAAAAGTTGACAAATTTGATGAAATATGATTTTTAGTAAAGTTTAATACTGGATTTGCACAAAATTTAGGGCACATAAATATACTATTACAGCTTTGGCACGTTTGTTTCAAGAAAATTTGGGCGCTCTGCGGTTAGAAAAAAAGCTTCGAAGGAAAACTGATGTCAACACAATTACCTGAATTTATGTGTGCCAGCAGAGGTGGGCACTTGCGCCGCAACTATTTTACTTGCAATAGCGCTTGCGCCGCAATTATTTTCAAGCGGTTGCGCTGACACTTGCGCCACAAGTATTTTAGCAATTTTGAGCGCAATTCAAATACGACTAGGAATGATTGTTTTTCAGTCAAATATGATCAAAGTTACGAAAAAACATTGACGAGTTACATGGGCGTAGCCAGGATTTTTGATTGGGGGGAAGGCCAAACTGCAAATCACATGCAATAATGTCATCAAAATTTTTCTAAAAAAGGGACTTGTTGTGGGACAAAGATACCGTAGAATGGAGGATCAGAAGTCGGTGCCCGGGTTGGCATGTAACCTGGGTTTTGCTAAAGAAAAAGGATTGAACCTGAACTTAAAAAGTTTTCCAAAATTGTCTAAATTGGGAGACGTGGTGAGCAAACTAGTTTAATCCAAACGTATCACAGATGGGGGTCTGGCGGCCCACCATTGTGCGATTTTTTGTCATTTTTTTGGAAAAAGAATAGCTATTTTAATGCCATTTACATCACATTTTGCACGTTTTCAGAGCCATTTAAAATAACTAAATTTTTAAGAACTGAAAGCTAATAGAAACAATCAAATTGGTGAGTGTTCTCTTTACTTACAAATCAAGTCAAAAACACGTTTAAAATGTTGAGTTTGGGGGTTAAATTTGTAATTGACTTGACCCAGGTGAGTGAAGCAAGGTACATTGCCTCCTGGAATATTTTTAGCAGTAATCAATCAATCGAATATTTGCCTTGGGATTTTTTGTTTTCGTGAATACTGGTTGTACATTTAAATTGGATGGCAAAAATTTGATTTTAGGGAGCTCAGGCCACCTTGTCGTTAAAATTGATATTAGTCTGTTGTAAACGTATACGCCTACTGTTGTATGTGAAAATGCTTAAAGAAACTGAAACAAACTCTGTTTTGCTGTTTTGGTTTTTATCATTGGAGGCATTTCAATTGGAGGGAGATGGGGCGGTTTTGCCCCCGCTCCTGGCTACGCCTATGACGAGGTAGGTTCGTTAAAGCTTGGTCATGGGAAATTCCATTCGTCTGCTGCTTGCAATACTTGTATTGGATTTACAGCAGGAGTCTTCTTTCTTGCAACGTTTCTCTCAACAATATTTTTTGGCGATTTTTGAAACAAAAAATTCCAATTAAGTTTAAAAAAATGATTGTAAAATCAAATTTTAACAAGAAAAATTGTCTTTGTAGTTGTCTTTTTAGAAATACGCTAGCTGTTTTTAAACAATCGTAAACTTGCTTTGGGCATTAACTGCGTTACTCGAGACAGTCCTTTTTTACCGTAATTCAAAAGCAAAAAACCACAAAAATTATTAATACAACTTTTTTGCTAGTCCCGGAAAACTTGAAAGATATTGCAAACAGGAGTGACAGCATTGGTAAAGCTCTTCTAAGTAATACTGTACTTATATAGATGGTTCAATTTCTTTGAACAAAAAATAGGATGAGTTTTTAGCGTGCTCCATTTGGCAGAGAGTGATGCTAATTGCTCCAGAAGCACAAAATATGTATCGAAGCTTGAAAAGGATTACCTTGAAGAGGCATTAGAAAAAAACAGTGATTCCGAAATGGTTCGCTTCCGAAATTGGTTTGCGTCATTACACACTGTTGAGAACCACTTCTCTGGTATATCAGAATATTAAAGCTTTAACTTGCGCAAGAATAATAAAAAAAAGTTTAGGTGGTAGCGTAATTAGCGTATGATCGTAAAGGTGCAACCATAATGCAGTTGGTCACAAGTAAACTATTAATTGAATTGATCAACAGAGTTAAAAACGCCATTTTTCATTAACTTCGAGATTGTGCACATGAGCCAGTCTTTTAGACCTTTTAGAGATTGTGCAACTGAGCCAGTCTTTTAGACCATTGGGATGCATCTTTTAGACCAGATTATTATTTTCTTGGTCTAGAAATGGTATTACCATTGAAAACTGGTTTCAGAACTGTGACACTGCGCTGGTGCATGCACATTGCTAATGCAAGTAGAATAGAAAAGGGGATTAATACTTGTTAAGCAGGTAATGAAATAAGCATCACTATAAAAACGATTGTGAATGAGCTGCCACCATAACAACATCTCTTTGCTGGAAGCTGTGTTGCTCTAAGCCAGGTTTATTGTTGCGTTACTTTTGACATTCCATGTAGTTAAATTGTTCTTATTTTTAGCAGTAATTATTTTGTTCTTAATTGTTCTTATTTATAGCAGTAATTTTGCTTGAAGGTTGTTCTTATTTTGTTCCTATAATTTGGTTTGTTAATTAAGATTGCAAGTACGAAGCTTTTGGTTTAAATTTTTTTTAATTAACCAGATGTTGTTGGTTCTTTAAGTTTGCGGGATTGTTTTGGGGTTCGATCATGTAGCAGTATGTTTAATTATGCCAGCCCTGCTGATAAGCTTTAGTGTTTTTGGAAATTTTGAAACGAGAACTGAAAGCAAATCAATGGGGACATTGGTAGTATTTAAAGTTAAGACAGTTGTATCAGATAAGAATGATTGACTCCATCCTTCTTGACCCAACTGTTCCAGAGATATTCTACTTGCCTCTTGATTTGCTTATTGGGTTTAAATTTGCCTAGCTTCATGGCCGTTTGGTTTGGGGGACTTTCTGATTGTGT
Source organism: Trididemnum nubilum (assembly GCA_963965965.1). Lineage (NCBI taxonomy): Eukaryota > Metazoa > Chordata > Ascidiacea > Aplousobranchia > Didemnidae > Trididemnum > Trididemnum nubilum. Next base: position 4,386,130 of record OZ014475.1, read on the forward strand.
TGGATTGCATGTTATTTCGAAGCTAGGTTTCTGCCACACTTTTTGAAAACAAGTTTTTATTGCATGAAATACAGCTAACAAGATAAAATAGTAAATTAGGTGCGTATTTTTGCTTACTTAATTGAAGGCCTTCTAAACATCTTCTACGATAATTGTTTAAACATCTTTTAATGTCCCTAGTTGAAGGCAATTTAATAAGTTTTATGTTCATGGGGAGGGGGTCCTGCTTACTGCCAGTCTCGGACTCCTAATGCACTGTTGTTTGGGCTTGAAGGTTTAGTCACTGAGGAGATATTTAGGTGCAGTTACATTAAATGCTACGGCTAGTTTTCGATTTTTTATTAGTTTATTAATTTTTGCCACGTGTTCTTGCTGTGTTGATATGGTAAAGTTTTGGCATTCTGGAGCAAAAATGCATAGTTGGATTATTTTTCAATAATAAGGATTGCATTTTCGTTTGTTTTTGTTTCAGTTCCTAGCAATAATTTAAAGAGGTTACTAGCAATAATTTAAATAGGGTGAGGCATCCAGCTAAAGTAATGTGCAAAACGTACAAATTATCCAAAACATCATTTTCTTCAGATTAAATTTTAACTTTCTATAAGTTATCATAGTAGAAATATTTTAAATTTTAAGAGATTTCTTATTCTCCAACTGCGTTGCCAGTTAAAGTTTTATCGTTTCTAAATTGGTGTTTAAGGTATCTTTCACATTGATATGAAAGCTCCTGAATGCAAGGCTTCAGCAATATCTGCAATCACCCTGAATTAGTATTTATTACAGAAATTTTTTTACAAGTTATGTAGGATATCCCAATTTCTAGGAAATTAGATTTTAAGTGGCAGCACAGTAGAAGAAATTTGACTTTGAAAGGAAATGTTTCAGAAAGGTTAAATTGTGGAAAGCTAAAGTTTGATTAAGGTATGTTTTGAATCAGGGGTGCCCAAAAGTTTTGCGGAGCGAAGTGCATTACACTTCTCTGAGCTTAAGCGGGCCACGCAGTCAGTGCTGCACCGAATTCGATGTACTTTTCGATCGGAGAAATCGGTTTTCATTAACATTTGAGATAATTTTTAGTGAAATTTAGGTGAAGACTAAAAAAATAAGTTTTTACCGAATTCGAAGTGCCTTTAGGTCGGAGAAATCGGTTTTCATTGAGATTTAGGAATTTTCTGCAAAAATTTTGGTGAAGACCATAAAATTAAAGTCCTCACCTTTGGCGGCAGGAAATCTTGAGACCAGTCGCGGGCAGCAAAAACTTGTTATGTGGCGCGCAATAAGCACTTTGGACCTCTCTGTTTTGAATGATTCTTGATCTTTTGCGCATAACCTTTGGTGGATGTTTTACCCCCTTTAATTAGTCAGCTTATAAGTGCTTTCAATATACGAGTAACCGAAGCGTTACGTTTTCAGTTGATATTCAGTAACCATACACATGTAAAATAGAATATTATTGTATTCGGTATAAAAACTGAAGCACATATTAATAGTTTTGCCTCTTCATGTCGCTCCAGAATTATATGATTGCAGTGGAGTAACATGCTTGCCAAGGGGCATTCGAGTCAAGTTTTTCAAATGCAGAACAAAATGTTAGGGAAAGCCTAGAATGCATTCTCACCAAATTTGAACTTTCTACGTCTTGTCGTTTCAAAATGTTGCAGTTTAAAATTAACAATTTTCCTCTTACTTCAGTGTTGCCATTTTGTCAGTATTGCGACGAAGGTTAATGACAGAAGACAGAAGAGGATGCATGTTATCGAATGAAATGGCGAGGCGTGGTAGAGACAATGACCATACGAAATCCAGCCAACTTCGTCGACGGGAATAACACCGGATCCAAAATGAGATGATGATGATTTAACAGAAGATTAACTTTTGAAAAGTTGGTTTGAGTTTGCTTGAAAAGCAGCTAATGTACAATTCTAACTCTTTGCTTTGTTTTGACAACAACACTACCGAAAAGTCTTATTGAGAGTTGCAAACATGTTGTAAGTAACTTTTTGAAATTTTGTTTGTAGTTGGCAACACTGACAAACATATCTCGAGAACGAAAGGTCATAGAGAGCTCAAATTTGGTAAGTTAGTCTTTAGTTTTAGAGAAAATCGAGCAAAATTTGTTTCAACCGGAATGTCCTTTTAACAGTATTCATAGTTCTATTTTGGTATCGATTAAAAATAAATAAGAATCAAAGTCGAACAAGAGCTTTCCATTTATTCATATCATCGACGAAGTTCCCATTTAGCCGATATTTGTCAGCAGTTCAGCTGTTTTGGCAATGTAATATAAGATCACAGCAAATAAATTTTGGCAATATAACAAAACAAACTGTATTAAAAAAAAATCGACAAATTTATTAAGTATGATCTTAGGTATTTTTATTCCTGGGTTGGAACAAAATTTAAAATACATTATTGTAATTTTACAACTTTAGGCGCAATTAATTCAAGAAAAATTTTTGGTGCTAGCCTTCCAGCAGTTTAGTCATAAAACTAGAGAGAACACTGACCACAAATATTAATGGGGCATTCAGGTCGAAAAAGTTTTTGTTCGGTTTTCTGTCGAAAAATTTTGACGGATCTGAAGTTAACTTCACCAAATTTGAGTTTTCTACGACTTTCCGTTTTTGGGATATATCTGCTTAGATTTTCCCTCCGAAAGGCTTTTTCCTCTTGAGACATTTTGCCAGGGTTGTCAGATAGAAATAAAAAGTGAAAGAGTCATTGCATGTACCTAACACTTATATTTTGCGGCAGAGTTGTTGTCAAGACGGAGTGAAGAGTCAAAAATATAACTTACCTGTTTTTCAAGAAAAAAGAAATCCAGGTTTCCAAAAGTTAATCTGTCATAATACTGACAAAATAAGAGGAAAGTTGCTGATTTTGAACTGTAAGATTTTGAAAACAGGCTGGTGTAGAAAGTTGAAATTTCATGAACATGCTCCAATATTTTGGTCAACTGAGCCTCCTATTAGCCCACCTAGATTGCGCCCCTGATTGTTAGTAAACAAACATCCGTAATAGTCACTCTTTGAACCCGCATTGGAATCGAAGTGTGTCTTGTCAATTTTCAGTGCAACGAGGGCAAATGCGTTGGTCAAATAGCTTGCGTAAATTTCTGAAATGGAAAACCAACTAAATCAATTAAGCTGAGATTTTGCAATCAGAAAACGTATATAACCATTCCGTGATTTTTATCAACAAATCTTTAGTTTTACAGAGCACATGGCGGTTCATTTTTTTATTTTCATTTCAGATAAGTTTTAGTTTCATTGAAGATAAGTAGCCTAAAGCACTATGAGCTCTTCCAGGTGGAAGTTTGATCCAAATTAATATTTCTGTCGTAGTGTTGGGCTGATTTGTAACTTATTTTAATGTTGGCTTTCGGTTGGTTCGGAATGAAGCGAAGCAATGTCAGTCCTGCTGATGAGATTTGGAATAAAGCGAAGCTCAAGACGAGGGCAGTGCTTTTAAGAAAGCTTGAAGTAGGGTGGCTCAACCTTTGATATCTGTCCCAGCACCCCTAACAGAAACGCCAAGAAAAAGAGACATTGAGGGAGAGTACTATCAAGTTAAAATCACTTCATTTTTTAAGCGGTTGCTAATATTCTTGGCCATGGCCAAAACGTATTTAATGATGCGTGCTAAAGTTTTCAATCAAGATTATTAGGTTAAAGGCTTATTTGAAATGATAGTTTGAAGTTTGTGAGTATAATTGCAGCTATTGAAACGTCATACAGGAAGCACGACATTCGCGTTCTTTGTGTCTAGAAATAACTGACGCGACTCATAATTAAATCATTGAGAATTTTTTTGAGTACTGGTACTTGGTTAGAATGGCTGCTTAGTTGTTTTTGCTGTGGGATTCTCGAGCTGTACCGTTTGTTATCTTTCAGGTTATCTAAACAAGTAGCTTAACTTGGCTAAGTTGCTTGTCCGACTAAACCAGTACGGTACCAAAAAGTTATTTTCGACTCCATCAACAACAATTGGCACTTATATAATATCGCATAGACACATCTTGTCAATTTTGTTATGTACCACATACCATATCAGAATAAAGTCAAATTTTTTAAGCGCATTTGCACTTGAAGTATTTTCAAATTTATGCTTTTTTAGTTTTATCTGGCTCTGCCATTCAGAAAGATAATTGATTCAACTGATTGATATAAGAGACCCAAATCGTTAAAAGCCAAAACAAATTGTGAACAATGAGACTTATGCCCAGTTCAAAAGATTCTGATTATGTTGGTCTTTTTGTCATTGAGCAAATGGCAGTTCTTAAGCAGCAAAGTTAGTCCGAAAATTTGTAAAAAAAGGTTTCCGATTAGCTTTCTAGCAATAGACAATTTTGTATTTCTCTTACTTGAATCAACCCAATTGAATATACTGTTTACGTACGTGCATGAAATTGGTCCTAATTGCGTATTTATTTACGTGCTACGTGGAAATTTTTGAAGACTTTTGCAAATTATAATATATCGCTTATTGAACTTGAACTGCTACTTGTTGTTTTTCGTGTTGCTAGGTCACCGCGCGGTTGTTTTTGGTTAGGAACCGATGATGACCTGGCAACATTATTTGCTTTAAAATTCAGCTTTTGCATTTGCAGGTTGTCCAGTACTTTTTTTTTCTGCATTCATTTCTTTTAAACCGCAGTCACTTTTTTTTTAGTTTTTTTATGCGAAAATTTTACTGTTTTTGATTCGATGTGGTTCGTGATTGTTGCGAAAATTTCCAAGAAGTTTAACTGGAAACTTAGACTACCTAAATGCAAGTGAAGACCAAAAAATGTGTCCATTGTACCCAGCTTTCTCCAAGACCGAGAAGGTTTTCTGGAAGTTCAGTTGCTTTGAACCTTAATTGCTGAAGTGACGCATTTTAAAAATTTTTCTTCCTCAAATCATGTCATTTTTTTAATAGCAAATTCATGTCAATTTTTTCATCTTATGTGGTTGGATGTGCACTGGACAGCCTGCATTTAATTTCCAAGCAATCTGTATCTATATTAAATTATGTGTTTTCTATTAATATTTTGTTGAACTATTGGTATATTGGGGTCGTGTTGTTTAAGCTTCTTGTGGTGAGATAAAAGCTTGTTTCACCCCACGAGTTTCAATGAAGTAAAACCGTTTTTTGGATTCCTTTTCATCTCTACGTTGAGATTTACAACAAATACCAAGCGTTCCATAATTTCATGGTGAAATTTGTTGAGATTTGCTCATTTAATAAATAGATATGTTGATTTGGTGCTTAGTAGGTACAAGCATTTATTATATCTATCAGCCCGAATTTGCCTTTTCCTGATATTGTCGTTGTCGAGAACTAGGAGAGGTTCTACTGACAGCATATTTAGTTTGTTCTAACATTTATGTCCAGAAAAAGATCATGAAAAACGTTTGTCTGAATCAGTGCAATCAAGGTTATCAGATCCATCTAGAAGAGATTACTCGAGCAGAACAAACGAGCGGTGAGGCATTGCTATTTGTGAGTTCATTGCTAATTTTGTATTCAGTATTTCTCATATTTGGGTGTAGTGCAAGTTTACTTTGCCAAGTTTGTAACGTTAAGTTGATGTAGGCCATCCTGTATTTCTTGCCAAGATTTCGTTCATATTAATGGCTGTGGATGATGTTGAGCTGCGACAGCCTAAGATTTTTAAATTCTCTTGAAATCTCAAAAAATTGTTTTAAAAGCTTGTGCAATGGAGCAAGCCTTCTTTAGACCAGAGATATTTGCTGTCATATGGTGGGCTACAAAATGATATTAATTACGGTATATTTTTTTGGTAGCAACGCTTAATTGCGAATTGCTACAAAATTTCTTGACATACAAACACTATAATCTGTGTATTCAGATCTCGTCCTACAGAAAGTCGATCAAGTAGAGACCAATATCCCAGTTACAAATCACATTCCGAAAGGTGGGTCAGAATTTTTAGTGTTTTCAGTTTTAAATCATGTCGAGCAAATAAAGATGCTTTAATTCAAAGTTGTTTGCTTTTGATGTTACTTTTGGCTTTGCATGCATTAACGTGAATTAACTTTAACCTGTGGATTAACAAAACTTACAGGTAAAAGTAATGGACAAATGGCCAGCTATTTGCAATAAATATGAAATAATTTGATAATTAAGTATCTTAATGCAAAATTCAATTTACTTTTATACTGATATGCTTGAGACTTCGTTCGTGGACTCCTCGTTTATTATTTAACGTTGGTATGACTGGTGTTTGAATTGCTCGTAGTTTTGTTGATATACTTGCTTTATATTTCTTTGCAGGGATTATTCCTCCGGCCGGGATCGAACCCGGGGATCTGGCTCTTATAGTAGCCGACCACAACCCTACAAACCTCAGTCAGACAGAGTGTCTTCCTATCCTTCCAAATCAAGAGACGAAAAATCGTATGGTAGAAGTAGAGGACCTCTTCTACACAGAGAAGAAGGTATGTTTGCTCTTGTTCTGTTTTAGGTTTAGTTTTGCTTTTAATACCTTTTAAAGAATACCACTTACTAGCATCGAATTGTTCAGGTTCTCGGAAACAACCTCTCATTAGGAGACAATACGATGATCATGACAAATCAAGGACACGTGATCAATCACGTGAAGACAAGTTTCACCATGAACGAGCACCGGTTTCAGTGGCCAGCAGTATCCAGCCCCACAGAAAACGAAAAGAACGTAAGTCGTTTCGGAACAGCTTCAGTGGAATTACTTAATGTGCACATTGGACAAGTACAGTCTTATGATACGGCTTGACTGCGGGTCCACAACAACTGACCGTGAACATAACGTTGGTTCACGCCAACGAACAGCTGTCAGTTTTTGGTGGTTAATTGACTTGGTTCGTTGACTTGCTGCATTTTAAATAATCGCGTAAATCAATCGTTATGGATTAGTTGTAAACCTGTTATAACTGTCAAGGCCAATTAATCTGCATGTTTTATTCGTTAAAATGCAACGCAATAGTGCTGGTTACATGTACTGTAGATATGTGGAAAACAATTCTAAAAAAAAACAAATTTTGGTTCAGACACTAAGCAATTATGCATCGAGTCTAAAAGATATGCTACTGAAACATTATCTTCCGTCTCGATTTTTGGTTGGGTCAATCCGAAGACCATGAAAAGTGGTATTCGCAGTTTCCCTGCTTGACGTTCCATTGTGAAGCTGTCATAGTGTGGTACTGTGATAAATAGGTGGGCCAGTGGCAGTTTGACTCGAGATCGTAAGGCCCTCGAGTCGGGCCTTCTCTTGTTTTCTTGTTAAAAAATGCGGTTATGCCGTTGTGCATCAAGTATTCGTTACTTGCATGTTTTGTAATCGTAATTTAAACTTTTAATCATGAAAATTACAGCCAATGTAATTGAGATAACCAGTTTGAAATCAATCATCAATCACATTGGCTTTAATTTTTATAAATGACATATCAGCCTCCTTACAACTGTACCGTTGCCATAATTTAAAACTTTTTTTGCAGACGAGTCTGTTAAGGAATCGAACGGGCACCGAGCTGCCGAACGTGAAGCGCAATACCACAGGAGATCGAAAATTACCCGAGTTATCACCAACGATATTGCCACTGAAGTTGTCACCAGCGAAGATTCGTCAGGTATCGGAACTTAATATCTAAAGTATACACCGATGGTACGCCTGTTACTTCCTTGGGCTATTTCCCTTCCATCTTATTGTCCAGTGTCCACGCCCTTACATGTATGTTGGGTTTTACTTATGTCCGATTGTCCGGCCCTCCGGAGTATATTTGGCGGTATGCTGCTGCGTAGGAATCTACTTGATAATTTAAGCGTTAAAATTGGAAAAGTATATATATGTTTAATAGCTTTTAGTTAGTAGAAAAACCTAAATCTTAAAATGTGCAATTTGGGGTTGCTGTGGTAGAATGTCCAAGTTCACTTCCTTTTAAAATCTAGCAATAAAAGTGTTCTACACTGTTTTAGCTTTTTTCGACGTATAGAAAATTGGATTTGAAAATAAATGATAAAATGGGACAAAATAAATGCCTGTTTAATCTAATCTTGAAATTGTAAAACATAGCCTTAGGCAAATTTAGTTATAGTAATTATCGCAATGTTCAGTTTGCCTTTCAATCTTAACAATATTTTATTTGTCCAGGAAATATTTTAGATAATCGAATGCAGTGTTACCATAATTATTTTTAGAATCGTCGGACTCGCCAGAAAGTGAAAGTGAAGAAGAAGTTGAAGTAAAAAAATCCAAGCGAAAGAAGGAACACAAAAAGCACAAAAAACAAATAGTTAGTTTGATTTTTTAGTTGGTTTGATTTTTTACTAACAACATTGATCCACTCATAAACCCATTTTCGTAAATCTGCAAAAAAAAACCCGAGCAAGAAAATTTAAATGAATCGCCAGGTCATGCATGTTTTTATGGAATTTGTAAAAGGGTGAAGACCGGCACCCCTACCTTTTTCATTCCACACATTTGGATTCCTGAGAGGCACGTTCCAACTGCACGGAGGTCTACAACGCTATTGTTTTCCTTATTCCTTCTCTTTTTACTCCTAAACGGATGTGGATTCGTCCAAAGGATAGCGCTACCGTCGCTTTTTCGAGACAGGAGGATTAAGATGCATTCGATCTTTGATTATTATGAGTCTTTATTGAATCATTTTATTGTTCAGATTGAAGAGCGCGTTTCTGAAGAAGCTAGATCAAGCTCAGAAGAAGAAGAAGAAATATCCTCCTCAGAAGCGGAGGAAAGCGATGAATCGGGCGCCTCCAACATGCAGTTGTCCGCCAGCGAGGATGACGAAAGCGATGACGTCGACGACGCCGAAGACGTCATCGATTCGGATGCGGAAAGCGACGATAAAGACGACGAGGGTTTGTTAGAAATGTGTTAGCGAGCAGCTGTTCGACATACGAAGCTTACTAAATTAATTGAGTTTTACGATCATGAATTAGCTAGCGCAAAGTTTTTCCAAATTTAAATTCGCGGATTGCTGTTGTAGATTTTGCTGATTGATTATTATTATTATTATTATTGTTTGTTCATTGAATACTAGTGCATACTGCGTACCTGTGCAAAGCGCAGTTTCATAGTCATCTCCATGGATTTAAGGCAAAGGTTTTTGCGTAGTTTTATGGAAATTTAACGAAGTGAAGTCCAACAGCAGTTGAAATAATGTACTGGTAGCCAGGGTTGGAAAAATTATTTATTTTTGCTTCAATTACAAATACAATTACAATGAAAAGATTCTCTAAACACTGCAACCAATTCACTTGCATACGAAGCCTCCAGTTTTGCTTATGTCAACACTGCGGATTTGTTTTGTATTCCTATACTAGACCTATCAAAGTCCATTTCTCTCTATCCTTGTTCTTCCATCAATCTTTGTTTAACTTTAATTTTTGCAATACATAATCTCGTTTGTAAGCAATTGTCAAGTATGTTATTGAATTCATATCGCTTCCAGCAACATTGTGGTGTTAGCTAAACCGTGGTATTATACCGCAATTATTTGTGCAGAACGAAATAAATTTTAACACTATTAAAAATTGTAGAAAAGTTGAAATTGTGTACGTTACAGCTTCAAGTTACGACTATTATTTAACACTATTTTAACTTTTACCAATAATATCACATATTTAGCATGATCATACAAAATAGAACCATTAGTGTCGTTTTGACATGCACACAAGGGCAAACAAGTAAAAAAGCACACAAAATGTTAAATCTTAATATCACAAATAGCATTAAAGTTACAATAGTTACTTACCACCGGTTACAGTCACATCTGACGTTATAGGCCAATTCTATGCCTGGCTATTTTTTGGCTTAGAGTTAGTGTGGAAGCTATGATTAGAGTAGGTGCTAAGTTTAGGTTATGAATATGATTAACCCTATCTCTAAAACTAACTCTAACTATCCCTAACCTACGTTGATGTTCGGTTTGGGACGTCAGATGTGATTGCAACCGGTAGAAAATATCGATATCGATTTGCAACCAGAGGAAAATTGATATTGTTCAAACACATTTTGTTATCATCTATCTTAGTAAATAATAGAGTAATTGCATAGGTGGGCGCAAGTCCGTTAATCCGTTAAAAAGTTTTTTCATGTTAACCGACTAAATTAACTTCCATTAAGTTCTGTTAACTTCCGTTAAGGTTTTAGTCGTTAATATCTTGCACCATTCATTCATCGTACCGGTATAAACCAGTTTGCACTGGTAGCGCATGTTGCGTATTAGCACGAGTTTTAAACAAGAGAGCGAAGAAAGAAGCTCTTTTTTGTGGCAAATAATAACCTGCAGCCTCATAGGTCTATTAATTATCGCTGTTCACAATTTTCAAAGATTTTCCGATCGCAGCTTCGTTAGTGCATTTGAACTTATGTTTATCTTGAAATTAGATTAGACTGTAAAATTAGATTAGACTGTAACTTCCAAAACACAAAAAGACCACCATAGCGATAAATATTTCCTTACAATCAACTCAACAGCGTCAATATGTGTTCTAGAAGCGAGTGAATAAAACGAAATGTAAATTACACGAAAAATGTTAACGAATTAACGGACTTTATTAACTTCCGTTAATTAAAGCTGAAAATAACGGATTAACGTTAACGGAGGTGAGAACTTTGTTAACGGACCAGTGGTTAACGAAGCTAACGTTTTGCATTAACTTGCCCAGCTATGAGTAATTGTAATTCAAAATAGGCAGAAAATTTTTCAATTACAATTATCGACTTGTGAAAATTTTCAATTACAATTGCAGCAAAATCGTGTGATTAATTACAATTTTGTCAATTGCAATTATAATTCTTCCAAGCCTGCTGGTAGCTAGTTGCCTCACCTCTACATTATATCAATCTCGTAATACCTTGATTTTGGGCTTCAAAACTTTAATGTGACATACAATGCACGAATCCTGCAAGATAAGACCTTTCTTCAGAGGTGGCAAAATTTTGATCTTGACAACTTGCTCCTAGTAAAACTCATATCAAAGAGCTTTTTACCGGCCCAACGGTGTGCACTTTTACTCGTTTGGACGTTGGCTAAAAACCTTTGGCCACCTTTTAACTCTGGACGATACCAAAATACCTTATTTCAACTATGTTAAATATCTACAGTCCGTATGGATCCCCGGTTAAACTTTTCAGCAAATATCGAGAAAGAATTTAAAGATCCATTGGCATTATTTTGAAACAAATATTTTCTCCCATCCTCCGGTCTTAAACTTTACTATGCTTTTGTTCACCCCCAACTACTCGATCGACGTATCGTCTGGGGATCCACCTATTCGACTTGCTTGAAAATTTTTCCATTCTTCAAAACAATGCCTTTAGGTTCCTCGGACGGAAAATCTATCTAGACCATGTTGCTTCTTTTTATTCAGCTCTCAGATTAATAGAGCTTTTCGACTTTTTTAAATGTGAAATCGTGGTAATCATATTTCGTCATTTTTGAAATAACCTTCCTCCCATAATCTCATCTATTCACCAAAACAATGAAATTTCGTTAAGAGTTACTTGAGTATCAAATGATCTAAACACTACACTTAACATATCTCGATACCGTACAGCCAGGCTACATAGATGCATAAAATATCAAGGAATAAAAACTTGGAACGATAATTCAACTGAAATAAAAAAAATTATCGTTTAATGACATTAAACGTCATTTAAAAAACAATTTATTGAACCAATATTAGTTTTTTTGAATAGTCGCTTTCGTACATGTCACCATATTCTATGAATATTATGCTAATTTTCTAAATCGCTTGACTTGAAGACCGAAAGTTCCATTCGCAGTCTTTCCTAGCCGTTAGTTTTTGTTAATATTTTTTTCGCTTCGTGTGTGTGTATGCGAAAAAAAATCTTAAATTGAAATCAATTCAACTTCTATGGTTACCTCGCTTTGATTTACTAAACTGCGTGACTTTCAGATTTCGATGTGATTCATGACGACGATGCTGAATATGAAAGGCAGGATAGCGAAGATGAGCTGAACCGGACGTTAGATTCCGATATTGGAGAAGATATCGAATTTCCCGAACACAGCCCTGGTAAGTGAACGGGAGTACGAGAAGTTGTAGAATGTGTTTCAGTTTATGTTTGTTGAATGTTAGATATAAAGACGATTATGCAATTTGAGTACAGACCCTGTGTGTGGCGTTCTCGCGGACATTCTAGCCAGGACCGACCGACCTTTTATACTTCGTTATCAACTTTTCCACAACTTCATGATATGATCTGATCTTGTTCTGTGCAAGATATTTGTTGAATTTCGTTTTTGTTTTTTTTTTCTTTATATTTAGTGGGTTATTTATACATTTTTCTTTCGGTGATGCCATGTCTCCAACGCCATTGAAACAGACAGCTCGTAGTGTATTTTTGTAGTTAATACGGAAAACTTGTCCGCAAATGGTCAAGGTAATGCAGAAAACTGAAAGGTTGGCCATTATCCAACCCTTTCAGACAATGGGATGTGAAAAATGCTTTATTAGAACCAGCAGTTTACAGAACTTCCGAAAAATTGATCGGGTTTTCATTTGCGGTTTTGTATTACCGTTTGAGTTCAAAAATAAATCCCTTGACAAGAGTTTATATTTGGTGCTGAATGATTTTTTATTTTTATTTAAAATGATGTTAATTTTGTACAACTTTTCTCCAATTATTTGTCATTAGTGATTTCCTCGATTATGCAATGATTGAAGTTGCTTAGTACAGCAAAATTATAATGAATTAGTGTAGATCTATATAATAGAAGACAGTTAAAGGCTGCTGTTTAAGAATAGTTTGCAGAAAGTGTTCTAGTTTTTAGTTTTATAGTCGATTAAAAATAGCAAATCCAAATTGTTTGCCTCACGTTGGAACTACGCAGCGGTTGTAATTTATCACATCTTAATTTAAATCTTTTCAGAATTGTTAAAACTTAAATCTTCCGCCAGCAAATGACATTTAAATTGGTTTCCGTTTACAGGACACTAATATGCAGTAAAAAGCTGCCTGAAAATGAGAATTATTCCCAAAATCTTGGAATTATCTCGAATTGCACTAACGTTACACAACTAGCGGTGCCCCAAATCTAGTGTGTTTTATGATGTCATACTGTCCTACTGTTTTGCACTTGTTCGTTTATTTTCGTTTCAGAACTCGACGGGCTTCAAGGATCCGCCATCTTTGTTCCGCCCTGGATTCAAGAAAGCTGCTCTGTTTTTAATTGTGTTTTATTACCTAAAACTTAGCATATGTTTTTATCTTTCTCTCACTTTAGAGCCAGAAACAAAGTTACCTTATTATTACCCGGCCCTGCAGGGGTGCAGGAGTGTGGATGAGTTCATGTGCCTAAATAGAATCGAGGAGGGCACGTACGGGGTCGTATACCGTGCCAGAAACAAGATCACAGGTTAGTGGTGCTTTTGTTTTACCTTATCACAGCTTCGTAGAACTGATTTTCTTGCAGAGCTTGGGTATTGGGAGCTGCACAGCATCTTTGACCGCTCAACTGCACGTCGCCATTGTCCATTTTTTGGGGGCATTGGAGCACTTTAATTCCTAATTGACGTTCATAGCTTATAGTGCTTTTAACAAGAATCGAACCTAATCTTACTATCAGTGGAATTTAAAAAAAATTAGAAATACTGTAGTGTGACCTTGGTTGCGCGCTTTGATAAATGAAGAAGCTCGGGTTTAGGTCTTGCTTTTTTTATTGACAAAATCTATCAACAGCTAAGTGTGAAATATCGTTTTTTTGTCTATTCCATCTAAAAACAGTTGCATAATCATATCAACATCCTACTAAGCAAGTTTTGTCCAGTGTATCTGTAGAATTAGTGATTAATTCTATACCTGTGGATATTACATAGATATACGTTGGTAGCATGAACTCTTCGAGTTATTGTGTAGCATTAATTACGCTTTCTTTGAAGCATGTCTTTTGCTCGTTTAGATGAAGTGGTAGCACTGAAGAGGTTGAAGATGGAGAAAGAACGCGAAGGTTTCCCGATCACGTCACTGCGTGAAGTTTCAACCTTATTGAAAGCTCATCACCCAAACATCGTGAGGGTGCAGGTGAGTTTCGACATATTTTTGCAACTTACTTCAAGGTCGAAGGTTTGAAAGTCGAAAATAAACGAACCACGTTATGAGTTACACCACATGTCTGTTGTAATAGCTTACCTACAAAAACATTAATGTAGTACAACTGTTGTTTAGTTTATCGGATTCTCCGAACCGTAGCGTAGCAATACCAGTTGATTTTTGTGTAGCAATGCTAATATTTTGCTTGGCAACTCTAAATTTTTGCTACAGCTACCCAGAGTTATTGGAAACCCTGAAATTGTTTTCATTTGCAGGAGATTGTGGTGGGGTCAAATGTGGACAAGATCTACATCGTGATGGACTACGTTGAACATGACCTTAAAAGTTTGATGGAAACCATGAAGCAGCCATTCCTCGTTGGTAAGATGGGATGAAAAACTTGCAAAAAAACAATCAAATTTTGTAGAACAGAAAGTGAAGTTTTCGACTAATTTAAATAGCGATTCTTTTTTACGCTTTGCTGTTAACGTAATTATAAATAAATTCCAAGTTGGACTAGTTGCCGTGGTTTAGCAGATAGAAATTGCTAGCGCTTTATTGTCTACTAGGAAGCTCTGGAAACGTGGACTGGATATATTATTGATAAATAATAAGGCGCTTTCCTTGTTGTAGCGTTTTTTTTTTTTATAGGCTTGCTTTTTATTCACTGGTTGTGCTACTTGCCTATCTTCTGGTGCAGCATGAACAATTAGACATAGAGATATTGGTTAAAATTATGCTGTAGTCCAGTGCTAGTTGAAGAAGGCTAAAAGCTCATGTGATACAGTATCTTTCTTGCGTCACACTTATTTCCTAAAGAACAGTCAATCCATCACGAAAGTTTAGCTTCACGAAAAAGTTGCTTGCTAAATAAAAGGCAGTTCTGCGGTGGTATGATCAGACAAACGCAGAGTACTTGTTCATAGTCATGAATGAATGAAGGAAGCTTCGTTTGATTATATCGGCTAACCTGATGATGCCGATTTCTTTTTAGGGGAAGTCAAAACGTTGCTCATACAGCTGCTTCGTGGCGTCCATCACCTGCACGACAACTGGATACTGCATCGAGATCTGAAGACCTCAAACCTCCTGCTCAGTCATAAAGGAATATTGAAAATCGGTTAGGATTTTGATTTGCAGAATTTTTGTCGTTTACAATACGTGTTTAATTGTTTATTTTAGTTCATATATTTAGACATATAAAAACTGATAGATTACATTGATAGTTAAATTAACATTGATAGATAGAAAAAGACTTCATTACACCCGACTCGTCACATGTAACTAGTCAACTCGTTCAAACCAGCACTTGCATGTGACGAGTATTGTGCTAGGATACACGCTCTGGCAGCTGCTATCGAGCGTTTTTTGGAATCAGTTAAATGCCAACTCCATCCGTTATGAAACTGAACGATCCGCGCACTTTTTATTGCAATGACTACTTCGTGGTTGGAGTAATTCACACCTGCTTAAGAGTTTCGAGTGATCCAATGTTTCAGTGGATATCTTCGAATTCTTGACCACTGAATTTGCTGCTTGTTTGAAGCCACCAAGCAGATATAATCATCGTAAAGCGTCTTATCCAAAGACACAACAACGTCATCAGGGTGGGGGTAGAACCCACATCAAGCGATCAAGGTCGTCGTAAAAACGACGCCTTTACCCTCTCGGCCAGGATGCCAACTTGGAAGATGTAATATCTAACATTAAACTTTCTTATGCAGGTGACTTCGGCTTGGCGCGTGAGTACGGCTCCCCTCTCAAACCGTACACCCCGATAGTGGTGACTCTCTGGTATCGGTCCCCTGAGTTACTGCTTGGTGCAAAGGTAGGCGATGCTGGGAACTTTTTCTCGCTTCTTTGTTCTGTTCGCTCTTACTGCAATGACCTGGTGCAGCCATTGGTGGGTTTTCCCGCCCCATTGGTCTTTGTTTTAGTTGTTTATCAGTAGCTTAAGCTGACCCACGTATTAGATGAAAATGGATGTCTCAGCCTTACGGAGACATTCAAAAGAACCCCTAAAAAGCACTCTACGTTAGCTTGTTAAGATTGATGCAGAGACCCTGGTTCAGACACGTTGATGAGTGAAACTACGCAGCAAGCAAAGCAATGGTACGAGATTAATATTTGCCACATAGTCGCGGAATTATTCGGGCATAATTACTCAAAAAGGTATAATATATAACCAGGAATTTAGAAGCGGAAGCGTGGAAGCGGCAACTTTTCGTGGAAGCGGAAGCTGGAAGCGGTAAAAGGGTACCACTTCCACTTTGGCTATTCATATCGAACGTCCAAAACTTGAATGTGTACAATTGTTTGTGAAATTTATTACGAAAAGTGAATGTTCGATCGATCATCATTTGCAAAGACAAATTTTTAAAGGCCTGTGTTTCACTTAGATCCGGGGCAGCCCCCTTTCCTATCAATTCAAACATGAACCATGTCTCCAACCAACTCGTTGTTAAAACTACAAGGGTTCAAAAAGTTTTATTTCAGTCCAAAAATTTAATCAGTCTCTCAAAAATTTAATCAGTCTCTCAAAAATATTTTTAAGGTAGGCTTTACCCATTTTTTAAACACATGGGGCCATGCTCGTGTGAAACACAGTATTTACCAACATGAACAAAGTATTCAGTTCCAACATTTTAATTTCTTTTACCGCGATAATGTATTCAAGAAAAGTAAACAGAGAAGAGCATCATAACATCTTTCAAAGTGTAATATTTTATGACTTTTAAACATGATGTTATAATTTTTGTCTCAATTATTGCTATTAGTACCGTTTGCTCCCAGAAGTATTCCAATATGGTACTAGTTTGCATAACCGCATAATTCTTGCAATGTTATTTTACTCGTATTTTCCTGTCCCAAAAAATAACGTTGTTAGCAAAACTTTGGAGCAAACCACATACACTTTCAAGTTATTTAAAAATAATTCTGCGAATGTAGAAGCTTCACCCCGCCACGACTACCTAATTATGGCTGAGTGAAGACTTGCGCTTAACACTGCAGATGCAATTGAAATTAAGTCATTATCTTCATTTCCCAGCTCTTGAAAATCCGTTACCAGATCCTAAATAATCGCTCATTATTTTAAACTTGTTGAACGAGTTCAGAGAAATTCGCATCAGCTGAAATCTAACCACTTTGTGATTGAACTTTTCATTTCAGGGCCGGTCCAATTCTGAATTCCTGACTACGCCCATGCGCAGATCCTTGCGATCGCAAACCACTGAATACAATTTCATAATTTGGTTCTATATGATGTTTTTAAGATGGTGATAACAAAGCTGTTTTATTTCGACTTATTTGGAAAAATTCCTGCCAAAAAATTTTAGGATCAAAAAATTTAAACAAAAATTACATCATTAAATGGTAGAAGCGAAAGCGCTAAGGGTGGAAGCGGAAGCGATTCAAAAATTGCCGCTTCCACATCGTCGATTATAAGGAGTTGGTGAGGTGTTACCTGCGCTTCCGGTGCAGCGGGAGCATGTTGTCGGCAGGACACTGTGCTCGATTTCTCCCCGAGATCGAAACCTCACGCTGCTCATGCTCAGTAGCAAACGTGTTCAATAATTGTTCTTCGCCATTTGTACTTTGTCTTAAATGGTCAAACGCCATCGCCAATCAGATACATAGTAATCACTAATTAATAATTGTATGGTTGCATAATACTTCACCTCTGCTATAGACAATAGCTATGCTACTCACTATATATATCGTACTATTCTCAAACAAGTTAGTTTTTTTTATAGTGTACTGTATACTCTCAACTTATGGCAATCTAGGGAAAAATTCTATCTGCTCGTAGCATGGTACAAATTATAAGGTTTGTAATTAGAAAACAAACTTCTATTTTCTGTACAGTGCAACAGTGATATATTCGAAGATTATAATAAGAGTGATTCTAATTAGCTTAAAACCTTAAATTTTCGAAAGCATGTCAAATTTAAAGTCGACTATATTTTATTATTTGGTTAATTGATATAATGCTCATCGAAAGTGACCACAGCAGTGCTAATGTATTGCAGGAATACTCCACTGCAGTAGATATGTGGAGCGTCGGCTGCATTTTTGCAGAGCTTCTCAACAAAAAGGCTCTGTTTCCTGGCAAGTCGGAGATCATGCAGCTCAACCTCATATTTAAGGTGGATGACAGTTACGTACGACTTGGGAGGAGGAAGAGGATGAAGCGTTTCCTTCTCGTAATATGGCTGCACAAATGCAATCCGTTGATCCATGATTATTTTGAACTTTTTTATCGAAATATACGTTTTTAATACGAAGCAGTTTAGCCCATTCCCTTGCCTCCATTACGACTAAGTTTTTTTAGTTGCTATAAGACAAAATTTTCTTAATTAAATAAACCTAGACTCTATGAACGCGAAACGGCTACCTCCTGAGCCTTAAGTACATGAAAACGAGGTAGATGGCTGGGGTAAGAAGTTTTATAACCACGCAGACGCCATCGAATGTAAAAGTAATAGCACGGTTTCGCTACAATACCTAACGGTCACCAAGTAGCCAAGCATTCATGCTTTCAAACACTGTTATTAGTTAATCGTGTCAGAACTTTACGGTTTATGTTGCGTTTTAGGAGCTTGGCACCCCCAGCGAGAAGATTTGGCCCGGATATAATGAACTACCGATCGTCAAAAAAGTAACTTTCACCAACTACCCCTACAATTCACTGCGGAAACGATTCGGAGCCACCGACATTTCAGAGACTGGTTTTGATCTGTTGAATCGGTGAGTGTTAAAGAAGGCAAAATTAATTGAGTTGAAATAAGTGCAGTAGCCTACTGTTTGATTAGATTAGCGTTGGCTCCATTTTTATGAGCCAGCTGTTCCTGAGATAGTCTGCTTTGAACAAATTGCCTGCTGCCAACACTTTATTTGGCAACACTGACGGTTTTATTTGGTAGCACTAAAATGTTTACTGCTTCTGCATTGTCGGAATCAAGATTGGTTAGACTCGACTTGATCATTAAGTTTAATGTAATATAGTTTAATTGGCCAGTTGGTCGAGTGGCAATGCGTTCGTCTCTAGAGCTGTAGGTCGGAGGTTCGAATCTCGGGCCGGTCAAATCGGACACAGAGTTGCCAACAGCTCGCAACCGCAGCAACATGTTAAAAGAAGTTGTGTTGCCCAAACATGACTTAGCTCAAACGTGTTTTAGCTTAGCCTTTTGGTTAGGGGTCGGCAACTAACGGCCGGCGGGCTGGATCCGTAAACGCAACATCGAATATCTCAAGAGACATTGAGCCCGCAAAGGAGAATCTCTACCAAAGGACTTTAAGCGTGAACTGAAAAATCATTAAGAATTACTCTTTTTTTTTTTAGAAAATGCACAAAATGTTCGTTGAAGTTTCACACCTACCTTGGAGTGGTTTAGGAAAAGAATTGTGATAGCCACATAATTTGTTTTGAAGCGTCCGAATAGCAGCTAATAGAGCTGTTTTGTCATTTTCCAAGCAATTTCGAATATGTTTAAAATAAAATCAACATATTTTCGTAATTTATGGTCCGCAACGGTTTAAGTCGCGCCTCCCAGACAGTGATGTGCGCGAGCATAGCTACGCTTTTTATGGTTTAGGCAAAAGCAACAGAGCCACTGAAGCTACATTTAGATAAAATACTTCGAATTGTCATAACATTAGAATGCCAAAAATCACCCTTTTTTAAGACCCAAATTCTTTGCGAAAATTTATTCTGGCTCTCCGAAACCTTGCTTAATTTGCTTTTGGCCCGCTACTACAAAAGGGATGTCCACCCTTGCTCTTGGTAGACTATCAAATTTATTATTGCACTGATATAGAATTGTTCTTTAGGTTTCTCACCTTCTGTCCGGCTCGCCGTGTCAGCGCGATCGAAGCTTTGAAACATGAATGGTTTGCAGAGAAACCCAAACCAGTTGAACCATCGATGTTCCCGACTTGGCCGGCCAAAAGCGAAATGGCGAAGACAAAGCGGATTGCCACTGAGGGAGGGGAAAGCCCAAAAGCGCCCCCGGGAGCTATGGGCTACAATAAACTATTAGTAAGTTTAAGCTTATTTGCTTTTTCGTTGTTCAACTCAACCAAGGTTTCCCAAAACCGAGTTTCGAACATAGTTTGGATGTTACTGGCAGCCCTGAAAACTAGTGCTCTAAATTCACAATGTCGTTGCATCTAGTGCGTTAAAAGATGGATTTGTTACATCGACATCATTGTTTACCTCAAGCGTCAGCAAAAAAAGTCGCGTATGTCTGCCTCTCACTGAAACATCATATTGACAGAAACACTGGCATTGCAGGCACCAAAATTTTGATTAATTTAGCTCCTTCACTAAAATTTGTTAACGAGATATTGCTCAAGATTGGTTTTATTGAAATGAGAACCGTTTGAGGTAAAGTGGCCCACAGGCTCAAACCTTGTTCCACTATTTTCTTGATACGCCGAAATGGATTTAATCCGTTTGATTACGAACCGTTGCGTTTGATCTATTTTTGCGGTTAAGGGGAATAGTTGAACAAGGTTTGGGCATCTCTTTATAACCTCACGTAGTTCTCATTTCTTCAATAAAACCGATCTCTTGCAGTATTTCTTTGGCGTTGAATTTTTTATTGCAGCGACTTTGCCTTGTCTGCAAAACACTAAACAAGATAAGTTGTTACCTATCAAGGTATGTTAAATTACATCTACCAAATTGCCTTCGCCAATACCTGCCACTTGTCTATCATACGCTGTAAAGCCTCTACTTCCTCTTTCAATGCTATGGTCTTTGATTTTACCCGACAGGGAATCGAACCCGGGTCTACCGTTTCCGGAAAAGTGTTAGAGCAGTTGACCGGTAATCCGAAGGCTTACCGGTTCGAATCCTATGGGAAGGCAACTCTCGCGTTGCTTGTTTTAAGTGGTCGCCGTTGTGGTGGCTCTTGCTTAGGCTGCTGCGCTGGTAGCCTTTAGGCCAGATAGCAAATGAATGATTCAACCCTTCTTTGTTATTGGGAGAAGTATGATTTTAGCTGCCAATCAGCACCCAATGACTTGGGTTTTAGTTAGTCAATTTTGTGGCTATTTGAGTAGTATTGACACTGGGTTAATTATTTATTTCAGAATGAAGAAGAAAAACTAGGATTCCAGTTAACAGCTCCTAAACACGGCGTCAGCAAACATGGCACTGGATTCAGTCTAAAATTTTAAATTGCCTTTGTGAAGTAAATGTAAATAAATTTTTTCATACTATTGCGCGCCTAGTCTAATTACGGCAGGTTGCCATGAATTCGATAGCGACAGTTTGAATTATCGGAAGGTTCGATTTGCTTGTAAACTCGGTAATTACAATACGTTTAGGGAAAAAGTCTCAAGTGCCCATGCTGCCATGCAGTCTACCTGTGGTGGTGGCCCAGCATCGCCAAACACGAGCAAGCTGATACCAGAAAAGGAGGCGCTCTCCGTTGTTGGTTAAGTACTTGTAGAGATTATCAGTGCAATTTTAACCGCTGAAACCTTGCAGCATAGTCCAATTGGCGTATAAGAACTTTTGCTAGTTGTGTACAAAACTTCATCTTCCAGGTTGTCGTGGGGGGGGGTTGTAAATCAGAATTGCACTTAACGCCAAATGGCTTTAAACAGGCATAGTGACATTAGTAGGCTACGCCAACCCTAGTCCTAATACGCCTATATACAGCCGTTTGACGTTATGTACTACTATTACGCCTGTTTTAACCAACCCCCGACGACAGCGTTGCGTATCATTTCAAATAAGTATTCAGTAGTATGGCGTAAAAGGCACAGTTCACCACCGCAAACCTAAAGCTAATACTGAATCTTAACTCAAACCGTAATGTAGCGTAGCACTCATTGCTGCCTCCACAGTTCTCATAATGCCCCATCGTTTAGTAGCATCACACCAATCAAATTCGTCCATTCACGATGCGTTTTCGGCGGTTACGTTCATGACGTGGCTATACGACCAATGACGGCTGGTATTAACGCTGGAGGTGGTCGGCTGTTTTTGGATTTAGAAATAAGATTTACCGATCTTTCACAGTTAGGCTAAGTTGGTTTAAAGTTCGATTTGTTATTAGTCGCTATAAGATGCAATAAATGACACACTTCATGAATATAGTTTCCGAAAGCAAAACAAAAAATAACTTTTTTCACGACCCGAGACTGGAAGGGACCTGTTTCGGTCATTTAGTCAAACATCCCCCGATTATGCACCTGTTTGCTCATAAGAGCTTCAGGCCTACGAGTATTTGAAGTTATTGGCTTGAGAGAGATAAGATGAGACAATTCTAGTTAAATGTAAAAAAGAACTGCTTAGAGTCAGATTTCAGCTTAGAGAAGGAGGAAGTTTTGATGCTGTGGGGAATAGAGTTCTAGGTTTTAACACCCCGGTATAAGAAAGATTGTTGCAGCTTAATTTGTACTTTTCGTAAATAGGATAGTAAACATATGAGAAGTGGAACAGCGGGTAGGGCGGAAATGTCTGACATTGGACTTTGTGAAGTGTTGGTTTAGGTTATATGGATATTGTTTATGGTATAAATTATACATTATTTTACCAACTTCATAATGGCAAAGTTAGTTCAGTTTCAAGACCTTTAGAATGGTATTGAAGGTTTTGCACTGAAATTCCATTTTGTTAGGTAACCTTTTTGACGGCTTTGTTTTGGAGAATAAAAATTTTCTGGAGGTAAGATTTGTAAAGATAAGACAATAACAACACATTCGACTGATTCGAGGATATTAGCTTAGTACCGATCAAATCTTTTATTATACTCGCTGTATTACGCCCAAGTTTGTAACGAGTTTGCGGGGCCCATCTCTGCGTCATTGCGCTGGGCAAAAAAGCTCCTTTCGAAGAAATATTGCAGTCGTGGCGAGTCGTTGGCAATCCTGTATCCGATTTGACCAACCCGAGATATGAAATTCGGACCACCCGCTCAAGAGACGATCGCGTTACCAGCCGAGTACAGGTACTTCATTTCTTTGAAGCGCAAGCTATTGCAGAAAATCGCCAAACTAACTTAGTGGCTATTAGAGGTGGAGTCGAAGACTAAAGGCCAAGGACAGATTCTCCAAAGGCCAAGGACACAGACGCAAGTGTTCTCCAAAAAAAGGTCTTCAAAATTTTTTTCCAGGCGATCTCCACTTGAGGAAAACAAAAAAAGGTCTTCGCAAATTTTCAGCGAGGTTTCTGGTGTTTTCAACCAAATTTCAACGGTTCAAAAAATGGTGCTGTCCTCGAGCCGAGGACAGGACAATTTTCGAGGACTTAAGGCTTCGAGGCCAAGGACTTCAAATGTGTCCTCGAGGCCAAGGACGTCCTCGAAGACTCCACCTCTGGTGGCTACTATGCCAATTTCAAACAACCGGTCGTCACGTGCCTTTTTAACTGACTGGATGAGGTTGGTAGATTCAAGCTACGACATATTTGCCTGAATTTAATCAAAATATCAGAGCAATGCACATTGCATGTGTGGCACTCATAATGTCATTGCTTTGGGTATTTGGGATATGCCTACTTGCAGTGGCTCATGATCAGTGATGGAGTCGAGTACTCAACTTCCGAGTACGAGTACCGCAAAAAACTTCGAGTACGAGTACTGATATTGAAAAATGTACTCGAGTACGAGTACCGTAAAAAAGTTCGAGTACTTTTGCAAGTTTGGCAAAAGAAGTTTTTAACAGCTCAAAATTTGTCGCAAAAACATAAACGAATACGTTTTTTTCTGTGAGTGGGTTGTTAAGAAGGCGCACAACTGCAGGCGACAATTTTCTGACAAGTTACATTCAAAATTAGTGTTATATTTTAAACAAATTAGGTACCTTGACGCTGAAAGCAAGTGCACGTTTTTTTGCGCGTCGGAAAAAACCTTGGCTTGCAGAAGCTGCAAATTGCTCACTGTTGCAAGAAGTTCTGTTGCAGCCGCAGAAAAATGTTTAACTCTAAAACTGAGCAAAGAATTAACTTGATATTTTTGGTGAAATTCAAGATTTGATGGAAATTTACGTCAAAGAATGCATGTCAAGAACCCACGTTTTTGAATTGCACAAAAGATTTCGTGAAGGCCGGACTGATGTTGAAGATGATGAACGTTCACGACGCCCAACGATATCAAAAACCACTAACAATATCCGAGAAATTGAAAAAATTGTCCGAGAAGATCGTCGGCTTAGTATTCGACTGATAGCAGAGAGGATATCCATTGACAAAGAAACAGTGTGGCAAGTACTGCATGAGAATCTGCATATGACAAAGGTCGGTGCACAAGTTGTTTCAAAGCTAACTAGCGGTCAAAAAGAAAAACGCCAAGAGATTTTCGCTGACATTTTAAAACAAATTGAAGAAAACCCTAAATTTTTAGACAGTGTGATTACTGTACCTGCGATGAGAGAGGAATTTTCCTGTACGACCCAGAGACAAAAAGGCAGTTCATGCATTGGAAAACTGCAAACTCACCACGAATTAAGAAAGCAAAGTCAAAATTCAAGGCAATTTTGATAGTTTTTTTTTATGGTAAGGGTGTTGTCGTGTTCCTTTTTTTTTATGAATATCCGAATGAAACGCTGTGTTGATGCTAAGGGAGAATACATCGAAGGGGAAACAAAATAAAATGACCTTTTTGTCTTCAACAAAATTGCTGTATGTCACCAATCTTGTTATTTAATAGCGACACCTCGTATACCGTATGCTTCTTTCAATCACGAATAAGCTTTCAAAGTCCTCTACTCCAAACATGATCACCCACAACAATTTTTTGAAAGCTTTTGCTATTTAATGTTATATTCAATTAACATTAAATTATTGGTGGGCAAGTTAATGCAAAGCGTTAGCTTTGTTAACCACTAGTCCGTAAACAAACTTCACACCTCAGTTAACGTTAATCCGTTATTTTCAACTTCATTAACGGAAGTAAATGAAGTCCGTTAATTCGTTAACATTTTTCGTGTAATATACATTTTTTTATATTCACTCGTTTTTAGAGCACGTATTGACGCTGTTGAGCTGATTGCAAGGAAAAAATTTTTGCTGTGGTGGTCTCTTTGTGTTTTGGAAGTTACATTTTACAGTCTAATCTAATTTCAAGATAAAAATAAGTTCAAATGCACTGATGAAGCTGCGCTTGGAAAATCTTTGGAAATTGCGGACAGCAATAATTAATACACCTATAAGGCTGCAGCTTATTATTTGCCACAAAAAGAGCTCGTTTCTTCGCTTTTTTTCGATAAAACTCGTGCTAACACGCAACAACTGTTACCAGTGCAAACTGGTTTGTACCATTATGATAAATGAATGGTGCAAGATATTAACGAATAAAAACTTTTACGGAAGTTAACAGACCTTAACGGAAGTTAATTTAGTCCGTTAACATGAAAAAACTTTTTAAGGGATTAACGAGTTAATGAAAAAGTTAGCTTCGTAATTAACGATTAACGGACTTGTGCCCTCCTATAGCATTTAATTAAAGACTATCTAAAATTTGCAACACTAAACTGCAAATGACGTAGTTGTAAATGTTCTCGAAATAATGCTGCATTTGAAAGGAGGTGACTCAGTAAAGTGAGCATAAAATAATGCTGCAATTTAATATCAGCTATTAGCTACTACTGTAATTTATAGTGGTATTTTATTGTGTATATTTACCTGTTCACTGCTCTATTATTTAATTTCAGATCTAACATCCATTTTTATAAAACAATCCTAATTAGTGCTTAGTCACATTAAAATTTCAAACGCATTTTACATGCGTTATCAAAAGACTTGACTTATTATTTTATCAATTTCTTGCAAAAAAAGTAAAGTTTTGGCTACAGCTGCAACTCAGCTATAGAGTAACTATATGCAACTAAGCTATTTCTATCTGACCTAAATTTAACACTAAAAATATTGCCTCCAAATCTAAGTCTACTTTTTCGGATTCCCCTACCAATACCACAGTAAAATTATTATTTGGGATTGGGAGAATACAGTAATACATCTACTGTAGAAAATATTCTATTAACATTTGAGCTGAAACTGTAAAATGCTAACCCAACTGATGCAGTCTTTGTAACACGCGCGGCTCGATTTCTGTGGTATACAACTTTGATTGCGAACAATCAGTGGTCGAGTGGTCGAGTGAATTAACCAATCAGTGGTCGAGTGGATAGAGCGTCTGCTACTGAAACGGTAGACTTGGGTTCGATTCCCGGTCGGGTCATACCAAAGACTATAAAAATTGGTATTCACAGCTTCCCTGCTTGACGTTCAGCAATCAAAGGGACAGTATGAAGCCTCCGCCGTGTGTGATAGACAGGTGGGCAGGTGGCAGCTTGACTCGAAGACCGAAAGGTCCCTTCGCTGTCTCCTGGCCAAGGCAACTTGGTGAATAAAATGTAATTACAATTACAATTACAAATTACAATTACAATTACAAAAGAAATAAATTAAAATTTGCTGCAACTTTCACACGTTTTCTGCGGCAGAAAGGCGTTTGTTGTCAAACAATACTATGTGCTGTCGAGTGTCGACCCAATCACTTTACCACATTCTAACGCTTATTTCTCCACTGACGATCGGTGGCAAAAAGTTTTGGGTATTCAAGTTATTACTGCGTCGTTTATTTTCGTTCATGAAATAATTGCGCATGTAAAATTATGTCCATACATTTAGGTGACATTGATATTTATACTGTGTTTGTACTATACTTTTTTGAACGTAAAAATTGAAAGACAAAAATTGACTGGGGGGAGTAGCAAAAACAATTTTACTGTAGGAGTAAAACGTTTTGGCTTGAATTGAGGGTAGCGTAGCTGAAGTTAGTTTTTCTCGTCTCGCTTCAGCTGTTGAGTTAAGTGAGTATAGGGGAGGTATAGAAACATGAAAAAGATATAAACTATAACTTTTGTAAGGCTACACCCAATTCAAGCGATTGATTTAAACTTTTAACGCCCCTTGACCGCATCCAATGATCAGTTGCCAATAAAAAGCAAAGAAATGTACCAGCTGAAACAGCTTTGGCCGTTTTATTAGCAATTCAAACAAAACTGTTTACTACAAACGTCAGAGCACTAAAATCGACAAAGTTTTGGAGTTACTGCAAATGCAAGAAAGTCATTTAAAAGTAAATTCCATTCGCCTTTCCGCTGAAACAAAGTTTGTTATGACTGAATTGTGAAAAGATTTGGTTTAAATGACTTCTGTCACTAGTTTTGACTTGATTGATATAAGGCCTAAATCTAAAAGTCTGTCTTGTCTCATTTTATTTCAAAAGAATGAGTTGATACGTTTTAAGAAAAAAAAAAAGATCTCTCAACGGGTTGGGGTCCATCCCTGCAACAACAGTTGCTTGTTTCTCTTCAAAAGTTTTTTGAGTGAAGAAAAATCCCAATAAACTATCCGCAACGTTTGTTGCGTTATATTGCTGTTGAAATTTACCCTAACGAAGTTTAAGTTTTCCTCATAGTAGGTTGTTTTTGCTGAAAAGCCTTTCAAGCCTTTTACTGTCAATTTTTTGATTCGAAAAAAGTATTATTGTGTTTTAGGGTGCTTAATTTAATTGACAGGTTTTTAACGATCGATCTCGTAACCACAGACGCAGGCAACTGAAGGCAAGGTAATCACGTTCGCTATCTGAAAACCTACGATGACGTCAATCGTGACGTTTATTTGCACTTAAGCAAATTTGATTGGTTAATACGGAGGTGGGGCATTACATTTGCTTCACTTTGCTACTCCATTTTGGGTTTTCACAACTTTGCTTTAATACCTTCCAGCGCAGTTAAGCTACATCGACTGCATATCAACCGTTTAGCGCCACAATGCTGAAAACTCAAATAATTGACTGCCACTAGATTTCGCCAATTGCTACGCAGAATTCGCTTTGCTTGTACAGGCAGTGGCGTTGCTAGTAATTGTAATTGTAATTGTAATTACATTTTTATTCACCAAGTGGGGACCGGGGGGGGAGGGCGGCTCGCCCCGGGTGTCACCATTTTGGGGTGACACCATTTGTTTTTTTTGTTTTTTTCTTTCGAGACCGAAATCCCATTGATGGTAGGCAAAGACCTTTTTTTCGTTTTTTTTTGGTCATCACATACTTTCGGACTGAAAACCAACTTGTTTTGCAGCGAAGACCTTTTTTTTTTTTTTTTTGATCTTCACCTATATTTTGGCCAATAAGGGGTGCCAACACGAAATCCCGCCCCGGGTGCCACCATTCTTAGCGACGCCTCTGTGTACAGGGTAGTCAACTAGCCATGAAAGCAAAAATAACTGAAATATAAAATATTATTTTAATGGTGTATTCCTTTGAACAAATACATATGAAATGATTTTGTTTGGGTATTCAAAGAATACCCTGATGCCCCTCAACGATCGTCACTAGATTTCTCTCGTTCTCACCATCAAAAACCTGTTTGTTCAGCTGCGGTGTGCACGGATTCAAGCAAAAGCAACTCAATAAATCAGCGTATTTTATTGGCTGCAGTTTGCTATCAAAAACTCATTTTGTATATTACTTTTAGCGATGGCCAAATGTACTCGTGCTGTATACTCGGCGCTTTTTTTGACCGAGTACCGAGCACATTGACCTTCGAGTACGAGTACCAACCGAATACCTGGGGTTCTGAGTACAAGTACTCAAAAAATGGTACTCGAGTACGAGTGCTGTACTCGAGTACTCCATCACTGCTCATGATGGTAATTTAGTACGTTCACTGCAAACCATAAAGCTAAAAAGACTGAGATGCAAACGCTTTCCTGGCTTTAAGTGCACCCGGAGTAGACCTTAGTCAGGCAGTAGTCGTGCTACTTCTACTATAACCACCAGTGAAAGTTTACATCTGGCGGACAGAATCACAAAGCTTTGCGCCAATTTGATACAGAAAAAACAAACATTGCTTTGAGGCGGCGCAAGTCCTCTTCCACAAGGTGCCGAGCGCGGGCAGTGTGAATCTGGTGATCCCCGGACATTGAAGACCTTTCATTTAGAGGCAGAGTGAGAATAAAGTGAGAAATTTGGCAGCAATTTTATCTGTATTCTGTAATGTCTTTATCGGTGTGGCGCAAGAAATAAGTAAGAGCTAGGTTGGCGCAAAAATCTACGCAGTGTATTTGAAGTTTGAATGAGCCTGTACCTTAATGTGTTAGTGGGCTACTTTAAACAATTAGAACTGTGTTTGATGTGTTAGACCCAATTGTAACAAATACCGTAGGCTAAATTTAATTTAATTTATGTTAGCTCTGAGGCTGTGAGGCCAGGCCAAAGCTTATCAGTAGTCTATCACTCAGTAGCCTACTTGTCAGAGTTGCAGTTCTGTACTGTGCAGCCTTTCACAGTTTCATAACATTATTTTAGATTTACGTCCCATTGCAGATTGTTGATGTAAAAGTTAAAAATAGCCGATTAAAAATTTAAAACTCTTCCCCACAGTCTTTTTTTTGCGTATTCATTGTAATTGCATTTGCATTTTTCACACCAAGTTGCCTTGGCCAGGAGACAGCAAAGGGCTGAAGGGATCTTTTGGTCTTCGAGGCAAGCTGCCGCCTGCTCAGTCAGCAGTGCACACGTGTCTACCACACACGTTGGAGGCTTTACACTGTCTCTTTTAATTACTGAAGGTCAAGCAGGGAAGCTGTGACCACCAATTTTTATACCTAGTCTTAGGCATGATCCAATCAGAAATTAAACCAGAGTCCATCATTACAGACTTAAAGTAGCAGACGCCTCATCCACTCAACCACCTGAACACTGATCGGAATTGTATCGGCATGATCTTGTATACACTACAGGGCCTACCAGTAGCCTATACTTGATTACAGAGTTGAACTTGAAGCTCGAAGGCATAGTCTTGCCTAGGCTAGTGATTAACAGGTTAAGACCAGATCAGCAGATGAGGGCAAAGCGCAATTGGAAGTGCATAGCACAATTTCTGCAACCTCAGTTGCAAAAGTTGCGTTGCATTTTAATTTTACGAAGTGACTTGGCGCACGGAACGGGCGCCAAGACCTAGTACCTCGCGCACGCAACGTGCGCGAGGTACTAGGTCTTCGCGCACGGAACCAATCAGAATTCACCGTTAATCGATCAGCTGTTAAGCACGCAACGCTCGCCAGGTAACTCGCTCATATTATTACCGTAAGAAGTTTAGCAATATTTGTGAGAACTGAGAAGCTGACAATTATTGTAAGAAGATTAGCAAACAAGATAGTTATTTTATGAAAACATCTTTAGTTAGTGTTCACAATAAACTTTTAAAATAAATTTGAATTCAAAAAATTTTTTTTTTTGTTGGGAGATGACAAGTCGTGATTTTGAAAAAGGTTGTTACTGATAAAGGAAAAGGCTTGGCACACGTTCCGTTCGCGCAAACATTTCGTAATAAAGCCTAAAAAAATAACCCAAGGCCTTAACCCTACTTCTACTCTAACATACATACATGAAATTATTTTCTTAATGGTAAATATAACGCCTCAGGTATAGACAAAACTATTCGCAACAACACTCTGACAACACGGTATTACCACTAACCCAGGAAACACCGAAATGCTCTAAAGTTATCCAGACAAGGTGCTTCCTAATAACGCAGAGTAATTTAAGAAAAAAAAGGTGAAAGCAAGTTTTGAGAAAAGAAACAAGAGACAAAAAGGAGAGGAAAAAAAATTAGCAAAAAAAAGATAACGATAATAAGCATTAAAATATAAAGAGGCAAGATGCTTCAGTACATGAGAAGCTTATTAGGAAAAAATGAAAGAACAAAAAATACACCGGGATCGAACACTAATAAAAGTAGTGCTTTATTGCTTTTGGCAATAGGGAGAAATAGTGCGCTCTTGACTCTCTAGCCAACCGAGCATCAGCTGTGCAAAGCGTAGCCTAGGGGGTGCTTTAGCACCCCCTGGATTGGGCTGTCGATGAAAATGTAGAATAAGAAAAATAGCACATTTTTGGTACTTCTGAGACTGACTTTTACACGGGAATGAAATCAAAATGATTTAAAGTATCTTTTGAGATGTTGATTTTGGGGGGTAAATTTGTTAAAATAATACTCACAAATCAGTAAAAACTTTGAAAAAAGGCCAGCAACAAGCAATCAAATTTGATCCCTAAAAATGAACGTGAGTTTTATCAAAAATATGTAATTTCAGAAATAGGGGGGTGGCTATTCAGTAGACTTATTAATTAATTAATTACGGTGCGATCACTTCTCTCAAAGTTCGTTCCATTAATTTACCCCCTACCAATTATCTTTCTCTATGTAATATAGACGAAATAGATTACTCCCAGTGATGATTTACCAGTTTGTAAATAAGTGAGCTGAAATTTTACCATTAGCCACCTCCCACATATCCCATTTATACAATCTGTTTAATCATGTTTTTGCTCTGCTATTTTCTATGCCAGGTTTTTAAAATAATAATTTTGATCAAAAATAGGTCTTGAGTAAATTTTGTTTGCAAAAAAATACAAAATTTTTGTGCGCTGGAGGCTACGCCCCAGACCCCCATTACAGATTTCTAGCTACAGGTCTGCCATCGTCCAAAGAGTCATAGTCGGTCCGGTCCTTGATAAACATTGCAGGAATTGTACGGGTTCGCTATTCGACCACATATTTGCTGCTACTCACTCGAACAATGATACTACCTTTCAAAACGGATATCATGCTGTAAAAGCATACCGGTAGGCCTACTTGCCAATGTTGTAACATATAAAGTTTTTGTCCTAATCGATTGCAGTATTTTGCTACAAAAAACGTGGGTTGTTAGTAAGTTTTGGTCAAGTTTAAGAAACGACATTGGTTTAAATAGGCTCAAAAAAAAAAAAAAAAATATGCCATTGAAAACTAAAATTTGCGACGCACGTAAAGAGGCTCATTTCGTCAATATTTGTCCTACTATCCAATCTCAATCAAACGACACTGGAGCGTTAGTGTGCACTGTAATCCTTCATTTCTTTCTGCACTGGTCACAAACCCACGCTTTTTCTCTTGCAAAATTCTGCAATACTTTCTATACTGCAAATCACTGTCGGTTTTCTGCCACAAAACAAATTTATAAAATAAACAAGCGTCACTTAATTTCGTTGATCCAGAACAGAGTTGAAAGTCGGGTCGGGCTTAAGTTGGCATAATGTCGGGCTTAATGTACGTATTTGACTTAATTCAAATAACTTTGCAACACTGAGAGGCGAATTTGTAAGCACCAATACGATTATTATTGCATAATAACTTTTATTGCGTCGCGATTTATCAGCAGAGGTAGTTTCATTTCGGACTTCACTAGTATTGTACCTACAATTTGCTCACCAAGTTGCCTTGGCCAGAAGACAGGAAAGGAACCTTTCGGTTTTAGAGTCTAACTGCCACCTGTTTACCGCACACGATGGAGGTCGCTTCACACTACCCCTGTAATTGCTGAACGTCAAGCAAGGAAGCTGTGAATACCAATCTTTATAGTCTTAGGTTCGACCCGATCGGGAATCAAACCCAAGTCTACCGTTTCAGTAGCAGACGCTCTATCAACTCAACCCGAGCAAATCGTACCATTTTAAGATCTAATCTAATTGACAGGACTGAACATTCTTGAATTTCCTATTTGTAGCTTTGTTGCAGGCAAAAACCGCAAGTGACGTTACTACCACATAGAAAACAAAATTAATTCTGAAATCCACCATCATTGAGTCAATTATATTTCTGGCTTAGCAGAGAGAAAGTAATTAATCACACACAATGAAAAAAACGTTTTAAACCAAAATATAGACAGAGTGACTTACCAAAACGATAGATCGACATTAATGTATGAACACTGCACAAGGCAAAACAAACAGCCGGTAAACAAAACTGCCAAGGCGTAGCAGAAGGAGGGCGGCGGTTGCGATCACCCCCTCAAGCCCACTTAAACTAGACAATTATGTATTTTAATGCGCAGTTAGCAGTGAAAAAATGCCTTATTTTGGCCTCATCATTTATCAAGAGAGTAAAAATAGCTAAAATTAAAATAAAATCATTAATTTTTTTTCTCATTTCGGGGCTGCGGTTACGAAGATATTCAACAAATACATAGAGATATCCCCCTAAAAAGTTTTGGAAACCCTGAGTTTGTTCTTCGAGACTGAATTTTCAGAAAAAAACAGGAGTTTACCTAAATTAGATTGTTTATGAGATGTTATACTGGAAGGGTAAATATTATTCAGTCTCTCTTTTACCCTGAAAGTTCAGGCTGATAGAACAGATTCAGGGTTTCCAAAAAACTACGGAAAATACCTATTTGTATTTGCTGAATATATTTGCAACCGAAGCCCCAAAATGAGAATAAGCCAAAGGCTTTACTGAGAGAAAACCAATGAGTAAGAGCCTAAGGGGGTATGCAATATACTACGCAAAGCTTAATTGAGCAAACGTAGGTACGTAATTAAAAATATACTTGGGTACGTAATTAGTAATATACTCCACTGTGAATCTTATGTAAGGGCGTTTAGCTAGATGTGCTTGATCAATGAGGACTAACTAGAGATTTGGCGAAGAGCCCCAAGCCGCTGCAGATTAAAAGCAAATTGTAAAAAAAATCTTGCGCGAAGAAACTATTACTTTGCCATACATTGCATCACTCGTTAATTAATTTTTATTAACAAATGTTTAAGTTTTAAGATCTACATGCTTAGCGTAAATATGTT
Organism: Trididemnum nubilum; assembly: GCA_963965965.1. NCBI lineage: Eukaryota > Metazoa > Chordata > Ascidiacea > Aplousobranchia > Didemnidae > Trididemnum > Trididemnum nubilum. The sequence goes on from OZ014475.1 coordinate 4,419,841, forward strand.
CCGGCGGTGCTGCCTTTCTTCGATTTTGCTTAAAAAATCAATTTCATGTTTAAACTAGTAAGAATTGGGTAATGGATACGTGATTGTAAACAAATATGAGAAAACAGCAAGCAAAACATTTAAGTCTTTGAAGAAATACGCTAAAACAGCAGATGTAATGTTACAATACGAATCGTATTGAAAACCAGACAGGAAGGCGCATTTAGTACTAAAAACGTCAAACTAGCAAGGAAGCGGCACAACACAGTTGTGTGAGAAATATTGAATTCTGCATAAATGTTCATATCCTATAACATTGGTCTAAGGAAATACACGCTGAGGCAGGTTGGATAGCTTGGGTACGAAGGCGGAACTAATGTTCTCATAACGTGGGAGCAAGACATCGGAGATGAGCGCAAGGCAAAACGAAAGTGAATCTCTGAGAGGCTATATCGTCTTAGAGTGGTGTGTGTGCTGGCATCCGGTCAAAATATTCATCGAAGGTCGAAACTGCAATACAAGAATAAAGATATGGTAGCATTTCAATGCTAAAAACAATAATTCATTGATCATTTCACACAACAACATTCATGAAAAAAAGCACACAAGGAGGTTAGAGCATAGTTATGTAGTCGATTTTCAGGCATTATGATTTCGAGGACATCCTCTCCTCCGATAAGACATCCCAATAGCACACTAGTATTTTAATGTGAGGGCTGTCAAAATTGCAGACCAAATCAGACTGAGTAAAAACAGTACTTAAATCAGACGGATAATAGCGGTGACGTAATGCTACACAAAGAATTCAGAAAAACATGTTGTAATGCCGAATGCGTGCTCACTGCTCACTGCGCGCTGAAGGGTCTCACGGTAAGGGTCCTGAGAAAGTGTTCATTTAGGAGGGGATCAATCCCCAGCAGACTGAAAGCCAAAACGTTTCAACTTATTTTGCATTTATTGTTTTATTCAAGCATTTATCACTGTTAATTAGAGTTACATTAACATGCACAGCGAAAATTTAAACATCACACTGAGTAAACTTAGGACTACGCCACTTCTATTCACAGAATGTTTTCGTTGCACTTTATCGAAACAGGGAATATAGCTTAGTTTAAATTCCAAAATTAGCACTGGGCTTGCGTTGTTACACGAAAAATTAAAAAAAAATTCGCTCTGGTTAAACTTCGCAAAAAATCTATTTTCGCCTGGCTAACAGAAATTTTTTCAACGAAACAGGGATTTTAATGCCGAAGTTTGCAGGGTTAAGTAAAAAGAATTATTCATAGTTAAATTCTTTACTGGGAAACATGTGTGAACTACATTAGGCGAGGTTAATTCACAATCAGGCGGCCTTTGGAAAAAAACATGATTAAAAAAAGCTTTAAATTCATTGCCTAGTGATTCTAGATCTGCCACGTGGAAAATTCTAAACGTTAAATTTAACACGAAGAATATATGAGTTACAAATATGTTTTTTCATAAAACATGCATCTTAATTACATGATCACATTGCAATATTTGGACACCAAAGAAAAATTGCTAACAATATCGATATGCTTTATCTAAGAATTGAACTCAATTATCGCTAATTAATCTCTATTATCATCAAAAAGGTCTACAGAATGCTCTGATTTAAAAATAGCAAATTTTTTACAGGGCATAGAAAATATAAAGTTAATGCATAAGAAAAGACATACCGGTAATGGATTGATATTTGATAGTAGCTTTTATCGCCTCTTGTGATGCACCAAAAAGTTAACAAAAAGTGATTTCACTATTCTAGCCCCGAGAAGCACGGGCGATTTTATTTAATCAAAAGCTACGACTGCCGAAGTCGGCCGCAAGGCCGCCTAGGGCATAAAATAAGACCGATTTTTTTTCGTTGTAAAAAAGTTCAGGAATATGCACACGCAGAGTTAAAAAAGGCATGCAAAAATCACTTAACTCTGATCTTTCAATCTAGACGTTGTTGTCTTCAGAGTTCAGATGAGTGCAATTTCGCAAGAGACGAGTTCAAGAAAATTGTCTTTGATTTCGCTGCGTCTTCGGTTAGAAGTCAATGAACAAGATTGATGCGTTGGCTTCTTGTTGACAGTTGCAAGCGCTTGGAGTCACAATGGCAAATGCGACTTCAATGAAAATATGTCTGCATTCGCGGTTTTTGAGTTAGAAGTTCCTTGAAATGTTCAAAAGAGAGAGCTCTGCAAAGTAGAACTGCTGCTCAGGATGAGCTTTAATGAAGTTTCATCTCTACAGTTGTCGATTGTGGACCAGAATTTTCTTTGCAGGACAATGGTCCAAGGCGCGGACCATTCGTTGGCGATGTTGTTACGATCTAAAGCCTCGATAAGGCAGAAAGTTCATAAACGGTGCGTTAGGTCCGACTAGTGCTGCTGTTTCTCTGGCTTGAATCATCACAACATCATTTCACCGACAGATTATAATTCTATTTCCTAGTCGTAACTGGTTTAGTCTTATTCAAATAGAATGCAAAAACACACCAAAATTAGCAGTCAATTTAGAAAAACGCCACCGCACAGCACACATACTAAATTAAACAACAGTAGATTATGATTTTGCCCCAGTCAGAGGTGGAGTTATTGAGGATATCCTTAGCCTCGAGGAATCTTCGAGGACACATTTTGAAGTCCTTGGCCTAACCCTACCAATCCTCGAAAACGTCAGGTCCTCGGCTCGAGAACAGCATTGTTTTTGGATTGGTTGAAAAGGAAAAGAACCAAACGTAAAAATTTCTTGAAGTCTGACATAGGCGTAGCCAGGATTTTTCGTTGGGGGGGGAGGGGTTGGCCTCAATCCGCAAATCACATGCAATCTGACGTCATCAAAAATTTTCAATAGAAGTGATTTTTTAGGAAACAAAAATACCCTAAAATGGAAGACCAAAAGCCTGGGGCTGGGTTGGCACGTAAACAGGATGTTGCGAAAGGAGGAGGACTTGAACCAAAAGTTGATGTTTTCAAAATATGTGTTAAATTGTGGGGGCGCGGTGAAGAAACTAATGTAACTAAAGGCATCACAAACTAAACACATCACAGTTGGGGGTCTGGGGGTGGGGCCCCCAGCCGCTGGAAGCTACGGACGATAATTTGGAAATTTTTGTAATTTTTTGAAAATAGCTATTTTATTGCCATTTGGATCACATTTTGCGCGTTTTTAGAGCCATTTGAAAGAACTAATTTTTGAAGATTTGAAAGCAAATTGAAAAAATTATGTTGTTCAGTCCTCCCTTTGCTCACAATTCACATTTAAAACCTAGCATTTTTTGGATAAATTTTGTAATTGACTTGGTCCAGGTGAAGAGAAGCAAAGCACAATGCCTTCTGCAATATTTTTAGCAGCAAGTAATAATTCACTCGAAGAATTTCCTTGGAGATCTTTGTTTTGTCACAAAAATAACCAGTTTTAGGATTACATGTACAATCAGGGGGCCTGGGCCCCTCAAATCAAATTCAATAATTTGTTCAATAAACATTTCCCCTAGCTATTTTCTTTTTAATACTTTGCCTTGTACAAACTGGCAAGGTGGAGGTGGATTGTAATTTAAAGTTGGGGTAATAGAAGGTTAATCATGTTACAGCATTAAGTTTATAACAAAGTTAGATGAAGACCAGAGGTTGCAAGTTTTAGGACAAAAACTTTGAATTTCTCCCGGGTTATACCTTTAAAGTGATTGACAAAAATTTGAATTGAGGGGGACTGGGCTCCCTGGTCATTAACATTAATATCACTGTTAATCACTGTAATTGTACGCGAAAATGCTAAAAGAAACTGAAATTGAATTAACAATTGGTTTTGTTGTCATCCTTTTTATCACTGGAGGCATTTCAATTTGGGGATGTCCCCTACCCCTTCCCGGCTACGCCTATGATTTCTGGCTAGTCAATTCGTTTCTTTTCTTATTTGTTTTTCTAAACTAAAGTTTTTCTAACTTAACTTTTACGGTCTTTTTTTTTCAAATTGCTTTGAAAATCTAATTTTGTAATCTCCATTGAAAGTCACAAAATATATTTTTCTAAAAAAAAAATTCACTAAAACTGTTCAATGGAGGCAGGGGGACTTTGCCCTCGCCCCAGAACCCAGCTTTTCCAAAGACTTGAGTTTGCAAGTACGGTACCTCATTTCATTTCAAAAATATAAATATACAGCATTTTGCAATACTTTTAGAAAATACTATCGTAGTATTTAAAAACAATGATAATAATTTATTTAAAAATTTCTGTGAAACGAAAACGTTTGACCAAATAATAAGGTTTGTTGAAAAACAATACAGCCTAAATACTGCAAAGTGCAAACCATATTTATTGAGGAGTTTCAGTTAATTTCTTTAATCCATTGTCAATCTAGAACATAAAAATAAAATCACGCTGACTCGTAAGGGAAAATCGCTGACTCAACAAGTAAAATTAGATTTTGTGATTACAAGACATGTACTATACATGATGTCTGGATACGTACGCGAAAAACACAAATGTTTATCAAATAAAGCACAAAGTTTTTGTACTACCCCCCATCCTATTCCCATTAAGCCCCAGCCCTGCTCAAATTCGAATGGTATTAGTGAGTAAGTAAAAAATCTAAAAAATTTGAGTAATACAGCCCATTTACAAAACTTACTCTAAGCAAAGAAGAACTGAAGTTTTCCGCATAACCTATTCAACTAATGCACTAAACAATGGGGGGACTTGACAATCAAGGAAAAATATGAAATTGGACAGCAGAACAAAATTTTCTGCTGATCTCTTTGCCAGGCTATTTTGCATTTAACTATTAATTTATAATTTTACAGGTATAGCCTATACACTAATCACAAATTAACCGAAACATCTCAATAAATATGCTCTGCAGTATTTTGGCAGCATTGTTTTTGATTAAATTATTGAAAAAGTCCATTTACCATGCTAATAAGGTTTGTGTATGAGAAACTACTGAAAGGCGGGGATCCATAATTGGTGGATGTTTGCACCAAGGCCCTAACTGATGAAATAAATACCTCAAAATTGACCATTTTAACGTCAAGAATTTATAGTCATTCCCGTTACTGATTCACGAGTTCAAATCAAAACTCAAATCTTTCATTATATTAGTTGTAATACATGGAAGCATGTAATGAGTTTGTCGGACCCATCTCTGCATCATTGCGCCTGAGCAACACAGCTTCTTTAGAAGAAATGTCAAAGCGATGGCAAACCATTGGCGACACTGTGCCCAATTTGACCAGCCTGAGATTTGAACCCCAAACCTCCCGCTCCAGAGACGAACGCATTACCATTCAATCGATTCTGATTCAAGAGTCATGGCCTTAATTGTTTTACTACCACGATATCGCCACGGCATGTAATTATCGTTGTTACTAATGTGTAAAACTTCTAAAAAACATTCATTATTTTTAGAAACCACTAGCGGTATTTTCAAATTATCATCAAAAACTCAACAAAATGCAATATCCAAGATTTTCACACTTAAAAATAATGGAAAATTTGCTGACCATAATATAAAAAAATTGTGCCCTTTGTCCTTGGCCTCAACCATTCCTGTCTTTGATGTCGAGAGGGTCTATCCTCGAATAGTCAGTTTTTTCGAGTTATTGGCCTCAAAGGCTATGTCCTAAATTCCACCTCTGGCCTCAACTATAATTATATGGTACACAAACTAATCATAAAATATCTGCTCTGTTCATATTTTGTAACATGAAAGCTACAGTGTTGTTATTTAAATATGAAAGAGAGACTCTAGCAAGCATTGCTGCAGTAAATTATGCACTCAAATTAATTAAAGTGTTACTCACATGCATGTTAAATTGATTTGCTACAAGAGCAGTGGACAGCATTGTTTTAAAAATCAGACAGGAAATTGCACTAAGTACAAAAAAAAAGCAAACCAGCAATGAAGTGGCACAACCTAGTTGCATGGGAAATATTGAATTTTGCATAAATAAATGTTCATATTCTACAACATTGGACAAAGGAAATGCGCACTGATGCAGGTTGGATAGCTTGGGCATGAAGGGGGAACCAACATTCTCATAACGTGGTAGCTACAGTGGAGACCAGTAAAAAGATTATTGTCTCTGAATTAGCCAGAATGCATTCTTTTAGTGAGGGGATGCTAATTCTGAATCCAAATGGAGGGATGCTGTTCATCTACACTTTTAGTAGTAGTTTCACTCTTTTAGGGTGGTTAATTTGATTGATGGGCAGTTAGCAATCTTGCACCCACAGACATAGGCAGCTGAAGGCAAGGTATTCCAGATTCATGGTCTCTGTTTGAGACCCTATGATTGCATCAATCATGTGGTTTCTGCAGTAGTTCAAAAACTTTCTGCAGTCGTCCAGCAGCTAGCTTTCGCCAAATGCTCTGCAGATGCACCTTGCTTGTAGCTATGAATGTAAGAATAACAAAAATATAATTTTATTTAAAAAGTTTATAGCTCTGAACAAATAAAATGAGACAACTTTGTATTGGCATTCAAAGAATAGCCTGATGCTCCTCACTGATCGTCACTAGCCCTAAACTACAGTAGCCAATAATTTCAATAGTCAAAATAAACATTTCTGATAACCTGAAAGAATGAGTTACCAATAGGTAACTGAAAATGTTTGCCTATTTAACACAAAATTTCCATTGAAATGAACCCTTTTACAGACTACTTTGTTAAAATCTTTCTAGCTTGTTTTAAGAAGTGGGCAGTTCTGAGTACAATTGTATTGTGGTCACTAACCTTCCTATCTGCTAAACCATAAGTTACCTTAGTCTGCCTTAGTAGCTTAGTTCTGTAGAATATTAGGCCAAACTACACTACCACTAACCAGTGTTCCCTCCAACTTTATGGCTAATTGGCGAGTGCCCAAATTTTCTTGAAACAATTGTGCCCAAAGCTCTAAAAAGACATTTATGTGTTCTAAATTTTGTACGGTACCAATCCAGTATTAAAGTGCACCAAATGTCATATTTCCACTAATTTGTTGAGTTTTCTAGAGCTACATTTATCATATTGCCGAAAATTATTTGCCCTGGCTCCAACAAACCGCTGATTTGCTGAAAAAATCGGCCTAGTTGAAACACTGCCTCTAACAGGCTACCTACTACCGGTACTCTACCTGTTGCAAAACGAACTGAACAAAGCTGCAAGAAACTGCACACCATTAACAAAGTACCAGAAAATAGTTACTAACCTACCTACATGCCTAAGTCAGTAGGCTACCAGCGGAACGGTAGGTCATCCCTATTAGTAGACTACTACCTTGCTGCCACTCAGTACCGGTAGCCCATCCAAACACTGCAACAAGACTGAGGCTGAAATAACGAACTCAAAAATACTCTTTCTTATTTTACTTTAACTTTAAATCATACCTGCCTGCCTGCTGTCAGTGTCAACTAACCACAACGCGAAGTGACTTACTACCAGACCATAAGGTAGGCATCTACCACCGAACCAGGCGGCAAGAAACTGCTTCACCAACTAGCAGTAGCCTACAGGCCTAACAGAAACAGCATACAGTCTAACTAACCTGCTGTCAACTCACCTCTAACACGTCCAATTTGCTAAGTGGCTCACTCTCAAACTACGATAGGCCTACCGGTGTGCCGATTCAAACTACTAACAGGCCTACTGACAGACTAAAATAAGCTACAAGAAACCGCTTCTGAATTGTGATTAGTTTCGTGCCATAAGACATAACTAATTAACTAATCTGTTTGCTATGCTTCTTACTCATGCTATAATAGTCAGCTTCTTACTGTCTTAAACTTCTTACAATGTTATTGTTAATGTTAGCGAGCTACCGCACCTCGCTAGCGTTGCGTGCTTAACAGCTGATCGATTAGCGGTGAATTCTGATTGGTTCCGTGCGCGAAGACCTAGTACCTCGCGCACGTTCCGTGCGCGAGGTACTGGGTCTTGGCGCCCGTTCCGTGCGCCAAGTCACTTCGTTAATTTTATTATTTTAAAGCATAGCAGAAGTTGCGTTGCAGACTAAAAATTCTTTCAGCACTTTCAAAAAATTTTTCAGTTAATTAATGGCAGTGTCTGCTGCACCGCCCCGGTTTCCAACATCTAATCGCTGCCTGCTGCACCGGTGGCGCCGGTCGTTTCATTTTGCTGTTCAATTACTATCTCTCAAGCTGCCATCGCTGCCCGAACCTTAACTCTAATCTAAGGTTTTTAGAGAAAAAAGAATTATGTGGCAAAATAGCTCTCTAGCGCTATATTTGCCTAGCGTGTCTAGTGCGAATCGATACCCAAACCCTCAACTTGGCAGCCAAGCGTTCTTACCACTAAACTATAAGGGCTTCGCATTTGGTGTGTCAAAGTACTGGTACTGTATTTAAATCGAATCAATGAGAAAAAAGGCAATACCGGTATAATACCGTACGCTGCCGGTGCTCCAGTGATTTGATGTTGAAAACCGGACCGATGCAGCAGACACTACCTTAATTAATAGCACAATTCTATAGACCTACATTGAACAAGAGTAACTTAATTTTGATTATTAAAAACGTTGTTCTTCTTTTGCAAATTATTTGCTCTTTTTCTGTCTAAATTGCAAAAAATGCAGTATTTGCATTGTGTTGTGAAATTTCAATTGTGGAAGTTTGGTTGCGCTTTAACTTGGTATAAAAGTGTCGTTCTGCAATTGTGGAATTGCATTGCTCATCAACTGAATCAAAAAGTTTACGGTAGTGACTATTTCACCGAAAATTTTCAACTTAGAGAGAATAAAACGAGAATGAGAAATATTCATCCGTGCTTTTTTCATTTGCTTTTTTAGGGGTTGAGATTAGGGTTTAGGTTAGGGTTCGGGTTAGGGTTCGATTTGGGAATAGTTTTAGAGTAAGCATTTGAGTTTGTGTCAGATTTGAGTCAGAATTAATAAAAAACTGGATAAAAATTTCCGGTGAAATAAAGCCTTCCAAAGTTTACTGATTCAGTATGGAAGTTGAGCTGCGCTTCAAAAATTTGAAAAGTTGAGTTGCTCATTTTGCACTGTGCTTTTACCGCTACTGGTAGAAAAGATCATTGCGCGTTGTTGCGCTGCGCTTTTGATGTGGTATAATGTTATTTGAGCCCACCTTTTGTTGAGAGTAGGTACAGTTACCTACTGAGTAGGTACAGATCAGACTGTACAGTAGCAGCGTGGCATTGACATGGAAGACTGGAACTGCAAGCCTTGGCTGCTGGTTTAACTAATGACTTCATATTTAAGTAGGCCTAGGCCTATACGGATGTCGTTAAGTATAGGGTTTAGTGGGGTAATTTGGGACATGGGGTAAATTGTACCACCCTGGGGTAATTATTCATCTTCTAATTTAAGTCTTGAAGGATCCAATGTGCTGAGCTTTTTTCAAAAATCAGCGGAATAGCATCGTTAAATCCATTCCATAAATTATCCTTGTAAGTCCATGTAACCATATCCTAGCTTAATGCTTTAAACCGCACAACAAAATTTTGACATCAAAAAAACAATTATTAAAGGCCTCATTTAGCATAAATCATTTTTTTTATGGAATATTCTCGAACGTTATCCAGATCTTTTCAAACATATTTTTATCTTTTTTTATGCACTTTTACTATATGCTTTCGCTTTTAACAATGTCCTGAATTACCCCGCGGGTGGGGAAAATCGGGCCAGTAGAGTGGCTTATTTTAAAAATCCATTATTTCATACTACGCTAAGCGTGGAAAACCAAGGTGTTGCCAAATATAAATTGGATATCCAATATAGAAAAAGTTGATAAACCAAGTTTAGAAATGCTAAGTCAGTAAATAGAGATTGAACATTGAAATTTTGTCCCGAATTACCCCACCAAACTCTAAACCGTCAGCTTTATTTTGGAATCTGCAACTCGTGTATGAGCATGCGCACGCTCTTTCTCCTCTCATGCGTGCACTCATTAGGGTTAGGGCTAGATCTGGGGAATAGCTTCTGAGAGAAGGAGAGAATGTATGGGCGCCAGGGCATGGTATGGAATGGAACGGAAATTTTGGTATGAAATATGGAAGACGCCAGAATGGAGTGGAATGGAAGACAATCTTCCATACCAATTTCATACTAGATTTCGTGCATTGTATTTACAGAAAAAAATATGATAAATAATATTGTCACGGAAGTATTCAACTTCAATATCTACACGGATTATTTTTCCACAAACAGTGATACTTTGGTTGTGTATATTGCGCAAATAAAGTACATATTATTGCATCAGAGGAAGTACATTGCAATTTGCAGCATTGATGTATAATTGACAACTTTGACAGGTTTGACTTGTTTTTTTTTTATTTTTATTTTGAAATTGACAATTTGCCAAGTCGTAAATTTTTTCATCCATCATCACGAAAATTCCTTTTTGCTATTTCATCCCTGTGTAAGTGTAATTTTATTTATATTTTTAGTTTTTAAGCTTATAGTAAATCTTTTTGGTGCTAAAGCTTGGCATTTCTATTACGGTAAATGCTCTAATAGTTTGGTTATGCCAAATTCTATAGTTAGTATGAGAGCAAGCTTGTACAGTAAGCATTAAACCATAGGCGTAGCCAGGGGCCCCTCAAGGACCCCAGTTGAAATTCTACCAAAGATGAAATGATGACACAAAGCCTATTTTTTACTCAGTTTCTTTTAGCATTTTGTGAGTGTAACAGTACACGCATACAACAGCAATTAGCAATAATACTATTGACGACCAGCAGGGGGCTCGAGCCACCTCAATCAAAAATTTTGCCAACCAATTTAAATGTACAAACCGGGAGAAATTTAGCGTTTTTGTTCTAAAAAGTGCAATCTCATGCCTTCATCTAACCTTTTTATGCAGTAATATGTTTTAGGCTCCAGCTAAATTTTATATTGTAAATAAATAACATGATTAGTATCCATTTATTGCATCTAATGTACCAACTCGTTTAAAATCCACCTCCACCACCTACCAACTTTAAATAGCAATGCACCTCCACCTCGCCAGTTTTCACACAACATAATACTTTTGAAAAAAACCTAGCTTAAGGAAATGTTATTGAATAAATTATTGAATTTGAGTTGAGGGGTCCTGGGCCCCAGGTTGAAATATATTCTAAAAACTCAAGCCATGTCAACTGACCGCGACAAACTGACCATGAATAAACTGACTGAGAACCAACAATTTCGTCACAGTGATTTGGTCTGATTTCATCACAGTTATTTTGTCACAAAGTGAGGGTTTGGGCAAGATGGCTCTGGGGATAGTAAAATGTGCTTATGATCGTTCTTCTCAGCTAATCGGCGTCACTTTGTTCGCAGTCAGTTGTTTTAGACCCCTAAAAACTGGTTATTTTCGTGACTAAACAAAAATCTCCTTGGCAAATCTTAGAGTGAGTGATTTAATGCTAAAACTGTTGCAGAACGCAACATATCTTTCCCTGACTTGGGTCAACTCACAAAATTTGACCGGAAAATGCAAGATTTTAACCGTGTTTTGGACTTGACCCAAAGTAAAGGAAGGGATATTTTTTCGATTGGCTTTCAAATTTCAAAAACTTGTTCTTTCGAATGGCTCTGATAACATTGGAAATGTGATCCGAAAGGCATTAAAATAGCTATTTTTTCCAAAAATTTACAAAAAATTGCCCAGCGCCCGGGGGCTTTGCCCTAAGTCCCCATAGCGCCTGGCAGCTCCACCCCAGGTCCTGTCTGTGACACGTTTGAGTTACACTAATTTGCTCACCACCTCTCCCAATTTTGATATATTTGTAAAACTTTTAACTTGCGGTTCTAGTCCTTGAGCCAAGTCAACTGACCGCGACAAACTGGCCGCGAACCAACTGACCGCGAAGCAACGATTTTGTTGCAGTGATTTCATCACTGATTTTGTTGCAGTGATTTCGTTACAAAGTGAGGGTTTGGGCAAGATGGCTCTGGGAATAGTAAAAATATATATATTCAGGATAACCCTTTTCAGCCAATCGGCGTTCTTCGCGGTCAGTTGGTTTGCGGTCAGTTTGTCGTGGTCAGTTGTCGGCGTTGTTTGCGGTCAGTTTGTTCGCGATCAGTTGGTTCACGGTCAGTTTGTCGCAGTCAGTTGTCGTGGATCCCTAGTCCTATCCCTCTAGCAAAATCCTGGTTTTGTGCCAAACCAGACCCCCAGCTTCTGATCTTTCATTTTTTGTCTTATAAAAATTGCCTTTTTTTGAAATTTTCTGATGACGTCATTGCATGTGATTTGCAGTTTGGCCCCCCAATCCAAAATTCTGGCTACGCCTATGCGTTAAACCATGTGCTATGTGCTTACCAGATACTGGTGTTGCATCATTGTGTTGTTACGCGCATTTTTGCCTTTACGAGTGGTTGCTTACAACATTGCAAAGGTACAAAAAATGTGTTGTATTGCTTCCAGTCTAAAAGTTTTTTGGTATGGAAGTATGGAATGGAATATGGAAGAAAATTTTAGCATGGAATGGAATATGAGATGGAAGATTTTTAGTATGGAATGGAAATAGAATGGAAGAAAATTGCTAGTATGGAATATGGAAAAATCTTCCATTCCATACCATGCCCTAACGGGCGCTCATACACGAATCGTAGAGCTGCCGAAAATAAAGCGACAGCTCACACTTAACGACACCTGGTTTATACTGTATGGCAACACTAAAGCAACTACAGTATTTTGATTTATTTTTATGTGCTAATTACAGATCAGCAATACAATAGACTGTTAGAGTTGTTAGATGGCTTGGATTACTGATATTGTTGGACAGCAATCCCAATCTGCTCCATTCTATCACAGGTAAGTGTGAATCATGAATCTTCGGTAATTGGGTAAGATTTGAGTTGAGCTACCAGTAGATTTTGGCTTTAGCATGTAACAGTGTAAACATAATACTATGACTTTGGGTTTAGGATTACCCTACCAGCCTATAGGGTGAAGTCGGTTAATTTCGGCAATCGGAAATTGCGGCAGGTATGAAAATTTAAGGCTTGATGCGAGCAGGTCTTTTTACAAGTTAAAAGATTTCTAAAAATGGCTTTAATATTTCCTGTTACCTAATCTTCTACAAAAAAAGTGACTATCATTGAAGACCTCTGCGCGTTCTTTTCTCACTGCTACAATATTTCTCTCAATAATGGAATCAAACTTTTAATAACGTCTGGAAGCATTTGGCCTGTTGCTACCTTTTTAGGCTGTGCTGTAGTCTAACTTAGTTGCTGGTAGCACTTCGTGGTGTTTGTTATTACGCGACTTGTAAACGGATTAGTTAAATATAATCCATTCCTCTACCCTAAAAGCATCAAAAGCAGAAGTTTTGCTACGTTACCAAAAATTGTAAGAATTAAAAATGCGTTTAATTGATTATAATTTAAATTAAACACAGAAAACTTTTAGCGAGTGCTACTATAAGTAGAAAAATTAATAAAAACAAGAATTTGTGAAATTTTGCAAAATTGATTTTAATTTCGGTTGGACTATTGCAAGTAGAAGCATAGATCGTATTTGCTGCCTTTTTTCAGCTTTTGATTCTAACTAAGCAGCATATTTTGTTCGAGTTAGTCAAAAATCTGATTACACTTTATACCAATGAACCAAATTTAACAGTAAATAAGCAGCTGAGATAATTAAAACAAAAAACAAATGTGATTTATTTGCTTGCCGAAATTTCCAGTTTTAACAGAAATTTTGGCAACCCTTATTACGTCATATAGCTAGTGAGTACGACGACATCATAGAGATCATAGAGTACGACGACATACATAGAGCACGACATCATAGTATCTCGATGTTGATTTGAAAAAAGCCGCAAACGAAATACTGCGCAGATGGAGTTCAAACAGAGTTAAAAAAGAGTCAGTGTTTTCTGAAAATTAGAAATAAGTGAGAAAGTTGCCGAAATTACCCAACTCTACCCTATGTACATATGATTGTACAACTGTATAAGGGTATCAAAACTTTTTTTGATGGAGTACCAAATGAGAGGTTGTAAAGATGCCCACTGACCAACAGATGAGTCCAAACTGTTGGCCGAATGTGTAATGAGTCCAACAGATCAAAAAAGGTCTTTGGCTTACTCTTAGTCATTTTTCAGTCATGCAAAAGTTTAGGGTTGGTAATTTTGATCAGAAATAGAGTGAGTATTTAAGCGTGAGCTGGATACAGTTTCATTCTGAGCCGGACTTTGGACAACCTGCTATAGCTATTTATAAAAGTTAGATATATGTTTATTTAATATTTATGCGTGTTAAACTCAAAGCATGTTTTGTATTATAATTATTATTTTTTTATTAAAAAAATATTGTGGCAAAAGTTCATTTCATTTGTATGTTGTCAAAGTTTTCTGGTAAGGTAATTTTTTTTTCACAAATGGCTTTGATAAATGCAGTTATAAATCGTTTGTATTATTTGTAGCCTGGTTTAATGACAAAATGATATTTCAATTCAAAATTCTTGATTTTTGTTTGCTCAGATTTGTTGTCTTTCTGTTTTTCTATGTTGCAAAAGACAGTAGTTGACAAAAATAGATAATAATGCTTTTTTTACGATTTGTTACACAGTTTGTTACTTTGTTAAAAGGTTTATTTGATCATTAGATTACAAATAGCATAATGAGATATTAATCATAGTATAACTTGTCTTCAAGTGCTTTGCAAAGAAATCATTTATCACCTTAATAGTCAATAAATTAATTTTTTTAAATTGAGTACTAAGCCTTGATGTTACAAGTGTTCATTTATTCATTCTTTTTATTCTTGACCACCACAACAATAGCAAATGCACTGTAACACAATAATAACTCGTAGAGTTAGGAAAAGGAAGTAGCTGCATAGCGTCAGACGCTAAGACATGCAGAGGATGTTGAAGGCAAAAATGGATTTTTCTTTGCATGGTTGCTACACCTGCCACACCAGTTTCATGCACAATGTAGGCCTAATTGATCACACTCATCAACATACACATGCAGGCACATGATGGGTGATGTAACAGGCCCAAAAGTTTATTTCTTATTTGCATTTATTGATAATTTTTAAATCTTTTTGTTAACTTACAATCAATCACAATTACTAAGTAAGCCATTACGGTGAATCATTTAAACATCTTATGTCATAGACCCTCCCATGCTGGCAACCTTTCCGTGGTGGGAGGACCGAATGTACCACCCTCTGTCACCTGGGATAGGTCATATATCCTATTCTGTAATCACTAATGTGAAGGTGGAGGATGGGTAGTCGCTAATGCCAAGATTTGTGTTCTTTTGACTCCTAGTTAATAAAGTTGTCGAAAGTTCATTAGTGGTACAAAACTTGAGAATTGATTTGATTAAAATGTTCATGTCTTTGAAGCAGCTTTTCATCTGACCCTTGTCAAGAAGAATTGTCAGAATGGAAAGCACAGGAAAAGGAGCGGCTATTTTTAGAAAAAAGTCGAGCCATGATTTACTGCAAAAACACCAATGAAAGAGCATCATTAGTGCACAATCTTTAAACCGTACACAAATTATTTTTGTCGGCAGAGGTTGGGGTTAGAAGTTTTGATGAAAGTGGCTTCAAGAGCAGATAGATGGAAAGGACAGTGGCCTTGGGCAAGAATGGAGAATCTACTGTCATCATAATGTTAAGCACAGGCAGGATTTTACATAAGATGAAGTCCAATGGCTGAATCAGAAGCAAGAGACTGGGTATTATGTTGGACGAAAGATTTGCACGTCGGGCAGGAAGTATGGGTTTCTGAGAAGAAGAGCATGAGTGGATAGATTTAGAAACATGTTGGTTTAATTCTGTCCTGCAGCCTTTGGGAGGTATGGCTGACATACCGACTGTCGATGGCATGATAATCGATAAATCACCTTGCCTTTCTGTAAAGCAAGCAGCACATCCTTTTGGCCATACCTCCCTAAGGCTGCAGGACAGAATTAAACTACATGTTCCCAAACCTATTGCTCTTGCTCATTTTTCCAGAAACACATACTTTCTGACCTTCAGTGCAAATCTTCCACCCAGCCTAATACCCACTCTCATGCTTCTGATTCAGCCATTAGACTTCATCTTTTACAAAATTCTGCCTGTGCTCAACATCATGATGACAGTAGATTTTCTATTCTTGTTCAAGGCTGCTGTCCTTTCCATCTATCTGCTCTTGAAGCCACTTTCATCAAACCTTTTAACCCTGCCCTCTGCCGACAAAAACAATTCGTGTACGGTTTAAAGATTGTGCACTCATGACGCTCTCTAGTTGATCTTTTTTTAACCAAGTACAACTCAGCTTTTTCTTATAAATAGCCACTCCTTTTCCCGTGCTCTCCATTCTGACTCTTCTTCTTGTCTTTTTGCTTTGGTGTAGATTTCGCCAAATTTGGCAGGCTGTCATGTAAAAATCAATAAACTTAATTAAGGCAAAGTACAGCTAAAGTAGTTAAAATTATTTTAGAAGACTGATTACTGTGATTAGATATTAGAGTAATTAGTCACTCATGTGTTCCACTAATGTACTCCGTGACACTTTGTGTAGGAAGTCTCTTTGTTTTTTCCAAGCAAAATTAACAGTTTTTCTGCAACCAGAGACCGAAATTGTTTTAACTTGGCAACGGCTGAGGGCAGAAACTTGAAATTTAGAACTTAGATGGGGTACATATGGAACAACCTTTAACAAATTTTGGGGGCAATTGGTCACGTAATACAGGTTTCCGAGCCAAAAAACTGAAATGCCAATGGAAGGTTCAAACTGCTCTAGCTTGAATACTAATAGCAGGAGTAGAATAAAATGTTCAAATTTAGGAGCACCTGGAAATGCTGTTTCAGCTCCCATATTTAAATTGTTTGAATTCCAACCATTTTTTTGCTATTAAGAACTTTTTTGTAAATACAAAAAGAGATGTGATTAGTCTGCATAATTATAATGTTGTGTACCTGGATTTTTGGAGGTGCTAAGTCACGTGGTTTGAGGCAGAAGCACCCAAAGCTTTTGATAACAAAGTTTAATAATTTTTTTATCATGTATGCACGTGTGCTGCTATGGTCTACTGTAGTGATTAAAGGCGCCGGGGGGGCAGAGGGCTCGCTCTCCCCCAATCGAAATGCCACCTATGATAAAAATGATGACACAAAGCCTTTTGTTTCTTCTGTTTCAGTTTCTTTTAGCATTTTTTGTGTGCAACAGTACATGCATGCAACTGCAAATGGCAATCTTATTAATATTAACAACCAGGGGGCTCCCTCAATTTATTGCCAATCAATTTAAATGTACAAGCAGAGGGAAATTCAGTGTTTTAGTTCTAAAAGTTGCAATCTCAGGCCCCCATATAACTTTTTTATGCAATAATAACAGTCATGATTTAGGCTCCTCCCCAGCTAACTTTTATATTGCAATAACATGATTAGTAACCATCTAATGCATTTAATGTACCAACTTTAAATAACTATCCACCTCGTCAGTTCTCACGTGACAAAATACTTTTGCAAAAAAACCTGGTTAAAGGAAATGCTTGTTGAACAAATTATTGCATTTGAATTGAGGAGGCCTGGGGTCCCTGGTCGTATATGTACTCTTAGAAGTGGTTAGTTTCAAGACGAAACAAAAATTTCCGAGGCAGATCTTTTAGTGAATTGTTCTTTAATGCTAAAATTGTTGCAGAAGGCAATGTACGTTGCTTCCCCTGACTTGGGCCTAGTCTCTTACAAAATTTAACCCCAAAATGCAAGATTTTAAACGTGTTTTGAATTTGACTTGAAATAAAAGGGGGATTTTGTCAATTAGCTTTCAAATCTCAAAAGCTTAGTTTTTTCAAAAGGCTCTAGAAATGTGCGAAATGTGATTCAAATGGCATTAAAATAGCTATTTTTTCCGAAAAATTGCCCAGCGGCACCGCCCCCATATACCTATCTCTGACACATTTGAGATACACTAATTTGCTTGCCACATCTACCAATTTTGATATTTTTGTAAAACTTTTTAATTTGTGGTTCAAGTCCTTCCCTTTTAAGAAAATTCTGGCTTTGTGCCGAAACAGACTGCAGTTTCTGATCTTTCGTTCTTTGTCCTATAAAAAGTCCCTTTTTCGAAAATTTCTGATGACGTCATTGTAAGTTATTTGCAATTTGCTCCTCCCCAATCCAAAATCCTATGGATACCACCTCGCCGGAACCCCTTAAATTGACCCCTAAAATCAAATTTTTAAACGGCAGTTGAGCGAATCTTTGTGAAGAATAATACAATACCGGAAGAATATTTTGCGATTTTGTTTAAATGCGCTTCACACTAATATAGGTTCTTCTTTATTCTCAAAGTTATTTTGGTAGCTGCTGCTGGATTCTGAATTAGAGCACTTAGTAGCATGACCGGGGTTGCTAGATTTTTACTCGACGCTGCTGTGCTGTGATGACGCTGATGTGCTGTGATGACACTGATGTGCTGTGATGACACTGATGTGCTGTGATGACACTGATGTGCCTGATCAAAACAAGTTCTATAAATTTCATTTTTACAAAAAGGCATTTAGTCTTAGTTCAAATCTAATCTTTCATTATCCTCGCTGGATTACGCCGAAGCGTGTAACGGGTTGGCGGGGCCCATCTCCGCGTCATTGCGCCCGGGCAACACAGCTTCTTTCAAAGAAATGTCGCAGTGTTGGCGTTGGCAACACTGTCCGATTTGACCAGCCGGAGAATTGAAGCTCGGACCTCTCGCTCTAGAGACGATCGCGTTACCGCTCGGCCAACTGGCTGAATAAATTTAGCGTTTTAGTGCTAAAACTATGGATGCAACAAAAACATTTTTTTCCAGTTATGCATGCTTCATTCGCTCGATTGGCAGTATATAATGATGAACGACTTAGTAAATGTGGCGGCATTTTTTTACCTTCAGACGTGCAACTCCGGCTCTGATTGAAAATATTCAAGTTTAATTTGTCTTCGTTTGTGGTTCAATTTCATAAGATTTTCATTCGTTAATCAGCGTACAAAGCGTTGAAGCTGTATTTCGCAAATATTCGATTCACGTGCAAAGCGGTAAAGCAAGCGGCGGTGCTTTGCGCTTTTAAAGCTTTTCATCAAAGCTGTGAATTTATAAAGTTTGTAATCAAACTCTTGCCTCATAATCATTTGTTGTCCTACTTTCTGTAATGAAAAAACTTGTTGGCGCTTGTTAACCTACTGACTTAAATTGTTTAATTTTGGGCTGATGTTTTCATGGCTTGATTTTTACAGCATTTGAGCAGTGATTGAGAGTAAGTTGTGTAATAATAAAGCCAAAGTTTAGTTTTCTTTCCTGACACATATTGGTGACGACTATGCCAAGAAAAGTAAGAAAAAATGAGAGGAAATTGAGGTTGAAGAAAAAATTAGATGAAAGGAAGCGCCAACAAAAGCTCAAGCAAGAACGAGCGGTAAACTTTTTTTGAAAAAATTTCAATGATTGGTTGATGTAAATTTTAATATTTGTTATGAAGGTTTCAACATTATAGAGGCATACTTTGGTTTTTTACGTATTTGAGCTACGACAACGTGCCAAATCGAAACTGATCTCTCCCAATCTGGGAGGTTTTAAGCTTATTTTTGCTCAAAATGTGACAACAATGCCATCGTCAGCAGTAACAATAAATTTAGAGCAACGAACGAGCAAGAATAAAATAATTTTTAATCAATAAAAAAAGTAAACTTTTTACTAATTTAAAATGATGAAATTTTGTTGTATTTGCAAGCAAAATTAAGCTTCAAAAGAAAGGAACAACAAAGTTGTAGCTTTAGGAAATCTATCCAAGCTGTGGGGGATGATTGATGGTACAGTAATCGAGTATTAAAAAAATTGAAAAGGAACATCATTTAAAAGGTACATTACGAAAGCAATCGAACAATCATCAAACTCACAGAAGACATTGGTAAAAGCAGACGAAAAAAAAAAATTATCAGTTGCATGACTGAGACTGCTGTTTCGCCTTATTTTAAGGCTCATCAATTGCCTGACGAGCCTTGAAATTAGGCAAAATAGCTGTATCAGGCATGCAACTGATATTTTTTTTGGCTGCTTTTTTCTATTGTCTTCTCTGAGTTTTGATGTTTGTTCGATTGCTTTCGTAATGTACCTTTTACATGGTGTTTCTTTTCAATTTTGGTTTAAAATTAAGCTTACAACTATTCCGAGACTATGGAGCGTAGTTGAGCTCTGCGCAAGCAACTGCATAGTTGAACCTTTCAATTTTTATCATGTGATGAAAAAACAAATGCAGTACTTTTACACCACTATAACGTTAAATATATTTCTTTTACCGTTTTAGCTCAAATTGTTTTAGATTTCAATTCGAGACAAATATTCAGAAAGTCAAAGGGCTCAAAAAAAAACAAGAATACAACAAGATGTATTATGCAAAAAAAAAAGCAAAACTATCGGCAGAATCGGAAAAGCTTCAAGATTTGCGCAATGCAGCCAGTGCTTCTATTCACAAAAAGTATGCTGCAAATGTTGATTTTCGTATTTCGCAGAAATTTCAAGTTCACAACCACGCAAAAGTAGAATACTCACAAATCTCAACTTCTCATAGTCGAAAGATTCTCGCCTCGAAGTTGCGTTAGAAGTTGAACGAACCCTTTCGCAAAGAATCCATTAGACGGATAAAATTGGGCTATTTGACTGATGCCAAGTTTCGAGCGCAAACGATCACCCGTGAATTCCATTATGCTCTGTGGCAATGCTGATGAAGTACAGGGTGGGCCGTAAATAACGCACCAAAGCATATAAAACAATTCTGATAATTATAACAAAAGGGTGGGCCGTAAGTTACGCTCCCAAGAATTAAAAGTAAATTGTGATGTGAAATAATGTAAATATCTTTTCTTTGGGTATCTGTTAAATTTAATTTCAATTATCAATATTGTTTAATATGCTTTGGTGCGTTATTTACGGCCCACCCTGTATATTGAAGCAAAAAAGTTGTCAACTACAGATTGGCCACGAGTTTGCGCTACAAAACCAACCTTGATTTTCATAAGAAAAAAATTTCAAGCAGTGCAGAAAACGTGGTTCTACGTTAAAAAACTGATCCCGAATTTGGAAACAAACAACGTTCCATCTGTGCAAAAAGCGCGAGTATGCGTTGCAAAACTGACGTTGCATTTCGAAAGATAAAAATCTATACCACCGCAAAAAACCTGAACATGTACTACGAGGCTAATAAAATCTTTTGGACACAGGGAAAAATCAGCTGGCTAAGCTAGGGCGCTAGTTTTTTTTTATTTGAAGTTTTTATTACAAAATGGCTGGAAGTTATCAGTTAAAACTTTGCAAATTTATGGGGCCTAATGAGAACTACGGGTACTAATTTTCAAAATTTTATGTTGCTTGCGTTTTGGAGCATCAAGATATTGCCCAAAAATTATCTCTATTTTAAAACAAACTTTTATAATTGATTCTAATCACCACTTCGCACGTTTAGTGATGACTTAGTGCGTAAAGGAGCCATAGATTGGGATAGTCTCAATGAACAAAGCTGCGTTCAATTACCGACCTAGTCAAACATTGCTATTACCCAAGCTTCAAATAGATTGAAATCAACATATTTTTCTTAATCAAACAAAATCACATTCAATATTTCTAATTTGGCTTTGCATGTGATCAGAGGGTTTCAGGTTTCATTCCCTGTGAAGATTGCCATTTTGAAAGAATATTTTGCAATTCTGTTTCAATGCGCTTCATACTAATTTAGGTTCTTTCCTCTCAAAATTATTTGATCAACTGCTGCTGGATTCAAATCACAAATATTATGTAATTAACAGTTATTCTATTTTTTTCATCCGACAAAATCACATTCAACCTTTTTTTGCATTGCATACGATTGAGTTTTAAAGGGATATCGGTAGCCTTCAAAGTATGAAGGGGAGAATGCTGGTGAAAAGGAACTGGCGGAAGTCCCGTATTATTTTCCTCTGGAAAATGAACTTCTAGTTTAATATTTGAACTTCTGTCTGGGCTGATATAGAGGGCTATTGGTTGATTTTTTTTCTGCTGTGCTCCATTGTATTCAGCATGATCAAGTAGCCACAAGAATCTTTGATGTAGGTGGACGATTGGTCAAAATATTCCACAATATTCTGGGTTGTTTTCCTTCATTGATGGTAACCTTAGGTGACATGACGGGATCATGTCCTTTCCGTGCGACCATTTCGGCGCCACCTATTTCGTTGCCGTACGTTTTCTGCACAGATTGTTTCGGCACCAATTCGGTGCTCTTTGACAGTTCACTTATTTAGGGTTAGGGTTAGGGCTTTGGGTTAGGGTTAGTAAAAAGCACCGAATATTGGCGCCGAAATGCTTGCGCCGAAAAGTCGTGGACCCGACATGACAGTCCACTGCATTTAAATTTTGTTTTAATCAGACTAAGGTTTTGAGGCACACCAGGAGAAATGGCAATGTAATTTCATTGAGTATTTCAATTGAGGTATTCAATTGTTTTGAGTATTTCAGTAGAATTGATCTTTTTGTAAATTAATTAAGTTGTTTACCGAAGAAAAAATGGTAACTGATAGAAAAGGGAATAAAATATTCCAGTTTGCAGTTTGTCTGGATTGTATCAGGTAGTACCCACCTTTGGATGCTACGCTTTGTTTGTTGGGTATTTAGAGTGTAGAACTGCCGTATTATGTTTGGTTACTTTGCTTTGTTTTTGGATATGTTTCCCGTATGGTTGCATAAACTTTCTTTTTGAGTACCAAAAATTGCGTGGAGGAAAGAAAATTTGTATAATTTTGGTAAAGAAAATGTGTAACGTGGGCCTGTATTAGAATTCTAAATGAATATGCCGTGGACCATCCTGTAGTGTAGGATCTGAATGAAACGTGCTTTAGATAGGACTCATTGCAAGCTGCATATTGTTAGTAACAAGGAGTAAGTCTATGTATCCCTGAATCTAATCAGTTTTTTCACCGGTAATTGTGGGTTGGGTTGATGAAGTAGATATTTGAAGTAGTGCTGTATAAGATTTTTGATTTTTGGAATTACTTTTGCCGGTTTGCCTGTTAAATCTATCATAAATAAACCCATTATAGAATACCTTTTTTTTGTTTTATTAAAAAAGCTATGGTTAGCCTTAGCAGCAAATTATTAGCTGGTTTACATTGATTTTTTGAGTAGGCTATTATTTATCTGACTCGAACCAAGGTTTTGAGTGCGATTTTGCTGGTTTGTTAAAGTAGAAAGAATTTTGGAATGCCTGCTATTTGATTCATGATCTCTAGATTATCATCTTCTGGTGAAAAGAGATCTCTTGCGATTGATGATGCAGATGATTTTCAGTCAAAAAAGAAAAAAAGAGAATCCTTGCTTAACCTTTCAAGCAAGGTAAGCTGAAATTTCTGATGAAGATCTTAAATAAAATGTCATAATACCACAATTTTGCTAACATTTGCGAATTTAATATTAATGCTAATGTGTTAAAAATATATTAAAATACTAGAACTAGGTTAATTTGTCTGCACACCTTTTTAATTCAAAAATAAAGCTTAAATTGTGCAACATAAAGATTTTGTTGTTGCGCTGTTATTTGATTGATGTGATAGTTACATTATGTAGTTATAACTTATAACCTACTATTTGAATAATAAAGTTGCAGGTTTGTGCTATTTAACGATTATCATTATTTTGCTGCAATCAAACGCAGAATGAGCGCATTGTTTTGATTGTACTGCTGTGTATTTAAACCGGCTGTTTTGATTGCTTTTGGATACTTTGAATGAATTGGCCTGTCTGGGCTTGTTGACATAGACGGCAGCGTGGTTTAGTATCAGTCTTATTTACACATTTCTTTCATAGTTATTAGAATGTTTGGTTTGTGTGTACACTAGCGAAGTAATTCAACGGCATAAGCGTTTAAAACTTGATGGTATAAGTTGGGTTAGAAACTTAAGCGACAGAAGCAAAGAAGATAAAATTATTTAGAAAGCTTTTTAACGCATTGACCGTACCAGTGCGGTGTAATATTTCTTCTGAAGAACGGTAAATTAATTGTGCTTTCAGCATTGTTGCAGCAGTAACAAAAGAATTAATTACTTGAGTTTAACGAAGCTTTGAGTAAGATGGTAAATTAAGATCACTCAGTTAAGATCTATATACTTTGCAGAATTTTAGTCGCTTTTTCAGTTCTTAAGCTGGAGCGAGACTGGGCGATGGATAGCAGCTATTCAGGATGTCTTTGAAAGGCTAAAAAATAAATCTTTTTTTCTGCGTTTATTTCTTCGCTCAGAAACTTCGATCAAATGTCCCAATTTAAACGATATTTTTCGGCCATTTCAAAATTTATTTCGGTCATTTTTCTCAATGCCAACGCGATTTTTGCTCATAAACTCAAAATCTTGGTAATTTTTTTGGTCATTTTGACTGAATTGGCTAATTTATGGTTATACACCAAAAATTTAGGCCAGTAATCGAAAAAACTAGTTTTATTTGGTTAAGAAAAGCGATGCTTGTATTTTTTGATTAAAAGAGGTATTGCTGTATGCTATTATTTTATGTTTGAATTTTTTAAAAGGTTGAAAACGATAACATAGAGAAGAATGTGAAAATGCCGGTAGCAAGTGTGCGAGAAGCTTTCACTGTTTGTGTGCTGTGTGACCTGCATTTTTTAACCGAACTGGTAAGTTTTTTTGTTGTAAAATGATCTTATCTGTTTCAGTGTGAAGCTAACTAAGCAATCGGAAGCAACGCAAGCAAATACTACTACTTACCTGTAGCTTTTGTGCGTTCGATATGTTACGTAAATTTAATTTTAACAATTTACCAGACCATCTTCAAACTACGTTGTTAAGGGGAGCTTGGACCTAGATTTTGTTTAAGGGGGAGCTTGAACCCAAAGGTAGATCTGTTTTGCCTGAAAAACGTCTCAATTGGATAGCGTGCTGAGCAAACCGCTGCAACTCACGCATACAGGCTGTCGAGTGTGTAAGTATTTCATTTTTTGCCTTATTTTTTCTTTCAATTTCATTATTTTTCATTATTTTGGAACCGTTGTCATTGTTTCATTATTTTCTAAACAATCTACGTATACTCGTATTTTTTGAGGTCACTGGATAAATTGCAATAAATTGTAAGTAATTTTTTTTTGTTTTGGAGATCACCTAAAAAATCTTGCAAAATTTACACGAAGATCTTTTTTTTTTTGTGTTCACATAAAGAATCTCGCAAATATTACACAAAGACCTTTTTTGACTGGTTTTCAGTTCAATCTTGTGGATTTATACTTGAAAATTGTCACTATTTTATTTTTTTTAATTCAACGACTTGACAGCTTGCACAAATTATAAATGGGGTTGTGGGGGCGGAGCACCCAGGCGCAGAGCTATTTTTGTGATTTTTCAGCAAAAGAAATAGCCATTTTAGCGGCATTTAAATCAAATTTCGTACTTTTTAGGAGCAATTTGAAAGAACTAAATTGCTAAGATTTAAAAGCCAGTTGAAGAATGAAATAGCGCAGCTTTTTCAAGACCCCCCTACTACAGGTCAAGTCCAAAACATGTTTAAACGCTTGCAATTTTGAGTTAAACTTTCTAAGTGGCTAGGCGAAGAGGGGGGATGAAGCCCCATTTAATGCAAATACAAAAAGAAACGTGAAATTACTCGAGTGTAACGTTGCCTGAACACAATTATTGTGTTCCTGCTTAACTAGGAAGTGAAATCTTTGTGATAGGTTGTTGCTTTCAGGCAATTTCTGTCTGTGCTGGCTCACCCCTCTTTGTTGGTTTACCCTTGCAAAATTTTTATGTACCCTGGGGTGAACCATTCACCCTTTTAAGAAACACTGGCGTAAGTTATCACGGCAAGAGAGGTGCCGACAAATTTTGTATTTCAGTTTGTAATCAAGTTCTCGTTACGCAAAAAATACTGTTTAATGATGAATTTGCTGTTGTCAAGAAAGTCCGCCGTCTTTTGCGTTAAGCAAATGCAAAATTAAATTTCCTTGCCTAGTAAAATGATTGCTTTGCTTCATTTTTTTTCTTGCGAGTCGCTTTAAGTTGCCTGAATGATGATTAGTGGATTTATTTATTTTATTGAACAGGAATTAGAAGAACATTTGTATTCTATTTTGCACCATCGAGCATTGGAGACTGAAAAGGGAAAGTAAGTCTTGTTCGATATCGCGCTTGTTCAATTTAAATACTAATAAAAATGAGCTGCGTTGGAAATGAATGAAAATGTAGCTCACGCTTTATCCGCAACTGTTCCATTTGTAACTACAGATGAAAATTCACGTTAACGTTTTCCTAAACGATCAGTAGTCGAGTGGATAGAGCGTCTGCTACTGTAACGGTTGACACTAGTTCGATTTCCGTCAACTTTAATTTATTTTGTTCCATTCAAAAGCCAAAAAATACAATAAACAAATTATTGGTCAAACCAAAGACTATACAAAGTTGGTATTCACAGCTTCCTCGCTTGACGTTCAACATTATGAGACAGTGTGAAGTCTCCTCCGTGTGTAATTGGCAGCGGGCAGTCCGACGCCTAACTCGAATACTGCAAGGTACCTTTGCTGTTTGCTGGTCTTGGCAAATTGGTAAATAAACGATGTAATTACAATTGCAGAGAGTAGTTGCGTAAGTGTATTAAATCCATTCACTATCGTATTTATGTTATTGCAGAAATGTACTGTTTTATAAATGCTTGGCAATCGTCGACGTTCGGCCTATCAACAGCACTGGCTTCAGAAGGTTTTCTATCGAACTGCTAGTGTGTTGTAAATTTTTTTTTTTTTATAATTCTAGGGATTTTGTTCACGAATGCAACCTGTGCAGTGTGAAGTGCAAAGGTTTAGCCGAATACGTTTTGCATTTGCGTGACGAACAGCACAAAGAAGTCGTGGAAAAGCGAAAGGAAGCCATCGAAAAAAATTTGAAAACTGGGCCGGTTTATGGATTGATCAAGTAAGCAAGAGATCGTCTAAATGCTTTGGTTGAACTGTTTGAAATCCAAGTTGTTGAAATGAATAAAACAGTTTTGTCTGATTAAAATTACGTGTGCTCAAAACCAGCTGTTTCGCCCTTTTGCTCTTCAGGTTTGATAAACTAAATTACAGTATATTCTATATTTCCCTGGTTTTTGAAGTACCGAATCTTAAGTTTTAAGTTTCGGTATCGTCAAATCAAACGTATTGTCGAAAACACGAAGAAATCTGTGTCATTTATGACGTCATTAATAGCATTGCAAGTCAATAGTTCTTAACAAATCAGTCGTGATTCATTGTTTTTATCAGGTACAAAGAAACGTTTATCCATCCCCCAACAAAGAAAACAAAACCTGTACCCCGCATGAAACATCTTTCTGAAAGAAAGAAGACAATCTCTAAGGTAGTATAAAATCGCTAATTAATGAATTGGCTGAGCATCTACTGAAAGGGTAGCGCATGCTTCGAAGCAAATCAATAGCTATTAGAATGTGTATTCACAGCTTTCCTGTTTTGGCATTCAGCGGCATAAGGGCCAGAGTTAAAGCTTTTATCGTTTGTGGTAGACAGGTGGGTTATTGGGAGCTGGACTGCAAGACCCATTTCCTATCTTATCCAGACAGCTTGTAATGAAGATGTAACTGCGGTTAGAGAATGTAAACCAAAATTACTCTCCAATTGAACAAGGGTATACACTATACAGTTATGCTTAAAGCTAGAAAGCCAGCGTTAGCTCTTGTCCGAAATTAAATGCTTGTACTTGGAATGGGATGCATCGCTCTGGCCAATATTAGATCCGTTCTGCACGTGGCATACAATCGTGAGCCTATGAACGTATTTTTGCTTGTTTTGACAAATGTGCTGCTGGTAAGGCAGGCTTAACGAATTTATGTTTAATAAACAAAGAATACGTACACGATTTGGTGCCTAGTGTAGGCAGGACCTTTTTCCTTTATATATTTAGCACTACTTTTTCCGGCTGCACGCCTTTTTTTTGAACGAAAATGAATCAAAAAAATACTTCTAGAGAGTGAAATAGCTTTTTTCTTTTGACTCTTCATGTTCTAGATGATGACCCAAAAATATTGTTTTCGTGAAATACATGTTCGGTGTCTTAGTAAATGTTTTCAACTGCTGCGACCTTGCAGCAACTGTAGTCGTAGCCAAATGTTCTACAATTTGTTATCTTATTCTTAATACAGCATAAATCTGTTTGTTTTAGGACAAATATTCTCATCCTGATGCTCTTCCTGCTCCTGACGTTAAAAAGGTAGAACTTAAAACAGTATTTCAAACGGCAGACAAATGTCATGGCAGAAATGTGTAATTCTTAGAGTGGTTTTGACTTTATTTTAAATGATTTTGGATTACTTTCTTTTCAATCAAAACAACCATTTCAAGGATGTTGAAAAGTACGTAATGATTAATTGATTATTCTACTGTACGATCTAGCAATATCAGTTTCGTTATTTCACGCAGCGCATGTTTTTTCTTTTTGTAAAAAAACAACTTCATAAGTAGTCCAACTGTGTAGTTTGTTTTCTAACTTTACATCGTTCTTGTCGCTAGATGGCGTCCAAGAATTCCATCTCAACTCTTGCTAAATTTTGCTGCTCATGTAGAACTTTTGTTACGCAATTTTAAACTGCGGCTAAATTCGGCAAGCCCCTGTAGACTTTGCTCAATTCCATAACTTTGAAGCTATCAGTTAAATCTACTTTCTGACGTCACATGCATTTCAGGGTGAACTTTATGATTCCTACCGACGGTCGCAACCAGCTTCTACCAACTCTACAAGGCCTCGGACAGACGTAGCCTTCCGTGGGATGAACCACCAACCTTGGCGTTACGGAAACGGTGGTCTTGCCTATGGTGGTCCTCCATTTGGCCGTTCTCCAGCGCAACCGCCACCCTTCAGCCAGCCTTTTGGTTGGAATCCTGGTTATCCTCGTTTCGGGCAATTTAGAAGTTGGAACCATTCTAATTATTACGATAATAATCGCTCTTGGCAAAATGATTCTTACAGAAACAATCAACGATTCTACATGCCCGACCACCATAAACCCGTCGATTGGAAACGTCGGTCCGAAAACGTCATTGACCGTCGGCAGGAGAAAGAACGCGAATCGCCGAAGTCGTCGCGAACTTCTGATTCAAAACAAAACAGTAAACAACCGAAGAAAAAATCGAAAAAGACGTTAAAGAAATCAAAAAGCAAAACTCCGTCTCCGCCCAATAGTCGGTCAAGTACGCCATCTAGCGGCAAAGCTTCATCACCACGTGGCAGCTTAAAAGTTGCCGACCTTCGTAGCAGCGCCACCAAGGGTCGAAGTTCGACATCAAGCAAAGGCAAACCGAGCTTCAAGATTCCATCTTCTGCAGCGGATCGACCTGGAGCAAACAAACCCCCTTCCTTTCTATCGAATAAACTTCGAGCAAATATTTCAACTAAGCGAACGTCTCCCTATTCCAAAACCAAAAATGTAAGAAGGTGTTGATAATAATTAATCCGACCCGTCGTCAAGTGGATAGAGCGTCTGTTACTGAAGCGGTAGACTCTGGTCCGAATTCCGGTCCGGTCAAATCGAAGATCATAAAAATTAGTATTCACCGCTTTCCTGCTTGACGTTCAGCAATTATAGGGACAGTCCGAAGTTTCCATTGCATGCGGTAAACAGGTTGGCGAGTGCAGCTTGACTCGAAGACCAAAAGGTCTCATTTGCTGTCTACTGGCCAGGACAACTTGGTAAATAAACAAACATTTAATTACAATAGTTACAAAGCCTTTCCGTTTGGTGTGCGGTCTTTTATTTCTGTTTTATGATATATGTAAAGAAAATATATAGTAATTCTCAAAGTATCAATGGCGTGGCGGAGCTTAGCGCCAACTTGACCATTTGGCGCTTTGGAGAGTACCATGATCCCGTGTTGGAGGAAAGACCTTTTAGTATAAGACTATTTTAATTGTTGATTCTTTTAAAGTGTGAAGTGCCCTGCGTTTGATGGCGTTTAAAGCCAGGTCAAGCATTTGAATTTTCAATGAAAATATGAAGCTGGTAGTTCCGCAAAGAGCGGAATGGGAAAATAGTTTTGCCTCGAAAGGTATCTGTTTTTTTTCTTGTTTTTTTTACAAGTTGGGGAAAACATTAATAACTGGCACATTTTTTTCGAGACCGTTTTTTAGATACCGGTTAGTTGTTTGAGCGGTCACGCTTTCGTTTCTGGAGCAGGAGGTCTGTGGTTTAAATCTCAGGCCGGTCAAATCGAACACAGTGTTGCTAACGGCTCGCCACCGCGGCGACATTGCTTTGAAAGGAGCTGTCTTGCCCGGATGCAATGACGTCACGCCGAGATGGGCCCCGCAAACTCGGTAACATGCTTCGGCGTATTACATTGAGTATAATGAAAGATTTGTTTTTTTGTAGAGTGGAAGCACATCTTCTATTACCTCAAGTACACACTCAAAATCGTCAAAATCCGCCAGTGATGAAAGCAGCTCCTCCCTTACTCCTTTGTCTTCGAAACCCGAGTCGACAGTTATTGACGAAACAAAAAGATTACGCAACAAATTCCA
This sequence comes from Trididemnum nubilum, assembly GCA_963965965.1. Taxonomy (NCBI): domain Eukaryota; kingdom Metazoa; phylum Chordata; class Ascidiacea; order Aplousobranchia; family Didemnidae; genus Trididemnum; species Trididemnum nubilum. The sequence goes on from OZ014475.1 coordinate 4,450,287, forward strand.
CTCGGTTATGTCTTCGATTGAACCTCCGATGTCGACTCGCACTCAGTCTTCTACTACCGCTGTTTCCTCTAGTGACGTCACATCGCAGTGGGGATCCACGGACAAGGTTAGTCTGAGGCCACCGCTTATATTTTGAAATTGCTCTTTAACTTCTTAAAAGAGGAAAGTAGAAGACATTAAGTCACGAGTTAAAATTACCCCAAGTTGCCAAAATAACTACAGATGGGATTTGAACTCATATCCGCAACAATTTGTTCATGTGATTTGAAGCTGGAGGCAGTTTGAATTAACTCGGAAAAGGCAAAGATCGAACATAGATCTACGTTTTGCAAGAGATTTGTCGTTTGAAAAGCGTCTTTCTCGAGAACACTGCAATGTTTAAAACAAGCTGATGTGGTGAGAAACTAAAGTTCGCTTACTGTCGATTCATCATATCTGGCACAATTTAAACCAGGTTCTCTACATTTTTTGGATTGTGGATCTTTTCTAGAGACTAGTGGCCCCTTGCTCAGCAATAAAATTTTCTGTCTGTATTTCATTCGAAGTGGCTACAGGTATGCAGCAAATCTTCAGTGCGCTTTGTGACATCACAGACAAAAAAGACAACGTTGCTACAAGAGCTTGAAATTGGCAGCCAGTTTTTCTGCAAAAGTCTAAAAGCGCTTAAAAGCATCAGCCGTCCGCTGGCCGCAAGTGGTTAATTACCGTTACAAAAGCTTGCGCTCGTGGTCCCCTGGTTAACGTCCCTTGGCCCCGTAGAAGAGCTACTGGCCCCCGGTTGAGAACCCCTGATTTGAACCGACCAGATGTCCATTGGATAGAGCGTCTGCCATAAAAAGGTAGACTCGGGTTCGATTCCCGGTCGAATGAAACCAAAGACTAAAAAACTTGAGTGTTCACAGCTTCCCTACATTACGTTCAGCAACAAAAAGAGACAGAGTAAAGTCTCCGTCATGTCTAGTAGAAAGTTACCGGCTTGACTCGAAAGCGGAAAGGTCCCTTCGCTGTCTCCTGACCAAGGTAGCTTAATGAATAAAATTTAATAACAATTATAGGTTTCTCAATCCACCACAAGCGGAACCAAGCATGATGACAAGATGTCTGCCGATCGCGAATTTCCTTCCAAACCGTAAGTGTCCACTATTGTAAATAACATTGCCGCTGTTAGTAGAGAATTTTGCAGTAGTGTTTTTTTGCTCTATAATCAAATTATTTTGGTTTTGTTTTTCATTATTTGTCCATAAGTCTTTGATTTATGAATATATAGGTTAAAAACCATCAATTTTTTTTTTCTCTATTGTGCAAGCCCCTATTTTAGTCTTGTTCTCAAAGAAGGTTATTCTAAATATTCACTATTCAGTCCTTGATCAGTGACTTGTACTTGACAAGTCAATTCGATTTTTCCAATCGGCTTTAAAAATGTGTAAAATTTCTTTCAAATGATGCTAAAAACAAAACTGATCGAAAGCTAAGGCTCTAAACTACCGCCTTAGACTATCTGTGCTGTCTGTACTTTTCAAATCCTTGGTTGCGTGCTTGAGTATACTGTATGAGTGCGATCAACTTGCAGCATGCAACCTGCTGTTTGTCTGATGGCATTTCTCAGCCACCAGGTCCTTGCTCCACGATACCTTCGTATCACTTAGCACGAACGATTGCCCCATTGCAATTTGTCAATTGTCACTATTCTGGCTTCAACTTTTATTTATTTTCTGAACCAAAAGACATGGAAACACAGATTTGGAATGCGGGTTGGTGTTCCCAAATTTTTTTCAGAAAAGTTGATTTGAGTTAATGATTTTGATTAAAATACCGAAAGACAACTTCCCCACACTTGAAAAAAATTGTTTCCAAGTCTTACAAATATTTAACTTTTGTGCCATGTCGAGTGGTAACGCGTTTGCCTCTGGAGCGGGAGGTCTTAGGTTCAAATTTCGGGCCGTTCAAATCGGACACACTGCTGCCGTCGCTGTTAGATTTCGAAAGAAGCTGTGTTGCTGGGGCGTAATGATGCGGAGATGGGCCCCGCAAACTCGCTATGCGCTTCGGCGTGATACAGCGAGTGTAGCAAAAGTGTCACAGCGCAAAAAAATATTTAAAAGCGCGAGTTACGCATCGATACGTCCGATGGTTGGTAAACGTAGAATTAAATTTGTCAACACCTAATTGCTTCAAAGTTAATACCGGTATATTTTTAAATTTTACCTTCATTCTCGTACAGGTCAGCGATGCAGCAGTTAATCTCTAGGGACATGAAGAGCATAACCTATAGTATAGGAACACTGGAACACGTACAGGTGCAGTTTTAGCCTTTTCTCAGAAATTACCTCACAAATTGTTTCTCACACCCTACAAAATTCATTTTAAGGCTTCGTTCCATAGTCCCTACAAAACTCCCTCTAGGGCCCTCTAATACAGGTAAGTAGTATGTAACCTAGAGACACGTAAAACTACAGTAGGGGTCTTTTTTTCCTCAAAGATATTACCTCACAAATTGTTTCGTCCCTACAAAAACTCACTTTAGGGTTCCTCCAAATAGGCAGCGAGTTAGCTTTCCATACTGCTGGTCTGACTAGTGAGCGGTAGTGCCAGAGTGCCTATTAGTATTGGAATTAGGATAGCTGATATTAAACAAAAAAAATTAAATGTCTCCAGAGCTTTTGAACTGTTTTTTCGCGTTAATAATTAACATTGTCACATAATGGTAAAAAATAGGCAATAACCTTTTTTTGGTGGAACTACCCACCCTAAAACCCCATGAAATTGGGTAATAAGTCATTTTATTGTTTTTTTGAGGTACTCTCTTGAGAATGGTGGCTTTCGCACCTAGCCTGAGAGATATCCAAGTTGCAGTAATTTTCAAAGCTTTTTGATCAGGTCTGTACTGGGCCGTGGGTATAAAATGCTAAACGCACCAGCGCATCTTTTTATTTGAGGTAGTATGCCCATTGCCCACTTGACATTTTAGGGCCAAAATTTATTAAATTAAAGACTATGTTTAATGTATACGCCTCTGAGGCAAATGTTAACCCGGCGACATTTTTACTGATTGTATCCGTCACAGTTCAAATCGTTCGCTTCTCTTGATTTCGAATACTAAACTGAACTTCCCGAAGTGGAAGTCTCAGAATTATTTCAGCGGAGCCTTATAGCTCAAAATTTTGTTTGATTTTATCTTGTATAAAATAAAAGAATGGAACAATGCACCAAATGTCTGAAATATTTTAAAAGCGAAAAATCACTAAACCGTCATAGGTCTGCGGTCCATAAGGACGGTAGTTTTACTTGTAATGCGTGTGGGGTTGTCTTTCCCGAAAAGACAGTCTAAAACGTCACTGCAAGATTTGCAGAAAAAGAATTCGGGCGGGCTTAGATGGCGAGCGAGTATTTCATTGTTAAATGATAATTGGTCTGTGGTTGATATCAGGGTTTCAAAAAGTTTAGTGATCGTATTTTTTGGAATAGAATGCGTGCTTTCTATTTTTTATCGCGAATATTGTGCGCATTCTAAACGAGGACGCTTATGATTTTTCACTGCTTTCTGTGTGGTCAACGTTTACCGAAAGTAGTTTTAGGCCTTCGCTTTACCTTGGAAAAAAATTTGTTAAAAGATTAAAACTAGCTCAATTTTGTTGTGTATGAGTATACCGTGTTTTGAATAGAAACCGCGGTTACCAATTTTTTTTTTTTTTAAACGTTTTGTACGGCTTCTATTTGAGGGCGACTGCTATTTTTTACATGAACGTTTTGGTCTTGAAAATGGTGCCCAGTGGGCATTCAAATTCATCTACAATAAGTGACAAGAAAACGAAGCAGTATGTCAGCTGCAATTATATTGTCTCTTTTGTAACATACTCATAAACACGGTTTTTTCGTGCTACCCTACTGCTAATCCGCGGTTTTATCATTGTCCGTTTATAAAGAAGCGGGTTTATCATTGTCTGTAGCGGCTTCTATTGTTTTTTTTTAATCATTTCGTGCGGTTTTTCTAATCAAGGGCGGTTTCTGTTCAAGAAACTACGGTTTGGTAGACTCACTCATTATTGTTAAAAGGAACAGCCGTTTTTGTTGTTAAAGTGTGCTTACCGATAACCAATTATTTTGCACCGATCTGCAAACGGCGACACAATTTCATTTTGGTGAGGCATTTGAACAAGTCGCAGTGTTTTATTTTAAAGAATATTAGCTTGAGCATGAGCAAACGGCGTGCTTATACTATAGAACATAAAGTGGAAATTGTAAAATTTGCGAAAACACATTCAAATCGAGAAACAGGAAGAAAGTTTAAAATTTGTGAATCAGTGGTACGTAAATGGAAACAGCAAAAAGCAGAGTTACAAGGACTCTGTGAGCAATCAATTACTTCAAGAAAAAAGTTTCGGCTTGAAGGTGGTGGTAGAAAGCCATGTCTATCAACCATCGAAGATGTATTGATGGAGAAAATTGCCCAAGAGTGTGAGCAACAACACCGTATCAGGCAAGCAGCACTAGTTTTGCACAATCCGCTTAGTGTCTTTATGCGCATTGTATTCGAGGGCGCATTCTAATTTTTTATCGCGAACTTTGTGCGCATTCTGAACGAGGGCGCACTCTAAACAAGGACACATTTTAATCAAAGAAATACGGTAGTTGTGTTAGTAAGTAGCTCTATGTTTTCGATTAATTCTTCTTTGCTTTGAAAAAAAAATCGTAATATGTAGTGTTATATTTGGGGTGAATTCCAATCTAATCAAAAACTATTTCTGACACGTATGAAAAAAACTCTCTTCCATCAAGTAATTAAAGCATCTTCGGAATTTCCTAAACTCGGTTGTTTGAAAAGATTATAGCCGCAAATGATGTTTGTTTTTCCCGCTGAGTTTGGTTACTTGTCCGAAGTCAAAACTAAACGTTTTAACCAGAGTTGCAATAAAACCACCACGCCTATGGAGCTGATTGGGTTGACCTTGATGATGTGGTTGCGGCATCCGGACTACGGTCCGTTGTCACGAATCAAAACAGTCGATTTCCTGCCCTGAAGCTCCGCGACCGATCCAAAACTCACCTTTTCCGTTTTCTTCTCAGTTGTAAAAACAGTGGCTGAAATAAAAGCTAAAAACTTCAAAAAAAAAAACAAAACAAACGCGGATCCTTTGGTAACTAATTGTCATAATATTCGTGATCAACTAAAGGATCGGTTGAATGTGCTATAAAACCTACAGTATAGCACTCGAACTGGCTTTTGGGAACTGGTTGCAGAACTCGATGCAAGTTTAGTAACAGCATAGCTCGTCAAATACGATGCCTTTGAGGATCCCCTTGAGAGGAAAACTTTGTAGGAATGAGGATCCCTCTAGAGGAAAAATTGTAGAGAGTAAAGTAATTTTGTAGGGAGTGACGTAATTTCGTTGGTTATTAGGAGCAATGGCGCACCCAGGGGATATAAAATTTCGGGGGTCAAACCCCCCTTTTGGAACTCAAAAAACAAAATAGCTTTGTTGATATAACGCAGTTCGTAACACTTTGCTATATTTACTTTTCACTAAATAATCTCTTTAAGTTGTTGATAATCTCTTTAGATGTTGTTTTAGGGCTGTAATTGATCCTGCCAGGTAGTTACTTAGCAATTGAGACTTCTGTATTTGTTTCATCTACATTCTACAATGTTGCTGACAGAAACATTGTGTAACTGTGTGTGCTATAATACAGTGGCGTCGCAGGGGGCGGAGGGGGCGGCCCGCCCCGGGTGTACCATGTTAGGGTGACACCATTTTATAATGCCTACCAAAAAAGAAAAGAACAATATCGTTAATATCACTGAAAATGATTAGTACACCAGATGGTCAACGGAATGATTTTAAGCATCTTTGGAAACATTTATTTAGAGGGGGAGGGGGACGCTAATTTGCCAAAAATATAACTTACTAACTAGTAAAAACATTGAAAAATGGCCAAAACCAAGCAATCAATTTTGATTGCTTATTGAAATGAGCTGAATACAGGTTTTATCAAAAACAGATATAAGCTCAGGAATAGGGGGTTGCTGTTTAATATTAGGTATTACCAATCCCTTCGACTAAAATATCGTTCCATCACAACTTCCCCTCTTTCCAAAGTTATCTTTTGCTATTAAATATAGACGAAATAGATCACTCCTTGCAAGCTTCATTGAACAGTTAGATTTCATGATTAAACAGCTTGCAAATAAGAGAACTAAAATTTTAGCATTAGCCACCTTCTACATAGCCATTGCTCATTTATGTAACTAGTTTAATCATGTTTTTACACTGCTAATTTCTATGCCGCGTTTTAAAAGCATTAGTTTTTGTCAAAATTTTGACCTAAATTTCAGTTAGTGTAGCCAAAAAAAACAACAAAATTTTCGAGCGCTGAGGGCTCCGCCTCCAGGCTCCCGTCCCTACGACAGCTGGGGGCGTTGGTTTCCGACCTGCAGTCTTCGGCGAATGGGAAATGTGCCCACAGACCCACGAAACAGCCCCCCTATTTTATATTTCTGGCTGCGCGTCTGAATCTAAGCATGTTTTAGCACTGCTAATTTCAAGCCATGTTTTGAAAGCATTAATTTTTATCAAAATAAGCTTATTAAGTTATTTTTGCAAAACAATACAAATTTTTCTAGCGCAGGGGGCTCCGCTCCCAGACCCCCCCAAACTCCCCTTTCCCCATTGCAGATTTCTGGTTACGTGCATGATACGAGACGTATGCTTCTCAAACTTCCAAGTTTTGGAATCGTACAATGAGAAGTTATTGAGCTAGTCAAATAACAACCGCTATCTCCACGAATGAAGTAGTGCCGCTATCTTTAAAATATAACCTTTTGCAGCCTATCATACATTATAAAGGGTGACATCGCAAAATTCCGCCCCGGGTGTCACCATCCTTAGCGACACCCTGTGTTAATATATATCCGTGGATATTGAATAATGGATATATATTATATCCAATCATTAACTTTGAGCAGAACAGAGCTTGACACTAAAAAGAGACAGACGGCCATTTAGTGAAAAAAGTTGACCTTGTGTGAAAGAAAAACTACTAAGCTAAATGCACTTTTGAAAAACAAACAAATGAAGATAAAAGCCACAACAAAATTACATTCGAATGTTGAGATTTTTATTCTGCAACAGTAGTTTGGGCCGCTAACTTGCCGCTTGTTTTGAGGAACCTTAGATTAGATTTTGTAGAGAGGGGACAGATGGCTTCTTATGTTGAGGATTCTTAGAGTAAATTTTGTAGGGCGGTTTGTTTAATCCTGCAATTTTCCGTAATTGGGGATTGATTCGGTTTGTAGTAGTGAAGTAATTACAGGTCGGATGATCGCACAATTTCATGAGATTAGGAATTGACTAAGTCTGTGAGTAAATGAATTACAAGTTCTTTAAGATAATCCTACAAATTTAAGAGGTTTCCAACCATTTCATGAGATTGAGGATTGACTAAGTCTGTAATAGTAAAGTAGTGACCGGTGCAAGGTCTGATAATCCTACAAGTTTATGAGATAACCGACAATTTTATGGGATTAGGGATTGTCAAGGTCTGTAATAGTAAAGTAATTACAAGGTTTGGTCATCCTACAATTTTATGAAATTGAAATTGACTAGGTCTGTGATAGTAAAATAATTACTAGTTCTTTAAGATAATCCTACAATTTCTGTTGATGACTCGAGCATTGAAGGGTCCCAAAGGTAGCCGTAACCTAATAAAAGAAACAAGCTGATTGCAACAACTTCAGGTTACAAAACAAGCGTATAATGGAGAGGTGTGAGTTCCTGTTTCAATCGAGTTGTAACAAGCTTTAATTTAATCGCTAGTTGGAAACAAAGAGTAACAATTAAAACAATATTTCAATTGTTGCAGTGTTGCACAAAAAACACCATTTTGAGTCAATACAGTGACAGAAATTGCTCCTTTTCTGTAGAGTTTCCAAAAGTACTTTACTAGCACCTATCAAGTTACATCAGTTGTCTACGTTAACTAACCTTAGGTTTTCATCAGCACCATTTGGATTGTTTGACCTTTGCTGCAAATTTTCACTCGAGGTACCCTCGCCCTCTCTTCTGTATACAAAACAAAAATGATGTGAAAGTAACGTTTTAGATAAAAGCAGTTTACAGGTAGCAGTAAAACTTATATTTGGCTGCAACCTAAACAACAACAAAAACTTCAAAAAAATCAATATTAAACAAGAGATTGTTATGCAAAGAACAAATGAAGTTTAGTGCTTGCCATTTGACCCATTAATTGTGATGTATTTAATGTATGTTCATCTACATCAAGCCATTAAACTCAGCTGGAAACAAACAGACACGCAGGCAGGAATAATTTAATTTCTTAGCCGATCTATAAGTCCACAGACAGAAAAAAAGTTTGGTCAATATCTTAAAAAATAAAATTGAAAGCGATTGACTCTAGGCACATGAAATTGCCTGGAGCCAAGTGACGTTATCGAAACAAATTGTTCAGTCTGGTTCGTACTACAGAAAATAATTGTTGACGCTTTGAGAAACATCAAAAAATTGGTAATCGCGTACCTCGGTCTTCTTGGTGATAAATACACAGACAAAGCAGGCATATCCTCCTCATCGCCAGCAACAAATCAATTTCAATACGTAACGTCAATTTTAAATATAGCAAGCTTAATAATGCATTTTTATCGGATCAAAAAAAAGTCAAATAAACCAGCTTTGTTGAAGAAACGGAGAATGAAGACCCTCAGCGCAAAAAGAATTAACGTAATTAAGCATAGTGTTTTGCATTTTATAGTGAGCATGTTTGCCTACATCAACCGATATCATTTTTTTATAATTTTATGAGAAACAGCTCTTTGCTATGTGAGGTATAAAACAATAGATCAACCCGAGACAGACTCAAAAGCGGGTAAATGGATTTTTTTTTCAAGTGACCAATGAGTCCACAAATGAAAAAAAGATGGTTACTAATTTAAGCGAATGAGATAGCAATTAAGCGTAAACATGGGGGAGAGCTGTTTTCATGTTTCTTTACGTTTGTGCTGCTACGTGAAATTTTCACGAATGTTGCTATGTGCAATTTGATTCCTAGTAAAAATATTAGGAAAACAGTGGAAAAAAAATATACTGTGTTGTTAGCATTTTGGGTGCCGAGGTTTTTAAAAAAAGTACAACGATAATGCATACCTCGTCATTTCATTTCGTTGCTGAGACATAAGGTTTGCTAAAGCAGCCATGTTGTCATCGTCACTAAAACAAACTTACAAATTAAGCGTGCTGTAAAGAGATATGAGATAAAAGTTGATTCTCAAGCACAAAGGTCGTTAAATCATATAATTTTGATTGTTCCTCAATAAAGCCTAGGTATGTTGTTAATACCTTAAAATTAAGCTTGTTTGTTGTTTTTTTCCAGTTACATTTTAGTCACGTTAGTTATAAATTACCGATTTAACAATGTATTTTTATGATCTCCAAAAATTGCTAATAATCAGTTTTGTTAATTGAAAATCACCGAAAGTAAACAGTAGTTACCTGTCTTCTTCAACTTCGCCTGCCTTGTCTCTGAAAATAAAATAGACACAAATAGAAAACTTTTTTTTAATCTTATTTTGTGAAATAATTATTTAAGTTTGAGTCTAGTTTTCACTTTAAAGGACTACACTTAAAAGAACTTGAAACTTTGAAAACTTTTTAAAAACTTAAAATCTTACTTTGAATTTCGTTCCTGAGATTGCTGTAATGCAAATTCCGCCAATTCTTGTTTTCTCTGAAATATAGGGTTGAAATTAAAATTATAACCAACCCTTAACAATTTTGATGGCAATAACAGAACAAACAGATTGTTGGGTCCTGATGAATTGGGTCTGAAACTACTTAACAGTAAACCGTTGAAAATTTATTTTAAAATGACAAAAAAATAATATTGGACTTACTCATTTGTGAGGTAATTTAATAGATCAACTGATTTTTCGGACGCAGAGTCTTCTTTCTTGTTATGTTTTTCGTTCTCCTTTTTGGTTGTTTTTTTGCAAAATTTGTTTTGATGGCGCCTCAAGTTGTCTTTTCTAGAACAGACAACTTGACAAGACTCACAAGTACACTCTCCGCTTTCATGCACCGTCGAAAGGTGCCTTCGCAAACCTTTCATTGTTTTAAACAATTTCTTACAAAACTCACACCTCTCCACTATACGCTTGTTTTGTAACCTGAAGTTGTTGCAATCAGCTTGTTCCTTTTATTAGGTTACGGCTACCTTTGGGACCCTTCAATGCTCGAGTCATCAACAGAAATTGTAGGATTATCTTAAAAAACTAGTAATTATTTTACTATCATAGACCTAGTCAATTTCTATCTTATAGAATTGTAGGATGATCAGACCTTGTAATTACTTCACTATTACAGACCTTGACAATCCCTAATCCCATAAAATAGTCGGTAATCTCATAAACTTGTAGGATTATCAGACCTTGCACCGATAACTGCTTCACTATTACAGACTTAGTCAATCCCCAATCTCCCAAAATTGTCGGTTATCTCATAAACTTGTAGGATTATCAGACCTTGCACCGGTAACTACTTCACTATTATAGACCTAGTCAATCCCCAATCTCATAAAGTTGTTGGGTACCTCCTAAATTTGTAGGATTATCTTAAAGAACTTGTAATTTATTTACTCACAGACCTAGTCAATTCCTAATCTCATAAAATTGTACGATTATCCGACCTGTAATTACTTCGCTACTACAAACGTAATCAATCCCCTATTACCAAAAACTATAGGATTAAACAAACCGCCCTACAAAATTTACTCTAAGAATCCTCAGCATGAGAAGCCATCTGTCCCCTCCCTGCAAAATTCCCTCTAGGGTTCTTCAACAGAGGCGGCAAGTTAGCGGCCCATACTACTACTTACAACCGTGTTCAGGAATTTAAAAACAGCTTCCAATAACGTTGGAGTTATCATTTTCAAATATTTTTTAAATATTTTTGCTTAAACTTAACAGTATTTTAGGAGATTTTCGCAGGATGATGCATCATAATAACAACCCATTGTCTATTTCAATGTAATCAGCCTTTATATATACCACCGCATTTTGGTCTTTTTTTATTTCAGCGCAGGTTCGTGAAGAGAGCTGGGTGAAAACGTTCAATCTTAAACAGCTTTTTTCAAGGCAACCCATTTCTCAAAGAGTGAAAATGATAGCTCCGACGCTATTAAAAGTTATTTTGAAATTCTGTACCACTAACAAGCTTTTTGAATTTAAAAATGCATTCACTTGCAAGGTGTAAGCCAAATACGTGATCTTTCAGCAATTAAACGTATCTTGGACTTGATCGGTAAGTGTGCGGGGGGCTGATTGGACTAAGCAAAATAACTTCTTTCAAACTTTTCCAAATCTTGGTAATTTAGCTTTTTCTTACTGCGCTAAAAACATGCAACAATGTCATCCAAATGGCGTTAAAGTGGCTATTTTGTTGTGAAAAAAAAAATGCAAAAATTGCCTAGCGGCAGGGGGCTTCACCCCCAGGCCCCAATAGTGGTAACTTCTTCTTTCGCACACAATGTTCACAACCAACAACTTTCGAAATTGCTGTTAGAGGTTTTCTGAATAAACAAATGTTGTAACAAATACAACTATTACCGCTGGCCCTGTTTGACTATAAAAGCATGCATTTTCATTTATGGTTACAATAAATTGCTTTTTGAAAACTTGAAACCCCCCTTTAGAAAAAAAATCTTTAAAAATTTCTCCCCGTTAAAAATTGAAACCCCTGAATTTGAGGGTCCGATAATCACAAGTTGAAAAAAAAGAAGTTTTCCTCGTAGATTATTAGTAATAGAACATCCGCAATTTTGATGATGAATATAGAAAGGTTATATAGAAATCATTAATTATACAACTTCCGTATTGGTGGTGATGAATATAGAAAAGTTATATAGAAAATATGAATAATAGAATTTCCTCATTGGTGATGTTGAAGCGGCTGCGCGTCTCTGCATTGCTACATTCGTTAGTTTAAGGTGAGGAGGCAAATTCAAAACTAAGTTTGGACCAATCAGGTTTTAAGTAATTTTTGAAATTTAGTACATAATACCCTGTTAGCCAATGAGGAGGAACCGCGTGATAAGAGTAGGTAGATAAAAGAAACAGAGCCGGCGCTAAGGGGGGGCCAGGCCTCCCTACTTTGATAGCTTGGCCCCCCTACTTCTGACGAGTGTTTTGTTGCCTCAGCATAGGACCTGTTGCAGGGAAAGCTAAAACGGAGTAGGTTTAATCAAAAAAGAAAGACATGTCAGACGTCGAACTGCAAAAGTCACTGGAACAGAACTGGTAGATTTTTGCCCCTGAATTTAATTGACTCGGCCCTGTCTGAACGTAAGATTGAAGTAACCATGCGTGGCTCGCTACGTCACAGAGACACTTGTCTTCATCATAGAGTTGGTTGGTATGCTGATTGTGCAAGATGCACACAGTTCGGCATAGCGATTAGCTCAGCGGGCGGTCATCTTATTCAAACATCAATGCAATGTGTTAGAGACCTTCGCGCCGAAGATAAATTCAAAGAGCTTTGGAGCAGCTGCTTATAAACATCGGTTTCTACTGTTCCTGAAAAACGTCCTAGAACACAACCAATTCATCACCAAGACTACGTTGTTGAAGAAACTACACGCCAGCGCAGTGCAAGAAATGAAGCTGCTCTGCGGAGATTGCATTTTAGCGTAATCGATCAAGTTTTTGGATAGATGGAGCACAGGTTTGGTGAAAGACAGACGGAACTTGCACTTGCTGTACAAGCTGTAGATTCTAACAACTGCAATTTCTTGAATGTTGCTGCAATAAAGCCTTTAACGCAACATACAAATTCACCCATTGTGGAATCGGAGTTCCTAGTCGCTAAGCAATATGTTGAAAACCTAAAAAAAGAGACTGGAGGCTCTATTTCTATCGGTAAATTGTTATCTAGCAAATATCATGACTTCTTCAAAACCATGCCTTCCGTATTACTTGCATTTAAACTGGCTGTTACTGATGGGACTTCGATGGCAATGTGTGAAAATTCTTTCTCTGTTTTAAGAAGGTAGTGACTATTTCACCGAAAATTTTCAACTTAGAGAGAATAAAACGAGAATGAGAAATATTCATCCGCGCTTTTTTCATTTGCTTTTTTAGGGGTTAAGATTAGGGTTTAGGTTAGGGTTTGGGTTAGGGTTCGATTTGGGAATAGTTTTAGACTAAGCATTTGAGTTTGTGTTATATTTGAGTCAGAATTAATAAAAAACTAGATAAAAATTTCCGGTGAAATAAAGCCTTCCTTTAAAGAATGTTGTTTCATATCGCCGTCTGTCGATGGCTCATAAGCGCAAATGCCATCTTGTCCATCTGGCGTTTGAAGCCGATATAACAAAACGACTTTCTGGCGCTTTGAAAGAAGCAGTTCAAAGAAAATTTCATAATAGCAGCCGAAGATTGCAACTGTTTTAAAACGAAGATAACAATAAGCCCTATCCGTGGTATTGAATATGCAATAATTGTAAACTGTTGGCTAGCTCGCCTTTTGGTCTTGATTTCAGTATTACACTATATTTAGGGCAGGATTTATGCAATTGCAAATGCAACACGTTGCCCCTGGTACCTAGCCTGTAGTTTTGATCTATTGTACCAGTCCGGATCTATTGTACCGGAATCGTGTTTTTGGTTTCGTTTAATTTTTCTTTGCAGTATATTTACTGACTTTTACGGTGCAGGATTATAGGCTAATTGCCAATCGCATTAATTGCATTGCGAGATTTGTCGTTATAATTGCCGATCGCATTACTTTAATACAGCATTTCGTTGTAGCTTATATACTAATGACATGATTACAAACAGTATGAAAACTAAGTAGCGCTAAAATTGGTCGTAATAATTTGGCCCCCCCACTGAAAAATTTGGCCCCCTCACATTGACAGCTCTGGCGTCGGCACTGAAAAGAAACGAGCTACCCAAAAAATTCGTACTAATTGTGACTTTGCGGCGAGCGCGTAGTACCATTGTTTTTGTTCGCAAATTTTGGCAAATGAGGATTGATTTGCTTATAACTAGCCTACGGTATAACCTAGAAAGTTGAAATTTGGACGCAACATAAGGATTAATGAAAGCGTAATGTGTCCCGATTTTGGGGATCGTAGGTCACATGATCGTGAATTGAGACACAAAAAACATTAAAAAAACGGCGATTTTTGGCTCGAAAAGTTATCAATTCGCCTATAACTCAAAAACCACTTGACATGCAAAGCTGAAATTTGGACACAATGTGGGTGCTTATGAATGCTTTGTGCAAACAAAATTAGGGGGCGCCCGGTCACGTGACCAAAATTGTACTGGCCGAAAATGGGCCAAAAGTGGACGATTTTAAACCGATATATTTCGGTAATTACCGATATTGATGAAAAATGGTTTATGGTTTTTGAGCACACTTTCAACCATCTTTCTTTTGGTTATGTTTGTTTACCCCTTCTTGAATACTATTTTTCTTATTTTGCATTTTTTTTTTACTTTTGTTTTTTTCTTTTTCTGTCGCTATCTACTTTTAAACCGCTAAATGCACTGTATTCAAAGTTTGAGCGATTAAAGATATCACGGAGGACTAATGTGCAACTGAAATGGGGGGTGCCACGTTGGAGAGAGCTCCCTCAATCGAGTCATCGAAAATTTTGAACTTTTAAACCGTTAGAGCTAGATGGATCAAATTTTCAGAATGGGTAGATATTAAAAATATACTAAACGTTACAAAAATTGGGGGTGCAGTGATTGGGGTTTTTCCCCAAATGGGCCCTCCAAAAGTCAAGCTTTTTTAACTTTTGAGCTAGATACATGAGATTTTTATGGTAAGTAAGGATAAAAAGGAAAGATAGATTGATAAAGGAAAGATATAATTTGACAAAATTTGGGGGTACCAAAACACCCTTCAAACAGGGTGGCCAAAAATCAAATTTTTTAACCACTCACGCTAGACACAAGAAGTTTTCAAGGTAAGCAAATATAAAGAAAAGGTAAAGTTTGTCAAAATTTTGGGGTATCAAAATCGGTGGTGCCTTTCAAACGAGGCCGCCAAAATTTTGAACTTTTAAACCATTAGAGCTGGATTGATCAAATTCAACCAAAATTGGGAGTTTCTCCCAAACGAGGCCCTTCTAATTTCAAACTTTTTTAACTTTTAAGCTAGACACATGAAATTTTTAGGGTTGGCCAATATGAAGAAAAGGTAAAATATGTCTAAATTTGGGGTTTCAAGAATTGGGGGTCCCCTTCAAACGGGGCCGCCAAAATTCAAACTTTTTAACTACTCACGTTAGAATTTTCAGGATAGAAAAATATGATTAAAAAATAAAATTTGACAAAATTCGGGGGTACCAAAATAAAGGGATCCCCCTTAAACAGTCAGGCCAAAATTCAAACTTTTACCAGTTACGTCGGACTGATAAAATTTTCGGAATAGGTTAATGTGACGAAAAGATATTTGACAAAATTTAGGGGTTTCAAATTTTTTGATTGTAAGGCAGACACATCACAACTTCAGGATATGCAAGCAAATATAAAAAGACAAAATTGGACAAAATTTGTGGCACCAAAATGGAGGTCCTTCAAAATTCAAAACTTTTTGACCGTTCAAGCTGGACACTTAAAACTTTCAGAATAGGTAAATATAAAAGAAAGATAAAATCATAGTAGGTAAATAAAATTTGACTAAATTTCAATACCGCAATTGGGGAGTCCTCCTCAAATGGGTCCTTCAAAATATTTACCACTCAAGCTAGACAAATAAACTTTTCAAGATAGGTAAAAATATAATATCAAAAAATTTAAGGATCTCATACTGTAGGATTCCTCCAATTATGTTGACACCTCCCCCCATTAACTGCAAAAGCTAAACAAATTAAATCTATTGGACTGGTTTATATGAATCAAATGTTAAAGATGACAAAATTTGGTTGGCCGCATTGAGAAGACCACGCCAAATCGGCCCCTTAGAAATTTAAAATCTTTATTACGAAGTACTCCAGCTAGACATCAAATTTGAAGAGTACCGGTAGGCTAATATAAGAAAAAGATAAAACATGCCGAACTTGGCAATGCCATTTTGGACCATTAGCCCTTAAATGGGTCTTCAAACTATAAGATGAATTTTCACAATGAATATTGGTATCACAGAAAAGCAGAAAAGTCAAACTTATGGAATTACTCCAACATTTAAGACTTTGAAGAACTTGAGCTTTTTTAGACTTAAGCTGGATGGCCGAGTTTTTTTACTAAACTGTTACTTGTGACGTTGAAAAAATCTTCTATTTGCTCTTCAAAGTTTTTGAGCAATTTATTAAGAAAGCTTTCGTAATGAATAATGGATGTAGTACAATATACTGTACGGTACAATATTCCATATGTTGGCCGTTGGGTCGCACTGCTATACAGTATTCTCAGAATAAAAATGGTTGTAAAATGCGTACATATTTCTGGCCGTGGTTAGTGTTACGTTAAGTTTGATTGGTGTAATAAAGTCGCTGGAATTTTAAAGATCGCTCTATGTTGTTTTATAATAAAGTGAAAAACTGTTAGGAACTCATAGCTTTTTGATTGACGTTATTTGATTATTTTAATAACTTTTTGAGACCTTTAAACTTTGATATCGAATAACCTCAAAGCTGTTAAAATGAACAGAAAAGAGCGTAATGTGCAAAAGAAGTGGATAATTTTTGGTAAATAGTTGGTTGACGTTAAACATTACACCTAGTGTTCTGGAAAGCATAGAGTGGAGTAAATTAACATAAGTTTTCATTATGAAATCATCGTAAACTTAGACTCCGCAGTATCACGTATAAATTTATGAGAATTTGATTTTTTGTTTCTAAATTTTGTTTGTGTGCGAGGGCTGTTCAAAAACTATCCGACTTTTTTGTATAAAGCACACAACACAATGAATTTTGAGAATTTTATTCAATCTTCTTCAAAAATCTTCAAAACGCGCGCTTTTCCCAGCGCTTCTGCCACTTCTAAAAACTCCTCTTGAAATCCACCTCCGCATTGCCCTGAAGCTCTTCCGTCGATTTTTTCATAATGTCTTCTCCGGACTGAAATCGCCTCCCCTTCAGAGTTAGATTTAGTTTGGAGAACAGCCAGCAATCACACGGAGCCAAGTCGGGAGAGTAAGGCGCCTGTCTAACGAGTGGCATGTTGTTTTTGACGAGAAAAACTTGAATCACATGTGCGGTATGAGCGGGGGCATTATCATAGTGGAGCTGAAAATTCTTTGCTGCCCACATGTCTGGCCGCTTTCTCCGAACAGCATCTCGAAGACGACGTAGAACCTCCAGGTAGTACTCTTTGTTGATTGTCTGGCCTTTTGGGTGTACTCACGATGCACAATGCCACGGTAATCAAAAAAGCAGGTCCGCATCACTTTCACATTGCTGCGAACTTGCCGAGCTTTTTTTGGTGGCGGTGATTTCGGATGCTTCCACTGCGTAGATTGAAACTTGGTTTATGGGTCATAGCCATAACCTCAAGTCTCGCCACCGGTGATGATGGTGTGAATAAATTCTGGGTCATGGTTTGCACAACCAAGCATGTCCTCAGCGATTTCTTTCCGGAGTTCTTTCTGTTGCCCCGTCAGCATCTTTGGAACAAATTTAGCAGACACTCTCGGCAGGTTCAAATCCTCAGTTAGTATGTTATGAACTGAGCCTGTACTTATTCCCACTTCTCCAGTAATTTCCTGTATCGTTGTACAACAATCCTCCAGCACTTTTTCTCGCACCTGATCCCTCACCTCATTATTTCGGCTTGTGGATGGCCTTCCGCTCCCCTGAGCGGTGATCACTCTCAAAGGATGCACGGCCATCTTTAAAGCGCTTAAACCACTGTTTTATTTGAGTTGGGCTTAAGGCATCGTTTCCAAAAGCTTGTTGAATCTTTTGAATTGTTTCAACTTGATTATCACCAAGTTTTTGACAAAATTTTATGCAACACCGCTGTTCAATTTTTTCTCTCATTGCAATGAAAGTTGCTGAAAATTAAAAAATCGACAAACACATGCTAGGGCGTTTCGGTGGCCACGGCTTGGCACCTTCATTAAATACTTTACAGAAAGAGAAAGGAATGACGAAACGGCTTAAAAAGCTTCACGATTACGCATGAATATATGTGTGTGCTGCCGCGCGTCGCACGAGCGATTCGCTGGTAATTTGTTGGCGAGAGAGAAAAAAGTCGAATACTTTTTGAACAGACCTCGTTCGTATGTTTTTCCATGCTAATTGATGAGGCAGGCATTGTTTTGGATTAGTTTTTAAAGTTTGAGAAAAATCAGTAGAACTGTTCGTACTTGTTCTTATATCAAATTCTTCTTGACAAAATATTGCAGTGGGCTAGTTGAGGCTGTAGATTTGATATTTGGGATAGTGTGTCAGATTTCTGGTCAATATCATGTATGTTCCATAATCGAAAATCATATTGGCTAAGGTTACTGTAGAAATATTTGTTTTAACGAGGGTTTTACTTGTAACCGCAATTTTAACAATTGCGCTGCGAACTGAAAATCCAAAAAAAATTAAAACTTGAAACCGAGAACTAAGCAGAGTTGTAACATTTTGGTTGTCATTTTATAAATACGTTTTCTAGACATTTAAATTTTGAAAGCCGTTAACCACAAACCTGACCAAGTTAATGGAACATTATGAAATTCGAAAGCGATGTATTTCAGATCTGAGTATCAACAACCAGAAACACGCTTTATGCAATTGTGAAGTTCTTTATTTCAATATAGTTAGATATTTTCGCGAAGTTTCCGGGTATCGCTTGCGATGTCATATTCTAGTTAAAATGGAAAGTTGCGAAATTTGTTTCAAGAAGTTTCAAACCATAAAAGGTCTTCGTCGACACATGTCGACCGTCCATAGTGATGGTCGTTTTCATTGCGATCAATGCAACGCGGTGTTCTCTAGAAAAGACAATCTAAAACGGCACAAACAAAGACACTGTAAGAAAAACAGTAAAGCATCTGCAATCACCAGTGCCGAATCGGAAGCTGGATTGACCGAAGAGTAAGTCCATTATTTCGGTATATTTTTCAATTTTTTTTTTAATCAAAAGGATTTACGCAAAGATACTTAGAAAATCAAACTTACTGTATTCGACCGTTGCTTTTCCAATTGTTTGAGATAACTAACTAATAAGGAAACGTTTTGTTTAATTTAACATCAATAATTTAATTTAACCTTTTCTTTTTTTAGAGAAGAACCATCAATGGTAAAATTTACCGACAATTTGGCAATCCTCCTAAATTTTGTTTTCGCTAATAATTTTATACACAACTTTGTTATTTACAAATTTGTTACACGCAAAAATTATGAAATCCATGGATACATATTTTTAATTATACACAAAAATTTTTCTGTTTGCCAAAATTTTGTACACAACTTTTTACGTTTACAAACAAAAACTATAAAGTACCGCAGCTAAACTCTTTTAGAAAATTGCTTAGTACTCTGTAGGCTTCTCCTTTCATAGGTTTCTCAATCTGTCTGACATTTTTTTATCAATTTTCTCGTTTTCGTAAAAATTTGGTCATCCTTCTCTAAAATTTGGTTTGTCTTAAACAAAAGATTTGTTGTAAAATTGCCATCTTAAATTAAAATATTTCTTCAATCAAGGATTTTGCTTTCGTAAACAATATAGTAATATTTTCCTTTAATATTGTTTGGAAAGAAATTTTTAGATAAAATAGTCGTTTTTTAATGAAATGTTTCTTCTGTTTCATTAAATGTTATATTTTCACAGTGAATTTGTCATAAGTAATCAAAATTTTTGTGATTTCTTTTGTCTTGAATTACAATTCATAGCAGTTCAGTAAAGCCACTTTTTTTAGATGTGAATGCATGATTTAAAGTGCACACAAGACTAAACATATGGCGTGTATGCATGACTTGAAGTGCACAAAAGACCAAACAGATTGTTGAATGGCGTGTATTGTTATACTTGTTTTTTTATTGGTATTTTTGCTAAATTTGCTGCGCAATTTTCATTCATATAATTATACCCAAAAAGTGGCTTTTTACTTAGAGCAAAATAATTACCTTAAACAAAGAACTGTAATTCAAATCAAAAAAAAAAAATCGTAAATTTTAAACATTGGTAACAAAGTTACTGCCAAAATATAACACTTAATATATAACATGAAGAAACATTTGGTTAAAAAACGACCATTTTACCAAAAAATTTTTTTCAAATCAAAAAAATTAAAAGGGAGTTTGGACCAAATTCCCTACAAAAACAATAATTTAGTAAAATGAAGAAATATTTTAATTCAAGCTGACAATTTTACTTTAAAACTTTTGTTTCCCACAAAGAAAAATGAGGTTATTGATGATTAATTTCACTAAGACCAGAAATTCGACCAAAAAATTTAAAAATTGATAAAAACACTCACAAAGTTACAACAAATTTTATTTACGACAAAGAAATTTGAAAAGATTTATGAATAAATTCATAAATAAAAGAAAACTTAAAGAAAAAAAAAAAAAGAATTAAAGCGAAAAAAAACGACATAAAAAAAGAAAGCCTATCGTCATAAAAGCTAAGATTTTCTTTGGGTATCCAAATAAATGCCTATATGAATGAAATTCGAACCCACGTCACCAAATTGATCATAAAATTGAAAAAACAAAATTTATAAAATTAAAAGATCTCTGAAAAAGTAATTGCTGAACCCTTATGAAGTATATACTTTTATTTATTCAATTATTTTTAGTCATCACGTTCATGAAGCTTACCAATTACTGAACTCGTTTTTTAACATATGTTTAGTCTTGTTTGCACTTCAAGTCATGCATTTATATCTAAAAAAAGTGGCTTTACTGAAATGCCAAGAATTGTAATTTTAGGCAAAAGAAATGATAAATTTTTGAATACTTATGACAAATTCACTGTGAAAATATAACATTTAATAAAACATGAAGAAGCATTTCATTAAAAAACGACTATTTTATCTAGAAATTTCTTTCCAAACAAAATTAAAGGAAAATATTACTATATTGTTTACGAAAGCAAAATCCTTGATTGAAGAAATATTTTAATTTAAGATGGCAATTTTACAATAAATCTTTCGTTTAAGGCAAACAAAAATACAGGGAATAATGATCAAATTTTTACGAAAACGAGAAAATTGATAAAAAAAAATGTCGGACAGATTGAGAGACTTATGAAAGGAGAAGCCTACAGAGCACCAAGCAATTTTCTAAACGAGTTTAGCCGCGATATTTTTAAATTTTTGTCTTTAACAAATTTGTAAATGTAAAAAGTTGTGTATAAAATTTTGGCAAACAGAAAAATTTTTGCGTATAATTAAAAATATGTATCTATGGATTTAATAACTACATTTTTGTAAAAAATAATTGTAAGTTTCAATAGTGGTTGTTGTTTCTTTCATTGTCATTCGCTCGAGTATTCTGATCTATCTAAATTCGTGTGGTTGAATAAACAACAAAATCAATTCATAAGAAAATGTTTATTAAACGGTTAAAAAATACACGAAAAAGAGTCTTTCTTCTTTTTCTCATCGATTGTCGCTTGGAGGATACACGGACGCTTTAACGGAACTCTTGTAGGGGGATTGCGATGATGACATGGGTTCATAGGATACTCATGATTGCCGCCAGCTGTTTGTCTTCTTCGCCACCGAGTTCGAGATGACGGTTGCGTACTGCACTGCCAGAACAGTTACCCATCAGATACAGAACATAACGAGCAGGCGCAAAGCCTGCATCGATTTCTATTTCGATCTCCACTCTGTCCACGGCGACTTCTTTTCGTACCGCATCCTTGTGCTTAAAACCAGAACACTTCTCTTCCTGGGGTCACATGCCCAAAACAGAACAGTTACGTTAGGACGTGATTCCTTTGGAGATTTGAAAATGATGTAAAGCGTATTTTCAAATAAAACTTCACAAGCTTTCAGAAATTGTTCGATAGAAAAAGAAACCGTTCCTTTTCGAACTGAAACAATAGTCTTCCGCGGCAGCGTTCCATTGGGAACAGCGAGACCTTCTTCAATTTTTTTGAATTTTTCCGCATACTTCGAGCCATACCTTAAAGCTCCTTTGCTGATCATCTTAAAATCTTCTTCCATCAGCGATTCGTTACAAGAACTATACGGAGCAGTTTTCGTTGAATGTCTTATGTTCTCGGCATCTTTTTCTAGTTTATCGGATCTTTCGTTGTAACTTCAATTTCGGTGTGCTGTAACGTAGAAAAGTTATTTATCTTTTTATTAACGCCTTAAGTGTGAGTTACGTTTTGATACATCCGATGGTAGCTAAACGTAGAATTAGATTTCTCAAGACCTACCAGTAATTGCTTCAAAGTTGATATATTTTTTTTATTTTAACCTCATTATAAAGGTCAGCGATGCAGCATTTAATCTCTAGGGACATGAAGAGCGTAACCTATAGTATAAGTATACTGGAACACGTCGCGCAGGTGCAGTTTTAGTCTTTTTTCCTCTGATATTACCTCACAAATTGTTCCTCATTTTCTACAAACTCCCTCTAGGGTTCCCCAATATAGGCATGCAGCATTTAGCCTAGCGACACATAAAGCTACAGTTGGGGCCTTTTTTCCTCAAGCATTATCTCACAAATTCTTCCTCACTCCCAGCAATAATCACTCTGAGGTTCCTCAAAACAGGCGTCTAGTTAGCTTTCCATACGGCTGGTCTGGCTGAGTGAACAACAGTGCCAGAGTGTCTATTAGGATTTGGAATTAGGGTAGTTAAAAAAAAAAAAAAATTAAAATGTCTTCAGTGCTTTTAAATAATGTTTTGGGGTAAAATTAGGAGGTCTTTAATGCTTTTCAACTCTGTTTTTGGATTAACAAATAATATCACAAAATGGCAGGGGCTAAATTTTTCTAAAATGAAAAAAGAATATGCTTAATGGTTACGCTTTGGAACCAAATGTTTATTCGGCGGCATTTTGACTGATTGCAACCGTCACAGTTCATACTTTTAGTTTTTCGCTTTTTTTTTTTTTGAGATAAATGTGACACTTTGACATTGACATTCTTTGTTCTTTGCAGAATCTTGCATTAAAGGTAGGGCTCGGGCAACATTGCCAAGTGCAAGGAGAAAAGGTACACTTTGGAAATACTATACTGTACTTCCCGGAGTGGAAGCCTCAGAATTATTTCAGCAAAGCCTCACAGTTAAAAAATTTTGTTTAATTTTATCTTGTATAAAACAAAAGAATAGAGCAATGCAGCGAATGTCTGAAATATTTTAAAAGCAAAAAATCACTAAACCGTCATAGGTCTACGGTCCATGAGGACGGTAGTTTTACTTGTAATGCCTGTAGGGTTGTCTTTTTCCCGAAAAGACTGTCTAAAACGTCACTGCAAGATTTGCAGAAAAAGAATTCGGGCGGGCTTAAACGGCGTGTGAATATTTCATTGTTTATTGATAAATTGATCTGTGGTTGATATCAGGGTTTCAGTAATTAAAACGTTTACTCGTTACAAGTTTTCGAGTTTTACTACAGGGCAAAGAGTTTTCAATTTAGGATTTTTGGTTTAGGGTTGTTTTACTACAAGACAAACAGCTACAGCGAATCAGTGACCACTGTTCAATTTTGACTTCTTGTTTGTGACGCTAATTACATTGTTTTTTTTTTCTTGACACGCATCGGTATTGAATAATCGTTTTTTCCGCGATATTTTTTAAAAAACATTAAACAAGAGCTCATTTCAACCAATCTCATCTGAGATATGCAAATCGCGCAAAATATTACGAGTATTTTGGTTTTTTTTTCAAACTCGAAGTTTGTTAATTTTATTTTCCAACAAAATTATTTGCAACGTGACCGAAAATAAATTAGAACGTACTTGAAATTTAATCGACCATCAAAATATCTGGGATAAAACAGTGAAAACAGCAGTTTGATTTGTTATGTTGTGACGTATTTATCAGTTGGTCTGAGAGTAACGAATTCGTCTCCGAAGGGGGAACTCTAGGGTTCTATTCCCGTCTGTTCAAATAGGATACCGTGTTGCCAACGGCTCAGCGCCAGGACTGCATGTTTTAAAAGAACTTGGCTTTCGGGGCGCAAATTGCGGAAGTTGCGTTGCGCTGTAATTTTTTATTTTCAGACATTGCGGAAGTTGCGTTGCGTACTATAGTTTTTTAAAGTGTTGCGCTTTAATTGCGTTGCGCATTCAAAAATTTTTTTTGGTAATAGCGCACTTTGAACTAAATTTAATTTCTTTTCGATCAAATATTGGTAAATGTTGGTCTTCTTTAGCAAATGACTTACGGTATGCTTTTTCTGTCTAAAATCGCAAAAACTGTGGTATTTGCATTGGGTCTTGTAATTTTAGTTGCAAAAGTTAAGATGCGCTTTGACTTGGTACCAAAATGCCGTTCCGCAATGGCGGAAGTTGCGCTGCACTGAAGTATTTTTCACCTAACATTATGCGATACATTAAATTTAAATTCAACTAAGTCACAAAAAATTGCATGCGTCTTGCTAAAATTTAAATATTTAATGATTTGACAATACGCTTATTAAATTAAAGGTATCTAAAAAAGAATAGTTAAAATGTATCGGCGGTACTGTATCGGTATCAAATTGAAGAAAATCAAAAGCATCTCGTATCGGTATCACTTAACTCAAATTTCGAATATCGTGCCAAATTTAGTTATATCAACATAACAAGCATGTAGATATAATTATATCGTGTTGATTTAGCTGCTTTTACATTTCGCCCCCCATACACTAAAGCCTGGTCTACAT
The DNA here is from genome assembly GCA_963965965.1 of Trididemnum nubilum. Classification (NCBI taxonomy): domain Eukaryota; kingdom Metazoa; phylum Chordata; class Ascidiacea; order Aplousobranchia; family Didemnidae; genus Trididemnum; species Trididemnum nubilum. The sequence goes on from OZ014475.1 coordinate 4,475,070, forward strand.
CGCACGTGAAACCTTTTAAGTACGCTAAAGTTCGTTGTAAGCAACGGGCAGCGTGTGCATCGGCAGGTAATTTGCCAGTCGTACCGAGTTTCTGTTCAATAAAGCAAAACGCATCCACATGTTAAAGATTCAAATAACCGTGCAGACCGGACTTTAAAAGTGCTAACATCGATAATTTTAATAAATTGACGTGCTATATACATTATCGAAAATTGTCTGTACAATACACCGATATTGCAGTCAGATACAAAATGCAAAAAATGACTGCTTAGGAAGCAACTCTAAGACTAGTTCGGTACTTATGTATCGTCCACATATTAGCAATAGTGGCCGGTAATAGCAGCCCAATTAGTTTTTCTATTTGCTTTTCTTAAATATGTTAGACAGTTAATCGACCACTGATTGGTTAAATAGGTTTTACAAAAAGGCAGAACCCATGCTTAATTATCGAGAAAGGTAACAGGAAGTTGAAGCGACTGTTCTGGAAGAGTTTACGAAAGCGTGAACCGGATGTTAGGGTTTAAGAAGCGACTGTTTTTCAATTACAGCTAAAAGCAGATAGAAAAAAAACGAGCGGAAGATTCGACAGCAGCACCAGCTTTTTTGACGAAGTGTAGATTGTAAGGGGAGGAAGTTTTTCGATTTGAAGCGTCACATTCAAACTGATGTTACGCTAAGCGAGAGGAGATTTTTTAACCGCTCAAAATCTGATTAATAAACTCTTTCCTTACTAGCAAAGAAGTGACGGTTTGTTCGCAAAGATTGTTATTTCAATGTTCAGCGAAATGGAACTGTGCGAAGTTTGTGGAAAAGCGTTTACGAGCATAAAGAGACTGCAAAGGCACAAATTGTCTGTTCACCGAGTTAGAAGCTTTTATTGTAAAGTGTGCCAAACCGTCTTCACTAGGAAAGACAATCTCAAGCGCCATGAGAAGAAATACTGTGGCAGACGCAAAAAAACTGATATGTGGGCGGTTATTGAAAGCGAGTGAGTACAGCGTAGCAATCGAAACTCGAGAAGCGGCTACGCTGAAGAATAGATTCATTGTCAAAAAGATAAATCTAATCGTTCTGGACAAAAAACAACCGTCCAGTTGGTCGAGTGGTAACGGAGGTCGGATTCGTCTCTGGAGCGTGAGGTCAGAGGTTCAAATCTCAGCCAGTCAAATCGGACACAGTGTTGCCAACGGCTGGCCACTGCTGCGACATTTCTTCCGAAGGAGCTGTGTTGCGCGGGCGCAATGACGCGGAGATGGGTCCCGTCAACTCGATATACGCTTCGGCGTAATACAGCGAGTATAATGAAAGATTTGATTCAATCGTTCGAGAAAGTGTTTGTGTCGAAAAAAACCTCCTTAGCTATGCGAATCGCCCGAAATAAAAGCGCCATCATCGCTTTCTGCTAAATTGAGAATCAGCATGGATCAAGCAAATAGCAGCCCTGGCTTTTTAATGGCAAGGCTCCAGTTGGAATAGCTCCAAGGCTGTGCAAAATGCTTCTGATACGTCTGAGACCAAGCACTGAACACTTCATCTTTAACGGAACTTCTTTAGTGCCCTTAACATCATCATTAAATGCTGCTTAGGCTATTGGTGATCTTAGAAATTTGGATCGACAATCCTCATCTTTCTAGCGAATTGAGGTGGTACGCTCCCCCACCCGTCCGCCTATTTTGTTCCAAATGGTGTGGCAATTCCACGGAGAAAGCCCATACTATCACTCCACTGCATACGCCAAAGTTTCAGCGCTGTATTTCTCCGAATAAAGTTTGTTGTAATTACGGAAAACCATGTCAAACTTACAAGATTAATATAAAGAAATGATTATCCGTTAATTACAATGAACTTTTTTTACGAAAAGCTTACGAAAATTTTCGTATTTATGTTTTTGGCCACAGTTGGTGGCCCTTTCTGTAATTTGATCGGGTAGCACAATCGGTATTTAATCGGGTAGCACAAACAGAGTCCAGTTCATCACGTGTGCCATTGTTTAACAGATTGATCACCACTCCCGACTCCCTGGAATCACCAAGCATCATACGAGATAAGCTGAGTGAGTTGGCTCAGAGGAAGGAAAAGCTGCGAGCGAGAGATGACGTCGGGTAAACTGGAATTTTGTTACTTGATCGTTAGCTTGACTGATTAACGTTTCAGAACCTATGCAATAGTTTTCGAATTTTTCCCAAACGGGCTAGGATAAAAGTGCCAACGTCCAAAATGAAAGCACTGCCGTCACTTTCGCGTGAGTAGAGGATAAATATGGATCAGTAAAAAATAAAGAACGTGGAAAAAGTCTATGTATTTTGAAACAGGCCTTGGATTAATCCCGAGATGATATATACTGGGTGGGCCAAAAGCACCAAAATATTTTATACATTCTAATATATTATACAGTATATTTTATACTTTATACATTATTTTATACTTTATATATTATTTTATATTTTATACTTTATACATTATATATTTTATATTAAAATATTTTATACATTCTAATATATCTAATATTTTATACATACATTTTATACATTCTACTTTTATACATATATAATATATTATTCTAATATATTATATCTAATATATTATACATTCTAATATATTATTCACCAAAATATTTTATACAGTCTAGAATGTATAAAATATTTAAAGTATTTAGACAGCTACCGCAGTCTAAATACTTTAAATATTTTATACATTCTAGACTGTGCATTCCTTGCTGAATACCAGGAACTGAAATATGACTTCAAATGAAGTATCATCAATAAAAAAAAAAAACCTTAAGCATGTACTTTTGTGCAATAGCTGTGTATCTCTTTAAGTACTTATGGCCCACCCTGTATGATGCTTTTTATCATTTGTTCACATTTTTTAGAAAACAATTCAGCGAAGAATCCACCCTTATCCTGGAAAGCCAAGCTTTGGGTGAAAAAGTAAAGATTTTTATTAGCTACTGAGAAGTACTGATAATGGATTCCATTAACCCGAAACGTTTAGAAATATATGATCTATTTGAATAAGACTCAACTGATGATGCCCTATTATGGAGTGTGATCGATTTTAGTAAATAAAGTGCATTATGACTTTTCGTATGTGTCCAGCAAGCTTTGTGGCTATAATATTTTTAATATCTAAAGGCTTTGCTGTTTTTAATCAAAAACTAAAGAAACTTGCGTTTTTAATTTTGTTAACTATTATTTCAAATTCTTAGAACTGAAGCAAATGCAGCAAAAATGGCGAAGAAAGTTCTGGAATTTTTCCAGTAGCGCACGCTTGAGCTCTGCTGGGAATTGCAACATTTGTTGTGTCACAAGCGTTTAAACATTGAAATTCACACCCCGTAATTTAATTTATCCTTGATTGGCATGAGTTTAGGGAATACAGGTAATCAGTGCCTTGACGAAACGTTCATAGTGTGGTATGAAGTTTTCTGTGCGTTGTCATTTTGAATTCTGTTCCATTATTAAATGAGATGTTTTCGTTCCAATCCTTATGCCCAATGCTTTAATTTCAGCCAACAAACGGGACATCGGAAGATTCAGCAGTCTTGAACAAGAAGGATTCACTGAAGCCAAACCTCCCCAAAACCGATTTACCGAAGCCGAATTTGGCCAAAGCCCGTTCCAGGTGATATATTTGCTGCGTCAGAAATGCGGCCATTTGTCTTATATTTTCTTTTTAGTTTCGTTAACCAACAGCTTGTGGTAACCCATATGTTCGATCATCGAACATCGCGTTGCTTATTCTGCAAGAAAATTTCCGAAGTCATCCTTTTTTTCTGATGTCACGAAGTTTCGAAACGCAGGGTTGCCGATGGTACGGAGTCAAAACGGACTAAATCTGTTTCCGCTGATAAGGAGAATAGTGGAAGAAAGTTTGAGGCATCTCTTTATTACCTCAAGCAGTTCTCATTTCTTCAATCAAACCGATCTCGAGCGGTATCTCTTTAATATGCTCGTGGAAAATTTAACTTTTTCATTTTTATTTTCAGGTTAAGTTCCAAGCCGGGGCAGGCCAGTAGCAATGCATCGGACTCTGACACGGAGAAACAGGCGAGGCTGGCGAACTTGATGTTGAAAACTCGAAATAAGCCTCCCCTGAACCAGCTCAAGACCCATGGTGGAGGCGATCATACTAGGACTGGAAGGTGAGACACTGAGGCTATTCATGCATATGGACCAAAGAACTCTACGTCAGTCTAGCCTCACTAGCGTTGTGCACCTTTGGTTCTGTTTGCAAGTTTTTCCTCTAGCTTGGCCACCACAAGGTGTAGACTGCTTAGCCCCAGGGTGAAATCCTTTTTTAAGGATCTTTTCCAAGGACAAGCTCTTTGGAGTCTGGATGAAATGCTGTCTCGGCCCAGTCACTTTGCCAGCTCATCAGCTGGTAGTGGGAAGCTCTATCAAGCTGTTTTTGAAAATATATCAAAATATGTATTTGAATATGTTGAAAATTTGTTGGTTTGAAAAATTTACCGAAGCGGTTTGCGTTAAAAATGCTGTGATATATAGGTACTGTATTTTGCTCTTTAGGAGTTTTAAAAGCAAGGAATGGTGTTGCAAGCATTGCTCTGAAGAATAGAAAAAACAACAATATTTATTGAGTTGTGAGCTGTATCGCCCATTAGCGGCAAGTCGAGTTGTCTTTTCCCTTTTGAATCACCCACAATTATGTGAAGTTATACAGAAACAAAAACGAGCAAAATTACATACAACATTGCAAGTTTATTTTTATCAAATACTCAAAAACGTTTTTGATATAACATCCTCATCAGCATTTAAATTACGAAGTGGTTTTATGAACACGGCGTTTAAAGTGGGAAAGTAACTTCAGTTCATAAAGATCTTTATAAGGTTTAATTTTTGTACCAACTTAACGTAGCTATTCTATCACCTTTTACATGTTTGGTGTTTTGTTGTGTGCTATTCCTGGCATTTTTTTTGGTCGGTGTACGAAAGTGAAAAAGGTGGCTGAGATTTGGGTTTCTATTTACGAGTAGTACGACCCTATAATTTTACAGGTTTGGTATTGGAAAGTTGACTCGTGACAATGAGCAAGCGCTGGGATTGGACGAAACAGACTTGCAAGACATCATGGTTTCCATCAATGAGGTTGGGATCGGCTGGAATCTAATTTAAACGTTTAGAGATAGCAATCCATTTTTATTTTCCAAGTTGTCTTTGTTTGGAAACAGCAAAGGGAGCTTGTAGAGTGTAGCAAACTGCCGTTTACCTATTCGTCAACCATGCCCGGTGGAAACTCCACTCCAAATTGCTTCTTCAAATGTCGAACGCTAAGTAAAGAAGTTGTGAATATTCGTTTTAAAGTCTACTAGCTGTACGAATCCGAGTATGCTGCTGCAATAGCATGCGTATTCGGTCACGTAAGCGTGAATCCAGGCAGCATTCTAATTGAAAATTATTTGCAATTATGTTACACTAATTAGAGGCGTGAGGAATGTTCTGTTATCTGATATGATGTTCTGTTCTGTGTATTATCTATATCATTATGCCATAAGCTCACAAAGCATGTCAGTGATGTTTCTGAATGTCTGTCCTCGCGAGCGACCCTCAGAACGGTTAGCTGAGTTGATATAATCCACACAGGTGATGAGTTTGAATTCAGCCGATTCAAAAAAGTGCTCCACTACGTAGTTGATAGCGAAGCTCCTCCAAGGTTGGATAAGGTTTTGTTATCAGTTCCGAGTCTTTGGTTCGGATCCCTGGTGGCTTAGAATTTTGGAGTTAAGGAGGGCCAGCTTTTTTCTGGTAGTTGGGTGTTCTTTAAGCAGTTCCGGCTATGTTCCCGTTATCAGAACGAGGAACTAATTTTTGCCCCCTGATTTCAGATTTTGTACGTTTTGTTGCGCCGATAAATATAATATGAGCTTTTGTAATCATTATTTTATGTTTTTGTTCACCAAATAAATTAACTGAGCTGTTAATTTTGACGAAGACTCTTGATGATCCCGATTACGAGTGAAACAGACTGTAGGGTTTTAGATTTTTAAGTTTTGACGACTACTGTGTTATGATAATATACACAAATGGTAGAAACAACTGATAACGGAGTATGCCGCCACTAACTGTAGCCTTCTACAGTAAAAAGTCGGAGGCAGACTGGCCCTCGAAAGTGAAACTTGCGTGACTTCTCAGTCCTCAACTGTATAGTTTCAACTATATCATATGGCTGTTGCTAAAAGAAAATTTACCACATGTGGGGTTGTTTCGTTTCAGTGTGAGGTCTAGCGTATTTGCTAAGATTCATTTGCGTTTTTGCCTAATAAGATTCATTTGCCTAATAAGATTTATTCATTTGTAGGCCGAAGGAGTTGAGAATGGTGCAGCCTTACTGAGCCAAAAACCCTTCCCAACATTCCCGGATGCTGAGCGGACATCTCAAAGAGAAGGCAATTTAACATCTGGTCCTCCCGTTTCTCGTGCTAACTCAGTCCCCATTCCTCCTCAAACTACTATCTCCCCTTCAGCCCCCCGACCTAGCACTGCTCATCCGCAGCAAGTCAATGGCCACTCAAACCCTTCCCAAGCGTCACAACCCCACAAAGAGGACCTCTCTATGAAACTTCTACATATGTCAGAACGAGAAGAGTTACTACACAAGCAGGAAACTGAAATCAAGGAGAAATCGTCTCATCTCCACCAAGAATTGGACCATGTTAACTCGGTAGGTGGAGGACACTTTTCCTGCTTTTTGGTACTGCACATCAGGAAAAATAAGAAGCAATTATTTAAGAAAAATTGGAAATGTTGACTTTCAGATATGAATTTTAACAGTTTTTGACCAATGTCTGATTGCCTTGAGTGTACTCTGTACTTTCACATCATTGTATTGATAATATTGTGTTGGTATTTGCACATTTGATGGTGAGCTGAAACTCGCTTCTCAAAAGTTAAAAAAATTAAAACGACTGGTTAGCCGCCATGGTGTAGTAGTTAAGTGATTGGACTTTGAATCCTACTGATTGCGAGGCCGGGTTCGATTCTTGCTGAACGCGTTAATGTATTCGTGGGAAAAAGCATGTGGAAATTGCATTTGCTGGAATGCTCCAAAGGAAGTCCATTTATGATGTACATCCAGCATCGATTTTTCTTCGATACTCAGCGAAGCGGAACCAAGGTTGGGATGACACCATAGATAAAACAAAATTGCTTTAAGAGGTCAGGTCGATAAAGCGTCTGCTACTGAAACTTTGGACTCTGGTTCGATTCCCGGTCGGGTCAAACCAAAGACCATTAAAATTGGCATTTACGGCTTTCCTGCTTGACGTTCGGCAATTAAAGGGACGGTGTGAAGCCTCCACGGTGTGTGGTAGACAGGTGGGCAGGTGGCAGCCTGACTCGAAGACCGAAAGGTCCCTTCGCTGTTTCCTGACCAAAGACAACTTTGCGAATAAAATGTAATCACAATATTGTAAGATCTGTTTGACAAAAATGTAAAAGCGAAAACAAATCTATTATTGTTTTATTTTTCAGTTGCTTGAGCAATTACTGGACCGGCGTAAGGAGATTGAGCAGGCGGTCCAGAAGGTCGACGCGGAGGCCGAAGCGATCAGGGTGGACTTGGAAGGAATCCGCCTGGATAGATTGTCAATGTTAAGGTGAGACGATAAAATATTATGTGTTTTACCTGTTCATTTGTTTTTAAACAATTTGTTGAATTCGTTAATTACCTGAAGAAAACCCAGCTTCTATGCTCGACTGCATTTAACAGCTTTTATGTTTGAGCTACTGGCCACTAACTCATACCACATATCGCATCTGAAACTTGAGAAACACGAAATTCTAAAATTACCCCAGTGTCATATTTCCGCATCGCACATCAGCTAAAGCGGAAAACAAGTACATTGTGAAAAAAACAACTTCGGAAAAGCTTGAAACTCTTTATTTTAAACAGCTGCAAATGTTCTCAATCTATGTTGACTCGTTTTTTTTTTCAGAGCTAGCGCTGGTTCAACTTCCGCGCCCCCTAATGATAACGGCGCTCCAGTGCCATCCAGTGTTCGAACAAACAGGCCCGATAGCCGTGCTCATGTCACTCCTACACCGCAGATGAGCCTGAACGTCACCCCTAATACTTCAAATAATTTTAAATCGCCCGCCTTTCCTGATTCCCAGTCCAGCATAATGGATACGTCGTCCCGCAATCGCTCAGCATCCGGTACACCGAACACGCCACTTCCGGTAAAAGGCGAGCAACAGCCAGTTCCCACTCACCATAGCAATCCATTTCCGGTTCCATGCGATTCCATTTACTACGAATCCAATGCAATGCCGAACGATTCGAAGCCAATGACGTCATCGGTGGACAGAATTCTCCACAAATACTTGAAAGAAGCCACCACCGAACGCGAAGTGACGTCTTCAACTACTACTTCGAACTCAAGTGCAAAAAAGGTTGTTATTGGAACGACCGACGCTCACGTCGCGTGTTCCTTTGTTTTTACTCGGCCATTTTCAAACTAACGAGTGTGAGATTTCAGACTTTTGTTTATAACTCGAGAACGGTTAGGTCTAGCTACATGAAATTTTGACAGCAGTTTGAGATTAATGAGTTGCATGTTTGTACCAAATTTCGAGGCAATTAGTCACGTGACTTTAGTTTTAGAACCCAAAATCCACCCCGAAGGTTTAGGGTAAAAGCCGTCTCAATCAAAAACGGCTTAAATACGGCAAAAAATAGTTCACGCGGTTATTTGTCTTACGATACCCTTTCATCCCAACCAACCCACTTTTGGCCGAGAGAAGGTTTTTTCCTTTTTTCATCCTAAATCTTGTACGCTTTTTTTCTAAACCACACAACATCGAAATCTACTTTTTGCGTAAAGTTGTTGAGCTGCAAACGCAATTTTGTCTCCCAAAATTTTTTGGGGCCACTCCCCGGGAACCCCCCCAAAATGGGGCCCCCAAGAATCAATTTTTTGAACGGCTTAACCTAGGGCGTCAATTTTTTTTGATAATAACAGTAGATATTTAAGGGACAAGTATTTTGACATAGTTTGGGGGTACCACCCCCAAATGGACCCCCTAAAATCAATTCTTGAAAGGCTCATGCTAGGGCCTTAGTTTTTTGATATCAGCAGTTGTTTAAGAGACAAGTATTTTGACATAGTTCGAACGACTTAGGCTTGGATAGAATGTTTTTATTATGATCAGTCACTATGTTGTCAATTAAATATATAATATATTGGCAATGTTTGAAAATCCAAACCCTCTTTTTCCAGAAGATAGTTCTAATTAATGTCTTAACGGAAAAGCTAAAGTTTTTGTTTGAGAATCTCATTGTTCAACATGCGTCGGTTTGTTGTTTACTGAGATTGCTTCTTAGCAAGCTCCCATTTAGTTTAGGATGTTATTACTTGTTTTTCGGTTACCGATATAACCAGCAAAAACAAGTGAAGGAACTATGAGTTTTGCTTGTTGCGAAATCCACCCAATACAACGTAGCTGAAAACCATCGCGTTTTAACATCGACCAGACAAATCTTGAAATATATTTACCTGGCCAAGTTGCTGTGATGCACCTGGTACTAGTCATCATCGCATAGCTTTAGAGGATCACATGCGGTTAAGAGTTAGTTCCTACTCGTAGGGTAAGGTACTACTTGCAGCAAATCTTGTAACGATATCAAATCAAATTTTTCATTATACTTGCGGTATTACGTCGAAGCGTGTAACGAGTTGGCGTGGCTCATCTCCGCGTCATTGCTCCCGGGCAACACAGCCTCTATCGAAGAAATGGCGCAGCGGTTGCATTTGACCGGTGCATCACAGCAACTTGGCCAGCACATCAAACCCTCAAACCTCGCTCCAGTGACGAACACATTTCCGCTCAATTTGCTACGTTATGTCCCGTTTGTTTGTCTGTTTCGGCAACAACTGTTTTTGTCATTATTCAAGCAGATTACTTAACCTCAATATTTTCCATAGAAAACAGCGTCCAAACGTCGTGCTTCGTCGGACGCCGAAGTGACGTCGACAACCCCCTATCGTGACGTCGAACTAAAGTTAGTGTTACCACATTAGAAATGCATTGTTGTGCTAAGGGCTAACACTCTTTAACTCGTGGTGCAGACCATGAGCGCGACAATGTATCCTTGTTTCGGTCTGATGCAAGTCTGTTTTTGTGCACTACTTCACAAGGGTAGGAGCTGAAGCTTGTTGAAACAAACAACGAAACGTCGGTATTTTTACGATGTTACGCCCAGCATGCACTAGGTCTTACAGGGATAGGCAAATTGTTATTTTAATTTTGTGTTGCAAATTGCAAAACTTAGAAAACGATCAGCTTCTAATTGTTACGGATTTGTTGGAGCTCTTGTGATAAGGGAATATAATAAAGATGCAATCGATCGGTTATATCGTAAACGCTGAAAGTTTTTACTTGTGCAGTCGTTCGAATCGAAGAAGCGATTCCAGACCTATCCCCACAAGGCAAACAAAAGTCGGAAGCTCAAAAAAGCCTCCGCCCAGGTAAACCTTGATGCTAGTGTTTTTAAGAGAGCTCTTTTTGAAATTGTGTTGATGATTTCGCTCTGGCGTTAAGGCTGAGGTAATGCGCAACTTTGAAACTAAAAACTAGAAATCAGCAATGCAATGAAAATCAAGACGGTAAAACAGTAGAAAATAGTGTATAGCAACCAATATACAGTAGATGGATAAGGACGGAGGCGTTAGTAAATTGACACGTACGCGCATGACCGGATTGACTGCTAACGCATACCCCACGCTTGCGGCAAATTGTGTCGTTTGATGTTTCATCGGTGTTTTCTTAAATTCATGGCAGTGGTGAAGTCCAGCCCTGAGTTGTCAGGCTAAGTTTGTGATTTTTTGTCAAATGTCCCAATTGGTAAACTTTTTCGGTAATTGCAAAAAAAATTAAGGTCATTTTGCGATTATGAACGCATTTTTTTGTGTTTTTACGCAAAAACATGCATTACATTTTTAAATATTTCGATCATGGCTGTATTTGGTCTATGACAAAAAAAAATGTCAACCATAGTCATGCGATTGCGTATTTGGTGCCTGTAACCTAATAAATGACTCAATGCCACATTACGATTTTATATTTAGCGACCCTCATCTCGTAAAATTAGACCTGGAGCAGCCTTCTCCTCGTGACGTCACTAGCTCATGGGTGACTGCTCAAAATGGGTCATGTGATGAGTTTAAATCTGCGGCAACCAATCACAATCCAGAACCTACCACTTTAACTTCTGAACGTAAGCATTTCCGATTGTCACTTGTTTACTTGTTTTCAACGTTTTTTACCTCGCTATAAATATTGTTTGTTTTGGATTAATTGTCGCTTGTGGTTATGTTAGATCAATGAACAATTTACTTCCTTGCGTAAAATTTGCCAATCAACTCAAAACACATATACTTAAACCAAAATCGCAATATTTCTCTTAGTCATGCAGCACCGCAGAAAAAAGTTGACATAAAGCGTTTTTCAAAAAGACTAATGATCTTAAAATTGCATTATAAAAAATCCTTTAGCCTAATTTTTATGAACTCTATCAATGTCTTAATCTTAGTTTAAACACCTATTTGTATGTTTCGGCAAAAGTGATTTTTTTGTTACTTTATAACTTTTTTAGAATCTGAAATCGCCCACCTCCGCATGAGGACGCTAGAATACCACAGCGCGTCAGTACTGAGTGTCTACGTCACTGAATGCGGGAAAATCCTCTCCTGCTCCAAAGACAAGACGCTGTGCGTTGCAGACTGTGAGACCGGTGAGCATTGTGAAGTCATTATCCAATTGTCGTTGCTTGTAAACTACAAAATTTGTTTCAAATCAAAGAAAAAAATACTAAAAATGTCGTAGACATTTTATTTAAAGATGTTTCGACTTGCCAATCACGTCATCATCAATCTTATTTTAGTAGATTCTAATTGAAAAGATTGATAATGATTCTTAAAGAGGAAAGTCGAAACTTTTCTATTAAATGTTTGCGACAGCTTTAGCTATTTTTTTTAGTGAAATTATTCTTTAATTTCCAATTCTTATGCTCCATTGTCTGAAATACATTTTCACTGTTTCCCACAGCTGACTAGTTTTGAGCAGAAGTGGGACGTTGCTCAACTACACCAGAAGGACTATTAGGTTCTGATATGTCAATACCAATTGCGATTGTTTTAATGAGAAAATTGAAAAATGCTCAGTCCCAGTCGAGCGTTCTTGTTGCAGGTCAGTTACTGGAGCGGTACGACCTCCCGGGAATCCCGTTCCGCACGTGCATCGTGTGCGAAGGAAGCTGGGTGACGCTGTACGTCGTGTTCGTCAACGATGATGGAGGGAAGGCGATGCTGTCTGAGTGCAATCTTCACAGCGTTCGCATATGCTTACAGGTAGGATGGGAGTTGACTTTCAAATAAGTCAAAATTGTGTGCAGATCTTACGTTAGCATGGACCACCATAACGGGTAGTCTGTTTGATTTCAATCCGAAATTCGCGTTGTTTTTGCTAAGGACAAAGACGCATTGCCAAGTCTGGAATCTTAACCGGAAGTTAGCAATCTTTCGATATTTTAACTCGGCTCCGTATCACAGAGCTACGCCGTCGTATACTGTATTTATTTTGAATTGTTTGCGCTTCAGTTTTAACAACATACTTGATGAACGGAAGTTGGCTCGGAATTTCATCTAAACTCGGTCATTGAATGAACGAGTTGAGGTTTTGTTAATACCGGAAGCAAAGCAAAAGTTGACCACTTGCAAAGCTATACGCGTGAAGTTGCGGAATTGTTTGACCGCTACTACGGCTTCATTGTAGGTTGATTGGTTCGTGGATTCGGCTTGCTGTAATGAAAAGCCACACCTAAGACCCCAGGAGGTGCTGGAAAACCTGGGAGAGACACAGCTATTTCCGCACTACTCAAAGGAGTAAATGCACAGCGTTTACCAATGGAGAAAATATCGCAATTTTCAAACAGGTAGTAACAACAATCATATGAACTATTTAGTTTGACTACCCGGATGTTTCACATCCCCGGATGCGGAAGTTACTCGGCCATGACAGTTGTATTATGTGTATTCACCAGTACCATCAACTTCTATACCTCGGCACCAGAGATGGAAACGTGCTCATTTATTGCACCAAAATGGTGAGTGTTCAACATAAACATATCTAATTTGTTAACATAAAAGTCCATTTAACTGATTTTTAAGTGTTGTATACGTAGACCATAAACAATTAAACCTTTACAATAAAAAACAAACTACAAGCTGTTCATTTTTCAGTCGCTCGTCAGGAGGGTTGCATATATTCAAAAAGAATTCCAATATGAACATAGCCTCCTTCCTGACGAGTGAGTGGAAAAATGAGCTGTGTGAAAGGGGTTTTAGGTACTGGTAGTAATTCTAAATGGTTATATGGTCGACCCACCTTGTACAAGCCTTTGATGAACCAGATCTGTTCCGTCATTGGTTCCACTTGAAAGCTGCTGTTCACTATATTGAATTGATACATAATTTTTTCAACAGAGTCATTTTTGGTGCTTCTGACACAAATAATATCCATCAAAAATCGCCGAAAATACATTGTTGTTAACATACATTTTCTCCCTCAAAAATTGAGTTATGGATTTATTGACCAGTCCTTCAAACGTAACAATTATGTGCTGTATTCTTTCCTTTGAAGAGCTAAAGTCTCGTCATAAGCACCAATTATGATGTCCTTTTTCAGAACCGCGTACGAGATATATTGGATTGCCACTCTCCTCACGCTGTGTGTTGCCTAGCAACAGGAACGGATGGGGCGAGGAGGGTAATATGCTGCGGATCGAGTGACTGTACGGTGTCCGTGCGCGACGCTGACGATGGGTTGCTGTTGAAGAAATTGTTGGGTCATAATAAAAGTATTAATTGTTTGCAGGTACGCACTGGTACTAAGTGAGTAGCAACGTTTTCTCGGAATTCGGCCCAGTTCTGGCTGTCTGTAAACTTCCTTACGGGCAGTACTTCGAATAATTTGCCAGAAATATTTTTCCTCCATTTTAAGGCTAGTGTTTCTTGTGAACCACTTGAAAACGAAAAGATGCCTTCACCAACGCAATTTCTAACACAAGTAGGGTTTCGATTGCAATAGTAGCAAAAATCCTCTTACCCTTATTTTTGAATAGTGAACAAGGAAATTCAAACTAATTTAGCCAGTTCAAGAACCGAACGCTGGATCTCTTGGGCTAAACGAACAACTAATTCCTGCAATAGCAATGGGATTAGTTAATACAACGGATGCTAAACATTATGCAATTGTAGTTCCAAGGCTTGACCAATGGGCAACTGTGATCTTTATTTTTATTTTTGGAACATCCAACCAATGAAAGCATTGTCATTCTTCGTCAGGTCATCTAAGGTCAGAATAATCATCATTCAACTTAAATCTATGCAAACTTTACTTTTTCTTCACAGCTGCATTGCAATCTTCTGTACAGTGGGGCCTCGGACCGAAACGTGTTGGTGCACAATATACGGACAGGCGACGTGGTATATAGGTGAGTAGTGAGGCTGGTACCACGCTCGTCAAAGTTCATCAAAAATAGCAAAAAGATTAAAAAATATGACATACAAATTTATGAGCGCGATCGATGATTTGGAGGCTGCGAAGGGACCTTCGTGGTCATCGGGTCAAAGCACATGCATGTTGCTAGCGTTGAACCCAGCAACAACAATCACATATTCCTACGAGTATTTACGACCTCCAAATAAAATTCTTTCAATATGTTTAAAGATTAAAATACGATGTTATTGACAACATCCAATTTCTATTTAAATCTTAGGTGTGAAAAACGAGGTCAAGTTGAGATACAGTCGAATGGTAAAAGAATGTTAAACAAATATGTTAAATATTGTATTCTTAGTTGGTCGGTGTTTGCCTGTTAAACATTGCGAAATTTTCGTTTTACATTTTTCAACGCACATTTAACTGAATTAACGCCAAACTTTATCGTAAGAGTGAAGTATGTTTTCTGCTGTTTTGCGTTACCAGCTAGGCTGGAGTAATTTTAAACGGATCCAGGGTAATTTTAACGAATGCGTTTGTTTCTTTAAATTTATATCGTTTTTTTTTTTACGTTGGCAGTCGTTTTTTCAAGCGATTTCAAAGCATTTTAAACTTGTGATGTTTCAGGTTTTTCAACATGCACTGTGGGAGCATCAAATCATTGTACTTTCACGATGATAACATTGTTACGCTTTGCCTCGATAAATCGATTCGAGTTTTAAAAGCCGAGGTAAGAGGAAATAATCGATGCGAACAACTCAGGAGGCCTTTGGCATTTTGCCACAGGCAGGCTATATAATATTTAACTTCAATAAACAACAGTTATTCAATTCAATTGTAATTTAATTTATTGCATAAGAATTGAACTTAGTCCGCAATGTTTAAATTGCTTTCACTTTTTCCGTGCTGTTTGGCCTAAACACCACCAGCGAGGAAGCCTAGAGAAGAGCCACCAGAACGGCGACTGTTGAGAACAAACAATGCGAAATAGTTGTCCTCCTACAGGATTCGAACCTGCAGCCTTTGGATTATCGGTCTACTGCTTTACCATTTGAGCTTGACCTAGAGAAGACTTCTCGCAAGCCTAATTTTGGCTTTTTAAACCCAGCAACTTGTTTATACTTTGATGTTGATAATAATTTAATTGTGGTATTTGACGTTTGCAGGCGAGAGTTTTTAATTAATTATTTTCAACATCATATTTCAAGCAAGTTGCTAGGTTTAAATAGCTAAAATTAAGCATGCGAAGAGACGTCATCTCTAGCTGAAGTGGTAAAGTAGTGGACCGGAAATCCTAAGGCTGCAGGTTCGAATTCTGTGGAGGTACAGCTTTTTCGCATTGCTTGTTTTTAAGTAGTCGCCGTTCTGGTGGCTCTTCCCCAGGCCTCCGCGCTGGTAGCCTGTAGGGCAGAAAGCACGCAAACGACTAAAACATTAAAAACTCTGGCCCGCAAACATCAAAATATCACGATTAATTATTATCAACATTTAAACTGCTTTCAATCCTCTATAAAAGTATTCAATGAACAACAAGTTCAGAGCAATAATTTATTTACTTTCTAAATTAGTAAAACACTCTACTGACTACAGTGTTTTATACACTTGCTTTCTATTCAAATAGAATCAGACCACTAATACAAAATTGATTTCGCTTGTTGCGCTGCGAAACACTGTGTACTGTGTAGTGGTCAGTAGAGCGTTTTGCTAATTTAGAAAATAAATAATTCAATTGATATGGTTATAGTACGTTAAGTAGTAGCTATAATTGGGTTTTGTTGTACCACTTTGAAAAAAATGCACTTTTCTGGTGTCCTCGAATTCCCCACCAAGCCCAGAACGAAATGTTTTGTTTGGATATTGTAGTCAATGAATTATAGTACAATGACTTACGTCGGGATATTCACCACAGAATTACAAGATCTAAAAGCAAAAAATTGCCAAAAAACCATTTCCGGCAATTCTTTAATAGTGACGTTTTGGTTATGAAATACAATCACTAACACAAATGGAATCATTATGCTAGTGTGACGTTTAAAAGCTCATGATATTTTGGACAGTATTTTAAGGACAAGCGAACTATTCCAGAAATATTTGTCATGTGAAAATATTTCCAGCCTTGTCGCATCACCGGGTCTCCGAAAGCTCTGCACAATCTTCCGCTATCGATGCACGTCCAATTTCACAAGTTGGGAGGCACCTGGGAGCAGACCAACGTCCTTCTGGCATATGCGTACGTAGGCTGTCAAGACGGAAGGATTGAGGTTATTCCGCTTCCCCAACTTGCGTATAAAGTACCTTGCCTGGTAGGTGATATTATTCTGATTTTTTCATAGAAAAATTGGGAAGAGTGACAGTTAGTTGAAAGGAAATTTTAACTTTGTTTCGTTGAAGCAATTCACCAGGCGGCTTTCTATGATGAATTGGTGTTAACGTGTCGCCTCTCAGTTCAAGTAGCATCTTCAGTACAATTTTCTAACGTGTAACGGATTTTCGATATCTACCTTTTATCGTTGTGTTTGACTCCAATCGTTTCTGATAGAAATTATTTTGGCGGTGGTGAGCTATGATTACCCTGTTTCGAATTTGATCTACTCGGGAATTGAACCCAGACCTCCTGCTCCATATGCAAGCGTATTAACCACACGGCGAGCAACCCGAGTGACCAATAAAAGGAATTTGATTGGACTGGTAGCCGCTTTTAAATCAGCGTGTTTGAATGGTTCTGCTGAGATACATAGGCCCGTCGTGGGTTAACGTATTAGAGTTAGGGTTAAGATTATTGGAGCTGTATATGTCAGGGGTGGGCAAACTTGTTCAAAGAAAGAGCCACTAGCGGAAAACGATAAACACCAGCGAGCCGCAAAATCCGTTCACTCAAAATAACAGAACAACAATTAAAACATCAGGCGCGTAGCCAGAAATTCGCAATGGGGAGATGTTTTGGGGGGCTGGGGGCGAAACCCGCAGCCCCCAGACGCTGAAGGCACTTCGGTTTGGGGGCGAAGCCCCCAGCACTAAAAAATTGTGCGTTTTTTTGCAAAAATAACTTAATTTTAGGGATATTTTGATAACATAATGCTTTTAAAACGTAGCATAGAAATTGGCAGTGCAAACATAATTAAGCTGGTTGCATAAATGGACTCTCTGAAAGATGGCTAATGGTAAAAGTTTAGTTCTCTTGTTTACATGCTGGTAAATCATAAAATTTAATAGTTCAATAAAACTCACTCGAAGTAGTCTATATTTTGTAGAGAAAAATAATTGGGGGGGGTTTAATGGAAAAATATTTGAGAGAAGTGATTGGTAATTAACTAATACTGAATAGCCCCTCCCCCCTTTCTTCCTGAGTTTATAATATTATTATTGATAAAACCTATTTTCAACATTTTTACACTAACGACCAAATTTGATTGCTTATTTTTGGCGATTTTTCAAAGTTTTTATTGATTTGTGAATTTTATTTTTGACAAATTAGCCCCCTTCCCAAATCTTTATTTCAAAATCTGCTTTAAATCACTTTTTAGTCCATTTCAATGCAAAAAACAATCTCAGAAGTGCTAAAAACGTGATATTTTATTCTGCATTTTGGTTGGCAATCCGATTAGGGGGGGGGGGGGGCTACAGCCTTCCTCCCTGGCTACGCTACCGAAAAACAATGATTTTTGCCCTATAAGGCAACATTCACACTTGATTGCGCTCTTTGAAGTGTTTTACAACTCCGGGAAAATTATTCTAGCTAGATTCCTTGAAGTGCTTATAATGCAATTCGTCATCACAGTTGGTATAACCGTGGTTGACAGCGCTATGAAAACATATACTTCTATTATCAGTCTGAAATACATCGACAAATGAAAACAATTTCAAACACGAGATAACAGATTTATAAAGTATAATCTTAATTTTTTGTGTAACATTACGATTCAATACAAGAGCCACAAAATTTACGTCCGAGAGCCGCATGCGGCTCGCGAGCCGCAGTTTGCCCACCGTTGGTATATGTGATATGCCGCCATATGCTTCTCTACAAGTAAAAGCGACTTAGGGAACGTATTTTAAGTTCGCTTTCAATATCTATTGAGCTTTGCAGAAACAACGCAACTCGTTTGAGGTCGACAGTTCGATGATGGACGTCTGTGTGAAGCAGGAAGTTAAAGAAGAGATGATGGATACAGGAATGAACCTCGAGTGCTTGGTGCGTTGCACATGTTTTTTCCTTCATTTAAGCGGTGTAATCCTACATTTATTTCTGAAAGAAATGGTTTGAGCTTCAATTCCTATCCAGGTCAATGACTCCTTATTAATGGGATCGTGTAAGCAGT
Organism: Trididemnum nubilum; assembly: GCA_963965965.1. NCBI lineage: Eukaryota > Metazoa > Chordata > Ascidiacea > Aplousobranchia > Didemnidae > Trididemnum > Trididemnum nubilum. The sequence continues at coordinate 4,493,908 of OZ014475.1, forward strand.
CCAGGCGCAATGACACGGTGATGAGCCTATAGCTACTCGTTACTTATTTCGACGTAGCATTAGGAGCGTAATAGTTTAATTGGAATAGATGTATCTCTTACGTGTTGTAGCATATTCAAATGTTTAGCTTGTAACAGACTATTGTATTGGTTGTCGAAATAATGCGTTGTAACGTAATACAGCGAGTATAAAGAAAGATTTGATTTGATAAAAAGCATTATGCGAAATCTTAAGTTTGCAAGCGTGTAGACGACTTCCCCAAACCAGCTTGGGTCAAAAAATTTAAATGTTACCAAACTTCGAAAATTTTGTTTTGCAGTGGAACGGCTGCGGTGCTTCAGGATTTACGAACCCGAGTTCGCTTCTCACTCACATCAATCTGTTCCACGCCACCGACGCGTACAAGGAGACCCTCAACTCGTGTTGCTTGTGGGGTAACTGCGCCCATTATTTTTCGTCGGATATCGACACAGCGCTGGTGAGTTATTTTATGTTCTAATGCTTAAGTATTTAGGATGCGATTTTTGCAAACTATCAAGCCTGGGTTTGATTCCAGTCGAAAGGACTGTAGAGTATTGGTCTTATTACTTTTTACTAAGGGCATGGAGAATTTAAGTGCTGTAATGATCCTATAAGGTCTACTAGTTTACTGTCGATATGCAGTTATATGGTTCGACATACAATGCTGCTTCCAGCATGCAAGCTCTGCCCGGAACTTAGCCATGGCCGAGAAGCGGTAGTTGAATTGAGGTCGACAGCAAAGGAAAATTTAGTTGTATTTACATCCTTATTAATCTAGTTATCTTGGCCAGGAGACAGCGAAGGAACCGTTCGACCTTCAAGTTAAGCTGCCGCCTGCCCACGTGGCACTACAGGCATCGGGGGCCTCACACTGTCCTTTTTGATTCCTAGCGCCAAGCATGGCACTGTAAATTAAGGTGTTTGGGTTTTTCACTTTTTGCTTAAATCTTTTTCTTTATACGATTTTTAGGGTACAAATTGGCATGAAAAAAAATCGTGATAGTTTTTTTTGAAAAAATTTTTAATCGTTATACCTTGGGGGGGGGGCATGAAAGGTTTTTGGGGGGCGCGTATGACTAATATCGCATAACTCAAAAACTATTGCACCTAGAAAGATAATTTTTACATCAATCGCTTCAGAAACACAGGTTTCCTATTTGTGTTCAATACATTATATGGCTTTAACTGCTCTATTTTTCGGGTTATTTTCGAAAAACTGTTTTTACCCCTTTCTACTTGCCATTTCGCTTTAAATCAAAGGTGTTTTCTCGACACCGCACAGATGACCAATTGGTGGACGCACCTGACCTAAAGCCTGCCTGATGCGAGAAATCTAATTTGACTTCTGGGTGGATACCACCTTAACACAAGTTACTAGTGACTCAGCAATCGCTTCTACTTCGACACTGCACTGCATGGCTGGATGCAAGGCATGGAAATGACTACTCCTGCTCATTCCCTATTACTTTAAAACTTACAACAGTATGCAACGTTGCACAAGACAAGTGCAATTATTGCACTAATTTTCACTCTTGACTTTTGTTTTCACTTTATTAAGAAACACCACACATTTTAAGACACGATTTTCTTTTTCAGCCACTCATTCATTTTCGTCTTTGCTACCGTGACAACTAAATCCCCTGATTCTAATATCAAGTTGTCGTTTTTCTTCGGCTTCGCGAAAATCTTTCACTCAGGCATTATGACATAAGACCATCTCTCACAAGAGCGGTTATGATTGTCGATAGAATTCCAAAAAAACTTTGTCGTCAATCTGGAGGCAAGGTGCTGCTTTATTACTGGATCCGAAGTATGGCCTGATAGATGCTCGCTTCCATGCAAGTTGTTTGGTGTCAACATCACCAGGAAGTTGCTGATCGGGATCTTTCACTGTTTTCCTTGGAATGCAGGACTTTTTGAATGTTTAGGGTCACATTGATTGGGTTCATCCAAGAGCAGAAGTGTTTTAAAAACACAGGTTTTACGCAATGATGAACCAGATTCGTATGTTGTTCGCGAAAACCCAGTGATAAATAACGAAGAAATATCATGTTTGTTGGTCCTCCTGACGCGCGTGGATTCAAATGAATTTTCACAAACATTGGCACATAAACCGATATGATGTAGCTTGTGATTTGAAGAAGTTTGCTGTTTTGAGCGACGGTCATTTTGGTGGCAAATAGAAGTCTCATGTAACCATTCGCAGTTGTTTACCACTTGTAACGAAAGATCTGTAATCAGTAAGTAATCTGTAATCCATCGAAGTTTCAACGATCTTTGTCTTACAACCACGAAAGCAATTCGTTTGCAAGGTAAGTGTTGCATATTTCGGTCATCTTCGCTTTGTATCTGACTTTACTGATTACAGATCTTTCGTTACAAGTGGTAAACAACTGCGAATGGTTACATGAGACTTCTATTTGCCACCAAAATGACCGTCGCTCAAAACAGCAAACTTCTTCAAATCACAAGCTACATCATATCGGTTTATGTGCCAATGTTTGTGAAAATTCATTTGAATCCACGCGCGTCAGGAGGACCAACAAACATGATATTTCTTCGTTATTTATCACTGGGTTTTCGCGAACAACATACGAATCTGGTTCATCATTGCGTAAAACCTGTGTTTTTAAAACACTTCTGCTCTTGGATGAACCCAATCAATGTGACCCTAAACATTCAAAAAGTCCTGCATTCCAAGGAAAACAGTGAAAGATCCCGATCAGCAACTTCCTGGTGATGTTGACACCAAACAACTTGCATGGAAGCGAGCATCTATCAGGCCATACTTCGGATCCAGTAATAAAGCAGCACCTTGCCTCCAGATTGACGACAAAGTTTTTTTGGAATTCGATCGACAATCATAACCGCTCTTGTGAGAGATGGTCTTATGTCATAATGCCTGAGTGAAAGATTTTCGCGAAGCCGAAGAAAAACGACAACCTGATATTAGAATCAGGGGATTTAGTTGTCACGGTAGCAAAGACGAAAATGAATGAGTGGCTGAAAAAGAAAATCGTGTCTTAAAATGTGTGGTGTTTCTTAATAAAGTGAAAACAAAAGTCAAGAGTGAAAATTAGTGCAATAATTGCACTTGTCTTGTGCAACGTTGCATACTGTTGTAAGTTTTAAAGTAATAGGGAATGAGCAGGAGTAGTCATTTCCATGCCTTGCATCCAGCCATGCAGTGCAGTGTCGAAGTAGAAGCGATTGCTGAGTCACTAGTAACTTGTGTTAAGGTGGTATCCACCCAGAAGTCAAATTAGATTTCTCGCATCAGGCAGGCTTTAGGTCAGGTGCGTCCACCAATTGGTCATCTGTGCGGTGTCGAGAAAACACCTTTGATTTAAAGCGAAATGGCAAGTAGAAAGGGGTAAAAACAGTTTTTCGAAAATAACCCGAAAAATAGAGCAGTTAAAGCCATATAATGTATTGAACACAAATAGGAAACCTGTGTTTCTGAAGCGATTGATGTAAAAATTATCTTTCTAGGTGCAATAGTTTTTGAGTTATGCGATATTAGTCATACGCGCCCCCCAAAAACCTTTCATGCCCCCCAAGGTATAACGATTAAAAATTTTTTCAAAAAAAACTATCACGATTTTTTTTCATGCCAATTTGTACCCTAAAAATCGTATAAAGAAAAAGATTTAAGCAAAAAGTGAAAAACCCTAACACCCTACTGTGAATGGTAGGGTGGCTGTTGTAAATACTAAAAATTTCGAAATAGGTGGCTCAAGTTGTTTGACACGTTTGGAATCTAACCCGAGTCTACTGTTTTTCTCGCAAACGCTGTTTGTAGGCCACTGATCATTTGCTTAGCTTAAAATGGATATAAACAATTTTTTTATTTTACCAGAACGTGCATTTACACATGGACAAGCACGTGTCGGACGCCGTGCAATTGATGCGAAAATCTTAAACTTCACTGTGCAATCTGCTGGATGGTTCTTACCTTGGTGCTAAAACAACCAACACCATTTGTAAAAAACTGACCACATTCTCTGTGTAAAATATACTACTGAATGAGTACTAAAAAGTGTAAGGTAATGCTTAAAATGCTTGCTAGTATTTGAGTATGTTTGCTCTTTCTTTGTTGAATTTCTTCTTAGTTTTTGTGAATATTTGGTTGATTATGGTTTTGTTATTTGCTTTATTGGGAGGTTGGGGACTTAGTTCAGTTTGGGGCTGGATGAATGATAAAGTGATTTTGAGAGAGCGTCCAAAAATGAAACCAACTTACTCAAGTGACGACTGTTTAGTGTTCAGCCCAAAGTTGCAAATTATTTAAAGTTGATGTCAAAGCAATAACGTTTTATGTACTGTAAATGCAATGTAGATTCAGTTTTCACAAGCTCATTGCATTAAAACGTATTGCGATGGATTTTTGATGATTTTTGTTGCTGCTGCTGTTATCTCTTGCTTGTGTCTTCTGCTCATAATGGTACCTTTAGTTTCACAGGGTAGGATTACGTAATTGCTGGACAGTAGAACTCGTTTTGTGTGAAAAATTGGAAGCACAAAAATTGTGAATTATTTTCTAAAAACACTTTTTAAGATCTTTCAACGAAATTTTGCTGATTTTTTTTCTGATGTAGAGCTAGGCATGCTTTGGGATATTCCGAATGTTTGCTTTTAATTCGGTTGAAATTACCGATTCTGGACGAAATTATCAAAGCAATTCCGAATTATTCGAGTTCTAACTGTATCTTCTCATCTTGTACATTTTCGAAATATTCATATTAGGCTGCGTGCATAAATGTTTAAAATAGTTTTCTTGCTTTCGCTTTCTTGCACGTGCATTTTGAAATTGTGTTCTTTTTTTCTCCGTACCTTGCAATGTTATTCTGTGCCAAACTGAGATGGTGTCTTACTTCAATACAATTTCTTTTGAGAAAAGTTGCGTGTGGCACAGTGGAAAAAATGTGGGCTTGTTCTTTCGTGACACTGGGATAACGTCACTAGGGCCTCAAAATTAGATGCATAATTTGTTGGAGTAGATAAATACAGCTTATTTGAAAAACTGCATTTCACCGGTCTGCAATATTTGTTACGCAACAAAACTGCGACACGATGTAGATCAGAACAATGGATGCAATTTTTTTGGGATTATTTCTTAAAATATTTTCGATGCGATGAAACTGCAGCTAGGTTGAGATTATTTTTGCGATTATCGATTTTTTTGATTAATTTTAAAAACAAAGTTTGTGGTCTTACGCAATATAAACCTAGCTCTGCCAGCGCAAGACTTTATTTTAATTACACGTTGTTGTGTCGCAACAAATGCAAAAACATTCTCAAACTTATGCCTAAAATATAACTAATAGTTATGATGAAACAGAATAAACCAACAGAAATAATGACAAATAATTAATCGAAAAAATTGCAGATTTTTTTCAAGTTCTGTGATGCGATGATAGATGCCAATTTTTTTATCTGTTTCCACTTTCCATGCGATATTTTCGGAAACAAAGTCTGCAATGCAATGTGATTGCCATCCCTGTATTTCACTGGACTGTTTGTGACAGCAATTCCTTATCAACTCATAGAAATACTGAGATGTCCAATTCTAAATCATCAAAAATAGCTTTATGTAATAATTTTTACAAAAACTCGTTGATAATTTTAAATATTAATATTAGGGTTTTCGCAACAGGATTTAATACCGCGCCGGCTTACGGAGAGCCAGAGACTCGTAATTTCGATTAATATTGTTACTGATTCTACAAAAGTTGCGTTACACAAATTGTTTTTGCAAAAGGAGTTCACAAAATATTCTCAAATCTTGACCCAATATTTTTTTTCGTCAATTGCAATATTTGCGTCCAAATCGATTAGTCAAGTCGCATAAACGGTAAGATTTCATGATTAAGAGCCCTTGAGTTTTCAATTTTCTAGCTACTGAAAATGGGTGAAATTTTTTTGCTTTTTTGTCTGTTTAATTTGCGTTTAGAATAGCCCACGTTAGCGAGAAAATTTATGTCGTAATAGTGGATGGCAAAGTCGGGCCATCGCTTTGTGTCTATTCGGTGGTAAACCATAGGCATAACCAAAAGCGAACAATTAAAATGCCACCAATGATAAAAATGATCACAACAAAGCCTATTGTTTCTTCTGTTTCTTTTTTCACTTTCGCGTACATCAATACACGCACAACAGTAATTAACAAGATTATTAATATTGACGACCAGGTTGCCCGGGCCCCCTCGATTCAAATTTTTGCCCACCGATTTAAATGTACAATGTGTTTGTAAAGTCCTGATACAATTTCAAAATTTTTTTATGAAGTCAATTCTCAAAATATCTTAAACAGGTAGGTTTTATTTTAAACAGTGCTGCTTAAAGTTTTTGCATAAAACAAAATTTTGTTTTTCAAATATGATTTTTATGTGTTTTATGAATGTGTTGAATAAACCCTTATTAAACGGTTACTCCTCAAGAGAAGGCACAATGTGTATTCTGGTTCATTGAAACAAAATCGTACGTTAAGACTCAGCGAAGGTACAGGACTAAGAATGGAAAAGATCCACCATCACATTCTTAAATTCGTCGACGGCACAAGAAATTTATGAAGACATGGTCCGTGCTGGATGCAGTGAGAAGTTCTTCATCCTCAAAAATTCGTTGCGGCATGTTATCTGCTAACTCTTAGCTTGCCGTTTGGTTGAAGTCTCTGTAACATTTGCACTTAGTTAGTATACAATCGTAACCTTTTGTGTAGAACCTTGTGTACTGTTGTAGGTGGTAATTCCAATTCTCTGACAACTGCAAGGATGGATTTCATAGGAGAACGACTAAGCGCTCCTCTTACACTATCGATGTTTTCCGAAGATGTTTTTGGTCGCTCACTTCTCACTGCATCCAAACACTGACCCTGTCTCCATAAATTTCTTGAGCCATCGACGAATTGAAAAACGTGCTGGCGGATCTTTTCCATACTTAGTCCTGTACCTTCGCTGAGTCTTAACGTCCGATTTTGTTTTAATGAACCAGGATACACATTGGGACTTCTCTTGAGGAGTAACCGTTAGGGTTTATTTAACACATTCGTAAAACACATAAAAATCATATTCAAAACACAAGTTTTATTTTAAATAAAAACTTCAACTGACTTCATAAGAAAATTTTGAAATTGTATCAGGACTTTATGAATACCCTGTATAACCCGAGAGAAATTAAGGGTTTTTGTCCAAAAAGTTGCAACCTCAGGCCCTCATCTAACTTTTTTATAAAATAACACGACTATTAATCATTTATTGTACCAATAACAACTACCTCGCCAGTTTTTACGCGACAAAGTACTCATCAAAAAAAAAAATCATCTAAGGAAAATGCCTATTGAACAAATTATTTAAACTAGTTACTGTATTTTGATGACAAAAAATTTCCAAGGCCGATATCTTTGAGTGAATTATTACTTACCGCTAAAAATAGTGCAGGAGGCAATGTACCTTGCTTCCCCCCACCTGGGCCAAGTCACTCACAAACTTTAACTTAAAAACGCAACATTTTTAACGTGTTTTGGACTTTAATGCCAACAGAGAGAACAGAACAATTTAATTTTCTCAATATGGTTTTAAAATCAAAAAAAATTAGTTCGTTCAAATGGCTCTGAAAACGTGCGAAATGTAATCCAAATGGCATTAAAATAGCTATTTTTTTCCGACAAATAACAAAAAACCGCCCAGCAATCTGGGAAGGGCGCTTCACCCCCTGATCCTCGGCTGTGACAAGTTTGAGTTACATTACTTTGCTCAACGCGTCTCTGAATTTAGTATTTTCTTTTCAACTTTTGGTTCAAGTCCTGCCTCTTTAATAAAATTTTGGTAGCGTGCCAAACCAGGCCCCCGACATCTGATCTTCCATTCTACGGTGTCTTAGTCCCATGAAAAGCCCCTCAACCCAAAGTTGTTTTTATGACGTTATTGCATGTGATCTTCGGTTAGCCTCCCCCCCAATCAAAAATCCTGGCTTTGCCTATGTCATAAACAATACGCAATTGATAAGTTATGCCGCTGTATTTGGCGTAGACGTTTAGCTTTTGGCGACAACGACAACAATATGGCAACATAATTCGCTACGAAGCGAATAAAAAGGAGTACACTATATATTTGCAATATAACCTCTGTAGGTTATTTCTCAAACAGGAAAAAAAAATTTATACCATAAATTTTTTAAACGATAATCCAAATGTATTGAGTCTGGATCTCTAGATCATTCAATTTCTTCTAAATCGAAAAAAAATATACAGTTAAGGACGCTTAATTCCTTCAAAATGGTTGTTATAAAATAAGATCAGGACCCCGCTACTAAGTCAAATTATTTCCATTGACAGTTTATTTCAGTTTCCACTCTAAAATGCCCTGAGTTTAGCGAAAGAAACGATTTGCGGTAGGCTATAAAACATCTTGCTGCAGCAAAGTTTTGTTACATTGCTATATTGCCATAGTATTGCTATTATTTTAAAACAATGCTTTATTATATTATACAATTTATCAATGTTTTATCATAGATGCTTAGGTGTGGCTCCACTAAGAATTGAACCCACTATCGCAGTTTATACACAGCAAACTTGATCACGGAAGAAGAAAAAAGCGTTTGGTATGAATGAAAGAGTTTTCATCCGAATTGGTTGATGTACTGCACTGAGGAAAGATGATAGAAAGCCAACTCGTCAAAGTTATTTGCAGTTTTTTTGACGAATGTTTATTAAGGTAATACCGTCAATGTGATTTTGGGTCAGTAATGGAACCCCAATTGAGGATTATTAACCCATTTCCCTACCATCGGTGAAAATAAGCCAAGTGGCCGTAGATCGATTTGACTTCGAGTCAGAGGTGAGCAGTAACTAGTTATTACAGTATCCCCCCAAAAAATTTGACTGTATCCCCCCCAATAGTTTGAGTATGGCCTACATCTGCATCCCCCTCAATAATTTGACTCTGGTGTGCATCTGAGCGTAAGTTTCCTCTTGAATTTGGGGAAAAAAGTTTTCCATTTTTGGCGAAGACCTATTTTTGTTTTCACTTAATTTGCTCACCCGAACAAAATCGTGGTCGAGGTTTATTTCCCCAATGTTCAAAACAGGGCAAAATTGCAAATTATCCCTCTAATGTTCAACAAAAATCGGCACTCCTGCATAAGCAGCTTGTAAAGAGGAACAACATGAAAATTAGAAAACGAATGGAGAAAGAAATATGTTAATATCAGTATCAAAGTACAAAATCAACATTTTCGATACTTAATTCATACCGGTAACTAGATGGGAGCTTGCTGAGAAGCAATTTTAGTGAACGACCGACGCATGTTGAGCAATGAGATTCTCAAAAAAAAAAAACTTTCACTTTTCCGTTGAATGATTAATCAGAAACATTTTTTGGGAAAAGAGGGTTTGGAATTTCAAAAATTGTCAATATATATTTAATTGACAACATAGCGACTGATCATATTAAAAAACATCCGATCCTCGCCTAAGCCGTTGGAACTATGTCAAAATATTTGTCTCTTAAACAACTACTGATATCAAAAAACTAACGTCCTAGCTTGAGCCTTTCAAAAAATTGATTTTGGGGGCAGTAGCGTAGCCAGGGAGGGCTATTTCCCCCCATTGGCCTGTCAACCAAAATGTTGAATTAGAAAAATACCACGTTTTTAGCTCTTTTGAGACTGTTTTTTGCGTGGAATGAACTAAAAAGTGATTTAAAGCATCTTTTTAAACATATATTCAGTGGGGGGGTCTAATTGTCAAAAATTGAAGACACAAATCAATGAAAACTGTGAAAAATGCCCAAAAACAAACAATCAAAATTGATCGCTAGTGTAAAAACGCCAAACATAGATTTTATCAACAAATATATTATAAACTCAGGAATAAGGAGAGGGGGGCTATTCAGTGTTAGTTAATTACCAATCACTTCTCTCAAATATCTTTCCATTAGCTCCCCCCCTCAATTATTTTTCTTTGTAAAATATAGACGAAATAGATTACTCCGTGTGAATTTTATTGAATAATAGAATTTCATGGTTTACCAGCAAGTAAACATGAGAACTGCAATGTTATCATTAGTCACTTCCCATATAGCCCATTAATGCAACCAGTTGAATCATGTAGCGCTGCCAATTTCTATGCCACGTTTTAAAAGCTTTATTTTTTATTAAAATAGCTCTAAAATTAAGTTATTTTTGCAAAAAAATGCAAAACTTTCGAGCGCTGGGGGCTCCGCCCCCGGACCCTGTGCCTCCGGCGGCTGGGAGCTTTGCCCCAGACCCTCAACCTCCGGCAGCTGGGGGCTTCGCCCTCAGACCTTCAAAACAGCCCCCCATTGCGAATTTCTGGCTACGCGCCTGTTTGGGGGTACCATTTGGGGTCTCCTGGGGGTGGTACCTACACACCATGTCAAAATATTTTTCCGTTAAATATCTGCTGATATCAAGAAAACTGGCACCCAAGATTAAGCGGTTAAAAAAAAAGATTTTTGGTTGGGTCCATATGGGAGGTATCCGGGGGATAAGGGGCTGGCCCCAAACTATGTGAAAATATTTGTCTGTAAAATATCTACTGTCATCAAAAAACACTGTCACCGAAAGTTAAGCCGTTAAAAAAATTGATTTTTGGGGTCCATTTTAGGGGGGCCCGGGGGAGGTGGCACCCTGAAACTATGTCGAAATATTTTTCTGTTAAGTGTCTGTTGATATCAAAAAAAAAAACAAAAACTGGCACGCTAGCTTGAACCATTCCAAAAATTGATTTTTTAGGGGTCTATTTAGGGAGGTCCCCGGGGGAGTGGCACCCCCAAACTATGTCAAAATATTTGTCTTTTAAACATCTACTGATATCAAACAACACTGGCACCCGAAATTAAGCCGTTCCAAAAAATAATTTTTGGGGGAGTCCATTTTGAGATGGTCCCCGGGGGGTGGCACCCCCAATGTAGCGCCGTTTTCTCTAATTTGGTTTAACAAGATTAAAATTAGGGTTTAACAAGATTCAAACCCCGACTCATTTATTGGTCATTTATTTGCTTTGTTTTATGTACGTTGGTTCACTCGTTTATTTTATGCACGTAATCATTGACAAATTTGGACAATTTAATTTGCACACAAAGCACACTATTTGACTTCCAGCTGCCTTTCAAATTCTTCCAATCCGGTTGCTTAATATCACTTGTTTATTTTTTTATGATGTAAAATAGTATGCAAATTTGTTGGTCTTGCCAGCTGCGAGCTTGTGATGTCAAATCACTCAGGATTTAGTGCAATCGAGAGAGGAAGTAATTTTAGATCTCCAGAGAAGCAGGCAAAGACCCAAAAGTAAGTCAGCAGTTTGCTGTTCTATTTTTTTGGACTGAGAAATTGTCCTTCCCAGAGCCTTTATAGTTGTTGGTCTTGCCAGCTGCGAGCTTGTGATGTCAAATCACTCAGGATTTAGTGCAATCGAGAGAGGAAGTAATTTTAGATCTCCAGAGAAGCAGGCAAAGACCCAAAAGTAAGTTAGCAGTTTGCTGTCCTATTTTTTTGGACTGAGAAATTGTCCTTCCCAGAGCCTTTATAGCTTAATTTTGGAGCTTCTATTGCGCCGCAATTTTAGAGCCGTTTGCATTAGTCTGCCAATTTGGCACCCCCTGGGCAGTAAGCTGTTGAAACCCCCTGTGGCTTTCCAACTTTCGGGCCTTTCTCTTTCCTTCTCTCTCTTGAGTGATTTGACAACCAAGTTTCAGTTGCAAGACCAGAATATTTTCAATTGTACTCAGCGTCTACATCCGGATACTCATCGGTGAGTTAATTAATAGTTATTGCATTTGGATTCTCCATACTAAAATACTACTAAATGTTAATGCTAAATTACAACTAATTATGTTAATGTTATACAGTTAAATACTGTTTGCTTAATTTAAGGGTGCTAAACATTACTTACACTTTAAAATATTACGTGTCTTACTTTCTTGGGGTAAATATTTTTACGTCCTCGAGTTTTGTGAATCACATAATTTTGCTATTTATTGTTTGCGTTTTTTGGAAACCGCTTACCGCTTACGCTTACCGCTTACGCTTACCGCTTTCCGCTTATCGCTTTCCGCTTATCGCTAATTGGACCGCTTTGGATAGCTTTATATTGATTGAACCGCTTAACATTGGATTACTTCGTTTTGAATTGGAGTAAAATTTTCAAATTGGCAATTACAAGCGTGTTTACAAATCAAATTGTTAACACACAAACAATGTCAAAATATTGATCTCTTAAATATCTACTGACATCAAACAACACTGGCACTCGAAATTAAGCCGTTCAAAAATTTGATTTTGGGGGGGTTCATTTTGGGGCGGTCCCCAGAGGGTGGCACCCCTAAACTATGTCAAAATACTTGTCTGTTAAGTATCTGTTGATTACAAAAAAAACAAACTCGTACGTTAGCTTAAGCTGTTACAAAAACTGATTGTTGAGGGTCTATTTGGGGGTCCCCGAGAGGATGGTACCACCAAACTATGTTAAAATATTTGTTTCTTAAATACTCCTGATATCAAAAAAAACTAGCGCCCTAGCTCAAGCCGTTAAAAAAATTGAATTTTTGGGGCCTCATTTTGGGAGGGTTCCTAGAGGAGTTATCCCAAAAAATTTTTGGAGAAAAAATTGCGTTTGCAGCTCAACAACTTTGCTCAAAAATTAGATTTCAATGTTTTGTGGTTTTAGGAGAAAAAGAGCGTATACGATTTAGAAAGAAAAAAAAAGAAAAAAAAAGGAAAAAAAAAGAAAGGAAAGAAAAAAAAAGGAAAAAAAACGGAAAAATAAGGAAAAAAAAATAAAAAATTAAAATAAAACTTCATCGCGGCCAAAAGTGGATTGGTTGGGATGAAAGGGTATCATAAGACATTCAACCGTGTGAAATATTTTTTGTCGTATTTAAAGGCGGTAAATCATCCAGCCAATTCCGATAGTTTACAATAGTTAAAATTGAAATAAAATTTTTGATATTTTTTGTTTTAATTTTGGGGCTGCGGTTGCATAGATATTCAGCAAATGCAAAAAGATATCCCCGGAAAAACGTTTTTGGAAACTCATATCTTTTTGCATTCGATGAATATCTTTGCAACCGCAGCCCCATAATTAAAACAAAACATACAAAAAATTATGGTTCAATTTTAACTATAGTAAACCACCAGAATTGGCTGGATGACTCACCGCCTTTAAGCCAGTTTTGAGTGAGACAGCTTTTTACGCCGAACTTGCGGGGCAGTTTTCGGGTTCTAAAACCAAAGCCACATAATCTTTTGCCTCGAAATTAGGTACAAGTATGCAACTCATTAATCTCAAACTGCTGTCAAAATTTTATGCAGCTAGACCTAACCGTTTTTGAGTTATAAGCAAAAGTCTGAAACTTTGCACTCGTTAGTCGAAAAATGGCCGAGTAAAAAAAAAGAACACACAACGCGAGCGTCGGTCGTTCTACTTTGTAACCCTAACTAGTTACTTTTTTTTAATGGTAACTATAACTGTAACTTAGTTACTTTTTTTTGCCAAGTAACTGTAACTGTAACTCAGTTACTTTTCCAAAGTAACTTGCCCACCACTGCTTCGAATATAGAACTAATTAGCTCATTTTCAAGGTCTAAGACAAAAGTCATATTTTAGTCAAGGTCAAACAGGCTTCTGTATGCTCTTTGCTTTTTTTTTCCTAATTCATGTCCTCAGGAAGGTTTTAAGAAACGTTTAACGCTCACTTTTTCTATCTAACTATAGCTGCAGATGCAACTACCGAATACTGGTTTCTACGTTCGTTCGCACTGCAACAGAAAATGTTATTCGAAAAGTCCATAGCCGCCGGCTGTCAGAGAAGGTGGCTACTATTTACAAAGAAAGCCAAGTCTAGTCGGCAGCGTAGCCGAAATGGCGAAGGCGGCGTTTTTGCGATGATCCTGATCCCAAGATCTGGGTTCAACCCGTACCCTGATCAGTGGTACGTTGTTGCGTCCTTGGATAAAACGATTTACGATGATTATCTCTGCTTGGTGCTTCGAACAAGCAGCATATTTACATAGGAAGAAGTCAAACGTCAATCGGAAAGCTTGGAATACGGTCAACTGCGGTGCGGACAATTCGTCTAAACTAAAAGCGCCTCGTCGCTTCCTCGTGAGTGGAGGGTAACAGGGTCGTATTTAGGGGGGAAGGACCATTGTGCCATGGCCCCCCCCTTTGGGTCGCCAAGATTGCAAAATTGCATAGAAAAGTAAGCAAAATTGAGGCATGGCCCTTCCCTTTGCAAGTTGGGCAAAAGGTTTGATCACACAAAGGGTATGTTCTATGCGTTTCTTCTAGGCTCTGGGCTTGGAATCTGACTCAATTTGAGTGAAGACCTTTTTTTTTTCTTTTTTGCTCTTCACCTAATTTTGGGCGAAAAATCGGACTAAATTTGAGTGAAGACCTTTTTTTTCTTTTTTACTCTTCACCTAATTTTGGGCGAAAATTCTGACTAATTGTTTTTCTAATTCAGATCTTTGTTCTTCCCAAATTTTCTGAAGTTCCTGACCCCCCACCCCCTTTTCAAAATCCTGCGTACGCTACTGGAGGGTAAATATGGACCAAACAATCAATTTTAATCCACATTATTTGAGCTGAAAATTTAACTTGAACTACTTTACAAAAGTTGATTTTTAGAATCAACAGCATTTTTATCCTTTTTATGATGGCTGCGAGTATTTTGGCAACTAGATTGTGATTAAAAAATAAGTGGATGAGCTTTACACGCATTTGTGGAATTTGCAACGGCAGGGAACTGAACCTTCGTCCTTATGAGTTTGAGTCCGATTCTTTACCGCTACGTCATCTGCAAGAGCTTCTTGTTTTAATTTGTATGTTTGTGAACAGCGCATTTTTGTGATTTACGTTCATTGTTGCCATAACCGCTAGAGTTCAGCAATGAGTAGTTTTTGATATTGCAGATCCTTCTTTAATATCGTCAGTTACAGTGATCGGTGGGCTTTTCGAAAAAAATCTCGTTGATTTTTTAGTGAATGAACGTAACACGGAAGCCACGCATCGTCACAAGAAGATGCAGCGCTAATACAGTAGTAGGCTGGCTGTGTGTGATCGAGTTACAGTTTAGCGAGAAAACTGAAAGAAAGCATCAAGCACGTGACAGCAGTAGGGTCTATGATTAGTTATCGTAAAAAAAAAGTTTGCAAAACCAGGATGAGGGTAAATAAAAATTGCTTAGTTCAAATTTAACTACAGTAGAATTCGGTTATAACGGCTTCGGCTATAACGTAAATTCGCCTATAACGTTACATTTTTCTTGGTCCCGGCAAAATTCCTATCTTTTGTGTACATTTCAGTTCGTCTATAGCGGCATCGCCTATAACGTAAATTTGGCTGTAACGGCACCCTTTTTCCATCCCCCAGACAATTTTCTTTGCCTATAACGGCACTGTAGGCCATTATCTTTGCCACAAACTGCCAAACTTTATTGCGGGTGTTAATTCTGTGCGTTATTGTTTTTCTTTCCGACTGCGCGATGGCTGGACTTCGTTTTTATGACGCAAGGCCTGGTTGAAAACACTTTATGGCGCAAACTATTTCACACCTCGCACGTCTACATCGGATCTACATCGGATTTTGTGCAAGGTTTTGATTTCTGCACGAGTTTTGCTTAACCTGATTTCTTGTCTTTCATTACAATGTGAACCTAGCGTCATAATAAGCCTTTATGTTGAACAAACAAGTAGTTTTAGGACGGTTTGTGGCAGTTTGGCTATAACGTAAATTCGGCTATAACGGCAGGTTTTAAAAATCCCCCAGAGGTGCCGTTATAAGCAAATTCTACTGTATATTAATTAGATTTGTTTAGTTGGTTTCCGATTTTGGTGCTAGTTAATCCTAATCAAACGCATTGTTGTGAAACATTACGCAGTACCAGAAGTTTTTAAATTAAAACCAGAAAAGGTCATCTCGCAAAACCAATGCTGATCAAACCACATTACAACGCAAACTTGCTTAATGCATGCTAAATTACTTAAATGCTGTTTAATCAACTTACTCGATTACACTAAATAACAAACGTTTCGCAAAAACTTGCATCATCTTCAAAGATTATTGCTATGCATCGCATGATTATTTGTCTGTGTCACTGGAGCATGAATTCAAACTTTATACAACCTTCACAATACTAAAAATAAATACGAAGGGACCATTTCACCGAAAATTTTGAAGTTAAAGAGAGTAATAGGAAAAAAAATATTCATCTGCACATTTTTCATTCACTTTTTTTGAGAGTGAAGATTTGGTGTGTGAGTTAGGATTTGGTTTAGGGTTAGGTTTGAGGTCAGTTTTAGAGCAAGGGTTTGAATTTTGCTGGATAGATTTGGGTCGAAATAATAAAAAAACTAACTTGATAAAAATTTATGGTGAAATAGTCTCTTCCAAACAAAAATTTGCTGGTGTGAACTTCTCAAGGGAACTGTCGAAGCGCATTGTAGCGTTAAAATCTACTCATCTGTGTATAGCTTCATTTTGCCAAAAAATAAACTAAAGAGAAAAATTCGAAAATAATAGCAGAAGCAGAAAAACTAAGCAATCTGTCGAAGTTTAGCTTCAAACAATATAGATTCATTGGAGGTCGAAAATTTGGGGAATGTGCGAAGTTGTGATGGTCAAGTATAGGTCAAGAGAGACTCTAACAAGAGCAGGGTTAAATCCATTAATTTTTATTTTATTTTTGAATTCAAATTCAAATTCATGAAAAAACTAAATTCAAATTCAAAATCATTGACTTTGCAAATTCAAATTCACCAACAACTCGTGAGCGGATTCAAATTCAAATTCAAAATTCAAATTTACACCAAAGATTCGAAGAGGATTTTGCAGTTTGCACCAAGCAAGTCGCAGTCTCGCAGTCGCAGATGTATTAGCGCATCACAGGTGCGTAATAAACCAACAACTCAAGTCGCTTGAATCCAGAATTGGATCCAATGCCGTCGCCAGAGCAAACGAAGCGAGGGGGCACAGCCAAAGTGGGGGGGCATTACAATTTGCTTACAAAAACTGATCTTCAGATCTTGTACGGCTACACTTAAGGCCAGCAGCGTTTCTTAGCTCGTTTCATCCACTGCCAATAATCGCTTGAAAAATTTATCTACTGCATTGAACACTACCAGACGTGCGATCAGAATTTTGCTAAGAGAGATGAACCAAAAGTAAATTTTTTTTACACAAAAACTACCTGATTTAGCCCTTGTGCTGAACAAACTGATGCAACTCAAGCATGTCAAAGACGGACATAGATACTAAATATTAAGTGAATGTAAATGAAGCCTGACGGCGGATCCCCCAGCCGCTGGGCGATTTTGAAGCAAAAAAAATAGCGGTTTTACCGCAATTTTAATTATAGAAGCCATATGAATAATTAAATTGCTAAAATTCAAAAGTCATTTCAAAGAAGTGAATTGCTTTTTACCTTCTGCCCCCCTTACTTTAGGTAAAGCCTAAATTACGTTTAAACCTTGCATTTTGAGATTAAATTTTCGAAATGACTTTGCAAAGGGGGCTTAAGCCCGTTCACCCTAATTGCGCCCAGGCGCTTAGCCAGGAATTCGCAAAGAAGGGGGGGGGGGGGGCTTTTTTGGACGCTGGAAGCAATAGTAAACGAACTTCATCCAAATTTTCGTCAGTCTTGAATCAGATTGAGGCGGTTTTTCTGTCAGCATCAGATGATCTCAAAAAAAAAAAGGTCTTCACCAAAATTGAAACGGTTTTTCCGGCCGAAATTGAGTGATCTCCAAAAAAAAAAAAAAAAACAGGTCTTCACCCAAATTCAGTCAGTTTTCCTAAACAGCTTTAGGTGAGGTCCAAAAAAACTCCTCTTTTCTGGTCCAAACAACAGCATGTCCTTCACAACTTCTAATCGCCAATCCCATTGGGGGGCTATTTTCATTTTTGGAGCAAAAATCGCGCTCAAAACCACTAAAAACGTGGTATTTTGCATACTTTTCAGGCCAATGGGGGGGAGCCGCCCGCCCCCCTGGCTACGATACTGGTTGCACCACTGACTGTGACCTCAAAATCTTGAGCGTGCTCTAAAAATCAAAACAGCTGATCTCTGAAAACAAAGTTTTCACGCATTGTTTCATTTCATAATCACCAACAAAGTACCGGTACCGATTCTGCAGGCTTACATATCTCTTTCAAGACATATCCGTAAAGGCATGTCAATAAGACGGAATATTGCGTCAGATTAATGTACAGCAGTTGGTTGCCAGCAATTTTGCAAAGAATCAAAAAAACATCAAAGAAGAATTATGTTTAAACTTAATTATTTCTTTTTCCATCATTGTCTGTTGTATTGTCGTAGCGTGATGTTACAAAAGCAGTATTTTTAGCAAACCAAAATGGGGGCACAAGCAGCCGTTAGGGGGGTATGCCCCCTGCCCCTCCTCCCTTAGCGACGGCACTAGTTAGATCCATTCATTTTGTTTTTAATTTTTAAATTCAAATTCATTGATTTCGAAAAAACTAGATTCAAATTTAAATTCAAATTCATTGACTTTAAAAAAACTAAACTCAAATTCAAGTTCATTGATTTTGCAAAAGTCGAATTCAATTTCAAATTCATCAGTAATTCGTGAGCGGATTCAAATTCAAAATTCAAATTCAATCCAACCCTAGTTACGAGTTTTTGTTTTGTGTTCCATTCTAAAGAGATTAGATAAATGGCTTGCTCGTTGTAAAAGATGTCCTTGCGTTCATTTTTTTCTTTAATAACCTAGACTTTAAAAAGACTTTCCGGACATTCCGCAAGCTACTTTGAGCAGAAAGAATGTCATAGTTGCAAGAAAAGTTTGAATGCCCACCCCGCAGTTTTCTACTTTAACAAATACTTTTCTTGCATCTCCAAAAAAAAAACATCTATTGAAGAAATCATGAAGTCAAAAAAATTAGAAATAAAAGATCAAATAGGCCTGCATTGAATGAGTATATAAATACAGTATTGCCAGTCAGTCAAGTAAAAATATATAAATAAATAAAAAATAAAAATAAAAAATTTTCTTCTCAAAAGATTATTTTAGAATTTAAAATTTTTTTAACTTACCCTTTAATTAATCTGAAAAGGTTTTTACTATCGTTAAGTAAAAAAAATTCTCTATTTGCAGTTATTTGTCTTTGATTTTAATTGAATTTTAGATTTTGTAACATTGAATTATCTCGATTTGTTGAGTATTCGCTCGTGACGCTTCTACTTGTTTATTTTGTCTCATCATTTTAGTGAGTTATCATTGCAACCAGTTATAGTTGATACATATTTCGTGATTTACTTATGGGAATACTTCGAGAACTTTATAAATTCAAATCCACTGTAATCCTCATATCCGCACCCATCCTATTGCTCTTCCTATTTTTCATCACATCGCCCGATATTAACAGAGTGAGTGATTTTTGCAATATTTATCTGATATATCAAAAACTAAATTTTTATGACGTTTAATTGATATTTTATGGCCTTCTTTAAAAATTTAGCCATTTATGTCACGCTTTCAGACATTCCTAATTTGCATATTGGTGCTGCAAGCGAGATTTTTTACAAAATGTGCGTGTGATAAAAGCTGACGCTCTCTAGTTAACTGCCACAAATGCCCCCCTCCCCCATCAAAATGACATCTCTGACAAAGATAAATTTGGAAGTTCCATGTTATTGTAAGCAAATGCTCGACTTTAGGATTGTTTCAAATTTTTTGAACTTTAATGTTCTACCAAAATTAAGCAATTATTCTACCTTTCTAAACTTACATTGTTGCAAACTACATTGAAAGATGTTTCTGTTTCCATCCCTTCTGTATCATTTCAATGAGCCATGTTTATGACTACGTTTTGTTTCTTTTAACTGTCCAGCAGAGGTGGCAACGGATCCAGATCGGACCCGGATCTTATTGTTTTTTCTCAAATGCGGATCTGATTTTGCTGATTACTTTCAAACTTATTGTGGATATTTTTCAAAATATTCGTTAAAACGTACAAAGCGTATAATTGCGTACTGGCGGATCTGGATCGGATCTAGATCTTAAAATTTTGAAGGTGTAGGATCCGGATCTTTTGTTGGATCTGGATCAGTTCCGGATCTTTTAATATGTGGATCCGGCCACTTCTGCTGTCCAGTTGGTTGAGCAATTCTTTCCTATGAATCCTAGGTCTGGGGTTTAGTTCCCTAATCGGTCAAATTGGATGCAGTGTTGCTTCATCGCCGCAATTTTTTTCCAAAGGAGCTGAGTGGCCCAGGCACAATGACGCGAAAATGGGGCTTTTGAACTAGGCACAGGCTTACGAAAAAATATTAGATTCGTGTAATAAAAATTTGACATAGCTTTGTTTGTTTTTAGGAAATATCATGTGCCTACACAATACTTCTAATGGCTGTCTACTGGGTGACCGAAGTGGTCCCTCTTGCGGTGACTGCCCTCCTACCCCTGGTGTTCTATCCTCTGCTGGGAGTAGTGAAAGCCAAAAATGTAAAAGTTAATTTTGCTCGTAAATAACTCTTTAAAATTATATTTTCGCAATTGATTTAAAGATATCATTTGCTGTGATTAACATTTGATTAATTACAGCATGGCGTCTAACATGATGATGCATTTACGGACCTTTCAAAATAAAGTTTAATGTTCTCAATTTCTCATTTTGTTTCATATAATTAAATTATTATTTTTTCATATAATTTTTACTTCGCTCATGAAGTATTTTTTCAATAATAATTGGTATGGTTTGTCTTGTCATCTTTGAATTTTAAACTCGAATTCGATAGCTAAAGGAGCAGCTGTTAGGCCGTGATATGGTAGTCTCTTGAATCGTGTTAGCAAGCTTTGCACGGCGGATTTGGAAAGACTACTCTGCTTATTGTATTTTGTTTAGCTATAAAGTACTCAGCCAAGCACTTACAAGTGGTCAAACTTGACTAACTAAACTTATTTATCGAAAAGTTATCTTTTTGGTAGAAGAAAGTTTCTCTGATTAAAACGGGTTTCGAATTTTAGTGTGTAATATTCTAATGCAAACTATTTATCCTTTACGCTATACTTTTTTCGAAGAAAAATTGATTCTGACTAAAGTGTGACTCATGCGTTAGTGTCTGGGTTATGGGGTAAAGGTGATGAGTATAACTAAGTAAACCAAGTTTGTGGCCTCGAAAGTTTGTGCATGCATTAAATTTAAAACAACACCACGACTATGGGCCGTAAATAGCAGTGGCGTCGCTAAGGAGGGCCCAACCATTTGGGAATGACACCATTTTATGATACCAATCGAACAAAAAAACAAACAAACCAGAAATATGTTAAACATCATTAGAAATGTTTAGCACACTAGAATGGACTAAAAATGATTCAAAGCATCTTTTGAAACTTTTTTGTTTAGAAGGGGGCGCTAATTTGCCGAAAATATAAATCACAAATCAGTAAAAACTTTGAAAAATCGCCTGCACTAAGCAATCAAATTTGATCGCTAGCTGAAACATGCTCAATATGGGTTTCATAAAAAAAATATCAGCTTAGGAGTAGGGGGGTGGCTTTTTAGTATTAGTTAACTACAAATCACTCGGCCTCAAATACTCAAATACCGTTCCATTCATCTCCCCACCAATTATTTTTCTCTATTAAATGTAGACGAAATGGTTTACTTGTTGTGAGTTTCATTGAACTTTAAGATTTCATGATTTACGCAACCTTTAGCCAAAGATTTACGTAAAGAAGAGAACTGAAATTTTACCATTAGCCACCTCTCTCATAGCCATTGCTCATTTATGCAAAAAGTTTAATCATGCTTTTTCACTGCTAATTTCTATGCCACATTTCAACCGCATTAATTTTTATCAAAATAGGTCTAAAGTTTAGTTGATTTTGCAAAAAAAAAAAAATTCGAGTTCTGGGGGCCTGCCCTCAGAGCCCCGTAACAGCCCCCGCCATTGAAGATTTCTGTATCAAAATAAGTCTAAAATTAAGTTATTTTTGCAAAAAAAATTTTTTTCCAGTGCGGGGAATCTTCCTTCTGACCCCCAATGGCCTCCGGCGGAGTTCCCAGACCTCCGAACACAGTCCCTCCCCCCACTGCAGATTTTTGGTTACGTACTTGATTCTAGAAGTGTGCTGCTCATACTTCCAAGGTTTAAAATCTTACAACGAGAAGTTATTGAGATTTAAGCTAGCTAAATAACGACCGCTCTCGACCGTAACGAAGTAGTACCGCTATCTTTAAAATATAATCTTTTGCAGCCTACTATACATTATAAAGGGTGACACCACAAAATTCCGCCCCGGGTGTCATCATTGTTAGCGACGTCACTGTTAAGTAGGTTCCTTTGTAATAAGCAGTAAAGAAGTTTGGGGGTCGAATGCGCCAATGTGGATTAAGTTTAACCCGCAAAATAAAAAAAATTACAGGAAATTTTAGATAATGGCCAAGCATGATTTAATTCAAGAATAGCTTGTTTATTGGTGAAGAAGGCACCAAAATTGATAATTCGCGGATAACCTTGATCTTCAGAGGTGCATTCCATCCTCAATTTTGAAAGTAGAGAGGCAATGGAGAATTTTACAATCATAGTGTTTCTGTTTGTATTGTTTGACTACTTTTCGTAGGTTCCACTTCACAGGTTGGAAGGGTAAAAATCTCCATCTGTGAGCCGAGATGTTCCCAGTGAGGTGATATTGTTGTATGAATTGTGTAGTTTATACTTTACAGAAGTTGGAACTCGCAAATTCGCTGCGGCTAAACCTTTCACTACTTGGCAAAAATTTGGGTCAGGGTCAGACTTGAGATTGTTGATTAAAGATTTAAAATCGAGAAATTTGATTGGTAAAGCAAAATGAAATCTGAACTCAACACCCAAGTTCAGAGCTCAGCTTCTGTTTCAGCGTTTATGAATTTAATCCGGTCTGAGCGGTCTGAGGGGGTTTCACCTAATTTCAATGACGTCAGAGGAAAACAAAGTTTATAAAAATCTCATGCGTTTTTGGTTGAAGAAAGCTAGAATTGGCTTCAAAGGTCATAAGTAAAATATCAAATTTGTTTCGCAGCATAATTTCTAAGCTAAAGAGTAGTGAATTTTACCGGATCGCGGTAGCCGCGGCGAATTACAGAACTCGACTGGCAGATACTCACCGTCAAGTGTTTTTGGGTTATCGAGATATAACTTGTATCGTAATCACACGTACCACCGTAATTTTTAATCAGAACTCAATGGAAAATAAATAAACAATTGGAAATTTAACAAACACGCATTTCGATTTACTTTATAATCTTCTATCCGTATTCTTCAAAATTTTGCGGTACATCAAGGATTTATTTGGTCGGCTAATTACATTGATATTCGCTCTAGCGAAGTTATAGGATATAAGTTTCGAACTTTTAAATTCAAATTTTCATACGGAGGCGAATTATTCGAGCTTTGCGCGCGGAAAAAATCAAGCTTGAATATTTACTTGTGCTAATCAAAATCTTGTTTTATTTACTTTTTTCATTCACAGCGCGCTAAAAGCTAAAGAAATTCAATATTTATATTTTCAATCCAGTTTCACTTGCTCATGAAATATTGATTTTGTTTTCTTAAAAGCTGCATGGAAAATTTTCAGAGCAAAACCAAAGCATGTTTTATAGTGAGAGGCAAGTAGATAGATGGGCTATTTTACGTACTTATTATCAACCATTACATTAACCAAACTCGACTATAGGCTGTACGTAAAAGTAACGATAAATTGCCATGCAAAAGTTGGATTTCCATAAACGTTTTAGTAACTTTAAACTTTTACAAAACATTTAGTTGACAGCATTCTGTTTATTTATCACGCAGGTCAGCATCAAATACTTGAAAGATGTCAACATACTTTTTCTTGGCGGTCTAACCGTGGCGATTGCCGTGGAGCACTGGAACCTCCATAAGAGGGTGGCCCTTAAAGTCCTCACCAAAGTTGGAGCCAAACCAAGATGGTGAGTATTTTTTGTTTTTTTTAATCATCCAATTAATAATTAAGCTCGAATTATTCATGTCAATCAGTGGAAATAAATCTTGAGACAGTTGTAGGCTAAATTCTGGAAATGCCAAATTCTGACGTTACAAGATTTAGTGAAACTTAAATTTTAAACATTTCTGGCAACCCCATTTTCTGATTGGAAAAAAAGATCAATATTATTAGTCATAATTTCTCCTTAATTTTGCAGACGCGTTTTTTTTAAAGGGACTAAAACTTTTGAGTAATACAAAAAAAACGATCGACCAGTATTCGAGTAACAACCGGGGCGTTGCGTGAGAAAAAAACGAAAACTGCTAAAATACGTGATGCGTTGGCCCAGCCACTTTGTAAATAAATTGACAATATAAAGAATCGGGATCTTAAACCTATCGCATACCATGCACCAAGAGCTGCGTAAACGTTGTGATTTCATTAACAAAAAATTTTGAGTGGTAGTAGCCTATACAACTGGTTATCAGAAGGAAGGCGTGACGCGCGTAGTAGTTGCCACGCCTTTTGTACTACGCCACGTCCTATTGCAAGAACCTATCAAAATTCAAAAAACTTTCTCTTCAAGAACTATCAATATTCATAATTATAATGCACAGTGCAGATTCTGAAGTAGTTCCAGCACTGGTAATTACCACCCACCCCTTTCGAGGAATGCCATCGCCTTGGTGGTCCGGCGCCGATGTGGTTAGATATAGCATTGCATGCAGTTTTGACCTGTTATTACCAAACAATTGTACTCAAATGCGATGTCCAAGAAAAACAGACCACCATGTACTACAGTTCCATTCGAAACGTCATCAATTTCATATTGCAATGCAAAGTGTAATAATGCCATTTCCTTGAAATCAATATTCTTGCGCGTAGCTATGCCTTCTCCAAGTCGTGGACCATAATCCCCTTGCGAGTTATCTTTGGTGACGTTACAGCATTAATTATTATCGAAGCAGCGCGAAACGCTGACGATTGTATTTAGCTCTCGCCGTGCATTTGATCGATTAGCTGGAGGTTTTTACGCTCTTCAATCTTCATTTTCAAAATACTCAGCTGCTACGACACGAGCATGCTTGTCTACAGCACTGCTTTTCAGCGACGGCGTAGTTCAATACATAGAGCGTCGGGTAGTCATCGAAAAGTTGCTGGATCCAGGTTCGATTCCCGAACTGGTCATGCGTCGTCGTGTCCTTGGGAAAGACACTTCACTCTTATTTCCTATTGGGGCCAAGCGGTCGACCGCTATGGTGGCCGAGCTTGATGTAGGACTTGCAATCAGAATCCCTAAAACGCTTTGCATCTGTGTGGTTAGTCACACACGTAGAGTTCTTGGTTCATGCGAAAAAATTGAAAACATCAATCAAACATTTTACAACATTTTTGTTATTACAACTTCAGTGAAACGAAACTTTGTAAATTTGCATGGAAGTTTTTTACAATCTGTAAATTAAACAAGCACAACTTTACAAATAATTTCTGAGATAAGCATTTCTCATTAGGGTAGCAAATTTATCATAAACGATAAGAGATTTGAAGGCAATTTGAAGAATCGGTTATTTCCAAGCAACCGGACACCATTTACATAAGACTGCGACACAAATGTCCTGTTCGTTGCATATTTTACACATCAAAGCTTGTATCAACGCCATTAAAGCTCCAGATTATAAAAAAGCTGCGGTCATAGGCCTAATTTCAGGTGTCACACCCCTCGTATGCCGTAGAGTTGATAATGAAACCGACCTTTACAACCTTACTGGTTACCGCTATGAATATTTACTCGGATGTAAGCGAATCGGTCGGTCTTAAGAATAGAGCCTATGCTAATGCGACGTTAAAGTGGTTCGATTCCCATTCAGTTGGTCAAACCAATAGGTTTAAAAATGGTATTTTTCCCGGTACACTCTGAGCGTGGAAAGGAGCAGTGTGGAATCGTGTATTCGCCAAAGTAACCGGGTGATTTGATGAAGTACATTTAGGGATTTTTAATTCCAAACGCACAAAGAATTTTCCTCAAAAAGTTTATTTTGTTTTTTTGTCCGAACAATTTCAGAAATAGGGTTCCTTATTTCTGCGTTTTGAAAGTAATTTTTCGGGGCGAATAAATGGAATAAATTTCCCGAAAATTTTTATTTTGGGGTAGTTTTCATCGACAAGTAAGCGATATGGATCGGGAAACAAACAAGTCCTCGAACCAAAATCATACAGTACCTTGCACGAAAGAAATTTTGGCCTTAAAACAAACAACATCGTTTAAACAAACATTCAAGCAACGTATGAAAAGGCCAAGGAGCACCGAAAAATGTTGCCGTTTTTGAGTCATGGTGCTCCGGGCTCAAATCATGCTGACTTGTAATTGATGCAACAAGTATCAAATACGAGAGTATGCAAAATTTATCCAATCTACAACAAAGACAAAATTTTCCTTAAAATATCAGTATGAAAAAGGTGTCTTTTTCGGCCATGAGCGCACATCAGTAATCAAGCAATTAGCATTCCTTTACGAACGAATTGACAGTCATTTAGTTGTAAGATGACTTGTCAAATTGGCTTCGCATACTTGGAAATCCAATTGATGTTTGGACTCGTTAAAATAATTCTGACCCATCGTTAAGTAGCAGTTAAGTAGGTGTCAAAGCGAAACTATGTGTCCTTGCTTGCGTTAATATTTTAGGTTGTTGCTAACATAATTAGCAAGTCACAGACAAAATGACTATCATTTCAATCTTTATGTGACAAATTTCGTTTTAATTTAATATTTCTCTGAGACTCTGGCCAGAGTTTAGCATCCTACTATTTAGAAGTTCATGGTTTAGCACAAACGAGTGCTGATTCTAATGCTTCCAATGTGGTTGAGAGAAGAGCGCAATTTATGTCTTTTTGAGTTAAGTTTGTTATTGAACTGAACAGTATTTTTAAATTTTTGCGTAAATTATGTTTGTTTAACCAAAAAGCAAAGATTCTTTTCGATTTGTACCGCCAAACATTTTTGGGAGATTAAGAGCTGCAGTAAAATTTTAACTTTGTTTTATCAATAATCAAAACTATTAATTAATAAAGCATTACAATGTGCAAACAAACGTTGATCTTAGAGATGTGCAAGATGATTGCGTCTTCGCATTTATTTTGAAACTCTTTTGCGGAAAAAGTTTTTTTAATTAATATTTACTTGATTGAATAAAACTTGTCTGACCTGTTGTCCAAGTTTTCTGTATTGTCTAGACTCCTAAATCCCTAACTTTTCTTCGGTTAAATATTAAAATGACAACCAACACCAAACACCCCTTCCAGCTTCCACGCAGTGACGTGCGAAAATGATTCACTTCAGTACACCTTCTTTGGATTTTTGTTCGTGAGAAAGTGGCTAAGCTTAAAATTCACTAATACTAACAGTAGATTATTGGGGAGTAGGGGGAGAGGGTGGCCAGCCTCTGTAAAAACTGGAAAGATGGTCTCCTTCCTCTCCTCTCCCCGCAAGTCGCGGAGTTTCAAATTTTCAGTACGGGTAGATTTATTGCAGATTGTATGTTTTCAAAAAAATGCTACAATTTCTACACCTACTGGGAACGAACAAGTTAACTGACCACCGCAAACTGACCGCATTAAGGTTAGTTGGCAGCTAGTTGTCGCGAAACCTGCTGGAAATTAAATGAAATGAGGGCATTGCCTCAAAAAAGCTTAATTCGTCTCAAAATAATAAAAACTGCCTTGCTGCAAAGATTTCATCCCAGACCCATTGCTACTCTCTGGCAGTCTGTTTCTGGGGAATTTTAACGTCACAGCACTCAGATTAGTCACGTAAAAGGTCAAAATACACCTGACTTTTGGGTGTGTGTGTGGGCGTTGCCGTTTGTGTTTTTTTGCCCTCACGTCTGCTTAAAGTGGACTATTAACGTCACAAAATTTAGATCCCTTGAAAATTCAATTTTGTTGTATTTTCTGTGCTTTGTATTTATTATTTATGAGCTAATTTTGACGTCACTAATCTAAGTTAATTCTGTCTGTATACTTAAAAAGAACGTTTCCCGTGGCGTTGCGTTCATTGTAGTACACGATTAACCTACAGCAACGCTGTAAGTTCCCCATGCCGTGGGATCTAAGAGAAGCGAAAATGAATCAAAGATGTTTCGAAAATTGTTCGAAATATCTGCAAGATAAGTTTGAAAAGCGTCGAGAAATTTACCGATTCATCATTACAGATTTAGGTCTTCTTGCTCTATTTGATGTTGATTTTTTTGCAGGTTTTGTTTTAGTCCAATAAGAATTACATGCATTACAATTCTATCGAACAGTTGAAAACTTTAATAGAGTTGTCCACCTGTCCGGATAAGAAAAAGGTTTCCGTTTTCACAACAAGAATTCAACAATTTTCTGCTGCAGATCATGCTGGTCTTGGCATGTAAAATCCCGCTGCTAAGAGGTTTTCTTGAAACAAAAGCCCATCCTTTCCATTTCGCAGAAATTTTTTATCTTTTGTTTGTATTGGTGGCGAGACCAATTCATTTTGGTGTAGTCTAGCCTAGCATGGGTTTCTACTGGTTCTTCGCGTTGTTTCCAATTTAATTATGAATGACGCGCGGCCTACCCTTATCAGCTCACTGATGAAGCAAGCGTTTGTTGGTGGCTTCATTAAAAATGCAAATACCTCGTCTTTGCCCCACCCTCAAAAACTCATGACGCAACCAATGAGCATTCAACTGCGCTGTTAAAAATAACCACTAAAATGCATTTCGTTATCAATATTAATATTGCGCATTAAAGCTCGACCTTGAACTCAAATGACCTTTTCTGTGATGTAGAGACACACTATATTTGCTATGTTTTGTTTATAAACGGAACTAATTAGATTCTTTGATCTGGATTCTCGTGCTTAATCATAGACTTAACTAAACTAATTAAGTCATACTTTATCATTAACTTACATTGGTTCAGTTGTACTCAGTTAGGTACAGCACTAGCAATAGGTCCCGAGTCCTTTTTAAAGTTGTTTAGATAATTCTTGGTTAGAGATCGTTTTCAATAGTTTCGAGTATATTTTGGTCTCTTAACCGATCGTGAGAAAAGGCAACGATGACTTTTAAGTCATGGACTTGTTTCTGTAATTAGCTTCAAACCATAAACTAAAACAAATCATAAAAGGAAAAAATTGTTCTCATACCGGCGCTGCCGGACTTGTTTTTGCTAATCAATTTCCTTTTTGATTGTTATATTGTCGTAAAATAAAGTTCGTTTTAAATATAGGAAAGGGTTAAATTTTTCTGCAGATAACTTGTCCTTAAAATCAGTACGGCCTCTTTCAAGTTTACTGGTTGAAGAATGACGATTCCGCATGCCATTACGGTACGCCGAGAAATCACCGTAATTCCCTTTAAATGAAAAATATTTTATTGACTGGATTACCTTTGAGAATAGCCTTGCCGAGCGTGGTTCATTTTTTTCCTAAATCTACATAAAATCTCTAAATCCCCTAAAGATTCATGGGTTGACGCGTTGACCACCTTTTTGCTGCAATTTCCCCCCAAGCGAAAGATTGTGGTTCAATTTCCGAACTAGTCAACTATTGAGCACATCTTTTTTTTGCAATTGCGTAGCCAACAAGCAATGACACGGATCATGGTCTCCCGCTCTAAACTCGTCACACGTTTCGATCCTCATTACTCGAAATATGACGCGATAAGAATGAAGCTGTGTAGCCGCTTGATTTGCTCGTTTGTTTACCGTCGATGCAGGTCAAATAAACCTATGTGGTCTATTGTCCCAGTAACTTTTTGAGTTTTACACATTCTTGGCGTTATCTCTGTTCTTGGTAATGAGTGTTTAAATGTGCTGTGTGCTGATTAATAACATTGTGAAGAGACTGCAAGTAGAATAACCTCAGCAATATTTGTGTTGCGGTTCGATCTATTTAGGAAATTACAATCATGTTGGTGTAATTTTGTGATTCACTTTTTGATCTGAAAAGTTGACGCGTAGCTCATCCGCAAAAACTGCGATAACGAAACTCCGACGATTTCTGTACCTAAACACTGCAAGTTGGGAATGATCCGTCACCCTCAATTTATTCTTTAACTGAATTCTTACCCCAACTTAACACCAAACTACTTTTAAAGGAAACGAAATTGCTAAGTGCTAATGCGAATGCATTGCAAGTTGTAAAACGCCTCAAAAATTTTACAGGCCCTAAGAGCATGGTAAAGTTGCAAAATGGTCTTGACCAAACTCATGTATTTGGTTTCTGGATGCGTTTGCAATAAATTTCGACAATCCAGTGGAAAGTGGAAGTTTTGCTTAACTTCGAGTATATCTGGTCATAACAATAAAAACAATCTTTACGAACCATTGTGCTCTCCGTGTTTTCCTACCGCGTCTAACCAGTTGGTGGGGCTCATCAGAGCGTCATTGTGCCTTGGCTACACAGTACACAGAACTTGTATATAAGAAGTGTCGTGTTGGTGGCGATCCGCTGAAAATACTGAGTCCGGTTTGACCTGCCTGAAAGTTGAGCCCGGAACCTCTAGTTGCGAAAGAAAGCGGCAAGCGCAAGTAGTCCGCTTAAGGCTAGGGTAACCATACGTCCTCCTTTTGGAAGACATGTCCTCTTTTTTTGATGAAATGTGATTGATCCTTCGAGGACACCAAATAATGCCCAAATGCCCTCATTTTTACCCTTTAGACCGTTTTTCGCGGTGAAGACAAAAAAACATAAAAAAAGTCGAAAACCCTGATAATTCTGCGAGTCCTGAGGTGATCTCCAAAAAAAAAGGTCTTCACGCCGAAAGTCCTCAATTTTCTGCGAGTCATAAAATGATCTCCAAACAGAAAGGTGTTCCGGTCGAAAACCCTAAATTTTCTGCAAGTCTTACAGTGATCTCCAAAAATTTGGTCAGCTGCTTATCGTTTTTCGAACCTGTCCTCTTTTCCAACAACTGGTTGCGTTGATAATAAGTTTTGTCAAAACATATCCTCCTGT
Organism: Trididemnum nubilum; assembly: GCA_963965965.1. Taxonomy (NCBI): domain Eukaryota; kingdom Metazoa; phylum Chordata; class Ascidiacea; order Aplousobranchia; family Didemnidae; genus Trididemnum; species Trididemnum nubilum. The sequence continues at coordinate 4,524,878 of OZ014475.1, forward strand.
CTCATAGGCGTAGCCAGGATTTTTGATTGGGAGGGGGGGGGGCAAACCACAAATCACATGCAATGACATCATCAGAAATTTTCAAAGCAGGAAATTTTTGTGGAGGCAAAAATATCGTAGAATAGAAGATCTAAAGCCATGGCCTGTTGGCACTTAACAGGATTTTGCTAAAGGGAGAGGGCTTAAACTAATGGTGAAAAAGTGCAAATGTCCTTGGGAGACGTGTTGAGTAAGCCAGTGTAACGCAAACGTATCACAGACGGGGGTCTGAAGCCAAAGCCCCCAACCACAAGGCGATTTTTTGGAAAAAAAAAGCTGTTTTAATGCCATTGGATCTTGCACGTGTTCACAGCATTTGAAAGAAATAGACTTTTAACTTGCAATTTAAGTCCAAAACAAGTTTAATACTGTATCTTGCATTTTGGTGTTAAGTTTTAATTGTAAGTGATTTTGCCCAGGTAGGGGGAAGTAAGGTTATTGCCTACTGCAATATTTTAGTGGCAAATAATAATCCACTCGAAGAAATTTCTTAGTTTTGTTTTGTCACGGAATTAACCAGTTTTAAGAGTACATGTAAGGCCAAGGGGCCCAGGCCCACGCAATTGAAATTCAATAATTTATTCCATAAGCAGTTTTCCTAGATAGTTTTTTTCTTAAAGTGTTTTGTTAATAAAAACCGGCTAGTTCGAAGAAATTGTTATTGAAAAATAGCGCAATAAAAGGTTACGCTTACTAACCAGCATGTTATCCCCGGGCCGGATTAAATTGCGCGAGGTCCCTAAAGGATTTTTGCAACATCTTCCTGCCAAATGTAGGTGGAGACTAAAAAAAAAGTCTTACCATCTGAGTGCGGGGCCCTGGCACTGTGCAATATGCTGACTCTGGCCCTGGTTATTGTATTACGTTCATAAAAAAGGTTAAATAAAGGCCTGAGGTAGCAACTTTTAGGACAAAAACCCTTAATTTCACCCAAGTTATATATTTAAATTGGTAAGCAAAATTGAATTGAGGGGGCCCAGGCCCCCTGGTCGTCAATATTACTGTTATTTACTATCGTACCCGTGTACTGTTATACGCGAAATGGCTAAAAGAAACTGAAACTGAAGAAACAGTCTTTTTTGTTACATTTTTATCATTGATGGCATTTCGGTGGGGGGCGGGCCCCCTGGCTACGCCTCTATCCTTTCTGGTGGTGAAAATATGGTCACCCTCATATGTAAGGCCCGGTTATACACAGCGCGAGCGCGAACACGAAGGCGGCTTTCGCGCAAAAAAGGTCATAATAAAATAACATGAATTCGTTCATAACAGAGCGCGAACATGAACGAAATTTAGTTCGCTCGGAAAACCGCGAAAATTGCCTCCAAAGCGAATTTTTAGGCGGCATTCGCGACAATTTTTGTGTTCAGCCAATCAGCGCTCTCAACTCTGTCTAATCTAATCACACCACCGCTAAGAACAATTTTGGAGGTTCTGAGTGCATCTCTTCCGTCAGACTGGACCTACCACTAGAGTTCAATGTTCTACCCTTTTGATTTATCTCAATGAGAAATATGCATAAAGTGTCTTTTCTAAAGACACAACAACACACTGCCAGATCGGGAATCGAACCCGGAGTGAGCAACCTTTCGATGACTAGCCCGACGCTCAGAGCATAGTATGTTCTTCGTAGTTATGAACACACGTATTTCATTGTAATGTCTCTGTTGTGAGGTTTCCATGTATTGCGATATACCGCTTGTGTTTATGTTTCGCAAATCGTATGTTATGCATTACAGGCGCCGCCTTTACAGGAAATTAACGCATTATCGCTACAATAATCTGAGTTATGAGGCGGGTTAAAGATAATACCAACGTTTCGATCACGTAGCGCTCATGAGTTGAGTTGAAAAAGCAGGAAAGCGTCCATACGCAATAAAAGCGGATAGAAAGCATCCGCCAACAATCACAAGAATACAATTAAGAAGCTAACATTTGCGTTTATACCAACAAAGCCAATGGGAAGTACGCACAAAAGAGAAAACACCAACTCTACAGAACTTTTTGTGGGTGTTTTCAACCTTTCAACATATTGAACACAATTCAGTACAATGAACGGAATTCCACCGGCTAGTTGGTCGAGCGGTAACGCGTTCTTCTCTGGAGCGGGAGTTCTGAGGTTCAAATCTTGGGCCAATCAAATCGGACACAATGTTGCCTACGGCTCGCCACCACTTCAACATTTCTTTGAAAGCTGTGTTGCCCTGGCGCAGCAGTGACGCGGAGATGGCCCCGTATACTCATCACACGTTTCGGCGTAATATATAGCAAGTATAATGAAGAATTTAATTTAAACGGAATTACAGTATGTAGCCTTTTTACCAATCCACTTTTCTGGCAGTTGTTGCTGTACTCGGAAAAAATAAAGGAAAAAATAAAAATGAAAAATGCTCCAAACAATACAGTTGACAAGCTAAAAAACTGATTATAATAGTTAGACTCGAATGACTTTTAAAATCTTCAGAAACCGAAGCACGCAACGCAATAAATGATACTCGCATCCACAAAGAAAACACGAACCTGAAGGCCGAAGAATACAAGACAGAGTTTCGAATGATATTTTTACGCCTCGACGAGTCTTCTACAGCAGGGGATCGAACTTAAAGTTTGCGAGTTTAAAAGTCTAATCTTTTGCAACTCTAGCTGCCCATTCCCAAAAACCTGTAGTAAAAACTTTAATCGCGTACTTTTAAATTTTTTCTAACTGCTGTCTTGCATAATTCCTGTCAAATACTCGTAATCCAAACGATTGAACTTGGGAGAAATAGCAGGTTGGTAAATTTTAAAAACAAATGAATTGGTATTTGAAAATTTGGGATTTAAAAATCAAACAAGTTTTCAAAAATTAAGATTTAGTGAAGGGGATGTAAGATGAAAAGAATCAAAGAAGTTATTTGATTGTTCAATTTATTTAAATTGGCCGTCGGAAAGCCTTTTCTTTCAACACCCCGCTTGATCAAAAAGCTGTCGATGGTATGTTCTAACAGTAGCATAGGGAAAACGCTTTTGCACCAAACAATGCCCCAAATACATTCCAAAGGCATTGACTTTGGACTGTGGGAATAGATTTGAAATTCTTTGAATACTACCAGTACAAAAACCCAATGTAATTGTTGGTTGATGCTTTGAAATGTTAAACAATCATAATTAAGCGTACCTAGCTGGTACGATATACTAACAAGAGAAATTGAAGAGAATGAGAAGGACAGATATGGAGCGTAAAGAAATTCGGCAAGGATTCTAGGTTCTAATGTTGTTGGGTAAAACCCGTTCACATATTGAAACGTCAAACTCAATTTTCGCTTTGCATCTTTTTTGAATTTTTATAAAAAAATAAACCGTTTTGCTTATTTTCACATCGTTTCAGGTTGCTCTTTGGGTTCATGATCACTACGGCGTTCCTATCGATGTGGATCAGTAACGTGGCCACAACTGCCATGATGATTCCGATCGCGCAAGCCGTGCTGGACGAGTTGAGCACTGGGGAGGTTCGGGCTTTTTTCGCTTTTATCGCTGATCAGTCGCTTAATGAATGTAACTTCCAATATGAATCTATAGACTTAAGTTAGATTTTCAACCGGGTCAAGTCCAAGACTTAAATTGTAATTGTAAGTGTAATTACATTTTATTCACCAAGTTTGGAGTCCAGCTACCACCTGCCAACCAGTCTACCACACACGGTGGAGGCTTCACATAGTCGCTTTAAAATTGCTGAACGTCAAGCGGGGAAGCTGTGAAAACCAATTTTTATAGTCTATGGTTTGATCCGACCGGGAATCGAACCTGTGTCTACCGCTTCAGTAACAGACGCTCTATCCACTCGACCACTGATCGGTTGAAAGTTTTTTTTAAATTGCTATTCACAACTTCCCTGCTTGACCTTCAGCGATACAAAGGAACAATGTGAAGCCTCTACGGCGAGTGGTAGGCAGGTAAACAGGTGGCAATTTAACTCGAATACCGCAAAAAAGCTTTAATGTTTTTTGCTTAGAGAAATTTGGTAAACAACACTTATCTCGGATTGACTAAAAGTCGCAAAAGCTTGAAACATAACTGTCCGCCAGCAGTAAGGAAAGGCTAGGAAATGTGGAGGTATCATTCCCACATTTTCGTCTGAATCTTGATTATTGAAAAATGCATCTTTTAGTTATCCTACACCTTTGTAGATAAACAACTGGAACTCCTGACACTGTCTCGAACGCGTTGACTGATTTTGCACTTTCATGTAAAGTCTATGAAGCAAAGAGCAAAACCAGCGAGTACTCTTCTAGTTTTGATGTGCTGAAAGTGATTCGATTTTCTTCTACAGCACTTCTCTAGACCTGACTCTTTCGCGATATCTTTCTGCTACGAATTATTTTTGTTACTGCTCGGGTTAAAATGGTCACTTGACCCTTATAGTGTTTTCAGGACAAAGAAACAAGTTCCGACTCCGGTGTAGATACACCGTATGAGGAGCGCGGAAAAGGGAATCGAAACCAGCGCGAAAGTTTCATAGCAAAAGAAATTGGGAAATCAGAAAGCCACATAGGTGAGTAAGGACAATAAAAAAACAATGCTTTGTCAGCGTAATTTAAATTTATTTTTTCTGGAAAAGCCAACCCTCATAAAACGCGAAGGGAGGAGTTTGCTACGGAGTGGAGGAGCGCACTTGAATCAAAAGTTAAGATTTTTTGTTTGAAAAATATCTCACTTGGGAAGCGTGTTGAGCAAACTGGTGCAACTCAAGCGTGTCACAGACGGGGGTCTGGGGGCGATCCCCCAGCCCTCTGAGGCAGTTGTGATCTGAAAGCGAAGCACCCAGCTGCATAGCAATTTTTCTAATTTTTCGGACAAATGAGCTATTTTAACACTATTTGGAGCACACTTCGCACATATTTAAGAGCCATTTGAAAGAACTGAACTGTTGAAATAAGAAAACCCGCAGAAGAATTGAATTGCCCAGTCCCTTCATCCCCCATTACTTACACGTCAAGTCCAAAACACGTTTAAACGCTTGCATTTTTGGGTTAAATTTTCCAGTGACTTCTCTTAGGAGCTTAAGCTCCTTCTATTTACGCCGCTGTCCCTCACTAGCTTTGAATGATGTGGTTTTTGAGCGAATAAGTAGCTAGCTTATTGGGATTTTGCTTGAGCGCGTAGTACCTTTGTTTTTGTTTGCAAATTTTAGCAGATAAAGATTGATTTGCTCATAACTAGCAAACAGTAAAAACTTAGAAGTCGAAATTGGGACTCAGCATGAGAATTAATGAAATCGGTCATGTGTGCCAATTTTGGAGATTTCAGGTTTCGTGATCGTGGATTGACACACAAAACACATAAAAAAATAGCGATTTTTGGCTTAAATTTTTTAATTCGCCTATAACTCAACAACCACGTGGCGTGTGCAGCTGAAATTTGTACGCAATCTGGGTGCTTATACTGTAAGTAGTTTGTGCAAACCAAGTTTGGCAACGCCCGGTTACTTGACCAAAATGTTACAGGCTGAAAATAGGCAGAAAGTGGACGATTTTGAACCGATATTTCTCGGTAAATACCGATTTTGATGGAAACTGGACTTGTGGTTTTTGAGCCTACTATCAACCACCTTTCTTTTGGTTATGTTCGTTACCCCAACCTAAATACTATTTTTTTACTTTTTTTCTTTTTTCTTGTTTTTTTCGTATTCTTCTCCGGCTATCCACTTTTAAACTGCCAAACGCACTGTATTCAAAGTTTGAGCGATTGAAGATATCAGCTAGGACTAGTGTGGGAATGAAATCGGGGGTGCCGGATTGCGAGGATCCCCCTCAATCGGGTCCTACAAAATTTTTGAAGTTTTAAACCGCTACAACTAGATGTATCAAATTTTCGAAGTGGGTAGTGATTAAAAATAAACTAAACCTAACAAAAATTGGGGCTTCCACAATGGGGGGTTACTCCCAAAACAGGCCCTCCAAAGTTCAAACTTTTCAACCTTTACAACTAGACTCATGAATTGTTGAAGTACAGTAAATATAAGGAAAGAGAAAATTTGAAAAGGTTTTGGGGTATCAAAATTAGGTCTTCCCCTTAAACGCGGTTGTCGAAATTCAAAGTTTTTAACCACTTATGCTAGGCACACCAAGTTTTCAGTGAAGGGAAATATTAAAACAAAAAAATTTGACAAACTTTGGGTTGACCAAAATGGGAGTTCCCCTGAAACGGGGCAGCTAAAACTTTGAACTTTTAAATCATTAGAGGCAGATGTATCGAATTTTCGGAATGGGTGGATATTAGAAATAAACTAAACCTAACGAAAATGGGGGTTCAAACATTAGAAGTCCTCCCCAAATGGGGCCTTTCAGAAGTCAAGGTTTTTAACCGTTTAAGCTGGAAACATGAAGTGTACGAGGTAAGTTAATGCAAAAGAAAGATAAAATTTGACCAAAGTTTGAGGGTACCGAAGTGGGGGTTTCCCGCCGAAACCGGGCCGCCAAAATTCAACCTTTTTAACCACTCAAGCTAAACACATGAAATTTTCAGCGTAGGCCAATATGAAGAAGAGATAAAATTTGAAAAAATTTAGGGGTACCAAAATAGGGGTTCCCTTCAAATGGGGCACCAAATTTTTGAACTTTTGAACCGTTTGACCTAAATGGATCAAATTTTCGGAATGAATAGATATTAAAAAATAAAGTAAACTTAACAACTAAACAGAATCATTAACTAAATACACAAAACAGCATCAAAGACATAATCATGAACAAAAAATTTATGATCGAAGACAGGAAAAAAAATTTCAAACACAATCTAACTAACTAACATCGAAACATTCAAATTGGAGGTCCCTAGATACCGCTTGCTATGTCATGTTGTCATACTCTAGTTGAGCTTAATGGCTTTGATAAATTTGAGCTACATGGCTGAGTTTTTTTCACGAAACTGTCACCTGTTACGTTGAGAAAGCGTTCTTTTTCTTATGGCTCAAGGTTTTTGAAGAATTTAATTAAGGAAGTTTTAATGCTAAACAGTGGATTTAATAATTATACAACGTGTTTCGAAATTGGGGTCCATCCCTCTACCGCTTACATGAAAATTTATGAAGTTTTCTTCATTTAATTTGAAGTTCATTTACGCAGATTTCTACAAAGCTATTTTTGATTTCAAATTTTTTCCAACTTTCATGTCGAGTAGCTGAATTAGATAAATCCACATATCTAATGATTCAGAAAAAATTCAATGGATTGATAAACAATAATAGCCTGAAATGCCGGTGGATTCTCAGCACTTCTCACCTGCTGAGCTGAATCTTCACACAGCAAGCTGGTTAGCATAGGTGGGCACAAGTCTGTTAATCGTTAATCCGTTAATAACGAAGCTAACTTTTTCATTAACTCGTTAATCCGTAAAATAGTTTTTTCGTGTTAACGGACTAAATTAACTTCCGTTAAGTTCTGTTAACGGACTAAATTAACTTCCATTAAGTTCTGTTGACTTCCGTTAACGTTTGTATCGTTAGTATCTTGCACCATTCAATCATCGTACTTGTACAAATCAGCTTGCACTGGTAACACTTGTTGCGTATAAGCACGAGTTTTATAGAAGAGAGCGAAAAAAGGTGCTCTTTTTTGTGGCAAATAACAAACTGCAGCCTCGTAGGTCTATTGATTGTCGCTGATCACAAGTTCCAAAGATTTTCCGATCGCAGCTTCGTTAGTGCATTTGAACTTATTTTTATCTTGAAATTAGATTAGACTGTAAAATGTAACTTCCAAAACACAAAAAGACTACCATAGCAATAAATATTTCCTTACAACCAGCTCAAAAGAGTCAATACATGTTCTAGAAGCGAGTGAATAACAAGAAATGTAAATTACACGCAAAATATTAACGAATTAACGAACTTTGTTAACTTCCGTTAATTAAAGCTGAAAATAACGGATTAACGTTAACGGAGGTGTGAAGTTTGTTAACGGACTAGTGGTTAACGAAGCTAACGTTTTGCATTAACTTGCCCACCTGTGCTGGTTAGTCATCTCGTAAGATCGCGTTAATTAAGGGGCGTATAGAAAACTGTGATGGTTTTCCAAATTATTCTTATCGACCTTGACAACTTGTGAGTGAAGCATTAACTGAGGAAAATAAATTTTGATTCTCCGCCTTTTTTTTAGCAAATTTGTCAAATCACACCATTCGAAAATGACGGCAATATGGCAAAAGCATGAACAATTTAATAAAAACTTAAATAAATGCCTGTTGTAAATTTGCGTAATTTTTTTGCACTTTTTTATTTTAGTGTATGCTTTCGAGGAGGGGGCTTTAATTCGAAGCAATCAGTATACCAATACTATAATATGTTGAATTGCGATGCGAAAGAGCGTTTTTAGAATCATACATGGCTGTAAGTTTATTTGATTTAACGAAATTTGCTTGCGAGTCGCTAAAATTTTAAACACCGCTTTATGTTATTTCAAATGGAGTGAAAAACTGCTTCAAAACTCGTAAAAAGAGCTGAGATTTGACGTTGCATTGCAAACTCTTATGCAAGCTTTTTGATTGACGTTACTCGATTATTTTTGATCACCTCGAGAGATTTAAATTTTGAACTTGAATAACCACAAAGTGATTTAAGTTAGTGAAGCAAAATTTGAAAGGGGCCTATCTAAATTATATTGATCAGATTATCAACGACCACATTTTTACCAATTCATTTAAAGCAATCAGATCATTATTTTAAAGCTTAATAAAGTTCAGTAAAAGTTAGATAATGCCGCGAGGCCCCCAGATATCGCTAGCGATGTCACCTTCTAGTTCTGAGCAAATGAACGGAAGAGCAGTAAAGGTTTGGGTGAAGGTAAGAAGAATCGAGTAAGATTATTGAAAGTGAAAGGCAAGTTGTGTCTCACTCGTGCTCAGGACGCCGCATTATATATTCAGTGCAGAGTTGTAAACGGGCCGACTAGTTCAGGCCCGAACCCGGCCCGTACCCGAAAACTAATTCCCAATCATGCCTGAAAAAAACCGAAAGTTAAGTTAGATCTGAAAAATTTAGCAATGCTGCCAAGTTATTTTGATTATATTTTTGTGCACCTAAGACAAAAAGTATGTCTCAGGCCCGAATTAAGCCCGAAATTTTTGTCAATTTCAGGCCCGAACCCGTCCGAATCCGAGCCCGACCCGAAAAGCCCGGCCCGACTTACAACTCTGATTCAGTGGTTCCGACAGTATTCAGTGGTCCTCTGCACCAATTAAAAGATTTGACTTTATTTTGCTTGCTTTCTAGCTGCCCTGGTCTTAGATATTTTTGGTGAATGACTTCACTGCAATAACGCCATCAGATTTTTGTAGGACGATGTCGTTTTGATTTGCGGTCAACTTTCGATATTATACCCACAAAAAAAGCACACAAAAGCACGTGGTGCTTGTGCCATGAAAATGCAGGTGCAAAAAGAAAATATGTTATAGAGTTTTGAAGAACGTTTATAGCAAAATTTTTTCAAATTTTGATTTCTATTTTTTCCCATTTTTTATATCACTTTTGATGAAATACCAGCAGGTCCTATCCAAAAGCCGATACAAATTTACGATCCATAAAGCAGTGTTACATAAAAAAAAGTCAAAGTTTAATTTGAAGTGGCAAAGATAGAATAGTACATTAGGTCATTCAAGTTCTAGTTTGAACTACTGTATCCGGCTTTATTGAAAAATTCGCTTCAAGCATACTTCAACTAGATTCCGTTGAATAACCCACACAAATAAAACACTTCCATATTTATACTGTGCTCTTTCACAACTATTAATTGCGGCGGTTGTGGGGGTGTAGCTTAATTGGTAGAGCAACGAGCTAGTAATTGGAAATTCGCTGGCTTCGAGATCGATTCCCAAAATGGCACAGCGTTTTTACAGTATATCTTTGGAAATGGACACTAGAGTTTATTTTCAACGGAGCCCAATAGTTTACCTGCCGAGTAGCCCAGTTTGAGGGCAGACTTGCAAAATGAAGTCTTAAAAGGTGTCCTTTGTTTGTATGAAGATTGACGTATAGTGTGTAATGATGTGCAACCACTATTGAATGAACATTATAACATTATGCTGTGTCTACTATTATGCTATACCTAGAGTTTTTGTTAATATTATATCATCATAATAGCGCTAAATGACATGTTTTCTCAAAACTATCTGTTATCATTGTAATGCGCAAATTTTAGAATCATTCTGACACACAATGCACTTTATTAGAATAATAGTACTATATGTTTGTTGGTCTGTATGGTACATTCATAAAAAACGAGAACGCGCGCGCGCCTTTCATTCACAAGTTTCCATAACTCTGTATGGGCAGTGCCCATTATTTAGATGTTACGTATATACTATTATAGTCTGTGTTCATAACGAACAATATTTTATAAAAAGTGCGCAGAAATTAAAAAACGAGTTGTCATAGCGTTGTAGTGTTGTATTTTGTGAGGAAATCCCCTGTTTAGGAAAAAAGTGCTTTTGAGGGAGTAGAGGCCTTTTTAGGAAAACATAAGATAATGGTTAGAGGTATTGGAACAAAGTTTGAAATGAAATAAGGTGAAAGGTTAAAAACTTAAAATTTTATTGCCATGTTGCTACATTCTAATTGATTTCCACAGGCAAAGACATCGATCGATATACCAGGGAGAAACATACATGCATAACCAGTGGATATACTATTCACCCAAATTTTTGCGGAACTAAGCAAGGTTTCCAAATTTCAGTGAATTTTGAATATCAAATATACATACTATGGCGCAGAGGATTTTGTTGTTTTGTTGAGGAAACGAACGTTAAAATTGGCAACACTATTGGGTGGCATTGCCTATCGTGAAAAAGCTATTTTGAATCTTTGTCAGTTGGCAAGTAGTTTGACTGAGAACTTGCAAACATTTTCTTATCAGTAACATTGGACTACCATGTATGTGCAATTTTGCAGACACTGATGGTTCTGTCATTCTCTAACCGCTTTCTGACGATAACGATAACTTTGATTGCATACGTTGATTTGGTTTTAAACGAACTGCCCTCTATTAAATGTATGTGTAATAAAATCAGTTTAATGAAACATGATTGGCAATTTTTTGAAATTTTGCGTTTGCGGACTGGCCGCAGATCCAGTATGTCTCTTTGCATTTACAGTATCCCATTTCCAGCCTGTTGTACGTAGAAAATCGTTTCCCCCCAAAATATTTTATCTTATTTCTTTTCTTGACACAGCAAAAAAAAGTCTGCTTTGTTGCAGAATGTTTAGTTTTCCCAAAAAGACAGCCTTAAAAAAGTGTATACTGTAGTCCGTATCTGTTTTTTGGTTCTTCACGAATTCTAAAGAAAATTGTTTCCTGACGTCTTTACAGTTCACTCGCTGGAAACTTTGAAGCAGTTTTCAATTTTTTGGCAAAATGTACGATTTCGTTTCACATTTTTCTTGTGAGGAGAACCCTAAAGTCTATACAAACCTAACAACAGTTTTTTTTTTTCAAATGTAACCACCGGATTCCCCCGACAAGCGAAATACCTCTCAAACACGGAACAATTTACCATACCAATTCATTATACGTCATAATGACCATTTGCAGTCAAAACATAATGCTCCAACAGGTTCAAGTTACTGCATACCGGTAGATGCTGGTCATGCTCAGTCCACACCTTGATCGCGTGATCAGAGAGCACGTGCCACCCACTTCAAAGTGCACTCATTTACCACGTGGTTGCACATAATACCTATCCTGTTTTTAAACATTGAAAAATGCGGCTCTAGATCTTCTAAAAAATCTGGTATGTTTTTTAAAGAATAATATTTTGGCGTGGGCCATTGATTTGATGTCAAATTATATTTTTGGAAAATTTCCAATCAAAATTTTGCCTTTCGGAGAGATTTTGTTTCTAGTAGAAGTTGTTTTAAAAAATTATGTCTCGAAAGTTTGACGGTAGGCCGAAAATTCAAAAAAAATCATACCCTATAGTTGTGTTTTGTGCCCTGACCCTCCCATTCTTGTTGCTCTCCTGGTGTCATGGCCAATTTCCAGATTTCATGTAACATTATGGATGGAATTCAACTCTCATTTTTTGTTTTTTGCTTTTTTTCATTTTAAAATTTTGGTTAGTTTTTTCTGGTATTTTTTTTCTTATTACTGTTGCTTTTTACTTTTTTTGCATTTACCCTATTTCTAATCCTCAACAATTGTTTGTATTTAGGCACAGAAATGGGGAGTTACAGCAATGCAAAAGAATTGGGCACACAGCTAGCGGAGTCGCAAGGCCTGCCTCCACATCCTATTCCAAATGGGCGCCCTGGAGGCTATCACCATGTCCCATCCAGTGAATCGTTCAACATTGTAAATGAAATACCGAGGCCGATCATTGAGATCTCAAAGTGAGTAAAAGATCTCTACAGATACGAATATCTTATTTGTGTGAGTGGAGCAGTTAGGAATGGCCTCGAAGTCTTTGTGACCAAGAATTACGGTGTCATGAAGATACTTTATACATCAAATTCCAAGGTTTCGCGAGGTTTGGCAAGGCCATCGAAATTTGGTCCGTTTTGAAAAAATTCCGTTGCGAAGTACGTCAGACAGTCCGGACAAGCACATGCAAGCTGGGAAAATAAACAAATATAGAAAAGTGCTTCAATGCCATTTACTAAATTTACATCTCCGTTTAAGCCCTAAAGCCTAAATGTTTCTGTCTGAACTCCGGATTTTCGGTTTAATTTTCAAAAAATTGCCACCGGGAAATTTATTTGCAGGTTTCGTTCATGATTTATTTGCAGAAGTTGTTATTATGCTCAGTTTCCATTCATGATAAACTTTCTGATAACAATAATACAATATACGCTTGATAAGTACTGTATTGTAGGGTTCGTGAGACCCACTGCTTTGTATATGTGGCAACTACACTACAGTATCAGACCATCATTACCTCAGAAGTAGATTGTTTGAATATTTCGACTTGATAAACAGTGGCAACGAGTCCTCAGATCTTCTTAGTTAATTAGATGGATTACCCTGGTCTGTTTTTCCTGTGGATGAGAGCATGCTGCAAAGAAATAAAACCAAAGAACCCCAGAGTTGTGCTGTGGAACCCGGGAGAGATGGAAGTGCTATAATCACACCGCTCTAACTCAAATAGTCAGCAGCTCATCACAACATATGCGACCACTGTTAATGGTATTTGTTATGATTCGTTTGGGTGCAGTTGGTGGGAGGCTTCAATATTCTACCCGGGCGAATCAAGAAAATCGGGAAAAAGACAATTTTTGTCTCGATTGAATTTGTTGAAAACACATTTTTTACATTGCAGGCCTGATACTCCCACACCCCCCAACTCGGTAAGTTAGAGTGTTGTTTTTTGTATATTGTTCTGAAATTCCAAAGTTTTTGTTATGCTCAAACATAGAAAACACCGAAAGTTCACTGCACTTTGATTTATTAGCAAATAAAATATCCATTTATAATGTCACTAAAAATTCTTGGAATTATGAAAATTTTTTTGTTTTTCAATAATAAACTGTGAATGAATCCATCCCACTTTACGCCCTTGTTGACCATATTGAGAAAAGGTCATCAGCATTTAATACTACATCCGACTTCAAAAATATCTTCTAGCCACAGAACTATAATGTTTTACAGCATGGGGGAATTCGTATTTTTGACGTAATGTCAATATAGTAAATCTCGAAATAGAGTTATTGCTGAATTTTTTCTGTTAACACACGGAACCGAGAGGGCTAATGTGTGATTACTGATTAATCGCTGAAAACTTTCTTTAATGTTCAAAACAAGATTTTTAAGACTTAGTTACTTTGAGGCAAAAATAGTACCGACGAAGCCCATTTAGTCCGAACGACGTGCCAATACAGAAACTGCTTCAAGCTATGATTTTGGATCAAACAACGTTTTTATTGCTTTAATCATATTATTTACAAAATATTAGTCGAATAATCCTTTCAACTTAACCGCATGATGTCGTAGTAGCCTGCGGCAAAACCAGATTTTTATCGAATCAAGTTACAATATCAAAACTTTGGTTGAACTATTTTGCTTTTACTCCTTAAACTGTTTAAAAACTTTAAATAAACCTTTTTGTTCCAAGCTGTAGCTACAACAAAAGGCTAATTTATGATCTTATCTGAGCTTGTGATTACTTAATATTTTTGGAAAAAATGTGTTATGATTTGGTTAATTTGCGATTCCTTACCTTTGTATGCTCGTGTTTATATCTGTAGTCCTAGCTATACTGACGAGGAATAAACGACGAAATTCGATTTCGAAATAGTATGTCTTGGGCTGTTAATCAAAGGTTTGAATGTGCATGTAAGACTCTGAATACTGCCCATAGCTTATCATTAATTTTCTTTGTGCATTGTTCTTAATAAATTATCTAACCTTACTTGTTACTGTTCCATAATTATAGAGCACTTCCCAAAAGAAAAACGAAATTGTGGTTGCTCGTGGCGACTATCCTTTCAAACGGCTAATCGGCCGAGCGGTAACACGTTTGTCTCTGGAGCGGCAGATCTGAGATTTAAATCTCGGGCCAGTCAAATCGGACACAGAGTTGCCAACGGCTCGCCACCGCAGCGGCATTTCATCAAATAAAGCTGCTCTGTCGCCCGGACGCATTGACGCGGAGATGGGCTCCGCAAACTCGTTACACGCTTCGGCGTAATACAGCGAGGATGGTGAAAGATTTGATTTTACTATCGTTCAGTAGTAGACGCTTTATCCACTCAATCACTGATCGAGATTAATAGTAGATAGTAGAACTAATCGTAGATTATTTAATTTTTGAATTTTCAAATGAAGCTACGTTTTTTTCAGCCAATTCCGGACCAACAATCTTCCACGCATTTGGACGTTCAAGTTCATCTGGACGAGGGGGAATCCCCGGTTACGTCAACCACTGAACTCATATCCAGAAGGCCCTTTGTAAGTGCACGGTGTTTGTTTTAGCGATGGAAATTCCAACAAAGTTTTCCACTGCATGATGGAAGTTAAATTCTCTTGTCTACTGTACACAACCCTTCTGATTGGAATGCTGCAAATGGCTTATGTTGATTGTTTATTTACTATGTTTCCATGTTCTTCTCATGTCTAAGTCGCGGGACATTGATAGAGAAAATAATTTTGCTTGCTTTTTCAACGTTTTTTATTCGTTTTATCCTTCAGGTAATCTTTTTCATGGTGTAATCTTTCCGATTTCAATAAGGATTCAGTTTTGGAGGAGCCCATTTGTTTTGTCCTCCATTTTTTCCAAAATTGGAATAGCTGATAAGACACACTAGTATGTCGTGTAAAAAAAATTAAAAAAAAACGTTATTTTCTACATGCGATGGAACAATAATACTTACTGTATATACTAATTATCAGAGGTGGAGTCGACGACCCAACGTTCGAGGCCAAGGACTCAAAAAAAATCGAAGACCAAGTCTAGGACCGACTTTCCAAGGACAAACCCTTTCGAGGCCAGGGATAGAAAGAAATGCTCGAGTCTATGAACCAAGAACACAATTTTTCTAAATTATGAACGTTCTCCAAAAAAATCGTTTTCCGAAACAAAAAAGGGCCTCGCTAGAAAATCCGCAAATTTTTCGCGAGGTTTTATGTGTTCTCCAAAAACACACAGAAAAAAAGTCTTCGTGCAAAAAACCGCAAATTTTTCACGAGGTTTCACGCGTGTTGTAGAACAGAGAAAGTTTAAGTTATTTTTTGTTGTTTTGTTAATTTCTTTTTCAACAAATCAAAAAATAGTGCTGTCCTCGGCCGAGGACAGGGCATTTTTTAAGACTTGTAGGCTTCAAGGCAAAGGACGTGAGCTTCGGGGTCAAGGACTTCAAAATGTGTCCTCGACGACGTCCTCGAGGTCAAGGACGTCGTCGAGAACTCCACGTTTGCTAATCATATTATTCACAATAATGCATGTTGTATACCATTTCGCAATTTCGTAAGCCCACTATTTTTGCACCACTTTTTGGTTTTGGATTTCGTTTTTGTTTTTCGTTTTCCCTTATTTTAAAATTTTTCTTTTTTGTTTTCAAGAAAAAAAAAAATGTGCTAATAGAAAAAAAGGAAAAGCCGCCCTATGTTATTGAAGTCAGCGCCGGATCACTATACCATAGAGGCTCAAAGGGATTCAGGATTATAACAGCAGTAGGTGGGGGCACGAAGCCAGAGAAGAACCGTAAATTTTTTTGTGGAGGGCTCTTTTTTCTGGGATACCTTTTGCTGGTATCTAAAGATTTGCCCTCTTAATACAGCCTTAATTGAGATGTTTTTTGAGTAGACTGTGGTATCGAGTCAAGTTTGCTTAAACAAACGCCATGTTTGGGGGAAAAAGTTATCTTTTCCGTGTTTTGTACCGTTATACCGTTGACTCTGCAATAGGTTGAACAGCAACAGTATTTTCACATTAACTCAGAAATATCATTACTTGATAATTTTGCAAAACTGTGCTCCCCTAAAATAGTAAATCTCGAATGTATACAATATTTAAAAAATATATAAATATGGCTACGTTTTGGCAGAATAAAACTACCTATTAGCTTTCGTCAGCGTGTAGCTCTAAAATGCGGTGAAAACAAATACATTCATTCACTTACGCGTATGAATTAAGTGCTCTGAGTCTCTCCAGCTACACCAACCTGAAAAACCCTTTTTTGGAGATCTATTTGCAAATATGTCGTCAGACTAGGTCACTACAAATAGGTAGACTGCTTTGCACCGTTGGAAAATAAAGTGTCATTCTTAAAGACGGCAACGACGCATTGTCAGTTCGAGAATCGAACCGGAAGTCACCGACTTTCGAATCTCGATCACTAGCCCAATGCTATACCAATTGAGCTACTGTCGCCGCAACAGACAGGTGGAAACAAAGCATAGAAAATGACGTCATCACAGAATATGTGCGATAAAATTTTTAAAGTTTTAAAAGTTTGTTTCAACGGCCAAAATTTCAAGTCAATATGTTATAGAAATGCAGTCATGTGTGACTTGATGGTTCAACAATACCACGTGTAGTTTTCTTGCTTTCAAACTGACGTTCTAGCTCCACCATGCACCTTAAAATTTTGTTACTTTCAGAAAAAAAACAAAAAAAACTGCAACACTAAAAATAAGAGTCAGACGAAAAATGCAGACGGTGGCGACCATCGGCTACGGTGACGACCATCAGCTACGGTGACGACCATCGGCTTCCAAAAGTTTGCTATATTCACACACACAAAAAAATTGTAGTTGTTGGTGAACAAACTGATGGACCGGTGATGGAAATGTGTTCAACGGTCCATGTACTTCATCATGTCGCAAGATACTGACCTGTTGTACTTTACCATCAGAATAAAGAGAAGATTAAAAAATCCTTTTACTTGATTGGACGATCCAACTTTTGACGGCCCAATCCTTTACGGGGGGCTAAATGACAATAGATCTACTTGTTAATTTTTGTTTTTGTCACGACAAATTTTAGTCGAGCTATTCTCGCTTGCTACTGTCTTGGTCGAAGCCGTATGACGTACTGCACCCGGCTCGTAAGCAAGAGAGAATGGATTCGATTACTCAAAGCGCTACATTTTTTTTCAAACTTTAATTTGAATCTTAAACAAAGTTTGGGCAATTGCATCTCAATATTGCGAATAATATAGGTCTGCAAATTGCTATTTTCCTACCAGGCTTGCAAACTATTGGCCAAACTGATAGGTCATTCCGCCCCCACTTGTGGTTGCTCCACATTGTTCTACCACAAAGGGTAGGAAGGTAATCTCAAATTTCAAACTGAATTTAGGAGGAACCGACAACATATGACCAAAAAAGGCGAGAGAAGATGCAGCGAGGACTGGCGAAAGCACTAACCATCAGTGTATGCTACGCAGCCAACATCGGTGGGACTGCAACGCTAACAGGCACCGGACCCAACCTCATTATGGCAGGATTGTTCAAGGAGTAAGTGCTCACAATTTACTTATTTTTGTTCCAACCGAACGCGTACGTTCCTGGGGTTTTTCGGTTTGTTTTTGAAAAAACAATTTTCCCCGAAATAAAGAAATTCGAAAATCGATTATACCCAAGTAAACATAAACTGTAAAATGGGTAAAAATGTATTGCCGCATCATATTACGACATAATGGGAAATGGTATGTAATTCGCTGAGAAGAAAACCATATGCTGTCTTGATTGTAATTACAGTACATCTTAAATCACTAAGTGGCCTTGGTAAGGAGACTGCAAAGAAACCTTCCGGTCTTCGAGTCAAGGTATCAAGGTACCGTCTACCACACACTGCGGAGGCTTCATACTGTCCTTTTTTAATGCTGAGCGTCAAGCAAGGAAGCTGTATTTACCAATTTTTTTGGTTTGACCCGACCGGGAATCAAACCCGTGTGTACCGTTTCTGTAGCAGACTCCCTGTCCAGTAGCACTCGACCTCTGACCGGTTGAAACATGTCTGTTAGTTTTTCTTGAAAGACAATGTTTTTCTTCCGCAGAACATTTTCGGAAGCACCGGAAGTCGATTTTGGATCATGGGCTGTGTTTGCCTTTCCTGGAATGCTCATTTTTTTACTTCTTTGCTGGTTGTGGCTACAATATCTGTTCCTTGACTTGAAGTAAGTTAAGTGACATGTTTTGTAAATCGCGATGACACGATTGTGTAATGCGAATCTTAGTAACTTTATTTAGCACTATACCACTTCCAGTTGCACTTTTCATAGATCGCTTTCAGAATGGTTTTCAAAATCGCTTCAAAACGTCAAATCATATTTTTATCAAAAATTAACTGGCCGGTACCTTGAATTTCGAGTTTTTGCTAAAATATACCCTTGGTTATCAATCGTGATATTTTTTTCAAAAATCGACGAAAATTCGACTCACAATATTTTTCAATTTTTTTTCCAAAATCAGAGAATTTTCCTATGAATAATTTTCAATTTTTTAGAGAAAATTTGAAAATTTGCCCATGGTTAACTTTGTATCGCATGATTACAATTTGGTCATTGAACGAAATACCATTATTGGTTTCCATGGGGAAGCCCATTATAGCGGCAGCTACTGAAACGGTTGACTCGGTTTTGATTTCCAGAAAGGTCTAGCCAGATATTTGTCACTGCTTGACGTTCATGTTTTGAGAGGCACCGTACGTTGAGGTTACGACTTTCATTAGCAAACAAGTGGACACTGGACAGGCTGGTCGTTTGACGCGAAGAGCGGAAAGTTACATGAAATTTTCCAGGTCCATTCAATAACCTGAGCTCTTATTTAGTTGGAAAGAAATTCTACCTTGTTGCATGAGAAGAAATTCAAAGAGGACTAGAGAAGAAGAGCGGACGGAAATGGTCATTCTTAGACAGTATCAAGCACTTGGGGAAATGAGGTGAGCAATTCGATTAGTTTTCTTGAAATCGGCAGCGTGGTCGATAGGATAAAGGCGTCGTTTTTACGACAACCCTGATCGCATGATTGTGGTTCAACCCGCACTCTGGTCACGTTGTTGCGTCCTTGTTAATGACGCTTCACGATAATTATGTTTGCTTGGTGGCTTCCAACAAGCAGCAAATTCAGTGGATAAGAATTCGAAAAAATCCACACGAACATATTGGATCACTGGAAACGTCTAAGAAGGTGCGAATTCCTCCAAACACAAAGTAGTTATCGCTATAAAAAGTGTGCAGAATGCGGATCTTCCAATTGTTAGCGTCTGATGCTGTCCGGAGGCAGGAAATTAAATATGTACTACAACAACAAAATGGTGATAAAAATTAAAAATTTTTTCTGTGAATTTTGGAGTTTTTAGTTATTCGGCTTGCCCCCATCAAAACGCTGATTTTGATAACAAAAACATTATGTTGTACTGTTAAAACCTTAATAATAGACCTAATTGTGTGATTTATGTTAAAGCCTATCGATTGCTCATGCAGTTTTGTTGTATATAAAAACAGTTTTTGAAAATTTTCCACTTTCTTATCAATTACAAACTGCTTGAATGTTCGATGCTTGAACGATGCAGATATACTTTTGATATGGCACTGTGCTTGACAAAAAAATTATGTCAACCTTTTTCTGAAGCTTTATTTTTTAAAATTAATTATTCCTGAAATGACTTATGTTCTTATTGTTTTGACCAGATTTATTTTCTAGTTTCGCCGAGATCTGGGTTCTGGTTTTCTTTATCGTCTTGGCTCTGCTGTGGCTCACCAGGGACCCAGGTTTTGTCAGAGGATGGGGGTCACTGCCCATCTTTCAGTCCAGGTAAGGACCACTTTGATAGCCGGTTCTATGAGGAACTTTTTACAAACTTACTGGAATCTAGTAGAAGCACTCTGAAAAACATACAGACCGAGATAGCTGCTTGATACATGTAAGTTTCAGTGTTGAACAACATTAAATTAGGTAGTGAGCAAACTTTGCCTGATTTGTGTTTCACAGTTTGTAAGCAGGGTTCTTTGAGCTATACGAGTAAAAATGTAAGCAAGTACACTACGATCGAAAACGTTTAATTGAAAAAGGTTAAACAATGTTGATATTTTTCGATATTTCAATGGCCTTGCACACATGTAGAAAATATTTGATTGACGTTTTGTCAGCTTTTGTTAATTGGCTTTGTCTGGGCATGAAGTTATACAAAGCTAAAATAATGATTTTTCTTTCAGATACGTCACTGACGCTACAGTAGCCATGCTGATCGCTTTCATCTTGTTTGTGTTCCCCTCAAGAAGGCCGAACTTTCTTTGCTGCAGAGCGAAAGGAGGTAAAAGTTTTGTTGATATGCTTGTTTGGGGTTTGTGGAAACTAGAGGCTCATGTACGTGGCTGGCCTACCCAAGGAATTTTTCAATCACTTTTCGATTGTTGGGTTTTCTTTATGGTCAGGTTCAAAATAATCAAATCTCACCTGCATTTTATTGTATCATAGTACAGATTGTAATTATACGTCCCGAATCACAAAAAAAATTATACATGACGCAAACATTCGAAACATGTCAAAAATTTCCATTTCGGGGAGATTCTTGCTCTTCTCCCCCGTTGACAATCCTGGTTGCAATGCTTATAACATCATTGTACGATTTTACTCGAGTGAAAACTTGGAGAAGTTTTTTGATTAGTCCGGCGATGTTGATGAGTTGCCTTTTCGCCAACACTTGCTAAATAATGTAAATTCATTGTTGTTACCTAATTTCCCAATTTATATTTCTAGACACTAGTGAGTCTGGTCCGGTGCCTCCTTTACTGACCTGGAAAATCGTGCAGCAGAAAATGGCGTGGAACGTCATCTTGTTGCTAGGAGGCGGATTCGCCATGGCATATGGAGCTGAGGTATCATTTGTTGTTTAGTTCAGGGCTGAGTTGTATGAGTTGATTGTTTTTATTGTACTGTAAGCTACAGCATTAGCTGTTTTTCTTGCATTGTTATAAAAATCCAAAAGCGCACAAGTTGCGTATTAACAGTGGTAAAACAATTATTACCTAACAATCGGGTAGTTCACGTATTCAATGAACGACCGCGGTTTCTTAGTTGCAATTACGATTTGCATCTTGTGAATTCCGGTCATGCAAGTATCGAACAAAGATCCATCGTCTCTGTAAACAGGAGGAAAGATAAAAAATGCCCCAGCTTAATTTTCTGGGTAGCTCGAATGAGATAAAACAATTGAAATTCTGCACCTTAATTTTCTTTCATCTGTTTTTATGATTACGAGTAAGTGCATCGTTTTACCTTTGCCTAACGCTTTTAGGAGTCTGGGCTGTCAAAATTGATCGGGGAGCAGATGAAGCCCCTCAAGTTGCTTCCAGCTTTCACAGCAAACTTCATCTGCTGCCTGGCGATTTGCTTGATGACGCAATGTACCAGCAACACGGCCACAGCCACCGTGTTTCTGCCCATTCTTGCAGAATTGGTAAGCCGAGTTAGATTCCCGTTTCGGCCGCATTATCGCTTAACGATAATAAATTTCAATGGTTTTGAATAAGCAGCAAATGAAACTTGGAAGAAGCAATAGTTTAAGTTAATCAATTTTAAAATGGTTATTACCTTTTTTGTAATGTAAACTATCTTATCGATCTAGCATTTTTTTTCAAGTTTCTTCTAAGATTACTATTCTGCTTACACAATTTCACATCGCAGAAAGGAATAAGGATTTCAAAGCAGTAAAGAATCAGTATTACTCACCATTTTGGCATTATTTAGGCAAAAATCATTGGTGTAAACCCCCTTCTACTAATGCTCCCATCAACCGTGATTACGTCATACGCGTTCATGTTGCCCGTTTCAACCCCGCCGAACGCTATCGCTTATTCCTACGGACACCTTTCCATGTTCGATATGGTGAGCAAATACTTTTGTTGTTACATTCTTCATGGACTTAGGCAGGTTTTCGATTGGAAGGGGTGTAATTTAAAAAAGTATTAAAAAAATTAAATCACCATTCCTACAATAATGTCATTTGCAGACGATCTGCATTTTGTTTCAAGCAATTTTATCAGACTTAGAAGTAAATTCCAGCCAAACTCAGAACGTTGCACCTCAAACCTTGGTTTAACTAATGGATTGTAACCAGGCGCTTTTCCACCGACCTCTATATTTTCTGAGTTGGAAGGTTAAATTTGAGTCTTTACGAAAATCTGGTTTAATTTCAACTGAAGACTCGGTGACAATTTACGAGAGTCAGGGCTGAAAAATGTTCGAGAGATTGTCTCATCAAGTCCCCCATCCTAATTTTAAACTTAAAAATATTTTTAGATCAAAGCCGGATCACTCATGAATTTTATCGGGATATTCATTGCTTTGTTTTCCGTCTACGTCTTCGGCGGGCCTCCTTTCCACGTTTACAATGTCTGTCCTAAATGGCTCAATTCTACTTATTGCATCACAAACAATGTACTGAACACTACCACGATGAGTAATTTTAACACAACACACCTTTTGTCCTGACCGTTTTAAGGTTATTTCCTTGTTTTCAACAGCCATTATCGGTCTGAACAGTAAGGGCAAAACGGCCGCATTTAAAACGAGGAATACTGAAAGCCAGTAAGCTTATTAAGGTTAATTGTTGGAAAGCTAAAGGCTGAAATTTTAGAGATGTGGTTAACATATTCGTTTTAATCATCCCTTTGTAAAGGGTAATTAGAGGTTTCCGGCGTTTTTATTACGGTAATAGTAAGAAAAAAGAAAATCTAAAACGTATTCGATCCTTAAACTGCCAAAAATTAACAAAAGACTAGATTTAAAAGGAACCTTTTTTTTATATTTTAATTGTCAAAGTTTTCCGCCTTATAGCCATAGTCTACCTAATTGCATCATGTAAAATGAGTGCTACCGGTACGGCCGATTTGCTCTTTTTTATTAGAGTCCCATGATGGTCGTTGAAAGCAAGTCAAAGGTTTCAGCCACCAAAATCCCCTCTTAAACGACGGTTCCCTTGCCCAGGTGAGAGGGCTACCGCTTTTCTTCGAGAAGTTCCAAACGGCCGTCACATACCCTTTCCTAGTTTGTGTTGGCCGCATCTCATTTCGTAAACGGAACGTCTCTCACACAATTAAATTATTTTTTTGGGGGAAAATTTTCAATTGGCTCCAAGCTTCTGTTTTTAAATTTTGTCCAGGAAACCTGTAATCGCTTATACCACAATTTTTGCTAAGTTTGGGTAGCCAGGGACCTAGGGCCATTTTTAGAAATTCTAGGGAACTAATTATTTTCAAGTGTTTCATTGCAACTCAATTCAATTTTCTAGGCTTTTTCGTACACGAAATACCTCTCCTGCAATCCGTACAATGATATCAGCGGTGTTATTATCCTATAGTCCGTAAAATCTTATGAGCGGATATTTTAAATTTATTTTTCTATTTATCCCTTCTTTTACAATGTTCATGCGACCTAATACTGTTGCTACTGCATACGAATCATTATAGGTTAATAATGATTAAACTTAAGCTTTGAAATAGTAACAATGGGCCTGGATGAATAACTACAGAATTGTATACTTGGACATTTGGGTATCAAAATTGGTGGTGGATCATTACCATGTTTTATGCGTCAATTTGCTTGTTTTTTTTCTACTGCCAAAATATCAAAAACCTTTATTTTTGCGAACATTCTAGAATAAATTTAGCTTCTAAAAAGCGACGGTGCTATAATTTACTAAATGACGCCAAACGAAGAAACAAGCCTGTATTAAAACGTTGATTCTATCTCGTTTCGGGCCGTGGTTTAATATTGTGAACTTTAATTAGAGTAAATGGAGAAATAACCGCTGGAAAACTCGATTGTTTAAAATGGCAACCTTCTGAAATTGCGCTACACAAAGTAAAAACAATTTATGCAAAAATTAATCCTAAAATTTAACTCAAGACGAACTACACATGATTTCCTATGTTTTAAACTTTTTATGAACACTACTTTGTATCGCAATCAGCTCAGAAGTTTTTCACTTTTGCTATCAAACGGACAAATTTCCTTGACCATTTCTATATAAATGTGACGTAACAAACTAACCACGTGAATTTTGTCTGATGTGATATGTTAAAAATACCCTTCTTCTAAAGAGGCACAAGAATTACGAAGCAAAAAGCTTATTGCAACCCCAATATATTTAGCAACGCTGTACAACAAAGCATAGCTGTATAAAGCATGGTGTTGACTAATATTTTTCTTGCTATTTATTCGATCAATTCTGTGTTTATGTCACTGTTTTACGTTGCCAAGTTCAGAATTGTTATTTTTGCTATTTATTTAGACTATTGTTTCAAGGTACTAAGCTTAATGTGTTGTTAGACGAATGGCAGGAGGTCTAAGGCCGTTCACTCGCATCCAAATGAAATGTTGAGAAAACTCAAGAAGTTTTTGTGGCAAGTTGTTGTTTTGTCTTCAAAGGAAATTGTATATTATTTTTGACCCAAATGGAAATCATGAATGTTAAGTAAACTATCGAAATTATCATGGATCACCAGAAAGTCCTAGTTTTAGGCGCAAGAAATTCTGTCGGGATTCTCGACGTAAATTTTTAAAAACGAAATCTAGGACAAATTTTTTAAATCAAGAATCCAGGCAAATTTTGATCCTAAGCTACAACAGTCTTCTGTCAAGTCCAAACAAACGATGATCAGGCACGTGAACGGCCTTAGGCTGCGTTTTCATTGAGCGAAAGGAATGACTGTAATAAATGTGACACGAACAAAAAAATCTGTCTGCTGTGCGTCTAACGTAACGTGCTAGAAAAATTCTTGGCACCAAATTTGCAAAAACAATTAACATTGCAGAGCACAAACTAATTATCAAGCAGCCCTAGTGCATTGACTTTTTCTTGGTTCCATTTGCAATTTGCATGCTTGTCATCAGGCTGGCCCACCGCAACGTTAAGGCTACTTTGGCCCTATTTTCCAAGAACACAGCGACGCGTTGCCAGTCGTGAATCGAACCAGGGGCCAGCGTTTTTGATTCCTACTCCGAGGCGCTACTGAGCTACCGCTATTTAGGCGATGGCACTGTCGAAACAGCTCTGCAATAGGGTGTGCACTTTTTTTGGAAACACATGTGCGTATATGGTTTACAGGGGACAAATTGGCACAGAAACCCAATGCAAAAAATTTTTTTTTATAACTCGAGAACCATAGCACATAGAAAGAAGATATTGGTGTCAAACGAAGCGGAAGACCCGGCTTTCTATCTGTCTTTAATACATTTGTTAGCTTTAACTGCAACAGAAAACGAGTTATTTCAAAAAAATCAAAATAATCGTTTATTTTCATTATTATCAGTAATAATGAAAATAAACGATTATTTTGATTTTTTTGAAATAACTCGTTTTCTGTTGCAGTTAAAGCTAACAAATGTATTAAAGACAGATAGAAAGCCGGGTCTTCCGCTTCGTTTGACACCAATATCTTCTTTCTATGTGCTATGGTTCTCGAGTTATAAAAATGGGGGTATGCGCAACCCCAAAAATCTTGAACTCCCCCAAGGCATCAAAACATCAATATTTCAAAAAAAATTTTTTGCATTGGGTTTCTGTGCCAATTTGTCCCCTGTAAATCATATAGGCACATATGTTTTCAAAAAAGTGCACACCCTACTCTGATCGTAAAAATGTTTGATTTTAGATACAACCCAATAACGACCTTGCCTTCTTGTCAAAGCGCAAAAGTACAAGATTTTTCACCCGCATTTCAACATGTTTGTATCTGCACTCAGCAAAACCGACTATTACATCGGACAAAAATTTTTGTGAGCGCTATTTCTAGCTAAGAGATCAAAGTACATCAAGCGTTTTATCCTAAAAATTTTGTTGCCGATATGGACGTAAAGTGCAAAAAAAGAGCAAACTTTTAAGTAAAAAAACAAAAAGGTTTAAACAGGAAAAATGTTAACTAAAAACAGATACTGTGTTTAACCCATCATAACACGTTTATTGCTTCAAACAGGCATAAAAAATGTTTGTTATACCTTACCGATCAGTGGTGAAGTAAACAAGTCGTCTGCCACTGACACGGTTCGATGCACGGCCGGGTCAAGCCAAAGACTATTAAAATTGTTATTGACGGCTTTCCTGCTTCACGTTCAGCATTACAAAAGGACAGCGTGAAGCCTCGATACGTGGTGTGTGTGGTAGACAGATGGAAGCTTAACTTGAAGACCAAAAGCTCCCTTCCTTGACTCCTTGCCAAGGCAATTTGGTGAATCAAAGATGAAACTTTCAATACCTTAATGCCACAGTACTCCAATAATCAAAATAAACCAAAATGATAAACGGTAGGCTAAAAATGCAAGTGGTTGAAAAGCTACATAACCCCCATTAAAACAGCTTTCAAATGATATGGTCTATTCCTCTCGGACCTCGAGATGCCGCATATTTAAACGCTTCCTAGTGCATTGTTGATAAAGATCTGAAAGCCTGCAACAGTTCCTCTCATATCGTCCTTCTTTGCCTCTCAAACAAGGCGAGCATAGCACAGTTCCTTAAAGGAAGAGTTTGACATTTTCCAGTCGATTTCACCATCCAACCCTTCAGTCTGAATCGTCAGAAACGTCGCTTGCGCTACCAAAAATCTCTTCTTCCTCTCTCTTTTCGTCTTCTCCCACCTCTTCTTCGGAACTATCAGCTTCTGAATTTTCATTTTCATCATTGGCTTCCTCCTCCTCCTCCTCTTCTTCTTCTTCGTCACTTTTAACTTCAACTTCTTTTTCGTCTTTAAAATACAGTTTTAAATTAGTCAAGTTGGACAAAAGCGCCCCTTTTTCCAAACCAAACATATTAAAATCTATCAATGAAGTTAGATGCTCTATTCAACAATCGTGTCATTTGAAGCAGGTGATGATAACCTGATGAGGGCAGGTAGTATAAGCTGACAAAACGTTGCTTAAATATTCACAACATATGAAGACAATGAATTTTGAGGAAAATCCCATCTCACCTGATCCACTCTCTCTGTCTTCTTGTTCGTCTTCTCTTTCTTCTTCCGCTCCCGATTGCTCTTCGTCTCCCTCCTCCTCTTCGTGTTCTTCAGCATCCATTTCTTCCGCCTGTAATCCATGACGTCATACGTTATGTGCGAGTTGGTTGGAAGTCGCCACAAAACCCCACCGCGGGCCACATCCCATAGTTTAGACCCAAAATAAAGAACCACAAATGGCTCTCTCGAAAAGTTCATAACAAAGGCATTTGATATTCTGTAGTGGGCATTGGGCAACCACAAGCGTTGCAAGAACTCAAACTGCAAGGTCAATTTTCAGATGCACCATGAAGACTTGCTTACAGGCTAATGTGTGTCCGATTATCACCAAGATTTTACGGTTTTTGTAATGACGAAACGACAGTAGTTTGGTTAGCGCTAGTGACGAGCTTGAAATTCGCACGCACCGGCCGAAACTTTTCTCGTAGTCGTTGGCTCTACGTCGAAGCCAGGTGAGAAGCGAAGAGAAAAATGTCTTCACATATCAAATTAATCTTCAGCAGATCGGTAAATCCACCAAATCTTACCTCCGGTTCTTCTTCCTCTTCTTGTTCCAATGCCTCCAACTGGCTCCTCCTCATCTCCTGGGCTGCTTCCTCCTGCTCGTTCAGTGTTCTGTGGTGCACCGCAAGAACGGCATTGGTGGCAGGCTGCACTCCTACCCCACCCTTCGCTCTACGCTTGCTCAACCGGACTCTGAAACGAATATCAAATTTGTTTCTAGCCAACGTTTGACGCACGAAGTAGAAGTACGCTAACAAACAAGGATGACAAAGGCCTTAAAGTCATTTCTCGATGTATTCTAATGGATAAGGCATGTTTCTGAAACGGTAGACCTGGGTTCAATTTTAGGTCGGGTCACCCAAAGACTGACTATAAAAATTGGCACTCACACTTCATAGCTTGACGTTCAAAATCGCTAGGTTTTGAAAAATTGGCTTTTTGAAAAAATTTTGAAATTTTCAAAATTGGCTTTCACTCTTCATACCGTGTGTGGTAGACGGATGGCAGCTTGAATCCACGTCTAAAAAGTCACTTCGCTACCTCCTGACCAAGACAACTCGACAAAGAGATGTAATTGCAATTTAAATACCTAAACTTATTATGGATGTACAAAGCTAGCTCAAAACCTTCGCAAGATTCGTTTTGTAAAAAATGAATAAGAACGATGAATGATCGAGAATAAAGCAATGCAACGCAGACTCACCTTGTTTCCAGCTCGTTGTAAAAAACCCCATCTTCTCTGAACACGAAGTAATAATTCTCCTCGTATCCCTTTGACGCTTTGTTCTTTACATTCCAGTTATATTCCCGCGCCAATCTGAATTAAAATCAACTTAGCAATCCAACGGACTCATTTTAAGCTCGCTCGAAAACAATTGCAAATATCTACTAAACAATTTCAAGATTTTCCAATTAAATCTTGATCGATCTACATTTGATTACTTACCTTGGGCTTGTGATTGACATGACGCTTTTGCAGGGTTCGAATTGGCAGTTTTCAGTAAGAAAATAACAACTATGCTCAACTAGTAAAAACAGAAGTAGTAATTAGAAACATAAAACGATTCTAAATTTGAAACGCCAACGCTTCCATAGGCTAACCAAAAAGCTCTGCTGCCTATCTTCGTCAGGACTGAACTATCAAAACGTTGGCATTTTAATAGTATTTTACGTTTTCAACTACTACTTCCATTTTTTTACCAGTTGAGATTAGTTGGTAATATAATTTACCCGGTAGCAACAACATCATTTTCAGTTAGATGTTCGAAACTTTCAGTTAGTTGTAAAAACAACGCTTTAGCCTATATTGCTGACAAACAAAAACAAAACGTCTGAATGCAGTCATCATCAAATTTTCCTTTGGCAAAAAATGATTTAATGACGCTAGTCCACCGGAGTAATAACATTTTTTCTCCAAGTTTACGCCGCAGGTTTTCATTTCGTTTTTCAAGTATTTACATGTCTCACAACCATACCACGAACAAAATGCAATGGAGATACGTTACAAATTTGAACTTGTGTTACTTGTAATCGTAAGTTTCTTCTGGGTCATATTCTAAATCATCCTCTTGATCTCGCTTCCTCTTCTTCATTGTCTCTGTTGTGGGAAGGAAGTAAGCAACGAACTGGTCTCCCTCTTCATCAACCATACCTCTGTGAGAAAACAATGAGAATGAAAACAACCACAGAGCGGTTTTTACAAGAGGTTTTATTGGTGGTAAAAAATTCTAAAATATTTCGTCATTTGTTTAAATACTGCGTTGCAAAAGCCTGTATTACGAAAATTATCTCCCGATAATGGTTTGAAGACAACCGCAATTCCTTTCATAACGAAACGGTGATGTTTTTTATTATTATTTTTTTGATGAAAAATAGGAAAGACTCGCATAAAGCCGCAGAAAGTTAGACAAATATATCTCATCAGATCGAGATACGTCCAACCTATTCCAGTATCTTCGAGGCTATATTTTTCTATTTTTTACTGATTGCAAAACGGGGCAACTTACAACGTAACGCTGCCCATTTAACCATGCTTATTTTCAAATGGAAAAATTGCTTTTTTTCCGTTTTCATTTCTTTAACTCAACCAAGGTTACCACAGTTGAGTTCGGGCAGATATTGGACGTGGCTAGCAAGGCGGCATGGTTAAACAATCTACCCCACACCGCAACTAGGCTTTTTTTGGTGCAGTGTACAAATTTCAATTGCAGACGCTCTTTCTAACGGTCTCGTTTGACAGTCCACAGTTAAACGGGTATTCACAGTTTCATTCAGAAAGCGGTAGCTTAGCTACACTAAAAAAATGAGGGGCTTTTATTTTTTGGCAACGCTATGCAGAATGCCAGGATATTTGTACAGTGAACCCTCGTTTATCGCGGGGGATACGTACCAAAAGCAACCCGCGATACGTGAAATCCGCGAAATAGTCAGCTTTATTTTTTACTGTTATTTTACAATGCCATACTCTACTGCAGAATGAAACAAAAAATAAAACTTTTTTTCAGGCCCAAAATGTGTTTAAGAAATATAAATATTAACGTTTTCTTACAAATAACTATAATAGTTTAAAGAACGGAGTTGTAAAACAAAATTTTTTTATTGTAATGAACTTCTAGACAACTGTAGCTCCTCTAAGCCAATCAAAATTCACTGTAAAAAATTCCGCGAAACAGCGAAGCCGCGATAGGTGAAGCGCGATACAGCGAGGGATCACTATATAGCGAGACCTGTAGCACGCTCTCGCCTACATTTTGGAGCTTTGAGTGCAACATGTAAACTTTTTTGCGACTTTTGTCAGCCTGGTTTTTCTTTCGACTCAGCGAAGCTAACGCCTCTCTCTGTGTGAATACCCCTTATGATATAAAGTCTAACCACTTGACCACTCCACAACGAGAGTTACATAATCATAAGTACTTACCTAATCATAGCCTGCGACATTTCTTCAATTTGCTCTGCATACGGTTTCCCAGATAAAGCGGGGTCGGTGTCAAATATCACTTGAGCACTGGGATGCTGCCACATCTGGAAAATAAGTTTGACTTTAACTCAGTGTGTTGTGTGCAAATTTCAAACCAAGTAACCATTCAATGTTACATTTTAAAACCGCGGACTCAGTAAAATAGATAGTGTCGCTATCATTCAATCAGGAAAAATATAGGAATAATTTTCGACTATTAAAACGCTGGCTTAAAAAAAAACAAACAGTTAACCATGTGAGATTTCAACCACCATATAAGTTTCTAGTTAAATAAATCAAAATAAACTGTTACCTTCATATCTGGATACACAGGAAGGGTGTCAACTGGGTATACATTAGGTTTGCTGTAGTGTTTCGTGATGTCCTTCTTGGCATCTTCAAACGTCTTTTGAATTGCTGCGATCTGTCCATCTCGATCTTTGTAAAGCTCTTCCTGGCTGAACAAGTCTTTGACTCCAGCTCCGATTCTACGCAAAATAACTCTTGTCAGAAATTTACTCGTTTTGCCAGAATTGGTGAATTCGTACAACTCCCACAAGTGCACAGCATTTCGCTAGCTCAAACTACCTGGCTTCAGATTGGCTCAGAATAAACCTTAAACATTTATTAAGCCTTTTAAAAAAAAAATGCTTAAACTAGAATATGACATCGCAAGCGATATCCGGGGACTTCGCGAAAATATCTAACTTTACTGACGTAAAGAATTTCACAATTGCGTTAAAATGCGTTAGGCGTGTTTATGGTTGTTGATAGTCAGATCGCAAATACATCGCTCTCGAATTTCATAATGTTCCATTAACTTGATCAGGTTTGTGGTTAACGGCTTTCAAAATTGAAATGTCTAGAAAAGGTATCTAACCTTTGTCAAAAAAAAAAAAAAAAATTTCGACAGTAACATTTTTCTTCGACAGGAACAAAACTTTTGATCTGAAAATGCCAATATGACTTTTGGTTTTTGTAACTTACACTATCTTGACCAGAAATCTGACACACTGTCCTAAATATAAAATCTACATCCTCAACTAGCCCACTGCAATATTTTTTTAGATGAATTTTATATCAGCACATGTTTGAACAGTTCTACTGGTTTTTCTCAAGATTTAAAAACTAAATCAAGCAATGCCTGCCTTAACGATTAGCATGGAAAAAGATACGAACACAATAAAATTTAGAAACAAAAAATCAAATTCTTATAAATTATCAAGTGATACTGCAGAGTCTAAGTTTACGATGACTTCACATTGAAAACTTATATTAATTACTCAACTTTTACGATAACTTTTGATACTTATATTAACACTTTTGACACACTGAAAACTTACATTAATTTACAAAACTCTATGCTTTCCAGAACCCTTGGTGTAATGTTTGAACTCAAACAACTATTTACCAAAAACTATCCACTTCTTTTGCGGGATCACGTCTTTTCGTCGCGACCATTTCGGCGCCACCTGCACAGATTGTTTCCGCGCCAATTAGGTGCTCTTTGACAGTTCACTTATCTAGGGTTAGGGTTAGTAAAAAGCACCGAATACTGGCGCCGAAATGGTCGTGCCGAATGGTCGTGGACCCTTCTTTTGCACATTACGCTCTTTTTACTTCAATCTAACAGCTATGAGGTTATTCGCTTTTAAAGTTTGAAGGTCTCAAAAAGTTATCAAAATAATCAAGTAACGTCAATCAAAAAGCTATAAGGAGTTCATAACAGTTTTTCAGTTTATTATGAAATAACATAGAGCGATCTTTAAAATTCCAATGACTTTATTACATCAGCCAAACTTAACACTAACTACGGCCAGAAATAAGCACGCATTTTACAACTATTTTCATTCTGAGAACGCTATTTAGCAGTGCGACTCAACGCCCGACATATTGGATATTGTACAGTATATTGTTATACATCCATTATTCAGCACAATAGCTTTCTTCATAAAATTGTTCAAAAACTTTGAAGAGCAAGTACAAGATTTTCTCAAAGTCACAAGTAACAGTTTAGTGAAAAAACTCGGCCATCCAGCTTAAATTTAACAAAGCCATTAAGCTCAAGTTCTTCAACGTCTTAAATGTAGGAGTAACCCCATAAGTTTGACTCTTCTACTTTTCTGTGATACCTATTCATTGTGACAATTCATCTTTAGTTTGAAGGTCCATTTAAGGGCTAATTGTCCAACATGGCATTCAGAGGCGTGGCTAAGAATGGTGGCACCCGGGGCGGGATTTCGTGGTGGTACCCTTTAACGGCCAAAAAATAGGTGAAGACCAAAAAAAAAAGGTCTTCGCTGCAAAACGAGTTGGTTTTCAGTCCGAAAGTATGTGATGACCCCCCCCCCCAAAAAAAAAGGTCTTCGCCTACCAAGCAGTGGGTTTTCGGTCTCAAAAGGAAAAACAAAATGGTGTCACCCCAAAATCGTGACACTCGGGGCGAGCCGCCCCCCCCTCCCCTAGTAACGCCACTGATGGCATTGAGACACTAAAAAACATAAAAAGTGCGATTTTTGGCTTGAAAATTTATTAATTCGCCTGTAACTCAAAAACCACTTGGCGTGACAACTGAAGTTTGTACGCAACGTGGGTGATTATAAATGCTTCATGCAAACCGAGTTTGGGGGCACCCGGGTACGTGACCAAAATGTTACAAGCCGAAAATGGGTAGAAAATGGACAATTTTAAACCGATATATCTCGGTAAATACCGATTTTGATGGAAAATGATTTGTTCTTTTTGAGCACACTATCAACCGCCTTTCTTTTGGTTTTGTTCGTTTACCTTAACCTGAATACTATTTTTCTGTTTTGTTTTTTTTCTAACCTTTTTTTTTCGTTTTTCTTTTTCTTCTGCGGCTATCCACTTTTAAACTGCTAAATGCAGTGTATTTTAAGTTTGAGCGACTGAAGATATCAGGGAGGACTAGTGCGGGAATGAAATCGAGGGAGCCAGATTGGAGGGATCCCCTTCAATCGGGCCCTCCAAAATTTTAAACTTTTGAACCGTTGTTGGAGCTAGATAGGTCAAAATTTCGGAATAGGTAGATGTCAAAAATAAACTAAACCTAACAAAAATTGGGGGTGCCACGGTGGAGGTTTCCCCCGCAAACGGGCCCTCCCAAATTCAAACTTTTTAACCTTTTAAGCTAGGCTCACAAAATTTTTAAGGTAAGTAAACGCAAAGGAAAGATAAAATTTGGGGGTACCAAAATGGGGGTCCCCAAAACGGAGCCGCCAAAATTGGAACTTTTTAACCCCTCACATTAGACACATGAAATTTTCAGGATTGACAAAAATTTTATGAAGATAAGATAATATTTGACAAAATTTGGGGGTACCAAAATAAGGGGATCTTCCTAAAACTGGGCTGCCAAACTTCAAAATTTTTAACCACTTAAGCAGTCAAGCTAGTCAAATAAAATTTTCAAGATAGGCAAAATTTAATAACTTATAAAAATATTGAGGAACTTATGCTATAGGGGACCTCCAATTATGTTGACACCTCCCCCCATTATCTACAAAATCTAAACGAATTAAATCTATTGGATAGGTTAATATAAATCAAAGATAGATAACAAAATTTGGTGAACCACTTTGAGAAGACCATGCCAAATAGGCTCCTTAAAATTTTTAAATCTTAAATATGAAGTACTCCAGCTAGGCATATCAAATTTTAAGAGTACCTGTAGGCTGATAATAGAAAAATATAAAACATGCCAAACTTGGTAATGCCATGTTGGACAATAATTAGCCCAAAAGATCGTGTTAATTAAAGAGCGTGTAGAAAACAGGGATAGTTTACCAAGTTTTTCTCATCGACTTGTGACAATTTGTGAGTGAAGCAATAACTAAGGAAACTAAATTTTGATTATCCGCCTTTTTTTCAATTTGTCAAATTATATCATTCGAGAATGACGGCTATGTGGCAAAAACATAAACGATTTAACAAAAGCTTAAATAAATGCCGTTTTAAATTTCATAATTTTAGTCCTTTTTTACGTTAGTTTAGGCTTTTACGGAGGGAGCTTTAATTTCGAAGCAACCGGTATACCAATACTATAATATGTTAAATTGCGATACGAAAGAGCGTTTTCAGAATCATACATGACTGTAAGTTTCCTTGATGAAACGAAATTCGCTTGTGAGTCGCTAAAATTTTAAACATCGCTTTATGTTATTTCAAATGGAGTGAAAAACTGTTTAAGAACTCGTAAAAAGTGCTGAGATTTGACGTCGTATTGTAAACTGTTAAGTGAGCTTTTTGAATGACGTTACTCGATTATTTTTGATAACTTCGAGAGATTTAAATTTTGAACTCGAATAACCACCAAGCTATTCAAGCTAGTGAAACAAAATCTGAAAGGGGCGCATTTAAATTATTGATCTGACTATAAACAACTTCATTTTTTATAAATTCATTCAAAGCAATCAGATCACTATTTTAAAGCTCAATAAAGTTCAGTAAAAGTTGGATAATGCCGCCAAGTCCCCAGATATCGCTTGCGATGTCGCGTTCTAGTATTAGTATCAGTACTCTTAAAATTTGATGTCTAGCTGGAGTACATAGTAATAAAGATTATAAAACTTCAAGGGGCCCATTTGGCACGGTCTTCTTAATGTGGCCAACCAAATTTTGTCTTTAATCTTTGATTCATATTAACCTATCCAATGGATTTAATTTGTTCAGCTTTTGTAGTTAATGGGGGGGAGGTGCCAACACAATTGGATGACCCCTATAGTATGAGATCCTCAAATTTTTTGATAATATATTTTTACCTATCTTGAAAATTTTATTTGTCTAGTTTGAGTGGTTGAAAATTTTTGAAGGACTGGTTTGAGGAGGACTTCCCAATTGCAGCACCCGAAATTAGTCATATTTTATTTCCTATTTTGATTTTATCTTTCTTTTATATTCACCTATTCCGAAAGTTTCATGTGTCTAGCTTGAATGGTTAAAAAGTTTGAATTTTGAAGGAACCCCCATCTTAAAGCCCCAAATTTTGTCAAATTTTATCTCTCCTTCATATTTGCTTGCGCATCCTGAAATTGTGATGGGTCCAGCTTACACAATCAAGAAGTTTGAATCTTGGTGTCCTCGTTTGAGGGGGACCCCCATTGTGGTACCCCCAAAAGTTTGTCAAATTTGATCTTTTCTTCATATTCACCTATTCTGAAAGTTTCATCGGTCCAGCATAAGCGTTTCACGTTTACATTTTGGTATCCTCGTTTAAGGGGGATCCTGTCATTTTGGTATCCCCAAATTTTGTCCAATTTTATCTTTTCTTCATATTTGCCTATCCTGAAAATTTCATGAGTGGTTAAAAAGTTTGAATTTTGGCGGCCCCATTTGAGGGGAACCTCATTTCCGTACACTTAAATTGTTTCAAATTTTATCTTTCTTTTATATTCACTTACCTTAAAAATTTCAAGCATCCAGCTTAAAAGGTTAAAAAGTTTGAAGTTTCGTGGGCAGTTTGGGGGGGGAAACCCCCATTGTAAAAGGTCAACGTTTGTAAGGTTTAGTTTATTTCTAATATCTACCCATTCTGAAAACTTGATCCATTTAGCTCTAACGATTTAAAAGTTCAAAATTTTGATGGACCCGACTGAGGGGGATCCATCAACCTGGCACCATCGATTTCGGTTGCACACTAGTCCTCTCTCATATTTTTAATCTCTCGAACTTTTAATACAGAGTGCTCAGCAGTTTAAAAGTAGATAGCCGCAGAAGAAAAGAAAAAAAAAAGTAAGAAAAAAGATGCAAAATAAGACAAATAGTTTTCAAATTGGGGTAAACGAACATAACCAAAAGAAAGGTGGTTGATAGTGTGCTCAAAAACCACAAACCCTTTTTCATCAATATCGGTAATTATCTAGATATATCGGTTCAAACTCGTCAACTTTTTGCACATTTTCGACCTGTAAAATTTTGGTCATTACCGGGCACCTCCCAAACTCGGTTTGCATAAAGCATTCATAAGCACCCACATTGTGCCCACATTTCAGCTTTGAACGTAAGTGGTTTTGGAATTATAAGCGAATTAATTTCTTTACACTCCAAAATTTGAAGTTTTTTTTATGTTTTTTTGTGTCTCAATTCATGATCACGTGACCTAGGATCCCCAAAATTGGCACACGCTACGCTTTCATGAATTCTTATATGGAGTCCAAATTTCAACTTTCTAGGTTTTAGCGTTTGCTAGTTATTAAGCAAATCAATTCTCGTATGTCAAAATTTGCAAACAAAAACAATGGTACTATGCCCTCACGCTAAGTCCGAATAACTACTAACTTATCAGCACATTTAGTAATCAAATGTACTTTGGACAGGTAACTGGCACGACAACAATATTTAGCTACGGTAAGTTAAGTCACAAAAATCGTTCTAAATTTGTTTTTTGGGTCATACATTATGAAACATTCTCTAAAGGCTGAACTTGATTTTTGGATTAAAAGATGATCGACAAAAAGAGTCCATATACAGCATGTACCTTTTTGGAGCATTACGGTCGGAGTTTTTGCTTTATCTTAGAACAAAAACGATCGCCAGTATAGAACTAAGCATAGCAACTTCTATTAGATGCGTTTCGCTTTAACTTAAAATATCATCAGTAGACGAATTATTCAGTTTTTACAGCACGGTTTTATATACAGTAGCCACCTGTTGAATCTAGGTGGCCCAGCTTGGCTTAAACTTTTATCATATTACTGAGCAAAAGGAAGACAGGTCGTAGGTGCTTAGCAAAAAAACGCATCTAATGAAAGTTGCTATGCTCAGTTCTATACTGGCTATTGTTTTTGTTCCTAGTGTGTACC
This sequence comes from Trididemnum nubilum, assembly GCA_963965965.1. Classification (NCBI taxonomy): domain Eukaryota; kingdom Metazoa; phylum Chordata; class Ascidiacea; order Aplousobranchia; family Didemnidae; genus Trididemnum; species Trididemnum nubilum. The sequence continues at coordinate 4,562,610 of OZ014475.1, forward strand.
TTGTTTCAATATTGACAGGCTTCACTCCATATCTGTTGAATTCTTGTGAAATGTATTCACTTCTACGCAACCAGGATACGTTCAAGCTGTGTTGCTTTGACCTGCAAAATTAATCATACAATTTAAAACTGCAAAAAATCAGCCATTTTTTTTTAGCGAATACAGGAAAAAAAACAAAATGAGTCGACTTCTGCTTATCAAAAAAAGGCTGATTTGCTGATAAAATTTGACCAAAAGACCAGTACCCAGATTCATATTTCTTGTTAAATCGTGATAGATGATAGCAGCAACACCCCAATTCTGTTTCAAAGTTTGACACTTAGCCTTCATGAGAGCGATCCTGATAGTTGACAACAAAGACTTTCAATGGTTTCTATCCAAGAAGCAAAGCAGATAAAATGATATAATTTTATCCTTTAGTAATAAGTGTCATCAAATTCCACAAGCAGATAATTAAACATATAATTATCACCTTTCCTGACTCTTGTCGATGCCAAAATGGCTGGTTCCTGCCTCAAAATACTGATTATGGTTTATAGGTAACTGAGGACAACCTGCTTGGGTAGAAATTTTTATCATCCAAAATAATAAAAACTATGTTTTCAATATTTTAAGGCTGGTTTCTGCAAAGTCATTTTGAAATTGATTCAATGACATGACAGTGAGCTAGTACTTCAAATTTCATTATTGCTTTTAACTGATTCTTGAAGTTACGAAAGATTCAGTTTTTCACCCTTGTTTTTTACTTTTGAGTATAAATAGCCAACAAGAAGCAAAATTAGCACCTTTTAGAATCTTGAGGAGCAGGTAAATCTTCTTCTAGCAACAACTCATCTGCTGGATCCATGTAATTCTTTAATGGATTAATCTGAGAAAGCAAATGCATAACGTACGGCCTTGCATACAGTAAAAAAAACTATGGTGGTGATGATGTGGGATTGCTTAATGAAAACTAAATTTCTACCCTCTTGCATCTTCAGCATCTATAAACCAGATGAAAAACATGAGCTACTAGGCAGTAAATTTTATTAGCAAATCAGTTATTTGCTAGAAAAAAGTATTCATTTTGGTATATCACTATAATGAAGACATACTCTAAAGATTAAATTTCTGTTAACAGATGAAAAATGAAACTTTACAGTATTACTTTAGATGCAAAGAGATGTTTACAACAAATATTACTGTAATCACCGCAACTTACTTTGTATGTGTCTGGATTTATCAGGTCAATAATCACCCCTAGATCATGGTCTGTGTGCAGTTCAGTTTTATGCACTTTTTCCAATGATGTTGGCTTGTACTCAACAAATCTTAAAAGAGTGCAGATTTATACACACACTTCAATTCAACATTTGGATGAGTAAACATTAAAAGCTGGTCAATGTTAAGCAATTTAAATTCCTCAATTTATGTCTGAGGTAAATCTTCAACCAAAAGGTTGATTCTATCAGCCAATCGCAGCAACAGACAAAATTTTTAAAGCATATAACATTTTTTTTTTAATACAAAATGCTTTTGACGATTCTTCTGGTCCTCTTCATAGCAAATCAGCAATGCTCTGAAAGAGACCAAAAGAATCGTCAAAAACATTTAAAGAATCGTCAATAAAAAAAGATATCTGTTTTAGAAATGTTGTATGTTGCTGCAATATGGCTGTTTATTTTTGAGGAATCATCACATAAATACAAAATGAAGTTGGAAGTTTTTTTTACATTTATGATGCAAAAGGTGTGAAACTCAAACAGCAATCATCGTAAAAATTTATGGAATTTTACATTTATCAAGAAAATTGGGCAACTAAATTTATTACAAACCAAAAACATCACACGATAAAAAAATCACAAAACAGGTCAAACACAAGTGAATGAGAATTTCCAATGGTTCCTTTGCAAACAAATGTGCTTTTAATTTTTGGCTTGAGATCAAAACATAATTTAATAACAATAGAAGTTCAAAATCGCAGAATGATTTCATTACATATCTTGACCAAAAAAAAAAAACGAAATCAGAAATAATAAGAATATATGAAACCATGTGACAACAATAAATGCATATTCAATATTCACCTACCGATTGGCATCAAAAGGATATCGAATAAACTTTGGGTCAAACGGAATGTCTGGTAGAGTATTGCAATATTTTACTCTAGTAACAAGACCACTTGTTTTTTCAACACCACGAGGCCTGCAATCAAAATTGCTAATTAATATACTGATAAATGGCTTTCATAAAAATGACATGATGACATCAAGTTGCAAAATAAATTGCTGGGGTTGTAGTTTTTCTTTAGGTTATTGAGTATTGACCTAAATTTTTGGTGAATGGCAAAAATAAATTACCATCAGCCAGGGCAGCTTTGAACACTACAATAAAACAAACTTCATTATTAGTTGAATATTTTTCAAGACCAAGAGTGGTCTCCAATTAGTTCATAACTTTTTGTTTCTTTTTTGTTTGCCTAGCACAAGGTTTGTGACTAGGGTTGTACAAAGTAGAATTTCGAATCCTTGAGATTCGAATCTCCGGAGAAACGAATCTCAAAAAGCATTTTTTATCGGGTAATTGGATTCGAAAAAAAATTTTTAAAGGGCTGCCAAACCGCAAAGAGTGGTGCGTATTACACAATTTTAAGCAACCTAATTGTCTAGTCGCATTTCATTGATAGTGCATTGCACTCAAACAAGCGGGCACGCACTCAAGTGGCAGTTGTCTAACTTAGTCAGGATTGTGTTTTTTAATTTTTGCAATAAAACTGTATTGTCACAGTTTGCCATGAGTTATTCTAGAATAGGATTCGAAATGTCTATTCTAGAATTATTCTAGAATACTGCATTATTCTACTTTGTATAACCCTATTTGTGACAATGATGTTGTGGCAACTCTAGTGTGCTTTCTCATGTTTATTGTCATGTCAGGCCAATTTTAGCCTCTCACATTATGGATAATGGATGTCAGGCAATGACACGATATCGCACTCCTCTTCCATAGTTTTCTTTCTGATAGTGTACACTAATTTTGGATCTGCTCAGAATGGCGTATTTCCAGTCAGCCAAATCTGTGAGAATCAGTTTTAATCTTGACGTCAATCGACGCAGTAATCATCATGTATATGCTTATTGGAAACTCAATTTGGTATTATGATCATATTGATCAGAGTAGAAGAATTCAGTGCAACTGCTTTGCTTTTGTTCACACAGCCTGCTGGCTTTGCCTATTTGAATAAATACTGACAATGCCCCATTGGGTGAAATATATTTGATTTTAATTTGCTATCTGGACAAGCTGATATGGCTTTTAATTTTAATTGAAGTTAAGTGCTAGTTGTTGGACATTCAAAGTCAGGTCCACGACTTTTCGGCGCGACCATTTCGGCGTGGCCCTTTTCGGCGCCAATATTCTGTACTTTTTACTAACACTAACCCAAAGCCCTAACCCAAACCCTAAATAAGTGAACTGTCAAAGAGCACCGAATTGGCCCCAAAACGATCTGTGCAGAAAACGTACGGCAACGAAATAGATGGTGGCGAAATGGTCGCACCGAAAAGACGTGATCCCTTCAAAGTCGCCCCAAATAGCAAGTAAGTAAGTATTTATTTTGCCAATTATCACAAACATAAAGCACGAAAGAATAAACAATAAACTAAATGTGCATAATGGCAGGAAGCACCGAAAAAACCGTTAGGTTATCAAGTCAAGATGCTCCCTGATGTAGATGCAGTCAACAGTTAATCTAGAACATTAATAAATCAAAAGAAAATAAATAAATCGACGAGAAAAAAAAAACAACAAATAATAGTTAATAACGATTTAGAAGATTTTTTTTGAATTTGTTTTTAGAAGAAACCCAATGCATACTTTTATAGTTACTGTTCAATTCACTCCATAATTTGTTCCCTCTGTATGAAAGTTGGTTTTTGCAAAAAATTTTATTAACACGAGGTAGAAAATACGTAGCGGAATCTTTGAATCTTGTATCGTGAACATGTATAGAGTTAATATTTGTAAACGAATTGTAAAATACTTCGGGTAATTTACCATGATGTAATTGATACATAAATTTGTAAAGTTCAAATTCGTATATTTCATCAATTTTTAAAAATTGTAAGGCGCTGTATAATTTTGTAGTTGGGGTTTCAATACCACATGATAAAATTATCCTTAAAATTCTATTTAATCTTACTCGTAGACATTCTATACGAGTTTTGTCAGCTGTCCCCCATACAATAATGCCGTATTGAATTCTGCTGTATACAAGGCTATAATAAAGCATGCAAAGAGTTTCTTTGTTTACGTAATTGCGCAACCTGTAAAAAACTCCAGAAAAACGAGCAAGCTGATGAGATAAGTAATTAACATGGGTAGACCAGTTTAAAGTGTCATCTATAAACAAGCCTAAATATTTAACCGTAGAGGAACGTTTCAATGTTTTGTCATTTAGATGGATCACGAAGTTTTCATGCACCGTTTTTTTTGGTTGTTTATGTATCAACAGATAATTCGTTTTTGAATAATTTAAAGACAATTTGTTTTTGCAAAGCCAATAATCAACATGTCGAATTTGCTCATTTACCTTTGTTTCAAGTGTTTCTAAATTTTTATCAGCAAGCATCAAAAGTGTGTCGTCAGCAAATAGAGTCGTATGGAATTGAGATATATTGGGTAGATCATTTACGTATAACAAAAACAATAAAGGCCCTAAACACGATCCTTGTGGAATCCCACACCTAACTGGTCTATTACATGAAACAGAATTAGAAACAATAGTACATTGAAGTCTATCTGTTAAATAACTCCGAAAGAGTTCATGAGCAACACCTCTAATGCCAAATGAGCGATATAGTTTTTCAAGTAATATAGTATGATTAACAGTATCGAAGGCTTTAGATAAATCAAGAAATATGCAACAAGTGTATAAATCTTTATCAATATTTTGAAGTAGTTGGTCGTATATTTTACTAATTGCATGTATTGTGGATGAATTTTGTCTAAACCCGAATTGATTTTTATTTAGAAGATGATATTTTTCCAAAAAATGTATTAAACGATGGTAAATAATTTTTTCTAATATTTTATCAAATTGAGACAATAGCGATATTGGTCTATAGTTAGTTGCTTTTGATTGATCTCCTTTTTTGAATATGGGAACAACCTCAGCAACTTTTAAACAATTAGGAAATACACCAGATTTAAAGCACATATTAAAAAGTTTGCTAAGTATTGGTGCAATAATTACTTTGCTTAATTTAAGGAATTTTGTCTCTACATCCTTAGATCTAGTTGCCTTTTTAGCAGAAAGAGAATCTATAATGTTTATAATTTCATTGGTAGTAGATGGTGCTAAGAAGAATGAGTTGTTTATTTTTGTACTGGAAAATGATTTTGTATATGATATGCCATCAAGATCAGCCGAGGATATTGACTCTGCCATCTTGGGACCGATATTAACAAAGTGCTCATTCAAACTTTCCGCAATTTCATCAGAGTTGGTAAGGATTTTTCCGTTTTCGGTTATCAGCTCAGTAGGGTCTACTCGAGCTTTTGTTTTAATACTTGCCAGTTCGTTCACAATTTTCCATATTTTATTGCTATCACCTTTGTTATCTTTCAGCAACTCATGATAATGCATTCGTTTGGCACCATTTATAGTTCGATTTAATGTATTACGATACGCTTTGTATTCAGAGCTCACTAAACTATTTTTAGTTTTTAAGTATTTTTGAAACAATTGATTTTTTTTAAGAATAGATTTTAATAAACTTGATGACAGCCAAGGTTTTGATTTAATTTTCTTTTCTTTTCTACTGGCTCTTCTCATAGGTGCATGGTTATTTATTGTCTCGGTAAACACCGAGACAAATTTTTCAAAGTTTTCATTTACACAAACTTCCTCTTTAAAATACAACATATCCAGCGCAGCACTTAAATCTCCTAGAAACAAATTAGTATCAAATTTAGACATGTCTCGAATTAACATGGGTTCCTTGTGGATGATATCTAATTTTTTTGTAGGTACACTAATAAAAGTACCAAGGTGATCTGATAAATCTGCGCTGAGAGTTATACCAGATAAATACTTGTTGTTTGGGTTGTTGGTGTAAACGTGGTCTAAAAGAGTTTCACTGCAATCTGTTATCCTAGTTGGTTTGTTTATTGTGCATTTTACTGAGCAACCTATTAAACTATCAGCATACATTCTTACGTGATGTTTTTGTTCTAATTGAAGCAGGTCAATATTAAAATCACCGACTGCGTAATACTCAAGTTTTTGAAGATTAAGTTTATGAAACGTATTAGTTAGTTGAGCGGAAAATAAGTTAATATGCTCCACGGTGCTAACAGGATGTCTGTATACAACTCCCAGTACTAAAGGCTTTTTTTTTGTCTCGATTCTTATCCACATGTTCTCTACAGCATCTACATTAATTGAAAATTCTTCGCGAATCGAAAACTTGATTTTTTCTTTGATGTAAAACCCTACACCTCCAGCAAGCGTCGAACTATTCACATGAATGAATTTATAACCTGGTAGCTCAATATTACCACTGATATAATTTTCTTTCAATTTAGTTTCAGTTAGAGCTATTATTTCCGGTTGTTTTTCAAGCTCACTGAGATATTGTGACATTTTATCAATATTTTTTTGCAAACTTCGAATATTAAAGTGAACTATTAAAACGTCATCAAGTCGATAGCGAAGCGCATTATTTAGGGAGTAAGTGGTAAAATATTTACATTCGTTAAATAGGACGTCTTGGTATTCATTATCGATGAAGCTTTTAATTGATGCATTATCATGAGCAGTGTTTGAAATGTTAGAGGCAGCACTAGAACAATGCCGAGTTGACCCCAAGTAACCTTCGATACTGTAACAAGCATTGCATTTAAATCGAGCGACTAAATCTGAGAATTGATCAATTTGCGTAGAACAGGTCACATGATTACGTAATCGGCAATTGACACATACAATGCTATCATTTAGCACACCAAAATTAGAACAAGTTTTGCAAACAAATTCGATAGATGAGGAAGTCATTTTATGTTGAGTAATATCAATATCTGACAAAAAAATTACACGCAATTAAAATATTATTAAATATCCTTACTATCACTCTCGCTATCAGACTGATCAGTAGCCAAATTATTGTTGTATTTTAGAGGCAAATAGTTCAGTTTTTCAAAATCAATGTCGACATTATACTTGAATAGATCATCAATTGATGATACAGTAAGCCATTTTCCTGTCCCTTGGTCCTTACCATTCTTGTCCAGTGGCAAACCTGCTTTTATTGATGATTTTTTCATGCGTATTTTCCCTTTATATGAATGGCATAGCACAAATTCATCATTGCATTCATATTTAATGTAATTAAGCAGTTTAGATCGTAGAGGAGTCAAATCTTCAGTAATAAATGCATTGCTTAAATATCGACTTCCTTTAAGCTTGCTTTTTTCAAACAAAAATTGGTTTCGTTTTTGAAAAGAAACAAAACGTGCAATAACGGGGCGTGGTTTCGCATTTTTTGAGGTTTTCTTTGCTCCAATTCTATGAACACGTTGTATGTCACGTTCGTCAAGTTCAATTTTAAGGGCGTCAGCTACTTTAAACAGGACATCTGCACCATCGTCATTATCATTTTCAGATTCGGAAATATTATGAATGCGTATGTTTTCTCTTCTGCCATATTGCTCTAATTCATCAAGTTTAAAGTTGGTTAGATTTAGAGCTTGTTTTAGTCTTTGATTTTCACTTTGAGTCATTTTTAGATCTTTCTTACTTTTGTTGAGCTCATCACGTAATGATTTAATTTCTTCTTTTAAGTCTTTCATTGTTTTATTTATATTCTGCAATAGTTCCCTATCCTCTTCATTGAAGCTGCAACTTGAGTTGTTAGATTTACCACGTGTCATTTCGTGGTAAGCCTATATTTCGCAATTTTCTATTTTGCAATGAGCAACAAAAAACACGTCTGTTCTCGACTACTGCAACTGCGAACTGACACGTAGCAACAAAAAACACGTAGCAGGGTGACCATAAATGCTTTTTTATGCAGAATACCACTATATGGCTTATCATAGCGAAATACTTTTTCGAGTTATGGCAGTCCCAGTTGCTGAGACTATAAGTGCTATGTTTAACCTACAAGCAGTTTCCTTTTGTTGCTTAAAACTGGCAGAAGTGACATGTCTAAATGATTCAAAAGTGTTCAAAGTTGCTCTGGTTGACAGCAGCTGATTTGATTAAAATACAAAAAAAAATTAGCAGAATTTTGCATTCAAAACTTTAAAATCATGCTCGCAATGATGAAAAGACCAAAATACTGTAAATCTGAAAATGATTGAAAAAATTATGTCCAAATTTTAACAATTAAAATTGGTGAGCAAAAAGAAACAACAACGCTAGATTTGACTGTTTCAAGTTTGGTGGATCACAACAGACACTGCATACATACCTAAGAAAGCAAAATTTGAAATTACACTAGGTTACCACTGTACCAATACCATACTTTAGTACAGCACATATCTAATAAATATCGGTAGCATCAGGTATAGCCAATTTAGCCAAGCTTACACTAAGAATATTAAAACAATTAAAACTATAACTTTACTTTCACTAAGAATAAAAGAGCCAAAGCTGTCATAAACATTATATTTAAAAAGAGATGTTTCGAGTCTCATAAGTTCATAACCAGGAATGTGAAGTAGCAATTTTTCAATCATTTCTGTTTCCACCCTTAGCGCTTCCACCACTTACTGCCATAATTATTACCTAAATTTTTTTCCAGATGAGTAAAAATTAAAAAGCTTTGTTATCATCATCTTAAAAATATCATATAGAACAAAAGTATATAACTGTATTCAGTGGTTTGTCATAGCAAGGATTTGCGCATGACATATTCAGGAATTCGGATTTGGAGTGGCCCTTGAAGCAAAAAGGCCAATTAATCAGATGGTCGTTATTGTTAAGCTGATAAAAATTTCTCTGAATGTTCACCCAGAAGTTTAAAATAATGAGCAATATTTGGGGTGTGGGAACGGATTTTAAAGTGCTGGGGATAAAGACTTATTTCAACTGCATCTGTGCTGTTAAGACTAACAAGCAAATCTTTTGTAGGTTATAATTAGGAAACCCTGGGAGAAGCTTCCACATTTGCAGAATTTTGTTTTTCTTAATAACTTATTTGTGTATGTGGTTGGATCCACAATTTTGCTTCAACGTGTATTTTTAGGACAGCAAAATCTGAAATAAAAATTTGGAAGTGGCTATTTTGCCTCCAGAGGCAAAATAGTGTTTTTCCTCTGTTTGGGTTACGGTTTGGGTTAGGGCTAGGGTTGGGATTAGGGTTAGAGTTTGGGTTAGGATTAGGCTTAGGGCTAGTTTGGCACTTGCAGCAAAATAGCCATTAGGACTATTTTGCCTCCAAATGGCAAAAAAACATGGGGCTACTGCCTAAAAATTTTTTTAAAGAATGATTCGATTATACACTGTCAGACAGTACCATATTAGAATAATTTTTGTCGCAAATGGTACTTAGCAATAATTAAGACAAGCTTGCATTTTTTTTTCGTTTCTTTCTGCTTCACATATTAGTGTGCTCTGAGTGTGAACTCGGCACCATTATGTCGTACTCCTAAATAAATAAATAAGTTCAAAGTCATTTAATATTAAACTTGATGAGACGTTATGATGCTTTGAGAGACATTATGATGCTCTCTGTTTGCTTTTCAAGAGCATATTATAGCTGAAAAAGAAATCAAATAGCTGGAACTGGAAATTTTGTTTATGCTGATGAATTCTTCTTTGTACATGTGGCCCCACATTTTGTTTATTTATTTATACAAGTACTGTATGACCCAAGTACGGCCCTAAAAAATGGGAAAAGCCTCATTTAAAAGTATTTCTCAGAAAACCTCTAAATTTTAGGACTAAAATAGACAATTTCTGAACACTTGAAATTTAAAAAATGAGTTGGTGAGCTACATGGTTATTTTTGAGTTGATAGGCTAGCGGTGGGGGCTCCTAGGAGCTACGTGAACCACAAACCTTTAAAAATGTTTTTTACAATTGATGATCGATTAAACATTCACTTTTTATTGAAGATTTTAAAAAAATTGCACCACATTTAAGTTTTGACGTTCAATAGCCTATTGAATAACTAAAGAGAAAGTGGAAGAGGTAGCTACCCTTTTACCACCTCCAGCTTCTGCTTCGACATAAATTTGCCACTTTCAAAGCTTCTGCTTCCATGCAGCTTCTGCATCCCTTTTTATTACAGCTTTGGCCCTTTTATTCTAGTAGCCTAGTAAAACTGTTTCTCATGACCAATTTTAATTTTTTATGCTCTAAAATCTTAACTTACCTTCTTTTATCATCAGATCGCTGCCCTTGATTTTGGACAGTTGGTGCCATCTTTATTTTGAAGGTATTACTAACAGTACGAGTAGGTACCGTACACTACTTACAAGTACCGTTAGTTACTCTGCACAACTGACAATAACTGAGCCTATTGTATTGATAATCTGTAGGCCTAATGATTTAATGCAGAATAATACTGATAATCTAGGCTAGGTTCAAAATAGTCGAGTAGAGCAATGCACGTAGGCAGTGCTGAGTGTATTACTCAGGTCTGACTCTCAGCTCTTAAGATTAGGCCCTGGGCTTCAGGCTTAGCAGTGTTAAGACTAAGAGTGCTAGTGAGTCAGCCTAGTGAGAGTGACTGTTGTGATGGCCCAGGCTATGCAATGCAATGTGAGCCTTGTCACTTTTATGTCACTGTTAGAACACAGGGAAGTCTAAATCTAGCAATTCAGAATTACTACTAGTACTGTTGTTGGGGTGGTGTTTGATTCAAAACCAAATTTTCATAACCATATCAACCTAGTTGTTTCCAAAGCAAAGAAAACTCTGCTGTGGCTTTTAAGAACACTGACTTCAAAAGAAAAATTTGTCATACTGAAGGTCTACACCACATTAGTTAGACCACATTTAGAGTATTGCACTCAGGTGTGGGCACCCTTACCAGAGCATGGCAGTTGGGGAACAACTCTCAACATTGAGCCCATTCAAAGACTTGCCACTAAAAGTATTAGTGGTCTTAAAAGATTTACTCTACAATGCCCGGTTAAATGAGCTTCAATTGACTACATTGTTGGAGCGAAGAATGCGTGGTGATCTAATAAAAACCTTTAAAATTGTCAATGAATTTACTGATTATGGCCGAGACTGGTTTACATTATCTTCTCGCGCGAACCATCTGATACTTATATAAAAGTAATTTTCCTTTGGTTAATTTTTTTGCCAATCGAGTTGCGAAATACTACAACAGGTTGCCTTTACATGTTAGAAATGCTTCCAGTGTTAGTACTTCCAAAAAGCATTTAGACAAGTTTTGGAATGTCCATTTTCATAAGATAACTCATGGTCAGTACTGGAAACTCTCATACAAAATTTTTGAGCGCATTTAGATATAATTACCTCTCTTGTTTCATTCTAATCATTGATTTCTTTGTCTTGAAGTTGCTACAGTACTTGCCATTTTATTGGTTCTACTACTTAGGGATTGGGCCATATATGGACGGAATATAGCTGACACATCTCAGTTTTTAAATCAGACTGATGTGATAAGTGTTTGTGTTTAGAAGTGTTCTGATATGACTATATTTTATGCAGTTTGTGCTTTATTGTAGCCTACTCTGGTACCGTACTTACATTACTGGTTTTGCGATTTTCTCCCAAAATGTCTCTTTTATATATTGCATATGGTTACTATCTCAAATAAGTGTCCTATCTCATTAATGTATATGACTAGTATTTCAAATAAGTGTCTTAATTCATATATCTCCAATGAATCCAGTGTAATTTAAGACCTAATGTGCTATACCTAACAGACTAAGTAGGTACAAATACTGTGAATCATTAGTGCAAGTACCGGTACTGCTTATAATGTCAAGTGTTTAGTTTATTTTTTTCTTCAACTATGTGTGAAATGATAATTTGTTTATGATGTGAGATGCTCATAGAGGCTAAGACTTATATTATCAATGTCATTGCTATTATATTACTGCATGTCAGATGTTGCAGATCTACGCGGTAGGCCTGCAACTTACGGTAGCTTAACTTTAAGCTATACCAGTACAACTGACATATCACAGATCTGAGATCAGTAGCGGGCGCAGCTATCCAATTCTGAGTCAAATCTTAAAAAAACATTACAGTAGTTTACCACTAGCCTACTGGTATGTCAGATGTTAGGCTAGCCTACTGTTAGCCTTGAGCTTTAGGCTAATGGTTCAATCACACTATCTCAGCATGATATGATGAATTTGTTACACTTACAATTCCAGTGGCATCGAAATGGCCATTTTTCTACTTTGCGTTATTTAAGCTACGGTATGCCTTGAACCATGGATACAGCGTAGCCTATTTCAAAACTTGTTACCGTAGTTTATACGATTGTTAACGCTTACTTTTGTACCAGTAAATAAAAAGTTTACAATACAATCACTACAAAACTATCTGATAACACTAGTGCAAAGTAATGCCAGCGAGAACTCTTCAAAAAACATCACATTTTTACCAAAAAACATGAGATTAGGCTACTTCAAAACCACAAAGATTTGCACCAAATAGCATATTTCATCAGATTTCCATAAAGACATCAGATTGAAAGTAAAAAAACATCAGTTCTGATGCAACAACATCAACACCTTCACTGTCCGAGTGATAAGTCTTGAGGTTTACTGGAACCCTACTGGAAAATGGAAACGGAAAGTTTGCAACTTGCGCCGGATCAAAATGCTACGCCAACGGCGCATAAAAACAAAACGCATAAATCTAAAAAGACCTTCAATTCTGAAAAAAGAGTACTAATAATAATAATAATAATAATAACTACAAGATCTGAATTCCGAATCAATTCGATTTGGCACAACAACATACTTAACCAATCCTCAATAAACCACCAGTACCTATAAATTGGCTTAGGGGCAAAAGTTTGAAGCTAATCAAGTTGCTTGAATGTGTTTTTCGTAGCGCGTAGAAAGCATCGTAGAGCGCAAACACAAATTTTGCAATAAAAATTTTAAGCAGTAAAAACGTAAAAAAATTATGCAAAAAAAATTTTAAAATTGAAGTACAAATTGTGCAACCATAGACTCTTTATTAGTAGACTGGAAAGTGACAGTTTAGTCTTTTTTTCTTCACGGTTCACTGACTCGATATCGCTATCAAAATCTCAGTTTCTGTCTGCTTTGGTTGCACCATAGACTCTTTACAATCAGTCCTAGGCTATGTTAAGTAGCAAAATGTTTATAGACCATAGACTCGATTAGGTTAATGTTGTGGCTTTTAGACTTCATATAAACGATATACGGTAGGCTAGGTTGAAATAGACTTTGATGCAAATAGTGTTAGAACAGATCAAACGCGAGAAACGTGATGCTAGCGATGTCGTGGTATCCTTTTTCAACGATAGCAGCTCCATGCAAGCAACCGATAGAAATTAAAAAAAAAGAAAAAAAAAGAAAAAAAACCCTTAGATCTCAGAAAGACGTAAGGTGCTGTAAATCGCAGCAAAGTTTTGAAACGCCGACCCACATCCATAGGCGTAGCCAGGAATTTTAATTGGGGGAGGGCCAAACCACAACTCATCTGCGATGACGTCATCAAAATTTTCAAAAAAGGAACTTTTTATGGGGCAAAGTTATCGTAGAATGGAAGATCTGAAGCCGTAGCCTATTGGTACTTAACCAGAACTTTGGTAAAGAGAGAGGGAGAAAATTAATAGTTAGAAAGTGCAAGCGTTTGACTTAGGAGACGTGTTGAGTAACCTAGTGTACTCAAACGTATTACAGACGAGGGCCTGGGGGGCAAAGCCCCCAGCCGCTAAGCGATTTTTGTAAGTATTTGGAAAAAAAAAGATATTTTAATGTCGTTGGATCGCATTTTGTACGTGTTCAGAAGCATTTGAAAGAAATATATTTTTAACATTTGAAAACCAATCGAAAAAATTTAATTGTTCAATCCTCCTTTTACTTGCAATTATAGTTCAAAACACGTTTAAAATCTTGCATTATGTTGTAAAATTTTAATTGTCAGTGATTTGGTCCATGTAAGGGAAGTTAGGCACATTGCCTCCTGGAATATTTTAGCAGTAAATAATAATTCACTTGAAGATTTTCCTTAGAGATTTTTGTTTTGTAAAGAAAATAACCAGTTACTGGAGTTGTACGGCCAAAGGGCCCAGGACCCCTCCATTGAAACTCAATAATTTGTTCAATGAGGATTTTCCCTAGCATTTTTTAAAGCTCTTTGTGCGTAAAAACTGGCGAAGTGGAGGTTAATCGTTATTGAAAAATGCTACAAAAAAATGGTTACGCTTGCAAAACATGTTATTCTCGGACCGGATTTACATTGCGCGGGGCCCCTGGCACTTAGGGGACTTTTGCAACATCTTCCTGCCAAATATAAGTGAAGACCAAAAAAAGTCCTACTATCTGAGCGCGGAGCCCTGGCACTGCGCCTCATGGGAAATACGGCACTGGTTATTGCATTACACTGGTCTAAAGTTTAGATAAGGGCCTGAGGTAGCAAGTTTTCGGACAAAAACCCTTGATTTCACTCTGGTTATACGTTTACATTGGTTGGAAAAAATTGAATTAAGGGGGTGCGCCGGGCCCCCTGGTTGTCAATAATATTTATTGTTGATTACTGTTGTACGTTAATAAGATGCTAAAAAAAACTGAAAATGAAGAAACAAGGCTTTTTTGGCAAGTTTTTGTCATTGGTGGCATTTTGATTGAGGGGCCCGGGCCCCCTGTGCCACCCCCCAGGTTTCGCCTATCATTTTGAAATAAGATCGCACCCTTAAGTTCTTCCTTAAACAAAAAAATTTTAAGTAAAATTAAAATAACTTTTTTTCTAAAACGTGGAGGACTCGAGTCAAGTCACTTGACAGTTTTTTGAAACCTCCAAGAATTGCATGATATTATCATGACAAGGACACGTGGTCGTCATTATTTTTCTTACTTTTATGCGCGTAAATCCTAAACTAAAGAAATTGCAATTCCAGACAAGGACAACATAGGCCTACTGGCTATGCTCTCATTATATTTATCATTGGTAGTATTTCAATTGCGGGATTTGCATTACCGCCTGTGTTATAGCATTAAGTTTATAATAACGTTAAACGACGGCCTGGGGTTGCAACTTTTAGGACAAAACTCTAGATTTCTCACAGGTTCAGCATATAAATTGTAAAAATATTGAATTAAGAAGTCCCTGGCCCGGGACCCTTGGTCGTCAGTCAGGGGCCCTCTGGTTGTTAGTTAGGGACCCCAGGCCCCCTGGTCGTAAATTAGGGGGCCTGGGGTCCCTTGGTTGTCAGTTAGGGACCCCGGGGCCCCCTGGTTGTCGATTAGGAGCCCGGGGCTCCCTGGTCGTTAGTTAGGGGCCCCCTGGTTTTCGGTTAGGGGCCTGGGGGCCCCTGTTCCTCAGTTAGGGCCCCTTGCTTGTCGATTAGAAACCTGGAGCCCCCTGGTTGTTAGCTAGGGGCCATCGGGCCCCCTGGTTGTCGGTTCGGGGCCCCGGGTCCCCCTGGTTGTTGGTTGGGGGTCTGGGACCCCTGGTTGTTAGTTAGGGCCCTGGGGGCCCCTGTTCGTCAGTTAGGGGCCCCCTGTTCGTCAGCTGGGGGCCCCATGTTCGTCAGTTAGGGGCCCCAGCAGGGGCGTATTTAGGAGGGGGCATTGGACCATGGCCCCCCCTTTGGGTCGCCAGGATCGTATAATTGCATAGAATAGTATGCAAAATTGCGGCATGGCCCCCTCCTTTGCAAGTTGGGCAGAAGGTTTGATCACATAAAGGGTATGTTTTGTGAGTTTCTTTTTAGCTTGCTTTTCTGCGTTTCTTGTTTTGTGCGTTTCTTTTTAGACTGATTTTGTGTGGAACAATTTGTGAATCTGATCTTAGTTCTCAAATTTTCTGAAGTTTCTGGCCCCCCCCCCCCTTTTCAAAATTCTGCGTACGCTACTGGACCCCAGGGCCCCCTGGTTGTCGGTTAGGGGCCCCGGGGCCCTCTGGTTGTTAGTTAGGGGCTCTCTCGTAGTCATTATTATTACTGTTAATTACTATTGTGTGTGTAATTACTGAAAAAAAAACTGCAACTAAACATCGCTAGGCTATGTTGTGATAAATTTTTATCATTGGTGGTATTTTAATCGGGGGGGAGGGGGCCCGGCCCCTCCTGGCCACGCCTATGCCCACATCAATGACACTTGAGTTAGGTTCTTGCGTCTCGGCTAAAACGTCTATACTCTAAAAACCGACTATGATGACCCCTGAAAAGCTTCGTGTTTAGAATCTCGGAACCTCTACTAACATTCTACAGACCTTATATAAGAAAGGGGAAGCCTATTACAGTCTACTACGTAAATCTTTGGTGTTTTGTAAATGTTTTAAACAGATTCATAACTTAAGGTAAAAAAATAATATCTATCCAATTTTGCCACCTCTAGTTTTTGTTGCTTAAGATTTAACTCCATTTATAAGAAAATTACAGTACTTTTTCTAAAACTGAATACGTTGAGCCCCGCTGAATAACCCGTCTGGCTACAGTCCTGATTATACTCTAACTTGCAATGGTCAAGTTTCGAGTTTAAAAGGTCACAAAATTCCGCAAGTGTATGTACAGTGAGTAGCACAGATAGGGGGGATATTGTGCCTTGGCACAATTCAAAAAATGTGTGAAAATAGTTAAAATCGCGTAATTACATTACCATAAAGCATGCACGGGATGAACGTGGGAAAGGCTTACGCTCTACCTGGCATTTTAGCATTATTTTAATCAGCTCGAGGGTAAGAGTTTGCAACTTTTGCAATCTCTTGATTCGAAGACAGGCCTGAGAACTAAGATTCAAATTTTGAGTGGGTCAAATCGGAACAATGCTGCGAAACAGCTCGCCACGCTTTATTTCCTCAAAAAGAGCTGTTGTTTCTCAAGTTCGAAAAGAGCGCTAAGACATGTTTCTTAACCCCAAGGCTAATGGCCAGAGGTGGAGACCTCGAGGACGTCCTTGGCCTCGAGGACACATTTTGAAGTTTTTGGCCCCGAAGTTCAAGTCCTTGAAAATTGCCCTGTCTTCGACTCGAGGACAGCACCATTTTTTGAATGGTTAAAATTTTTGTAGATCGGCTGAAAAAATTTTTCAAAGACCTTTTTTTTTGGAGAACACATGCGTTTGTGTTTTTGGTCCTTGGCTTCGAGAGTGTCTGTCCTCGGAAGAGCTGTCCTTGGCCTCAGATTTTTTTCTGTCCTTGGCCGTGAGCCTTGTGTCCTCGACTCCACCTCTGCTAACGGCCTCATTAACTTATTCAGGCCAGGCAAAATTTTACAGTCAATGGCTCGAGGGGAAATCGGTTGTGAATAACATCCCATCTGTGGTCATTTTTTTCTGACAACCGGAGGCTGATTCAGAGACTTCATTAATAGGTGTACACAGTTGATTATCGGTACAAAAAAAAAAAACTCTCACTAATCCATCTACAGTAGACATTTGCAAAAACGAAGAGAATCAGCAAAACACAATATTAGTTTAAGAATTTATTTTAAGCGCACGGATTGCAGTACCTGTACTGTATAACTTGCAGCAGAATCAGAACAAGATGAATTTTTACAAACTAATGTATGATTGCATCATGAAAGAACTGATTACCAAAAATATTGAAAAATTTAAGGAAGGCGCAAAATATGAGAAAATTACAGCAAAGAGCATACCACATCAAATAAAAAAAAGCAGGCCAGTAAAATAAAAACGATTGATACATGTCATCATGTCACAAATAATCTGCGCATGCAAAAAAATCTGCAATCATCTTTGTGTGATCTCTTGGCCTGGGCAAGCAGCCTTTTTCTCTACCAGGTTTTTTATTTTTGATGGTGTTGTTCCTCTTGCGACAAGGTTTGACGAAATTAAAGTCCTGCTGCTAATTGGTAAGAAACTCGTCAATGGCGACCAATCACCTAAACTGGCAATCAGTTCGACAGAAATTCTAGCTTTGTCTAGAGAGTGAAGCAGCATCATAGCCTAAGTAATTTCACACTTGGCCTTTAAAAAGCAAATAAAAGGAATGCAGCTCTGAGCAATGATATTGGCAACAAAGCTAGTTGTGTTGTATCGTAGTAACGTAGTGTATACCGTTTGGGGTCTGGTATTTCCACACCAAACTTTTAAAAAATTAAGTTTTTGATAAAGCATTCAAGACTGGTGCGCCAGCTTAAGCGGCTTTTACCAATCATGCGTACTTTTAAGCGGAATTACGCATGATATCTTTTTCAATGTAAATGCAAACAAGAAAAAACGCAAAATGCGTGCAGTTAAATGATAAGCATATTTCTATGCAGCGCAAATACGCGTGATCGGTAAAAGTCGCCTTAGTCATAGAACATAAAAGGACAAGAATGATTACGTGTGTTCGTGAATCGTGACCGGATTTCCAAATTCGTAAAAATGCGATGTACGGTTACTACTGAACACAGCAATGTTATTCCACCTCCATACCAAACAAATGATATCTCGCTGCAAATAAATTGTTGATTAACAATGCAATTTTACTACTGCTACAGAACAAAAAATTAGGATGATTTTCAAAGTTTTCTCACCAAAAATGTTTAAATTGAAACAAATAGAAGCAGCTAATCTTTGACTTCAAATATTGTACAGGCGACGTCTCATAATACAATTTACGTTAAATAAAGCAAAATAAAAGTGAAACGCACGAATTTATATGAAAAACATAAAATCTCTTTGACGCAACTGTCAACAAAAAATCAAAAGTTACAACTGACAAAACATAAAAACGTCACAAAATCAAGTCTAACTCAACGTAGACTGTTGGCTACTGCATCTGACAATAATAATGCCGTTATGAACAAAAGTTTTTCTAAACTTTAATAAACAAATAACGACTAAAGCAACGGTTAACAAAACAACAAATATAAAATCCTTATTTTCAAGCAAATTTTGATTTTTGATGTCAAAAACGGGAATTATTTTTTTAACTTAAGAACCTTTGTTGCAAGTTTAGAACGACAAAGTTTTTGGTGATAAGCAAAGGAAGTTAATGATAAGCTATAGACAGTATCCAGAGTCTTAGGGGCACAATCAAACCTATGATTAACAGCCTAAGACATACTATTTTGAAATCGACATTCGTCTTTTATTTCAAAGGAAGTTATTTCAGGAAACGCTGAACACTTGAAAAACAATATTGGTAAAAAAGATTAACCTTGTTAAAATATTTAAGAAATCAATAATAAAACTTTTAAAACGTTTACTAAAATTAAAGGCAGCAAGACCAAATTAATTACTAGAAACTATGAAAGCCCTCAATATCTTTTTAGCGTTTTAACCCCTCCAAAAAGTACGACGCCATTATGAAAATAGAAGATTCCAAGAATGTTCAAGGTTACTAGCTAGATCGTCGAAGGCTTATAAGTTTTCATCTAATTAATCATTGGTTTGCAACTGCATTAGACAAAGTCAAACAGTAAGGCAACGTTGCAGCCTAGCAGGCAAGTTGGAAAGGTAGGCTGACTAGTGAATACTCAAACACCTCACAAATAGCGACTACTGCACATAGCTACAAAATACATCCTAAATCTATAATTGATTACAACACTGGGGAATTGAAACACTTTGTTCCATCAGAGTTTAGTGAAGCGATGCTTCAAAACATATGTATTGTATTTAAATTACATCTTTATTTTCTAAGTTTCCTTCTCCAGAGGAGTAGGAAACAACGAAGAAACCTTACGGTTTTCGAACTATAGTATTTCATCAAATTGGCTAGCGTTCCGGCTATTTCAAAAACAGCATTGACTTGTAACTACCGATAGCTGTAAATATTACACCCCGTATAAAGAAAAGGAAATGCAAAAATTCTTTTTAATTCTTTAGCGTTTGTACAACTACTAGCTATCAAAATACGAGAATGTGTGAATGGTAGAATGTCCCAAAAGTTCCCTGGAAAGAGGTGATACAGGCAGGGATGCAGATCTTTGTTGAGCATTGGGGGGGGGACAATTTGCAATTTTACCCCAACTTTGCCCTATTTTCAATATTGGGGGGATGAACTTCGACCACGATTTTTTTCAGGTAAGCAAATTAAGTTAAGAGCAAAAAAAAAAGGTCTTCATCAAAAATGGAACACTTTTTTCCCCGAATTCAGATGAAGACCAAAAAAAAGGTCTTCACTAAAAATGGAACACTTTTTTTCCCCGAAATCAAGTGGAGACCTGCGCTCAGATGCACACCAGAGACGAATTATTGGAGGGGATGCAGATGTAGACCATACTCAAATTATTGGGAGGAATATATCCACCCCGGGTTTCGGCACCCTGGATACATGTATTTAAATAACAATATAATCTGGGTAGTTAGCTAAATCAGAAGCGAAGGGTTTCTCTGTGAAGTGTGCAACTGAGATATGGCATTTTTCAACCCTTCTAGTCGTGTTGTACTGTCCGCAATGCCATCACATACAAATGCAGAAAAAATATTTTATGGCAAGATTTTGATTGAGAGTTTGGTAGCATTTCGTATTGTCAATGGCGAAAGAAAATGAAATACATGCATAACAAAACTAAAACTTTCCAACAAAAATATCACAATTCAGAATGCAGAAAACACCAAATATGGTGACGGATGCTTCATTATGTAAAAAACAAGTCGCTTGATGTAAACACCGCGCGGCGTAACATCCGGGTTTTACGTCATTCCAAGTTCCCGGATGTGCTTGTAGAATTCAGTCAAATAGGTGTAAATGCATTTCCAATCTGGCTCATCCATTCGGACCAAATCAACTACATCAAGAAGAGGAGGAATTTCACCACGTTTTCTACAACAAAATTAGTATTGGCAAACCTGATTTTTGTTTTAAAGTATACTGTAGCACTGCAATACTACAATAGTAGCGATAGTAGTATCCTTGGATAAGGTGCTTTACGATGTATCCGTGCTTGGTGGCTTCGAAAAAGAAGCAAATTAGGTGGCAAGAAGCCAAACTTATCTTACACTTTTGGCTCAAACGAATAGCGTTTGCTAAATACAGAGAACCGGTTCCTAAAATATTTGATTATCACCACTGGTTAAAACCGGCGACGAGAATTCAAAACAAATTTTCTTACTCTGCAGTGTCAAAGGCAAGTTTAAAGTTGTGCGCTTTGTCGCTGGGGTCCAGCTTTGAGAAGTCAAACGCATCAGGAAAGAAATTATGCGTGAGAGCGCAGAACGCCATTCCGTTCGCCCAGCTGTTGGAATAGTTGGTGATATCCACATGCTGAAAATACATCGCAGCTGTTATTCTTTGCATCAATAATCTCACATTAAAAAAGTCTTTTTAATATCAAACAACTCGACTCGTTGTGTTCTGGTCATCAAAACAGTAGGGGAGTGATCAGAAGTTAAATTGTACTTTTAAACTGTTTTATTCGAATCGTGGTTAATGTAAACGTTCATCACGTTCAACCATCATTTTCTGCTCTGGTAAAGAAGATCATGCAAAAAGTTGTCAGCAAATGCTCACTAGTGCATTTACAATTTCACATTAAACCTATTGAAGTTCACAATTCGCACAGTAAGAATCCGAAGCTTACCTCGTATCCTCTCGTCTTCGCTTGACACCACCGCAGCAACATGTTCTTCACATTGTTGGCGTTGGGAACCACCGAGGTAGGGCTTTTACTTGCTTTCATTCCACTCCCGACTCTATGGAATTTAAAAAGCATTAAAAATTCAATTTGTACGGACCGCATTAAATTTTATTTCGCTTAACACTAAACTTGAGAGAAAACGTTGGAATGCGAAAATTCAAGTTTAGAAAAAATGAGCCAAAACGATGGTGTATACTCAATACATTGTCCAAGAGGCGTTTTAAGTCATTAATTATAATTAATCATCCCATAAATAAACCTCAAATAAGCCAAGTTGAAGATAAAGCCAAGTCGAGAACATGAAACAATGCTATTTCAAAACTTCATGGTTTTGATCAACTTGTGTATATTACATTTACATGAAATGGTCATCCCCAACTTTTCGCCAGCTACATTGAATGGCTTTATTGTGTTAATATTGCCCTGTTAAGGCAGTTAGTAGAGACTGGCAAAACGTTTGTGATTGCCTGACTATTAACTTATATTTAGACCAGTTTTAGAAAAATTATTAAGCTCAATTGGTTAAAGTTTTTCTTACTTTGGGCTTCCTGATTCGTCTTCCAGTTTGGCAACAAACTTCTTTCTGGCGTCTTTCGACGCGGCAGAGCTCGGAGGGGCGCGATTTCGCATCATCTCACGCTTACGCTCCGCTTGGCGGCGCTCGAGATCCAGCCGACTGCCAGATTTGCGAGAAGGCTCTTCTTCCCGATCAAATATACTACCAGTCTACACAACATTAATTGCACTAAGGAAAAGGATCAATACCCATCGGAATCAAAGATACCAAAACTTGGTCTTTACAGCACCGTCTCGGCTAAACGTTCCTTTTTTATAAATGTCAGACAGTGCGTGTTTTTTTGCCGTGAACCAGTTAAAGAGCTCAATAGCGTTTATTCAGAGCAAGCTAAAATTGAAATCAGAAAAACACATATAACATGAAGCCACCAACAGTCAAGATATACTGTCACCCTCCTGGAGAGTCTAATGGTGAAACAGCTTGTTGGATGTTTTACTAATATTTGAATTGAATGACATGCAGGCAGCTGCTTGACAAGAAGACTAAAGATTTACCAGTTCAGTCACTCATATCCTTGCAAAGACGAGTTGGCAAATAAACTTTAACTGATTTGGTGCATCAAAAACGATCAGTTTTTAACTTTTGTTAAAAACGAACACCCTGGAGATTAATTTTCATAAACGAAGTTCGTCGAAATAAAAGCTAATAAACTTTAGACCAAAACATGGCCAATAAAAATAAAACGCATAAATGCTGCTCAGTACCTTTTTAGCTCCAGCTTTGTCTTTCTTCGTTTCAGACGACAAGCCATATTTTTCTGCAAAGTAATGTCAAAAACGTCATTCTGGTCATTTTCGCTACGCATCTGCTAAAGTTTTGGAACTTGGGTCTCAGGTCCATTTCAATGTTCGGAAGGAAGGTACGTACTGTAGTGTTAAATTTAGGTTTTCAAACTCCATCACTAACCTATTTATAAAACTTTTATTTAGCAAACGTTTTACTTTTATTGCTTGAAAAGCGGCGAAATCTTTCCGCCTACCTGCTAACGATTTGGGATCGGCTGGAGTGACTTTGTTTTCTTTTTCACCGTTGGAAGATGACGAAAGACCTGACCTCTGCGCTCGCGTTTCTTTTACTCTGCAATAGTTTAAAAATATTGAAGGTGTAACTAAGTCCTGCTAGAGTTTACCAAGCCGAAAGATTTGGAGCCAACTCAGCAAATCCATTTCACATTTCTCTTGCTAAACAATAATGCGCGGTTGGCCGATGGAATGAAGATAGAAGCACTGCTAAATTGGAATATTTGCACCGCCTACATAACATAATTTTAACCAATGAGCATGAGCAAGCTCTTTTAACAACATTTAAAGACACCCAATCATTAGTTTAAACGTATTCATATCCATGCATTAGGACGCGAGCTGCAGGAGCGACAAAAGTGCTTGTAACTTACTCTCTCTTTGTAGTCGTTGTAGTTCTGATAGTTGTTCTGTCTGTTTTCGTTGTTGTTTGTGTTTTTGTTGCTCTGCTCTGCCATGTACTGGTGGTAGATGAAGCCTCTTTAGCCTTTGGAGTAACACCTGCAAAAGATAGTCTATATCAAGAAGGTGAGCAAAATACAAGCCTGTTTCTAGCTCTAAATGTGTAAATATATTTAATGGATTTAAAAGTGGTTAAAAGTCTTTGACGTTGCTTTAACATTTTTCTGATTTCTCAAAGCAAATTAGGATTTTGATATAAAAGGATTGCTTTAGTGTCACCTTGAAATGTTTATATAATAGAGTGGTTAATTCTTCAACGTATTCTTACTCTTATTGGTCTAAAAATTGAAGTAGAAAATTTCACGTACAAGTAAAGCTTAGTAGCAACAATATGCAGCATGCAAAAAAAAAACAATTCATCTGCGCGGATTAAAAGCATTATTTTCTTCACAGCACCTATGAGATTAATCATCAAGTGCCGAAAATAGGTGCAAAAATTCTAAAAATAACAATTGACACAAAAATCATGATAGAGTTATACTTATATTAATCTTACCAGCCTTTTTTAAAGCTCGAATAGCAGCGCGAATTTTTCTTCTCACATCGTATTCGGTTGCGGAGTCAAGCTAAAATTAAAAATTTTGTTAAATCAGAAAGTTGCAATAAATTCAAATAAGTCTGGAAGAAAACCCCATCAATTAGCAGTCACCTTTAAAACTTTACGATATAACTTGAAAGAAATGATATCTTACTTGAAAACAACCACACATTAAAATTAAGCATTTGACCTAATGGAATAAGCGATGAAATAGGAAATCAAATTATTCAAGCAGCATGTCGGCCGCCTGGGTTCAATATCGCTAAGGTATTGTTGTGGGTATGGATGCATCTGGGTGTGTACACACCGAAGTAACTTACTAACTGGGTATAGCCTGCTCCTGGGCATGGGTAAGAGTTAAATGCACACTGGTTAGAGTGTTTCGATTTCAAAAAATATCCCAATGCCAAAAACTAATGTACGTAAAGGCACAAAAACTTACTACAACCAGTAGCTGTGTAGAAAACTCACCATTTTTTCCAAGACCGACAGGTCTTTGCATTCATCTAAATTGTCCATGGTGTACTCAACTCCTTTACAGCTGGATTCCTACAGAAAAATAGATAAAGATGGGTACTTATTCGACATCACAAAAACAGAAGTTATTTCTTCTGGAAAAAGTAATGTAAACAAAGAGATAGAAAGTTATTTCTGAAGTACGTAACGGTAAGATGTTGAACTCAGACACAATTAATTAAGCGTTCAATTTTCTCCACCGTTGCAAATCCCAGTAGTGCATGTAACTACTTATGTTAGATTATAGAGATTTAATGTCTGAAAGATTTGTTGCTAACTGAAACATTTTGTTGTACTGTACAGGTTTGATAAGTACAAATGGTGAAAAGACAATATCTTGAAAGCCTGAAAAATGCAATTTCTACGCAAAACCGCAAATATTTCAAGAATGCGAGATTTAAATTTTTTAAGTGAAACAATATTTAAAAACTCGGCTATGAGAGGTGTACACGAATGCTGAAATAGAGTGCAGTCATGCGTGACTCTTACCTCAACTGCAGCTTCTTCAGCTGCCTGTTCAGTTTCAACTTCTGCAACGGCTTCTTCCACCTTGTCTAAAAATATGAAATTATTTCAGTATTTAGTTCTTCAAATATCTAAAATGGTTTTGAAAAACTGGTGTAAATCTCAAAGCTATTGCCAACGTTTCGCCAATCTATACTAGTTGGCTTCATCAGGGCATTGTACGAAGTTGATTCTAAATAAGTGTAGTTATCGTAGTGAAATACCCTGATAAAGCCGGCTAGTACGAGCTGACAGAACGTTAGCAATGGCCTAATACCACACCAGTAGTGAACAACTAATTGACTTGAAAAACACGTGGTATCGTTAAGTTTAATAGTAGTAAGTTAGTACTTACTTTTCAACCTGCCCACACCGGTTTGCGCGAATCGGTTCCTTGAAACCCGAGCACCGGTTGTTAAAAATTGCTTACTTAGATATCCTGCAGTTTTGGTTCGAACTAATCGGTTGCTAAGTTTAGAGAACCGGTAAGAGATCCCGTAATTTATTTGTTCAAATTTCGTCAGCCATGAAAAAAAAAGAGGTTTCACCAAATCATCATCTTTGTTTAAACTGTTTACGCAACAACTAGAATCCAAAAAGACAACCTTGCAAACTCCAGACAAAATTCATCTTATGGTATAACAAATCAGATTGTATAGTAACGTTTATCGAAATACCAGGTTTAAACTTTATGTAAACCAAAGTAAAACAAAAAAGCTACAGTAAAAGCAGAAAATGTAGTGGCAGGCTTTTGTATTGATATAGGGTGTTCCAATCAAATTTTAAAAGGAAGGCTTTATTTCACCGGAAATTTTTATCTAGTTTTATATTAATTCTGACTCAAATATAACACAAACTCAAATGCTTAGTCTAAAACTATTCCCAAATCGAACCCTAACCCAAACCCTAACCTAAACCCTAATCTTAACCCCTAAAATAGTAAATGAAAAAAGTGCGGATGAATATTTCTCATTCTCGTTTTATTCTCTCTAAGTTGAAAATTTTCGGTGAAATAGTCACTACCATTTTAAAATAGCAAGCAGTATTTCAGATCCAGCGCAAAAACAGACTAGCTGAAATAAGCACTGGAGTGCAAAGCTGTTCGCGCAGAAATTTGTAGGGTTTGATTTACGACCGCAGCAAAATCTTTGATTTATTTTCATCGCAAATAGATTAGAGCAATATTGCCAAGATGCTGCAATTTTCGCCGAGATTAAAGAAATCTTGGTGATGATCGATTGCCCATTTGACGCGCAACTGCACGCTATTACAAGCTGTAAAACTTAAGCTTCAATAAATTACAGCAATTTGCCAAATCCCTCGGACGATTTGATTTTCTGTGGCGAACATGAGCGGAAAAAAACAACGTCAAAAAACAATTAACTTCATTGGTACCAAATTGGAATGGTTTTACACAGTGCAGATTGGTCTAATAATTTAGGAATACAAACCATTACTAATGTCTTGCCAGCCCACACAAATGGCTTCATCAGGCATTACTATGCTTATTCGAATGAAAATACAGCCCTGAAAAAACGGCTTTGAAAAAAACAGCCAAAACGGGATGGCGAAACGTTGGCAACAGTCTGTTGCGTAACTACTGTATATGGTGATTGCAGAACTCGATCGCATTTGTAAAAATAGTGTCCATTTACCGCGATTTGACGTCACAGAATGAAGATATCAAACGCTGGCTAATCTGAGAAGTTAGATTCTCGGTCTTATTAAAATTCTTAACACCCCATTTTTTGCATTTACGCAGCTGGTAAGCAAAAAATACACCTTGCAGAAACGAAATCGTGTCACAGAGGTTATGACATAGCATTGCAATTAGCTTAGCCGAGTGCTCTTGATTGGGATAATTTAATTTCGAAAATTTACATTCCAATACTCCTTGTGCAATTTAACAAAGCCGCATTAAACACCCACAGTTTAATAACACGGTTTATTATTTGCGTTCATTTCATGAAATACTGAGTCAAAAATGTGGCAAATTTCAGGGCTGAGAAGGACTTGTATAGTCTTCAAGTTACTGATTTATCGCTCCTATGACAATTAAATATTCAGTTAATGCAGCGAATCATGTGTAAATCCATTTTTTATCTATATTCATGCAAAACTGTATTAATGAAACACTACGTAAGACTAGATTACCTGTTACAGGCTCCGGGTTTTCAGGCTCAGTCGTTTCTTCCACTACTGTCTCATCGAGGTCATCAGCAGAAGCAGAGTCTTTAATTTCCAATGACGTATCCGCACATTCGGGCTCTTCAGTAGTAGCAGGCTCCTCTACTACTTCAAGAGATTGTTCAAGGTCATCGTCCACGTGATTTCCCACTTCTGGATTCGTGGGAATTTCAACTACCTCTTCTTCATTTTGTTCAGGGCTGGGTGACTCCGGTTTAGCATCAGAAACAACAGGCGATTCGGGAGTTTTAGGAGTGGACGCCGACTCGCCAGGAGTTGGAGTGGATTCGCAATCCGGCGTGGAAACTAAGCTACTATCCGCGGATGATCTGGCAGAATCGAGCGCTTTTCGCGCGCGACGACGACGACGAGACGGTGTTTCATCGATTGACGTGTCGTTCAACCGCTCGAGACGCATCTCCGATTTGTCGCTAAGACGAGAGGATGGCTGTTCGTTGGTTCTGGAAGTTTCTTCAGCCCTCTCCCGTCGGTTTCGAACTCGGCGCTCTCGACTTGAAGCCTTGTCCTCACTGACATCAATTGCTTGGACTTCAGTTTTCGGAGCGCGGCTGGCTCTTGCAGAGGCGAAGGATGAAATAAAGTCGTTTGATTCTGAAAATGCAACGTCGTGTTGGAACAAGGCGGTGATTATTAGCTAGCAATAGGGTCGAAAAAGGTTAAAACGACGTAATTACAACGAATCTGATCACAGCGTACGTCTTTGGTCAGTCTGTCAGCCACTCTACATAGTTCAACAATTCTATTTTATTTTCTCTCAAGTGCGCGAATAGCCCGGTACGTTTAACCCAGGGGCCGAAATTAGGTGTTTCGGGAACTGGCCCGAAATACATTAGATTGTGAACTATTATAAAACCAATTTTGGCGCTACTTTCAAGAGGCTTGAAATGTTTTCTTGCGTTTTTCTAGTTGGCGTATTTTGAAATATTGCATTGCGTCATAAAACGTTACTGTCATACAACAACAGTGACTTTTGTTCAGTGTTTGATTTTATTACTTCATGTCTTGACTGGTCCGTCAGGACAAAAAACAACTGGCCTAAGCTTTAGGCCAGTTGTTTTTTGTCACGACGGACCATTACAACTGGTCTTGGGCAAGGATACAAGCAGTAATTTCGAACCCAAGAAGATCTAACCAGTCAACTTCTAGTTGCCTCTAGAGACTTTTCGAGGTAGAACTCGGAGCATTGACGTGAAAGAAAACAATTCAGTAAAGTCCTGTGCATGTTTAGTCTAATCAAGACTAATCTTGGCCATGATAATAAACGCTGACAGGAGTCACAAGACAACCAAATTCCCGGAAAAAGTTAAGTTCCTCTCACGGACAGACATCTCATTACACTTTACAAAAGTTCACACAGTCGTCAAACTCTGTTGTTTAAAATAGGATCAAAACAAAAAAATCAGCACTGACCCGAGTGACCGCTGCTCAGCAGCCTTTCAATAAAAAATATACGCAAGGTTGCATAAGTAGTAGCATAGATTTTGCACGTCTAGGTGGTTCCGCATTGGCACTGACCTTGCGATTAGATCAGGCCATAGTGTTTCTTGGGGCTTCTACAGTGATGTAATGATATTTTATGCAACAAGACATCTCAACACTCCACCGCAAAAATACTTTTTTAAGTTACGTAGAACAATCCATAGTTTTGTTTACTTCACCAAAACGTAGCACAAAAAGTACATTATGATGTTATGATGAGAAAACTAACACATAATAAGGAGAAACAGCTCAGCTAATACATAGTACATACCGGCAGGAGCAGGAGACGGAGTTCTTTGGTCATTTTGAGAAATTTCTTCGTTGTTTTGATTGACGTTGTTATCATTTGTTGCGTTAAGGTCTTTTTCCTCCTCGTGATCTGATTTTGTGACGTCATCTTGTGATGGTTCATTGTCAGGGTGGGCCGGCTCTTCTATTGCTGTGTCTTCGATTTGATCTGCTTCCACAGGCGCTGGTGACTCGGCTTTTTCAACTTTAGCGTCAACTTCTTGCTCTGGAACTTCTTTTTCTTCATTTTTTGTTTCTATCCCGTTCGTTTCTGGTTTCGTTGATCGATACTCACGAGTGTATTTCGAGGAAGTTGTTCTGGTTTCAGTTTCTTTTTCTGTAGCTTTTGCTCTTCTTTCGGTTTTAGGAGAATGGCTTACGTCTCCGTTTACACCACGGAGTTTGTCTGAATTTTCTTTTCTAAAAGTCCGTGGCGATTCGTTTGCTTTCGGTGAAGCTGCGGAAGTTTTTTCACAAAACTTATTCATCCGGCTCCGAACCCCCTCTGCATTACGGAAGGCCCTCGCGTCAGTCCGTGACCTCACTTCTTTTAACTTTGCAGAATTATTAACATCATCTTTTTTTGTCCCTTCTCTGGCCTGGATTCTGGATTTCACCGACCCTAGGTTCTCCCCGTATCGGTTCCGCCGCGTATATTTGCTCTCCATGGTGGATTTTTCAAGGATTTCCACCAACAAACAATTTTCAAGTAATCTTGTTGGACCTAACAGTACGTATCAACTGATACTCTGCAAACAAAAAAGAAATTACTCTCTCTTTCCATTAAACAGTCTATAAACATGCTTGCACTCACATAACGGCTCGAATATAATCACAAATTATTTGCTTTAAGTTCATCTCATAACCTGCTAAACAGCAAATCGAAGAAAGGACGTACCGATGGCACTGTAACTTAAAATTTAACGAATACCAAAAGGTCCCCTTCGCTGACTCCTGGCCAAGTCAACGTGGTTGAAAAAAGATATAATTACAATTATAATACACAGATTTCGCCTGTGCCAGGTTGTAAACTGCGATCACACAAGGTTCCACTTCCACCAAGATTAACCTCTTGGTCTTATTGCACTAAAAAACTTTCATGCACAATTATTGTCTGTTTTATACTTCATCTAGATAATTATGCCTCTTATCACATGCTATAAATTTCATCAAACTATATACGCCAACTGGAATAGGTGAAACTGTGTTTCACAATATGTCATCTGTTATGACGTCCTTTTGCGTAAGTAATCTTGTGATAAATATGTACTACATGTGGAACTTTTACCGGCCTTTTATGCGACAGAACAAAGCTTTACAATGATTTGCTTCAAGTATTCGTGTACCAATAGTTCACAAAAACAAGCTTCTAAAAACTAAAGTTTTCTTGAAAAACATAAAACTGCGAATTATTCGTGGTTCCTTGGCATATTACTGTACAGACTTACAATATACTATACTAAAATCATAGATACATTATTCAAATATCAAGCAAAAATTTTGATTTACAGCATCAAACTTAGTCCAATAAAAGTATAATTAAAGTGTTAAGACAATGCAATTGCGGCGGAAGCTGGCAAATCATAATTTTTTGAAGAGAAATACTGCGATTGAAAGTCAGGTTTTCGAGCCAAATTGAGAAAATATTTGAGCTATCTGGCACTAGCAGCTTTCTATTACATTGCAAAGCAGCACCAAACTTAAGCCCTAAACGTGACTTGGTTTTGATGAATATTAGCTATGCAAAATGATGTCATCCACATCCGGTCGTACATGAGTACCGTGATATAAAAGCAATAAGAATGCAATAGAAATCAACGGCATTTAAATCCTTAATTGCATGATTGCACCCTTTTCCTTAGAGTAGTTGGATGAACCATCAGTACGGTACTAAATACTGAGCCACGACCAACGAATTGCGAACGTATTGCGCGGAGTTTCTTAAGAATTACGATGTCGTGAGTTTTTGCTTTAAAGAATCGCTGTAGACACCGTATTATGATTACTTGTGTTGTATATTGCGATCGTTTTATCCGAATGGGGGATGGTTGCAATATTTAGACCAGGGTGAGGGAACCCCAAAGGTCTGAAATGGGCCAATTGGCCAAACAATCCAGATCACTGACCCGATGATATTACCATTGACAAACAATCCACAGAAACTTTATACCGAAAAAATGCAGCTGATTGGCTTAAAAAGGCGCAGCGTGAAATGGGTGGAGGAGAACTGAGCTACAGTATTTATCACTCCGAAATTTTTCAATTTGTGACCCGGGACTGGCAAGAAAAGCGTACGCTAAACGGCACTTGCGGATGACGTGATGTTGCAAAACCTTGCGTCAATTTACCGAGCATCAGGCAATTATTTGTATCGAAAAGCTTATCAGTGCATTTCAACCACAAAACGACACTTCTTTCCAAAATTCATGCTCAATCAGCAGCCTAGCGAGGTGATTGGAATGTTATTAATTATAGGAAGCATCACTGACGTCATCACTTAACAATTCTGTGTAGGTTCAAGAGTATGGCATTCGTTTTGAAAAAGCGCACTACAAATGCCATTCGTCAAAGTCAATACGTTAACAATTCGAATAATTGACAAGAAAAATTGTGACATCACTGGATCTCAAATACAAGCGTTCCGTTGTACATTCCGATGTTAAAAACTCAATCAGACAAAGCAAAATTAATTTTGCGACCAATATTCGAAGATCTGATTCAATGATAACCTTTATCCAGAAATCAAAATGCTAAACATAGCAAGATATAACCTCTAAATATGATCGCTACGCCTGGGGCTAACGCTGCAAATGCTCAACGTATTGTTAAGCAATAATAATGTGTTGCCAACACGAGATTAAAACCCACAGCGGCATTCAAGAAAGCTCAAAGACTGTTGCCATAAATTTTACACATCTGCGCTGAAGAAGTCTGCAATCTACACTTTACAAGCTGCAATGCCACAGAATCAAAAATACATTCTGAAGTGGTCCGTGGGCTACAGCCGCTACAGGAATACGTACGCAATCAACCAATCTAAACTTTTCGTAGCAGTCGGAGAAGCCCAATTTTTGCATCGAAATTAGTGGCGTCGCTAGGGGGGGCGGCCCGCCCCGGGTGTCACCATTTTGGGGTGACACCTTTTGTTTTTTTTATTCTTTTGAGACCAAAAACCCACTGATTGGTAGGCAAAGACCTTTTTTTTGGTCACCACATACTTTTGGACTGAAAACCAACTCGTTTTGCAGTGAAGATCTTTTTTTTTTTTTTTGGTCTTCAGCTATATTTTGGCCGATAAAGGATGACACCACGAAATCCCGCCCCGGGTACTACCATTCTTAGCGACGCCTCTGATCGAAACTGCGTTAAATTTATAAAAAGATATTTTCCCTAATAGACGGCAAACTCTTAGTATATAGCCCTATGATAATTAGCAGTCTAACCTGATAAAGCAGCCGCAAACTACCGGTAATCTCCTTCCCGGTAAGCGGACTCGCCGCTGAGTTTCACCAAGACGCTATTATTGCATAAAAATATATCGGTGAATCGCTTTAAAGTGACGTCAACGCAAATGACGTCATAATTTACTGTAATCTGTGACCAACACGTTGCTTACCATCTCATTCCGGTGGCGCGTGCTTCGTTTCATTTGTTAATTGGTTTATACATACGGTCTTTTTCTCCCTCATAGGGGGCAATACACACCTAACCCTTGTCTTACAATATTTCGAAAAACGAATCGGACTTGTTGCATGAGTTTTTGCGTAAGTCCCAGGACTGATCAAGAATTTATCCGATCAAAATCAAATCTTTTATTTTACTCGCTATGATACACCGAAGCGTGTAACGAGTTCGTGTAACGATGCACCGAAGCGTGTAACGAACCATCTCCGCGTCATTGTGCTCGGGCAACACAGCTTCTTTCGAAGAAATGTCGCAGCAGTGGCGAGCCGTTGGCAACACCGTGTCCGATTGACCGGCTCAAGATTTGAATCTCAGACCTCCCGCTCCAGAGACGAAGTAACGCGTTACCGCTCGACTAACTGGCCGGTATCATGATTTCTGATCATGAACATATTTTATCAACAATTTTAATCGCGCCTGCGTTAACTTATACAGGGTATAACATACCAATATACTGGTATGTTTATTTGGAAACATCCTGTATTTAGGCTACTGGTATTTGTTTCAAAAAGGATTTCGACTGGCTAGTTGAAATTTTGCTAAAATTTCTAATTTTCGAATCTATTATGATTTGACGCTATTATGATTTAATGGATTTTTTTAGCAAAATAAAGCAGATATAGAGCTATATGCAATTTTACTCTGGATATTTCATGGCGCCATTGCTACCGGAACAACAAAGTTTTCGTATTTCACAAAAAAAAATGCGAAATATTCAAATACAACTGAATAACTTGTTTTCATTGTTGACGTTTTCAGAATTAACTTATTCATTGTCAAGTCAGCAATAAAACAAGATCTATTCAGTAGTGACATAGGCGTACCCAGGATTTTTGATTGGGGTGGGGGGGCAAACCACAAATCACATGCAATGACGTCGTCAGAAACTTCGCAAGAGGAATCTTTTGTGGGGGTAAAGATATCGTAGAATTGAAGGTCATAAGATGTGGCCTGGTGTTGGCACGTAACTAGGAACTCGTTCAAGCAGAGGGCTTAATCCAATAGCTGAAATGCGAAAACGTCTAAATTGAGAGACGTGTTTGAGTAAAGAAGTGTACTGTAATTCAAACGCATCACAGACGGGGGTCTGGGGGCGAAGTCCCCAGCCGCTGGGCGATTTTTCGTAATTTTTTTGAAAAAAAAGCTATTTTAAGACCATTAGATCACATTTCACACGTATTCAAAGCCATTTGAAAATACTAGATTTTCAACATTTGAAAGCCAATTTAAAAACTTAAGTTGTTCAGTCCTTCTTTTAATCGCAATTTAAATCCAAACACGTTTAAAATCTTGCATTTTGGGGTTAAATTTTGAGAGTGATTTGGCCAAGGTATGGGGAAGTAAAGTACCTTGCCACCTGCAACTAACCTTTTTATGAACGTAATGCAATAACCAGGGACGGGTTTAACATATGGCACATTGCCATCGGCCCCACGCTCAGATAAGACTTTTTTTGATCTTCACCTGTATTTGGCAGGAAAATATTGCGAAAATTTCAAAGTGCCAGGGACCCAACTCAATGTAAATCAGGTCCGGGAAATAACATGGTTTGTAGGCGTAACTTTCTATTGTACATTTTTCAATAACAAACCTCCACCTTGCCAATTTTTATGCACTAAAATTTTTTTTTTTAATTAGCACAGTAAGGGGAATGCTCATTGAAAAATTTTTGAATTGAAAGGGCCTGGGCTCCTTGGCCGTATATGTATTTCTATAACTGGTTGTTTTTACGACAAAACAATAATCTCTAACGAAAATATTCGATTGGATTGTTATTTACTGCTAAAATATTGCAGATGAGGGCCTCAGTTAGGAACTTTCAGGATACAAATCCTTAATTTCACTCAGGTTATACGTTTAAATTAGGTGGTAAACATTAAATTAAAAAGGCCCGGGCCCTCTAAAACAAAATTATTGTTGGGGGCCCATTAAAATATCATTGTATGGGGCCCATTTAAATTGGTAGGTTAAAATTACATTGAGGGGGCCCGGGCCCCTTGAATCAAAACGAAATTGAGGGGGCCCGGGCCCCCTGGATCAATATTATTGTTGATTACTGCTGTACGCGTGCACTGTTGTAAGCTAAGATGCTAAAAGAAACTGAAGAAACATTAGTATTTTTTTGTGACATTTTTATCATTGGTAGCAATTCAATTGGGGGGGGGGCGGCCCCCCCTGGCTACGCCTATGAGTAGTGGTGGTTCTGTGCTTCACACTGGCAACTGAACAACATACCACAGGAAAGGGCACCATAAACTGGAGCAACTCTCTTGATTCAAAGTCTGTTGAAAACCGATGACTAGGCAAATCATGACCTGTATCACTTAAAATATTCGCTCTATTTTCAAACCAACTAACTGCTCTTGAAGTGTTCTTCAACTTGAATTTGCAACTACTTCTTCAAAACACCACACCACGTGTACAGCACAAGTGCACAACATCGAGAGGCGATCGCGACGCCTTTATTAAACACTTGACTGGGCTGGATTCAGTTGTGATTTTAAGTTATTGTTGTACGACAGCGCGATTTATGTTGACATAACTCGCGTGTAATCTTTAAAAAACTATCTTGTCATGTACATGAAAATATTTGGCGCAAAAATAACGACTGTCTAGAAAATGTCAAGCGTTTGATTTGTGACCAAACTTTCTCTTCTAAACGCTTCATTTTGGAAGACGACAGTGTCTAGCTCATAGATGCCAATTTTCATCAAATTAGCACGATATTTTAAAGGCTTCAAGCGCTTTGAAAAGTTTTAAACGAAACAGTAATATGCTAATTTAACATTGCTTCATGCTACTAAAGTAACTGTAACTAATCCACAAGTGTACAAAATGCTTTTTCTGCTAAAATTTTTGCCACTGCTCATGTTCCATTGGACTGCATCTATATTATTTTGCTCGGGTTACCCAAAGTTTAGCCACTATACAATCTAACTACTGCTGTCGTTGCACTGGTTAGTGCTCACACCGTGGCAGCTAGTTTGTAGTTTAAACCTATGGAATATTAGTTTTACAAAATACAGGGCGGCGTTTTGCTTGATGAGCTAACGGGAACAATTAGAAGTCATTTCATGAGTAATTTGTCAACAAACCAATACAAACACGCCTACTGGCTCATTAAACACAAACGTATGACGGTTATCAACTAGTCCAGCTATTGTTTCGACTAATACGAAACTGTTTGTGGAACCTGAAACAGTTATCTTTCAAAAATGCTTTCTTTAATAGTTATAAACCAAAAACAAACTTTACAACCTAATGTTTAATCTCTGTAACTTTCTCAAACTGTATTGTTACGTCACAAAAGTGGTCATCATAACATAATGTCCCTAAAAGTTTCGGTAGTAGCTACTGAGAATCGGCATAACGAAAAAGTAGCTGAAAGAACGGAGTCGCTCAAATCGAAAGCAAAGTTTGTTCCAAGAATATTTACAAAACTGGCCGACTGGTGGTCATGTGTAAGCACCGACTGTAGTATCAATGGGTAGGACGACAGCTCACACATTGATACTTCAGCGAAAAAAAAAAAAGTCTAAGAAACTGGAAATGCGTAAATCAAAAAAGTTTTCGTAATTCAGGCAAAGAACGTAACCCGACTAGGACTCAAATACGCCCACTTTCTTCTGGTTTGCTTCTCTGCATGCCGCTTTGGCAATAGAATGGGAATGATGAGAAATTGCCTGCTTTGCACCAGTGGTAGAACAAATCAATGAGCTAAACAGCCGTCTGGCTCGGAATTCAAGAAGAATTTAAATTTTCCTTCAAATTCGGGAGTGAACACCAAAAAAAAGGTCTTCATCCCAAATTACGTCCTGTGGATACGGACCATTTGCCTCCTTTGGTGCACAATTCTCTCTCGCTCGGGGGGGGGGGGGGGGGGGGGCACGTTCATAGCCTGGCTGTCTCGACGGAATCTTAAGGTGTTGCCCAATGCCCACAAGCTCAGTGGTGAAGAAAAAAGGTCCTTCGACTAGAGATTTTAGGTTTCGTCTTGGCGTTCACTCGTGACTCATGTTTTTCGTCCTGGAACAAGACTTTACTCACGCTTAGGGGAGTACAAGCACTATTTTGGGGGGGACACAGGACCCGAAATGCACTCCAGTGGCACCGGGCCTGTTACTTTGTTTTGGGACACAATCCTTGATTGGGAGGCACATTTCTCGCTTGGGGGGCACAAGCAGTGATTTGGAGGGGCACGACCCTGAAATGCCCACATCCCGTGACGCCGGGCCTGAGCCGAGCTGGAATCACATAGAACTATAATTCATCCAAGCGGAATGAAGAAGGAGAAAGATGACCTTAAAAGACGGTCAGCTCAATCTCAAGCCAGCAACCTTCACAGAAAACGGGCAATGGTAGGTAGCTAGTTAGCTAACAAAGTTAACTAACTCCGATTTTGGGTTGGCGCAAGAAAGTGGTTGAGCTGCAACCCAGAAAGCTAAAGGTTCGATTCCCTGCGGTTGCAAATTCCAGATGCGCATTTAAACACAAAGGAGTTGAAAAATTGTCGCAAGTTTCTTGCGCCTGTTGAAGTTGACTCGAAGACCGAAAGGTCACTTCGCTGTCTCCTGGCCAAGGCAACTTGGTGAATAAATAATGTAATTGCAATTGTTCGTTTTATATCCCAAACGTGTGCAAACTCTCTTTCTGCAGTTACCGTACTTCTGTGGTTCTCTAATCTCATACTAAACAGTAGGCAATTTCATCTAACTCTACTGAAGTAAAAGCTTCAACATGCTATACTAACAGCTAATGTATGCCAATAATTTCCTTCAATATCCGATTCTTTATTGAACGAATGAAATAATAGCCGGATATTACGTCATAGTATCTGATTCTTGGTGCGTAAAAGTGCGTTGATTAATAATTCAATTTCATCACGTTTGCGTTGCTCGATTTCATCGGCATTTTTTGTACCGGTACAAGAAAATTTTGCGCTGTTTCACACCAAAAATCAGAAACATCACTGTTAAAAAAGAAATATACCGGTATCCTTAGTTATCGTAAAGATCGATTAACAAAATTCCAAGTTTAATTTAGCTCGGAATTTCAAAATAAAACTGAAAAGCAACTCCTACAAGCAAGATCATCCCACGCTCCGTGGGCAATGATGATAATTTATCAATAATTGCCGGTATAAAAAAAAAAGAATCTTAAGTTTTAATTGCAATGGTTTTAATCAATTATAAAAATCTGTGCTTAAATTTAAGTAACAGCAATTTAAATTCATTCTCGTTCAACCTGGAAAAATATACCGGTAAACACATATAAACTAGTATAATTACACGCCAAATTTTCAGCATAGCGCTTCTACCCTCTTCCGATAACATACTGCATCCAAAAAGTTCAAGACTACATGGATTAGGAAGATAAACTTTTGTTAGTACTTTCTTCTAGATAATCTACCGACGTAACAAACTTATGTCAAACTAACAGTATTTCTTGGACAGTTGAAGCAACAAACACTCTCTTTATAACTTTGTCTTGGATGTGACTTGACAGCAGAGACTTGAACTCAAACCATCCTTTCACAAGGCTCATAATCGATTGACCTCCGATGTTTAATGATAAAACAAGAATTAAAACTTTAGCAAACCTTACAAGCTAATGAGAAAATGCCATATTGGTTAAAGTTAACAAGCAAAGCTTTATAGTGATGACATTTCCGTTAGTGCTGCCTCTGAATGGCTACAAAATCTCGTAGAAATGCCAATTTGCAATTGATACAACATTATGCATTTAACGTCATGATTTGAAACTGATTTTTCATGCATTTACTGCGCTTATTACATCATTATGCCGCTTCAAAGCTTCGTTAAAGATGAAAACTTCAAACTCAAGTAAAAGCAAATGTCAAACGATGTCAAAACTCAAAATTAACAATTAATGGCATGGTATTTATTAAGGTGACCAAACTGACCATATTTTAATCACCAAAAGGAGGACAAGTTTTTAAAGAATTATTATGTGCCAATTTTAGTGAGGACCAAAAAAAGACCAAATTTAGGTGAAGCAAACAAAAAAATAAACACCGAGATTTCATTGTTTTTTCTGTTAAATTTAGGTGAACTTCAAAAAAATTCAGTATTGGCTTGAAATGTAAAAAGGAGGACACTTTGGGCATTTTTTAATGCCCCATGGGACTACACCTTTGTTTGTTAAAAAAGGAGGATATGTCTTCCAAATAGAGGACGTACGGTCACTTTATTTTTATTGAAGTCAAATTCCATAGCTTAAGAAAACCAACTATCATGGGGTTGATGGCAATTCATTGTAACAGCAGATTTCAAGAGGCTGAATCAGAACTGATTTTATGCTCTTGGCTGAATAAACCTTTTTTTATTTTCTTATTTAAAACAAAAATTGAAAAGGGAACACCATTTAACAGGAGCATTACGAAATCAATCGAACAAACATCAAAATTCACAGAAGCCAATGCTGAAAGCAGAACAAAAAATATACCAGTTGCATGCCTAAGACAGCTGTTTCGCCTAATTTTAAGGCAAAATTAGGCGAAACAGCTGTCTTAGGCATGCAACTGGTATATTTTTTGTTCTGCTTTCAGCATTGGCTTCTGTGAATTTTGATGTTTGTTCGATTGATTTCGTAATGCTCCTGTTAAATGGTGTTCCCTTTTCAATTTTTGTTTTAATACGTGATAACTGCACCCACTTGGCTTGGATGGATTTCCTAATGCCACAACTTTGTTGTCCCTTTTTTGATTTCTTATTTAACTTCATTTCGCAATATTATCGCACTAGACCAGGCATTACGTACTGATGTCTGCTTACGGCACTTGTTTCTTTTAAACAGATGAACACGAAATCAATCACAGAAACCACTTTTTACACACAAATCAATGCATTTGCGTGGTTCAATGGTGAGGAATCGAACCCGTAACTTCGGAAATCGCAGTGTGCTGAGTTAACTGAGAATTCGCGAACTGCAACACACTAATTTTGATCTTCTATCCAAATATGGAAGAACTGTGATAGAAGTCGGTAATACTGTAGTTTTGTTTTTGCAAGCTTCATTTCACCGAGAAGCATGATCTGCAGTAACTTTTTGCGGTTTTTTCTTTCAAGCTCAACTCGAACTCTAAATCTAATACTTACTTTATTTAAAACTAAAGTAACCCAAGCAGGTCTGATTTTTTGGATCTCCCGTCAACAATCAGTAACCAAAGCACTAATTTTGTCCCCAACCCTAAACTTAAACAATAAGCTTTTTCCCTAAAGACGTAACCGAAAAAAAGCGCCGAGGAATATTTCTTTTGTCACTTTTTATACATTTCTTTTTTTTCTTCATTTCGCTTTAAACCAAAATTTTCTGGTGAAATAGCTATTGCGCAAATTGTTTTCTAAAAGCAATGTGGTTCAGAGCTGCAACTCGGGCCGTGCTTTTTGGGCCGAGTTCAGGCGTAAGATTGGCAAAATGTCGGGCTTAATTCGGGGTTGATATACATACCGGTACTTGAGTAGTATTTTTGCCTTTTAGATGCTATAAAAGCGTAATTCAAATAACCTAGCAACACTGAATGACGACTTTGTTTAAGCGTAAATGCGATTTTTATTACACAATTATTATGATTACGTCACAATTTATTAACATGGGTAGTTTCGTTACGAGGAATAGCCGAACATGTTTTAAGACTTAATTTATTTTCGGGATTTTTCGGACCTCGTTTTAGCTTCAAATCAGTTTTCGGGCAGGTTTTGAGTCGCAATTGTCGGCCCGTTTACAACTCGGATGTGGTTTTCCCTTTCAGCAAGCTCAATCAAATCTTAAATTATACTCGCTGTAATAAGCCGAAGCGTGTAACGAGTTCGCGGGGCCCATCTCCGAGTCATTGCGCCTGTGGGCTACACAGCTCCTTTCGAAAAAATGTCGCAGCGGTGGCGAGCCGTTGGCAAAACTGTGTCCGATTTGACCGGCTCTAGATTTGAACTTGAGGTTTTCCGCTCCAGAGACGAACGCGTTACCGCTCGACCAACTGGCCGGAATTATTTAAATTTGGGAACAAACCTGTTAGCTTGCTAGCCCCAACGCAAAAGCTAGTAATTGAACTGTAATTAATAAAATGTCATTTTAATTCCATGACAAGGTTGGTTTTTGGCAACCTACTGGGAAAAATTACGTCATTCAACCATTAACAGTAAAAAATAACATCAAATACGTCATAAGTAAATGACAGAGTATTTCGAGTGGCTGCATTCAAATTTTAACACTCGATTATGATAAAATAAGCATGATGGTTTGCGTAACACACAAGCATCATGTCTAAAAATAATAGAGAAGCTAAATTACTGCAAGAAAATGATTGCTGGACAAAAGATAACAGTAAATTGTACGTCGTATATACAGTAACTGAATGCATATACAGTACAATTACAATAGTACCCATTTTAGGAAGCGTCCCCTTTTTTTGTTCGTTTCCGATTGTTTTCGAAAAAGAATACAAATGAAAGGTCAGAACCGAAAAACGGTCTCAAAAAAGTGGACTTGAAAACAGGGTATAACTCACGAATCATCTAAGCGCCAACTAACATTAACTCAAAGTCGGCTGGCAAGTGGTTGGCGGTTAGCAGTCTGTCTGGTAAAAATCGTAAAAAAGTGTAATTATGCGACGTCAATTTTCTTCTATCTTACTGCTAGTTTTTGACATTGCCACTGAATGATACTGAGCTAGCTAATGTCACTCACGTCTGACGTCTTCAAGCTTTATGCACAAATTGTTTGGTAAACTGCACGTTATTGTAATCGAACGTTTGAAGAATGCATTGCGAGCGCACTTAAGGCACGTCTGACACCTTATACGGGAAGAACAAAATATCATGCACAGCATTAACGTAACGCTTGAAGGCAAACAAAACATAACAACTTCGTATTTGTCATGCGATTCTACTGGATATCTGCACATCACTAAATAGATAGGAAAGGATAGGAAAAAGCTGCGAGTCCTAGCAGGGTTACGAACTTAAACTAAAACAACTAAAAATTTTGCTGAACTCGTCCAACAAAACCAGCGCTAAAGAAATTAAACGATTCTTTTTTCACTAATGTACCGATAATTTGGCTAATTAACTTGATCAATAAGTGAGCTTAATGCAAATTGCATAGTAAAAAATGTTCATCAAGCAAACTAGTTTTTATCACTTGCTTTTCAACAAAACCCGAACTCGAAAACGCTCGATATTTTTGACGAACTTGAACTCAGGAAATACAAGAAATGAAGAATTTGCATTAGTCAAAATGATTTGAACTTGAACCAGAACTCACATTAATATCAATCGCTTTCGCATTCCTGGTACTAATTGCGACAGCTTTGTCGTTTATCTCCGTCTGTATATGCTTCGAAAAGCTAATTTCACTACAAAGTTAAGTTTAGAGAGAAAAAGTAAAATATCCATCCACTCGTTTTTGTTTTTCAATAATGTTGCTTGCCTAGAAATCAAAGTCGAGCTTGTCCGGAAAAATTTAGTTCGTCTGTAAGGTAAGTTCTCAGTTCAGTTCTGCTTCTTGTACTGTACATTGCAAAATAAAAAAAAAACAACTTGCCAATTCTTTTACGGTACTCTTAGCCTTTTAGTCTTTGCCCGATCAACTCTGACTGATTATACGGTATGTCACTTATGTGAGTTTAATGATCAATTCCGCACTATCCTATAGTTTCACCGGAAGCTGCAAAATGCATGTCAAAAAGTAGACAAATTTGGCAAAATCGAGCAAATTCGTGACAGAACCACGGTCGTTACAAAAATTTTAGGTCCGATCAAAATAAAATTTCCATTAAGCATTTAGATAGGACATTAGTCAAAAAAGGCAAATAATGCAACGGAACAGCGGCCTATAAACGTATTCTCATCATTACCAGCAAAATAAGGTATACCAGATGAACATCTGCATGGACAATGCACATATTGGGTGTTTGGCAAATACGTCACCCGTAACCAATCAATAACCTTAAAAAAGACCTAACGAGCATTGACAGATCATCCTAACTACTGATGCCGTTGCCCAACGAAATGGGGAAATTTTCCGCACAGTCGGTGGTGTATGTGCCGCCCCCATCTTTCACCGTCATGGGCCGGCATATACATAGCGACGGCATGGCAAA
The DNA here is from genome assembly GCA_963965965.1 of Trididemnum nubilum. NCBI lineage: Eukaryota > Metazoa > Chordata > Ascidiacea > Aplousobranchia > Didemnidae > Trididemnum > Trididemnum nubilum. Next base: position 4,605,709 of record OZ014475.1, read on the forward strand.
TCGGCCCCTTGAAACCGGTGATAACTTTTGCTTCAACTAACTTTCGTCTCCGCCAGGGAGTGGACCCTACGAGCAAAATTGGGCAAAAAAAAGTTGGCTGTTTGACCGAATTTCTAAAAAAAGTTGAACATAATTGAAACCAAATAAAAAGCTTTGCTCTATTAATGCTAACATGCATAGCCGCAAGAGGGACTTGAACGTGGGGTAAATTTGCAATTCTGCAACCATTGTCTAACCATACACTCTTTATTTCTACACTGGAAACAGGCAGTTTTGTCTTGTTTTCTTCACGGTTCACTTGTTCTATGAATATGTCGAACCAAATCAGTCGAATACACGTTACCGCAAAAAACCTTCAGTTCAGTTCAGTTGTTTTATTTCACGACCTCGCTTCAATTAAAAACATCACATATAAAAATAGGGTTCAAGAAAAACGTAGAAGCAGCAAAACAATATACGTTAAGACATGCGGGATATCTGCATGTCCGCTTTCACCATACGCATAAACATTGATTGAGACACGAATATGAATTAAACACAACAGAAAAAATTAGTGCTCATGTACAATTCAGAATAATCTTGGTTCACATGCATACCGCGAATAATGTTACTAATCAAAGTTTTAGAAAATAGCAAACAATGGTATTAAATTGACAGATTGATTGGCCCAGCAACAGTAGCAATATTATTGTGCTATACCAATTGACTACTATGCATATTGTTAGCAGTGGTGCGGGAACCGGGGGGGGGGGCAAGGGGGGCAGTACTGCCCAAATAAACTGACGACAAGCAAGAGAGTATTGCAGCTACAAGAAACATTCTAGTAATTAAAGTTTAGTATTTTGTCAACCAAAATAGCCTTTCTAGAACTACAACGTAAAAATGTTTTTTGTCTATCCAAAAATGCATTACAGTTTTCAATTTATGAAAAAAAATATCTTTTTTTATTATAAACAAATACTCTCACTGAGTGGCACTAAAAAGTTCATTAAATTAATTATAACAAAATGGAAAAGGCTATTTTAGCGGAAATTTTTATCTAATTTTTTATTAGTTCTAACCCAACTCAAAATCTTACTCTACAAGTAACCCCATAACCAACTCAAACCTTAATCGTAACCACTAACCAGTGCCGTCGCCAGAGCAAACAAAGTGAGGGGGCACTAGCCAAAAATAGGTGGCACTAAAATTTGCTTATAAAAACTGATCTCTAGATCTTGTTCGGCCACAATTATGCTCAATTTGAAAATAAGGCCGGCAGCGGTTCTTAGCTCGTTTCGTCTGCGGCCTATAATCGCTTGAAAAATCTATCTACAGCAGTGATTGCTACCAGACATGCAACCAGGATTTTGCTAAGGGGGTGAACCAAAGGCTTTTTTTTTTGCACAAAAACTGCATGATTTAGCCCCCGTGCTGAACAAACTGATGCAACTCAAGCGTGTCACAGACGGACATATTCACTAACCATTTAGTGAAAGAGGACGGGGGCCTAGGGGCGGTGCCACCAGCCGCTGGACAATTTCTGCAATTTTTCAGCAAAAAATAGAGATTTTAACGCCATTTTAATCACATTTCGCACTTTTTGAAGCCATACAAATAACTAAGTTCCTAAAATTCAGAAGTCATTTCAAAGAATTAAATTGCTTAGCACCTTCAGCCCCACCCCTCGCCTTTACTTCAGGTCAAGTCTAAAATGCGTTTAAACGCTCATATTTTGAGGTTAAGTTTTCTAAGTGACTTGGCTAATGGGGCTTAAGCCCCTTCACTCTAGTTGCGCCACTGACTGTGACCTCAAAATCTTGAGTGTGCTCCAAAAATCAAAACAGCGGGTCTTTGAAAAAAAATTTGCACGTATTGCTCACGTCATAATCACTAACGAAGTATCGTTAACGATTCTACAGGCTTGCATGTCTCTTCCGCGACACATTCGTAAAGGCGTGTTAATAAGACGGAGTATTGCGTCAAATTTACGTACAGAAATTTTTCCATCGCTGTCTGCTGTCTTGTCATTATGTGATGTTCCAAAAACAGTATTTTTTGTAAACCAAAACGGGGGCACAAGCAGCCATTTGGGGAGCACAGCACCCTCGGCCCCCCATAGCGACAGCACTGATCGTTATCCTTAAAAAAGCAAATAAAAAAAAACGCGGATGAATATTTTTCATTTTCGTTTTATGCTTTTTAACTTGGAAATTTACGGTAAAATATTTACTAATTTACAACAAATTGCGTGCGTTAAATGATATCTAAATAACGTAAAATAAACGAACAAACTTGTGGAATTCATTGGATTAGCCTGAAACATCCGATTTAGTTCCGTCAGTTTAAATTGATGCTAGGAAGATAGGGTTATACAAAATTTCAAATTTAGAACTCAAGAATCCTATGTTTGTAAGCCTAAGCATTACTCTTAAGAATTTCAAGTTTCTAACTTTGTTGGTAGCCAGAGTCGCAACTACGATGGGGGGGGACAAGGGGGGACGCGCCCCCCAAACACAAAGCGACAATAGTAGAAAATAGTAGTAAGTATTGTAAGTGCCCCCATTGAAAGAAATTTTTGTCCCCCCTAGAACAACGCTCTAGTTGCAGCACTGTTTGTAGCACTAACTGGAACAATCGACGCTGGTGTTACCAGTGACAGATTCTGGGATTCAAGGGGCCTGGACCCCTGCTCAAGCCGGAGAAATATAAGAAAAACTTTCATAAAATTTATTGCAATAACTGAAGCAAGATCCATTTTTTGTTCAGACTTAACAGTAAAATACTCGGCTGGGGCGGCGAGTAACATCTCCAAAATTATCTTTTTTGTAAATGCAGACGAATCAGGTTAAAACTAGTAATTCTTTTTTTTCATGATCTACCAGCTTGTAACAAAAATGCTGATATTTTACCATTAACCAGCACCCTCATAGCCTATTTGCGCAGCCAAGTTAATTATGTTTTTGCACTGCTAAATCCTTCGCCACTTTTAAAAGCATTAATTTTTGTTAATATAGGCCTAAAATTAAGTTCTTTTTGCACAAAAAATTGTAAAATCTCCGAGAGATGGGGGCAAAGCCCCCAGACCCCCTTGCCTCCTGCTATGGGGGCGTTGCCCCCAAACTCCCAATGGCTGAACCTACCCTTGCTAAATTGATAATTCGTTTGCTTTTATTTTTTAGACCTATAGTGTTAATGCGAGATATTCAGAACTCTAACTTTGTCGAAGCTCTTAATTGTTTGACAGCATTTGAGAGCAATGTGTTGGTGGTAATGACTGTACGTACAGTGTTGAAAGTGCCCTTTGAAAAAGCTGCCCCCCTTGCCCTTCCGACGTTCCGGCACCCCTGATTGTTAGAACCTTCGCAACAATAGCAAACTTTTCTTCTTGAATGCTCTTCTCTTTCTCTCCGCGCATCTGTTTCTAGTTTAGTAAATAAAGAGCCTATAATATCTCTAACTTATCAGCTTCACTGTTCAGTCATGTAGTTCATAGCAGTTTGATGATTTGCCGCTCTTAGTGGATTGACGTACAAAAAATTTTCACCGCAAGAGTTCCTACTTGATGCTTGAAAGAAATGAAAAGGTCGTTGCCGAAACAAGAACTCAAAGCACTGCAATTGCAAATGGCACAGCGGCAAAGAATCGCACTCAAACTCGCAAAAGCGAAGGTTATTTATTGAAAAAATTGACTTGTGTTTATTTTGAATTTATGTTCATCCCGTTTCTTCGAAAAAAAAGAAAGAAAGCAAAGCACTCAGTTGCAGAAAAAGGTGACAGAAATTTGGTTGCAGGTTAATGCTTTTGAAAAACTCAATTTCTGCCACCGTTTATTCTCATTTGTCGGATTACCTTTGGCCGTGGCTTATTACTGCTCGATCGCATAAATTTAACATAAATTTGATGCGTCATAATGATGACGTCATCAATTCAAAACCAAGTTTTCTAAAAAATTTTGGTAAACCTAACCCGCATGCCAAATTTGGTGTTTCCATGACTTTTGGTTTAGGACAGGGGTCGGCAACCTACGGCCGGCGGGCCTGATACGGCCCGCCAAGGCATTTTACCCAGCCCGCGATCTTTTATTGTCATCCGGCCAGCGACCTTTTTTCTTTCTTCAGTGATAGATATGCAGCAACAAACCGCCGAAATGATTCTCATCCCCTGGCGAAAACCTTTTTTGTGGTCTTCGCAATCCATTCGTCCGAAAAAAGGCTTGAATTTCTGGTGAAGACCGTTCTCTTTTGGTCCGCTGAAATGGTGGCGGCCCGCTGGAACCTTGTTAGGACTGAATGTGGTCCACTAGTTCAAAAGGTTGCCGACCCTTGGTTTAGGAGTTAGATAGGGCGTTAAAATGCTCCCCCCGATCGTCGGTCAAATACCCCGTGTAAAATACGTTAACAAATTTCTAAAAAAATATCAAAATAATATTGTCTTTCGACAGGCCAGATGATCTACCGGTAGGTATGCTTTTGTCTCCTGAACGAGAGGTCTTTTGCTCAGTTTAGAGTTTTAAGTCGAGCCGGGCTTTTCGAGTCAGATTCAGGCTTAAGATTGACAAAATGTCCGGCTGAATTCAGGCTTGATATGCAGTTGCCTTGTGTTTTAGAATTTTAGGTGCTATGAAAGCGTGTTTAAAGTAAATTTTAACCATTAACAATAAAAGCGTAATTTACCATCAATATGATTATTACTACGTAACTATTATTATTGCGTCATAAGTGGTTAGCTTTAGCTTAGTTTCATTTTAATCCCATACGAGCAATGACCGTATACACATTTTTTAGATACAGTATAACTTAAGTTTCCAGCCTGGTTTTGGCTTAAAATCACATTTCATGTTCGGGCCTGTGCTTGTGGGCCCGTTTACATTTCTATTTCCATTCGCAGACTTGATCAAAAAATGCAATGTTGCCATTGCCAACAGCGACGCCGCTACAACAGTTTCCCGTTACGTTGCACGCTCGAGCAATATATAAAACATACTGGTGAACATGAAGATTTTATTTTTCTGTGATATCGTCATGACATTTTCATGTCTACAGTACACTAAAATATCTTGCTAACTTCACTTACTTTCGTTTTGTTCATCCGACTGCTGGGACATAAGACTAGTCTAGATTGCTTGCTCAAGAAATCAAGAGAATTACTTCGAAAACGCCAAAAACTCAAGTTTATTTGTCACTGATTGCGAACAGGTATGTCGTGCGTGAATCGTACTGACAGTGAAAAACGAAGTCATAAAATCGCATGAACCACGATTACGTAGCGTTCGAACACACTTTTGCCTTTGTAAGAACCAGTGAATTTTGAGTTGAGAACGGCTGTTCTTAAATTTTTGCGAATTTTCAGCTTCATTTGTTCTTAAAAATTGTATTGAAGGATAAAGTGACGCAAATTAGGTTAAAAGCAATCGTTTGTTGTAGATCGATGAAATAGTCTTCGGATAAATCAGCGACGACAAAGCCAAGAAAGCTTTGTTGATTTCTTTGAAATGCATTGCACTTACTATAGACTCTTAATACCTATGTACTGACCGTGTTCTTAAATATTGTTTCCAAGCCAAGGTTGAAATTGTTCTTTGATTGTGAGCAAATATGAGCTTCGTGTTCTTAGAAAAATGTTCCAAAAAATTATCTACAAATTACACACTAAGAAAACAGTGTAGACAACAGCGAGATACAGAAAACATGATTTAGGGTACTAAAATTCTTTTTGCTGTTTAATACTAAATTGAATTATTGAATCACAGCAAAATGAATGAAGAGAGATAATTTCTTATGAACTCAATCAATCGCATGAACCTCATGTGCTTGTCTGACCACACCAATGCAAAGCAGAGCGACCTTTTCTTGACGTTGTCTTTGGTAAGGCTGGGCCATTACCACTGTTATAGATTGAAGGCTGTGTCCTAGACGGAATGCCTAGGTCTTCACTGTCTGGTCTTGCGTTCAAGAGGCTAACAAAGGAGATTTAGAACAAACTTGTATTTATAAAAAAGCAAATAAAAAAGACCAGTCCAGCAAAAATTTATCGAAGATTACCCGGCTGGGCGAAAAACACTTTAAACTGAAAGAGCGAATTTAACAACATAAAATAAAAAACCTCTTACGCTACTGTTCAAAAATAAGACTGATTTAACTACCGTGCTAGAATTAAAACGTTGCTACAAAAAGGTGATCAGCAAACGGCAAAACGGCGCGTATTTCAGACAACTTTGCAGAGTTTCTACCGAGCGAATAATGAAAGACGCGCAACACAAAAGTAATATGCAAATAAGGTAAATGGACGTGTTAACGACAGAACATAAAAACCTAGGTTCGAATCCGACTATAAACGATCGTGCTGTAACAACCACCGATAGACTGTTTGGCCCATTTCTCAACAATTACCCCATTTACTTTTTGTTTGGTTAAAAAACTGTAACTAGCAGCAAATCAATAACCATAATCCAAACAGTTAGTACAATGCAGTTAGTGTGTGCAAGAACACAAACGAAGACAAACAAGCTTAGCCTGTCAAAAGGGGCCTTGCTTTGGCCCCAGCACGTTCTATTCACATTACAATTATTACGCAAAGAAGCAGCATTCCTATGGATGTTAGTAGAATCATGTTGATCCAGGTTTCTCTGATCATTTGACGCATCGCAGAATGACTTGCTGACCAATCCCGAAAAATCGCGCCGCCTACGTTTTCGTGCGGAAAGGGTTTTTTTGGTATTGGTTTCTGAAGGAATTTGCAAAGAGGTTTCCATCCTTCTTTCACAGAATATAGCAAGAAATTTTCAGGTGGGGCATTCTGCAACAAGAATTAACCGATCGAAACGTTGGTTGGGAAAAGTTCTTCAAATTTGAGCTTGCTGCTAATTCGAGTCTAAAATACTTGCTTTCTAAAAATACCAAAAGGTGCAACATTAAGAAATGGGATGCTAATGACGTAGAACTGCAAATTACGATTAACTAAAGCACATTACAACAAAGATTCTGACAATGTGCTTATTACGAAAAAAACAGGCTAGCAGCTTGGTTATTTCCTTTTGCGGTTCTCCAACGTATCGCCAGGGTCAATATGATGTAATATTTCATTGTATTATGCTCTCATCAACAGAAAACAGCAGATTTATGGTTGTTTCATTTATTCATGCGCGAGAACCAAAGCATTCTGCCTCTGGCTAACTGTGTCAACGCACCTTATTGGGGGTTCTCTAAGCAACTATTTTGTCAGGCTGGGCCTCCACAACTGGTAGACAACAACGAATCGCTAGTTCGGGAATTGAATCGGGAGCCAGCAATCTTTCGATACTTGCCGACGCTCTATGCCACTGTAGTAGCTCGGTCGATTGCTTGCCGTTGCATCATCCGTAGTTGCCTTTTTATGACGTCACAGTAATTCATTCACCGTGCATTTGTTGTTGCGTGTTGCAATTCAGTTGACTTAAAATCGTTATGTAGAAAGCACGGCTAATTTTGCAGTTCAGTTGGCTTTAATTTATTATGAAAATGTAAAACGCATGGCTAAATTTTGTAATTAAACCGGCAATTTTCAACCCGAATTCTTGGTATTTACGGACTCAAGAGGCCTGCAGGATCGTTCGACGTATATACTCAGCCTTGAGGAAAGAGATATAACCTTACTAGCCTACAAGTCTACATCTGGTGCCCCTTGGTGAGGAAATTCTCACTGGTGAGGCGACGTCCTGCAGGCCAGCAACATCAGCGAAGGCAACAACAAGCAAGACAAACAGGAAAGACAGTAACACGCAAGGAAGCAAGTCGTCAGCAAAGACAAAAACAAGCAAGACATCAACAAAAGCAACTACGACAACAGCTTCAAGCAATCGTCATGAGCAACAGGTTCGTGTGTGCTAGCGTTAGTACCGGTGCACCCTTTTATTCAAACGTAACGCCTATATATTCTACCGGCCGCGGTAGGCCCATACCTTACCGAGTCGAAACACCTTCAAACAGTGTAGGCCTAGCAGAATGCAGCGATCGTTTTTTGTGTAAAGAAATTTTTTCGGGCCACTTGATAATCTCCGAAAGATTAGCCCCAAGCACTAGTTTGACCCCCACGGGTGGGATAAGCAATCAGTGGTCTGCTGTCCTTGACGGTCTTTTCCGCGCTCTCAACAAACACAAGAACTACACCGTAGATCTAGTCACACGCGTTGACAACGTCAGTATTGACCGAAATGAAGCAGCACACTCACTGCGCCCCGGACTCAAGGAGACACAAACAGTTCATGGCCAGCAACCAGCAGCCTTGACCTCCACTACTCCATGTCTAGTTTCCAGTCCCCCATCCACACAAAAGACAACCCGCCGAGAAGAACAACCCGAGGAGGTAGTCATCAACCGCTTTGGACGACGGATAGTCCGTCCACGCCGATTTCAAGATGCCTAAGTTCGGGTCTCCTGCGTTTTCTCTGTAAGCAACACGACACACAAACATACACACACACGGCCTGACACACCTGTCCCACGTTCCCCAGCGTTCTGGCCTTTCATCACTATAGGGCCCTTTTTGAAAGGCTTGTTTTGCTCGGAGCATTCAAACAGGTTTTTGTCACCCCTTTTAGGATATGTTTCTTTTGCTCCTGTTTCATTTTTTGCCACCGCCCCCCCTTATCAAAAATCATACCTGATCGCTGCATCACATTTTGCTGACTTTTGAGTTTCGTGTGTTTTTCTTGAATGTTGACATTTTTTGACTCCTCACGCGTCACCGCAAAAACACCTGACTGCTAAGCACACACGAATAAACAACTTGGTCTGCAACTGCAACTCCCATGTTTTGAATGAAAACAGACAATTTGATTGAACGAGAGCTCGAATCTTCATCTTTACAAGTCTGAATGCAGCCTTGCTACTTATACCGTGCACCATCAATCAGCTCCGTCACAATGACCAGCACGAAGGTCGACCGCTCACAACTTCAGCTGAAAGTCACGCACAAAGCTCCAGCAGCTGGCTTTGCCACTTGTTCTCAAGAGAAGTGCTCTCAAACTGTTTTGTGAAATTTTCCTTTGCCTGTTAGAATTCATGTTTTGTGTCATTTTTCGTCCGAGTTGCTTCAGTTCTTTTCAACAATGCGGCCAAAATTTTTTCGAATTTTGACCGCATTGGCGGGGGGTGATTGTAGTAGCTCGGTCGATTGCTTGCCGTTGCATCATCCGTAGTTGCCTTTTTATGACGTCACAGTAATTCATTCACCGTGCATTTGTTGTTGCGTGTTGCAATTCAGTTGACTTAAAATCGTTATGTAGAAAGCACGGCTAATTTTGCAGTTCAGTTGGCTTTAATTTATTATGAAAATGTAAAACGCATGGCTAAATTTTGTAATTAAACCGGCAATTTTCAACCCGAATTCTTGGTATTTACGGACTCAAGAGGCCTGCAGGATCGTTCGACGTATATACTCAGCCTTGAGGAAAGAGATATAACCTTACTAGCCTACAAGTCTACACCACCATAGTCACTATGTATTATTTTAGTGAATTGATACCACTGAACTATCGCCGCTGCATCGCAGACATGGTGATTTCAGGAATATTCCGACATCTCAAATCAAACTTAGTTTGAATTTTGTGCGTAATTGCTTTAATCGCCCTACAATAAAGTGCACAGCCGCGGCACATTTTTGTTAATTACTTGCAAAACATCAGCTCTGTGTTGGCGAAAATTTCGTTTCATCACCATTTCATTTATCGAATTGTCCCATGGAGATTTAGGGTAGTAACCAAACAAAACCACTCCTGTGTTAACAGTATAGTAAATTAATAATTAACATTAAGTCAACACTCCATACTTTGCTCAAAGCAGAGTTTAATGAATTTAACCTGTTGACTAATACTTCGAAGCTTCAATGCAGCAGATCAACTCCAAAACGACTGCAAAAACATTTCATTGTAAAGTTTCGTGAACTTTAACCACGACAAGTTGACAAAAAAAAATACAGCCAATAATTAAAATTACAAATCTTAATTACCCAAAAAAGACATCTAAATATCACTTTAGAACTACAGTACGATACGATAGCTAATAGCTATATAATGCATCATAATGCGTTCTGACTTTCATAAAGTTTGCACCCAATAATTCAATTAATGGACTACAAAAAGTGATTTGTGCAGTAAAATGATCCAAAAATAATATAGTGCCAGAATATCGCAAATATGTCTTACTCAAATTCCTCAGATATTTAAAATAACGTCTTCCAGTAGGAGACAAAATTCTTGCCAACAACAAAAACTTGAATTTGTTTTGTATGTTAAAATGATTAGCAATGCTTTTGAACCAATCTGTCTCATCTCGATCAAGCAAAATTATCTGCAATAATTTTTGTTTTAGGTAGAAAGTCAGCAATGTTTAATGTTTTTTAGTAGGCTTACAGATGAAAGTCCATTTTTGTATGCAAACCTGCAATGCTGATTGGAGCAAGCTGATGCATTTTTGAGTTTTTCATTGTTTACTATAAAAACCTCATTGATTTTTGAAGAGCAGCAAACTCTACGAAACTTAACACTGAAAAGGGGTCAGGGTTGATGCTTGGCTTGACTAATTTTCGTAAAATTGACCATTTGCACGTTACGAAGTTCCAAGACCTTACCTTTGTTTGAAATGCCCAAGTTTCATGCATCTATAACATTAACTTTAAATTGTATTTTTCCTCTATGATTCTCAGCACCAGTTATAGAGTATCATAGTTGTAACAAAAACATCCGAAAAACTTGATAACCACCGTGTTATTTTATCTTCTCAAGTGCAATATTTTGTCTCAAATCATGAAAAAAAGATAAAAATGTAGAATAGACATAGAATTGGGTCTCTACAAATTCAAGACAAAGAAATAAAAATCTCCCGTCAACAACAAAATTCGTACAAGCAAAGTACTGAGTGATGTACGAGATATATCTAACTCATTAAGTTATCACATGTAGATGCTAAAAATCAACAACATTACAGAGTAGACGGTGTCATAAAAGTCTACAATAATAATAATTGTGCACTGAACTAGCAAGGAGTATTAACTTACTTTGGCGAGGGGAAATGCAGTATAGATTTCTTTCCAGAAGAAGTAAGCTGGTGAATCAATAACCACATCAATATTTTCATACATATCCACAAAATCTTCGGACTTTCCTCCTTTTGTTAAAATTTTTTCCCATTCGTTACCAAAGTACCAAAAGTTTTCAAGGTGATCACAAACTGTATATCCCAGTTTTTTAAGAGCAGAATGCACAGATTTCGTGCCTGTTTTCGTATCTCCAGCAACACTTATTTTCATACTAATTTTATTTAAACCAATAAAACTTAAGTTAGCCCAAGCCTAAGCCTGTACCGAGCATAAGAGGTAATCAACCAGTTCACTCTCTACACGGCTAAGGCTTACTGCATTTTAAAATCTGTAATCATATTGTGAACTTACGCATGTAAAATATAAGCGGGTAACTTGTCGAGAGAGGTTGGTTTTATAAGCTGGTTAATTATAAGTAAATGCTTGCAAACATTGACTGGCAACTACAAAGCTGCAATTCATCTTGTTTCATTGGTTCATTATGCGTAATAGTCGAGTGGCAACACATTCGTCTCTGGAGCGGGAGGTCTGAGGTTTAAATCTCAGGCCGGTCAAATCGGACACAGAGTCGCCAACGGCTCGCCATCGCTGCGACAATTCTTCGAAAGAAGCTGATATGTAGCCCGGGTGCAATGACGCGGAGATGGCCCCCGCCATATCATTAATCGCTTCGGCGTAGTACAGCGAGTATAATGAAAGATTGATTTATAATAATTAGCTGTTGTGAGCGTTGATGGGTAATCGATAAACTTCTGTATTAAATTTTGACGTTATGTTGGTAAAGGGAATGTAAAAAAAACTGGTTATTTCTGCACACTTTTGTCTCTCCCTAACATTTCCTTTCACGGTTGCGCCGCTGTTTACTACAAAAACTATTAATTTTTTGCCCGCCCCCTTAAGAAAAAAATCCCCCCCCCCCCTGACCACTGTCTTCTTGTAGTAGCGAAGTCGTCGCTATCCTTGCTTTAGGAATCCGATGTCATATTCTTGCGATATCCCCAAAACCTCGGCCCTGAAACCGCAATATCAACAAAAATGTACCTATCCCGAAGTTAAGCACTTAATCCGATTTATTAAGCTCATAGTTCGCTAACAGGAAATAGCCGTATAAAAACCAAGATTGGATGATTAACGAGTGTATTTGAAAGAAAAGTTGCTCTTAAGTAATCAGCCAATATCTGGTTTTAAAATTTGAAATTCGGTCATTTCGAGGTTCAATTTTTAGCTTAGGGTGTATTCACTTGCTGTTTTTAATTGTTAAAACAGGATGTCGGAAACGGTATGTAAAAAATAATTATGATAAAAATTTATTTAGTGTTGTGAAAGAATTATAACATTGTTTTTCCTTTTTACTTTTGTTATTGTACCTGTACCGTTTGCTACAATTTGAAAATCTCATTAAGTTAAAATGTGAAACATTTTTATAAGAACTAGTAAATTTTGAGTATAGAGGCTGGCTTTTCTAAATTTTTTTGCCAATTTTTAGCCTCATTTGTTCTTAATTTGTTCTTAAATTTGAGAGTATCGATATCAATTTTATCGACCAAGTTTGCAAAATTGTTAAATTACAAATGTTTTGTCAGCTTGAGTAAACGTTTTTTTTTTGTTGTTTTTGCGGCATTGTAATGTTGCAAAAGCAAAAACGCGATTTTTTTTCAATTTGGACAGTCAATAATTTTCTCAAATTGCCTGCGCAAAATGCGCTACAGTACTTTATAGTCTCAGAATCGTTGCAACTTTGCTTGCAAATACTGGCAAATCACTAAATTTTCACTTTTTTCAATCAGTACAGAATTAGTTTCTTTTTGGATTTGAAATTTATTCTTTTTCGTTTGTTCTTAATTTTTTTTTTTGCTGCAAGGCTGGCATTGCACTTAACTTGTTCTAAAATTTTGAGCAAAAGTAAGTCTCGTATTCTTATAAAAAAAAAGTGTATACTGGAAATCCAGAAACGGGCATGCACTATAAAATTGCTCCGCGACCGCTATTTGTTTTAAAAATTGAGGAGATACCGCTACTCAAAATATAGCGTGCCATAATATGCCCAGTTGCCCACCCTTTGTGAATCTTGTAAGAGAACCTAAATTTCCACTCAACACTAGCAAGTTGGTTTAAAGTTTATTTGCTCTGCAATAACTTACAGACCAACGATTTAGGATGTAATTTTCGAATGAAGTACGTAATTATAGTTCCGAGAACAAACTTCCAAAAATAATATTATTTATGCAATATTTTTGAAAAGTAAATGCCTAGAAATTATTTTTTCAATTTCTTCAAAACGCACCAATTTGGACCAAAAAGAATACTGAAGCATGAAAACAAAATGATAAAAATAACAAAAGAATTGTATGAAGACAAAGTATGACACAAGAATCAAAAATATCTAATCAATTAAATTTTTTTTCACCAAGTTGCCTTGGCCAAAAGCCAGCGATGAGGGAGTCTTTCAGTTTCCAAGGCAAGCTACCTTTTCTCACCTGTCTACCGGCAAACACACTATAAGAGGCTTCACCCGGTACCTTTCAACACTGAATGTCAAGCAGGGAAGCTGAGAATATCAATTTTTGTAATCTTATGTTTGACCCAATCGGGAATCGAGCCCGAGCCTACCGCTTCACCAACAGACGCTCTATCCAACTCTCAACCATTGATCGCTGCTTAATTAAATGGATAATAACGATTTATTTCAGAAAAATTCAAGATTTGCAGATTTTTGTCTATTTATGACGTCAGTATGGCTTCCAGCAGTGTCCGCCTATCACTTCGTTGTTTTCAACCCAATTGCGCCTGTGCTACAGGGTATGTTCAACCGTACTTATGTGGTAAGTGTAGAGAGCAAATAATAAACTGGGTGTTTTACTTACTCTGCAGTCGCTACACACCAGCATCTTAGATATGAGGTGTTTTTTGCTTTTTTGGTTAAGCTTCCTCAGAAAAATAATCTAACGAAAATGAAAAATTTAAAAAGTCAATGCTTTTATCTGATTTCTATCTGTTACTATTGGTTAAACCAGTAGACTGATTTATCTTTTATCTGATTTTTGCCTGCGGACAAACATCAGAGATAAAATCCCAAACTTACGCGGTGGGCTAACTACCCTCCACACAATCCATTCCAACCTCATCGTCTCTTAAACAGAGCCGAGAGGTAGCATTTTAGGGTAGAAAAAAATTAATTTCACAAGCAAATTAATTAATCAATCAAAGTTAAATAAGAATTCGCCTTACTTAACAAGAATCTGCAATAAAATTTTTGTTTGATAAGGAGCCTCATTTTTCAAGTAGTTATTCTTCCCTGAAAATAATCCAAACTGTTTTTCTTGAAAATTAAATGAACTCATTCAGCAGCGTAAGAACTGGCTTGTTTGGATGATAATTGATCAAATTATACCCACCGGATGATTAACTGTTACAAACCGTCTAGTTGGTCGAGCTGTAACGCGTCTATCGTTTCTATCTAGCGGGAGGTCTGAGGCTCAAATTTGGAGCAGTAAAATCTGACACAGTGTTGCTAACGGCTCGCCACTGCTGCAACATTTCTTCGAAAAGAGCTGTGTTGCTCGCAGACGTAATGACGCGGAGATAGACCCCGCAAACTCGTTACACGCTTCGGCGTAGTACAGAGAGTGCAATGAAAGATTTCATTTTGAAACTAACACGAGACTCTAAGACCAAATTCCGAAAGTGAACTTGGTTAAAAGTGTAATATGCTTATAAATATCCAAGTAAGTTTCATAAAACCAGGTTTGAACGTCAAACGCGATAAAAACTCAAGATCTGCTTGAATAGCTAATAAAACCACTCATGAAATCTTCGTTAGCTAATTTTACTCAATCTGGGCTTGCGTTCAAGATCGCTGTCATTGTAAAAAATACTAGTTTAAGTTTTTTTGCAATTTTTCAGAAACGTTACAACGAAACTTTGACAGAAGCAAGCTTTCGAACCTACTTAGCTTTAACGTCATCATCGATTATTATTGGGGGCTTTGTGGGAGCACTATGCACGCGACAACTGCTCATATGGGTGTCCAGAAAGCGCCTTCTTCAAGCAACACACTTCTCTTTCTTACCAGCAGTTTTACTCACTGCCATCGGGGGAAAACTCACTGAGGCATGGGAAGTTTTTATCATTGGAAGACTTTTGACTGGACTACCAATTGGAATATTTTACAGTAAGTTGAAAGATATTTGACAATTTTGTTTACATGCAGTCACTTTCAGTGTATCTTCGTGCCTAAATATGTATATAGCGCGGAGCGTTTGGCATGTTGAAAGAAAATGGCCTACGACTATGAGGTTCTTCACAAAAAAGGTCTTTCAAAAAACGTTTTCCCAAAAACTTCACACAATTGTTTGTGAGAATTTTTGAAGCATTTTATTGCGAAACCAAGTGCTATTTTTTCACATTTCAAAATACCGTATCTAACTTTTGAAGAAGGCCTTATCGATGGGGCTTATGCTCCAAGTTGATACCGAATTCTGTAAAAAAAATTTATTACTTCTGACTATTCGAGAATGAAGAAATCTTTACTCGTTCATCAACTTCAAAATAATCTTGTTCACATACGATACAGCATATTATCAGTGTGTTTGTTTCAGCACTAACACCACTGATGGTGGCAGAGATGAGTGCGCGAAACCAACAAAGTCTTTGGCAAAGTGTAGTTGGTATTGCGATTGGCTTTGGGATTTTAATTGGAGCTGTGCTGGCTCATCCAAAAGTAAGTACTTTTTTAACTTTTCAATATCTGCTGATTTTGATAAAAATATTCCTATAAGACTCAACTGTCTTGAAAATTACTACTTTGCGAATAATTTTGAAGAAAAACCTTCATCAAAGCTTTCGACAAAGGGTAGCAAGCGTTTACCGTTTAAGTAATAATATACACGGTTAAAAAACGTCATAATTACATCAAAGATTTCCAATACTCTCATTGATCAAATCAATCCCATACTGCTCTTTCACGCGTGAACAATAAGGCAAATACTGTACAACAAAGAAAGAAAAAATAGAAAAGATAACAAAGAAATAAAACAGTAAAAGAGTTTACAAACCCCGTGTAGAGAACTCTGCCTTCATCGTGGCATTTCAAAGCTATGCAAATATTTTATTTCCAAATCGAATAAATCTAACTCAAATCTTTTGTTATACTTGCTGTATTACGCCGAAGCGTGTAACGAGTTGGCGGGGCCTATCTACGCGTCTTTGTTCCCGGGCGACACAGCTTCTTTCGAAGAAATCTCACAGCGGTGGCCAGCCGTTGGCAACACTGTGTCCGATATGACCGGCCAGAGATTTGAACCTCAGACCTGCCGCTTCAGAGACGAACGTGTTACCGCTCGACCAACATCGACCGTTAATTATGACAAAACAGCCCTGTCAAACTTGAGGCTTTTTCAGAATTATTTTTGACGAGCTCAATTTTTTTAGATTTTCGGTAACGAACCGTTGTGGCCGGTGGCGGTTCTTTTATCCATGGTTCCTCCAATAATCTACCTCATATCCAGCTGGTGGATTCCTCCCACTCTTTACTCGTTAGCCAAAACAGGAGATAAAGAGAAAACTATGAAAGTGATCCGGAAAATGAGAATAGGATCTGAAGTGAGTAATTACTTGGAGTTTATTGTTAGCATAATTTGTACCCCACCCTTCCACGCAATTGCTTTTTTTTGTTTCGAACACAACCATTACTTTCAAACTGCTAAAGAAACTGGACATCAGGGAACTTCTAGTTTTAGGCAGAAAGGGTGGGTTTTTACAAATTTTTGAAGTAATGAAATCATGTACTTACGTATCATTGAAAATAGTGACGTCATATGCAGTTCAAACTTTACCTAAAAGTTAATTTTATGAATAGGAAGCACATATTATTCAAGACAAAATGATAACGCCGCTAAACGTCTAACGATGTTGTTTGCGCTGCGTTTTCGCCAAAAAACTCGCTGAGTTTGTGAAGGCTTCGACAAACTTCCAAGGTGGAGTATAGCTTCTATCATCCGATCATCCTTAAATCTGCGATCATTTTTTAACAAAGTTTATTAGGATTGAAGTTGATTCGAAGAAAACACCAAGATAAGTGTCATCCATTTCTCATGTAAAATATGGTTGGGCTAATCAGTTAGACGAATAACGTAAAAACCACAGGCCCACAAGCGGGATTTTCAAATCAAATCAAATCTTTCATTATACTCGCTGTAATACGCCAAAGTGTGTAACGAGTTTGCGGGGCCCATCTTTGCGTCATCGCCCCCGGGCAACACAGCTTCATTCGAAGATATGTCACAGCGGTGGCGAGCAGTTGGCAACACTGTATCCGTTTTGACCGGCCCGAAATTTGAACCTCAAAACTCCCGTCTAGCTCTTTTAACTGAATGCGATTTATGTTTTTAGGAAGATTTTGAAGCAGAATATCATGGAATGACTCGGGAAATGAAAGGAACAAAGGCCATAAACATTTTAGATATATTTAAGATTAGACAATACAGGTGGGAAATGTTTGCTGCATGGGTTAATTAAAGTGAATTTACTCCTGTTTTTGTCCGTTTGATTTACGTTTTTGCTTTTCAATGAAAAAGTATGCGCTTTTCGTTCTCATTTTTATAAGGTCCGTAACTCCATATCTGCACTAAGTAGACTGTTATACACTCGTATTGATAAAAAATTTTATTCAAACATTTTTTGCAGAAACAATGAGAGCGATATTTTAAAGTAGGACTACTGTGCCCTTTCGCAATTTTTTTTTGGGAAAACTTTTTTCCAATACGTGACAGTTGGTTAGTCAGAATATGGACATATCAAAATGCGGGCAAAAAAGAACATGCTTTCCGTGAAAACAAAAAACATACAAAAACGGACAAAAGTGGACGAAAAACGAATACTATGTGTAAATTCACATTCATACAGATGGAATTGAAATGAATAGTTTAGTCGAAGTTTTTCAGATCCTCAAGGATTGGATTTTACCGTAATGTAGTAATCTAAATTCGCGAACCAAAAAGAAATCGTTCATTTTGAAAGTTTTGGAAATTCATACATGAAGATATTGCATCTGAAGTCATTAATACACTTGCTGTATTACCACAGTGTCAGAACAAAAAATTTAAGCTTTTAAGTATCGTAAGTGGGATTATGCTGATCTTTTTCAGCGGACTCACCTTGGCATCAGCTGTTTATGGCGACGGCCTGAAACATATGCTTTTATCGATCAAGTTGTAGTTTTAACCAGCAAGGACATTTACACTGGCGTAACTGACGGGGGGAGAACTGGGGGAGGCATTTGCCCAGAAGATGTGCGCCTCCTTCTTATAGAAATGGGCCCCTATAAGTGCAACAAGTTTTTGGTAAAAAAAGGTTTTACCTAAATTCGACGAAAAAAATCACCAAATTTTGGCGGAACGTTTTTTTAATCTTATTCGACGGTCGACGGGAAACAACATTAACTAACGACTTGTAGGCCCCCTAAAGGCCTGCCCCACCCCAGGCAAAAACCTCTAGTTACGCCGCTGGATATCTAGAACTATATAGATATCATCGTTTGTATCAAACAGCGTACTTTGCAGTGTGCATTTGCTCAGTACAATGACTAACTCTGTAAAAATCAATGTAAATAAACAGCTATTTTGAACAGTTATATACAGTAATCCAAATTCTGAGCAAATATGCGGCTAAGAATTTCATCGCATTTCACAAGGTATAGGATTTGCAGATTTGCACTTGCACACCTCCGAAATCCATGCTACAAAAGTCATTAACTTAAATCTACCCTGCAAAAGTTTCTTGTGCTTATTTGAAACAGAAACAATGTCAAAAAGTGATGTTTATGTACATCAAATACAAAAATCCGCTTTAGAAACTATTTCTCGTTTGGTGGGCTTGCAAATAATTACTGCTTTGTCATGCAGCTGTTGCGAAGAAAAAAAGCAGTTGCGAAGAAAAGACAGTTGCGAAAAAAAACAAAAAATTTTTGTGAGAATACAGTTCTTACCAGGACCGGCCCCACTCACATGACAAAAACGCCCGCGCTATAAAAAAATGCTTTTATCGAATAAAATTTAATTTGCTTCGGAATGATGTGATGAAGCAAAGTTTGCAATTTCATACCAAAATTAGTTGCTTTTATCTAAAGTATTTAGAGGGTATCTTTATTATACAGTAGAGCACTGGCCGATTTTCGAACCAAAATTTGCGCAATTTTTCAGCTGCCAGGCAAGTAAAGAGTGGATCGCTTCCACAAATGTCAACCAGAGTAATTGTAATTACAATTACAGGAAAGCTGTGGATGTCAATTTTTATAACTAAGACTTGTTTGAATCGACGGGAACCGAACCCGTGAGTCTACCGATTCAGTAAGAGACGTTCAGCTATCCACTCGACCACCGATCGGGAGAGTTTTTGGCTGTTGGTTGGTAAACTGGGCCAAAGATTTTCGCTGTTGAAAAGCAATATGCATTGGTTAATCACTTGAAACTATTTTTTGATCTCACACTGACATCGAGAAAAATGCACTGTTGCAATTTGTTTCCTTTTTGTACAAATCTGCCTCTAAAAAGTCCATTTGTACCATTATACCCGCCGGGCTTACATTTTTAACCCTATATTTTACTCGGGCTATTTGGCAAACGCATTTTTACACGGCGAGAGGGAGGGCAAATGCCCCTATCTAGTGCAACTCTTAAAACTTATTTGGCATGCGGGTTGCAGGGTTGGTGTTTTCCAAACTTTCTCAGAAAAACTAGTTTAGAGCTGATGACGGCATAATAATGACGTCACGGTCAAACTTTGAAAAAATGACGTCATTTTTTAATCATGTCATAGGTGGGTGGTTTAAATTATGTTCATTTTTGTTCATTAGTTTGCTTTATGATACTGAATCATCAAACGCCTAAGTCAAAATGGTTACGTAGTAAAAACGTCTTATGCCTTCATTAAAGTCAAATTTGGGCCTAAAAATGCTCAGATTTCGGAAAGTTACTTGGGAAAATTTAGAAATTGGCAAACTTTTCCTTGCCTCAGCAACTTTAAATTGTCTGGATTGTTTGTCAATAAATTTAACTCAAAGTCAAGTTGGTTAAAGTTTTTCAGAAGGGATTTATCCCCCCAAAAAAAACGAAAATGGGGCATTTTTGCCCCTTTCTTCGTGTGAAATAGGGTTAAGGTAAAAAATCTAAACTTTAACGATATATTCAGGATGCATTGCATTGTCGTTCTCTGTCTCTTTTTAAACCTTATTCTTGGCGGTATCAACGTATTTGTCCTTTATTCGGACCAACTTTTTATAAGCGCTGGAATACCCAAAGACAAAGTCACGTTTGGTACAATTGGAATTTTTGCCGGCCAATTTCTTGTTTCTATTGTCGGAGTAAGCTTAGTCTTATTTTGTTTGCGAATAACCTTAATTTTTTCAGTAATTAGGAAACATAGACGTTGCAATACAATACTAGGCTTTATTTTAATTTTGTTTTAGACACCATTTTGTTAGTAACTGAAAATTCTAAGCTTACAGCGGGGAATTGTTTCGCTCGCCCCTCATGACAAGCAAGTGAGCACCAGCAAAACGGCAAAATAAAAAGTTTACAGTCAAGTGAATATAGCTTATTATATTAAACTTCTGTTACTTGCTCGGTAGTGATCAAGAACTGAAAATGTATGATCTGCATCATGGTCGAATTCTGGGATATCAAACAAACTCGCATTTGGCAGTTAAGTGGCTAAAAGATACAGCAGCTGCAGACAACTTGGGTCGTCTAAACCAGGGCCGCCCAAAGTTTTTGAGGAGTGGCCACACATTCATGCTGCACCAAATTTGAAGTAATTTTCGGCGGGAGAAAACAGTTATTAGGGAGATGCGATGTAAGTTTCAGTGGAAAACGAGGTGAAGAAGACAAAAAAATAGAAAGGTCTTCATTGAGATTTGATACGGTTTTCTGCCAAAGTTCTGTTCCATTGCATTCGGCGATAAAATTAGTTGATCTCGAGACCAGTCGCGGAACGCAGAAAATTGTTATGCGGGTGGCATACGGCCCGCCAAACGCTTTTGGGCAGCCTTGGTCTAAACCGAGAACTGAATAACGTTGTTTGAAACTAACATGCTAGTTCTGCTGTTTAGTTCAGTGCAGTGTTCCAAACCTTTACTGCTCGTATCTATACTCTGCCCACATTAATACCACGTTGTGTTGCTTCAGTCTAAGCTCATCGAGAAATTCGGTGGAAGGAAAGTGATGCTCACTGCAAGTGCAATGGAAATTATTGGTCTTCTCATTTACACCGTGACCCAAGCCACATTGCACCTGGCCCCTGACGTCCTTCCCTATCTTGCTATTGTCGGATCTGCAATGTTTATTGTTGCGTGAGTGTTAATTTAAGTACTGTAAAAAATGTCATCTGTGTAGCACGAGCGTCAAGTCCAATATATCCATCAATTTTTTTTTTATTTTTTTATTAAAATTAGATAACCTCACTGCAGGCTCTCGCTGTTCATGAATACTGTACCACAAGAAATTCCCGGAATACTGTGATTTTGAAAATAAATATTTTCCAAAAAAAAAAACAATGTCCGCAAAAATATACTTTGGAATGAAAAAAATCTCAAAAATACAACCCTGAATGGACGATGACCAGAATAGACATGATGTGTACATCCGCTAAAATGTCAGTTAAATGCATATTAAATGCAAGGGTGTCAGTTAAATGCATATTCTAACAATATTTCATTCAGGAAAAGGCCTGCTCGGAAAAATAAAATTGTGACAATTTCCATTTACACAAATTTGCCTGATTGGGAAATTGTTCATTCTGAGAAATTTCCAACCGGAAAAAAGCCCGATCGAAAAACCTATTTGCATGATTTAAGCAGGGCCTCACAGAGAAAGTGTTTCAGGGGTTACGAAGACTGATAGTGATAATTACGACTGTGTTCCGCCGGAAACAAGGTTAAAACAAAAAAAGGTCTTCTTCGGAACAATTTGGATTAGCAATGGTTGGTCCAAACGCACAGGTAAAGGCCTGCAAAACAAATAAAAAATATCACTACCGGTACTTTATTAAGAAGTTTTGCAAAACACATGGCGCATAGATTATCAGGATCTTACGGGCCCCTCTTAGCTTGGGCCCGATGTACCTCTGAAATCCCCTCTAGTAGGCTCTGGATTTAAGTTGTTTGCGGGTTTTCGCGTGGCCACCGAAACGGTTTTCGTCAGCTCTCGTGCAGAATAACGTAATAACAGTTTTATTTACTACCTAGCTTATGATGTGCATGATGGCGCACTGTTTTCAGGTGGTCTGGGGGCACCAATTTGGCAACTCTTGCGCTGATGGGTGCGGTCACGATTGAGCCGACAAGACCAACTTGCTTCAGCGCGGGAAATATATTGTTCTGGATATTTTCCTGGTTTACTGGATTCATTCCAACTTACCTTCAGGTTAATTTTTTCTGTCCTTACTCGCTGTTTTTAAGTTAGTTGGTTAAGTTCAGAAGAATGAAAAACATTCAGTTGCTTACTTGCTTGCAGAGGCGGGCAAAGCGCAAAGGACAACTTCCGCAATTGCAAAAGTTGCGCTGCGAACTAATGTTTTTGTATTTATTGCACATTAATTGTGCTGCGCTGCATAATTTTGGCTAATAGCGCAATTTTATACTTTGAACTAAATTTTACAGTACCGGTTTTATTTCAATCGCAACATTGTCAAATGCCGCTCTTCTTTAGGTATTACTTGCTCTTTTGCCGTCTAAAATAGCAAACGCGAAATTTGCATTGTTTTTTTGTAAATTTGATTGCGGAAGTTAAGTTGCACTTTGACTTGGTACGGAAATCTGTTCCGCAACGGCGGAGTTGCTTTGCGCTTCAACTAAATTAAAAAAAGTTCGTTGCGGAAGTTGCGCAGCGCTTCAGAAAATAAAAAAAATTAAGTTGTGCATCTTGCGCTGTGCTTTTAGTGTTGGAAAAATCGTTGTGCTTTGTTGCACTTTTGATAAAATGTTATTCAAGCCCACCTTTGTAATTGTGTAACCTCTGGATGCTTGTGATGTGATGGGTGATTCACGTTTATATTTTTTAAAGCAATCGCGCGACATCCATCCGTAACATTGGCCCAAATAAAAAGATTTTCCTTTATTGGATTTCCATGATATTCGCGGCAGAAGAAAAAACAAACGGGTGTTATATTCGTTGTCGTTAACAATTAAGACTTCATAATTGCAAAATTGTAAGCGTAGTTTGGAACCAAATGACAATTAATTATTAGAGATCATGCCTCAGAAAGACAGAATTTATCTGACAAAAAATTAATGCAAGCTAGCGTAATCTCATAATTATCACGGTGTAGCTCAGGTGTCACGAAACGTTATGAGAGTAATCAAAAGTTTGATGTCGCCCAGTTCGATTGCTGCTACTTTATGTCCTATTGAGAAGACGTTTATGTCTGATTAATACGCATTACAATAGAAAAAAGAAGTCAAACATTCAAAAACTTTTGTTTAGGCCGCCCTAGGACCATATAACATGTGCCCGTGGTTGGCTTGCGTTTCCATATTCCTTGCATACTTCATTTTCTATCTTCCGGAAACAAAGGGAAGATCTGTGGACGAAATTCAGCGGCATTTTAGCATCAAGCGAACTGCTTCTTCCATGCCATTAACAGAAAAGCAAAAAGCTTGAAAGCGTTTAAACAAAGCACTTTCCCATCAAATTCTTGTGATTTCGGCACTTTTTAAAATCTTTTTGCTAGAACGCTAGTGTGGTCAATTTGTCAACATACGGACGTTGTGTTAATGAGGGAATCGTAGCATAAAGCGTTTTATACAGCATAGTTTTTTAGAAGTCTGTTCTATTCATTCTGCTGTAGAAACTTTAAATTAAAAGGTTTGAAAAGTGTCTGCATTATTTTGTTAAGAATCATCAGAAAATGCTGTTTGTTAGGGACATTTTTTGCAATAGCAAAACTTGCCGTGGCTCCTTGGCTGTTTTGTTTTAAATTCAGGATAAGTTTATATTTTGCATACGCATTACACATGTACGCTTGGCTTGTGCTTCCGCTTCACCCATGCAGTTTATTTCGCTAAGAACCTCAAAACCGAGAAGTATTTCTTACTACATTTATGCAAAGATTTTTAGCAGTACCAGCGCTACTGAAACCTGAACATACTGGATACCATCCCAACAAAGTATTGCTTGATCAACGGCGGTTATGGCATCTTGCATTAAATCAAACTTATGAAAAATAATTTTAATAATAAAAATCATTTACCGATACAACATAAAATTGTTATCGGCCGAGGACCCGCTTTCAGCACAACACGGCGCTGCTGTGGTTTTGGATTTAGTGATTTTATTTTGCAGTTTAATTATTATGTGTGGATGTAAAAGTAAAGAAATAATTTGCATGTAGAGCAGAGAATATGGGTTTAGCAATACGTTTAATCAGAAAAATTAGACCCAAAAATAGATGAAATATACTTAAATTAGAAACGTTTCGGTTTATTCTTAAACCATTATCAATCTTATTCAAACAGATATAAATCTTATTCAAATTTGCATTCAGTTTTGCAGAGGTATTTACCATAATTATTTTTCAATTATCATATGATTACCGTTCTTTCGACACGATTCACACGTGGGTGTATTTTTACGTGTTTGGAAAGGAGTCTGAATTAAACGATGGAAGAATAATTGATTCTATTGTGCAGCATATATATACCGCATGTGAATCGTGTCAAAAAAACAATGACAGTGTCACATGTGTGAGTAGGATTATTTAATTGCTTTCAACCAGCGTATTGTGCAACTACGTGAAGTGAAACAAAATAAAAATCCATATTTTGAGTTTTGGGCTGTGAAAAGCTTATAGGTTAATTATAGGTTCAAGTTTAGCTCCGAGTTAACGATGAATTCTGAAATTCATTCTGCTTTTTTGTGGGTAGGCTATCAAACATGCGGTGGCTCATTTACTTTTCGACTTCTTTTGTAAAACTTGCGGCTTGTAACATTTCCCTCTAGTCACAAATTTATTGATTTAATGACAAAGTTAGGGCTCAGTTGCTACAAGTTGTTTCATGGTTACAATATTTTCGGTACATTTTATAGTTTATTGTTCCAAGATTCAAAACGTTCTTGCTGTATACTGTATTACAGTATTTTTGCTGTTCGGGTGCAGAATATTGCTCATAACTTGCTAACAAAAGCTTGCGTGCTTTTTTGTGTCATAAACGAATTGTTTGTTTTGCTCTAAATAAACGATTTCAAAACAGGTCAATTTACATGAAACATTGCAATCAAACGGCGAATCAGCACATTTTTAAAAGAAGGTATACAGTAGAACACCGCTTATCCGGATGCCGCTCATCCAAAACGCCGAAACTATCCCTGGTCCCAATAAGTTCGGATAATCGTCGTTCTACCGTATCTTGAAAAAGTGGAAAAGCTAAGCAATTACAGCGAAAATGAATTGTATAAGAATCAATCATTCATAGCCCCTAAAATTTAGATTTTGAAAAGTTTTTTTTTTAATTTTATGGTCTGTAAATGATTGATTCTGCATATAGAGCTCTGAGAAGTCATCGAGCGCTTTTTAGCAGCACTGACCTACACAACATCGAAAATTGTATGTAATCTTGGTAACACCACTGAAACTATAAAACATTATTAGAAGGTCAAAGCTATTTTAAGTTGATTATGTCACGATACTTCTGATTGATTATCTGTTGTATCATTAAAATTTGCGGATGCATAATTTGCTTTATCATCAAGTCACGTGCCTGTGGTATGTGCGATTCTACTTTTGTTATTATAATTAACAGCATGAAATAAAAAAAAAATTCGCTTTTTGTATAACGTGAATTTTGACGCTTGCATAATAAAATAAGACCCCTGATTGTATGATAAAAACTTGCTCAACATCCGTTTTTTCAGGTGCGATTCCGTTACAACAAAGTTTTCAGATGGCGCTATTTTGGAAAAAACTGGCAGTGTTCCTAAGTTTTTATCTGTGTTTTTTAGTTAAACTTTACTCTATCGTTGACGAGTTTTTTTGAAAATGATCGGCTAAGTTTAGTGGTATATATTACTCTTATTTTTGTATCAATATAGTTTTGAAAATACACAAAAAGAAAAAAAGTTTTTTGCATCACAATAATAATCCACAAAATCTGTAGCGTATTTTAACTGATAAATAAAATATATTTACTTATTTAGGCTTTTCCTGAAAACATGCATAAGCAAACGCAATATCTAATGTAAAAAGGATTGAACTGAAAGATACACATACTGTACATGCAAACGAAATACGCACGGTCTTATATGGAAAGCAATAAACTAGGTAAAAGTTTATTTGGTGTTTTTTCGTTTCTAAATGATGCCTCAGGAAGCTAAAAGAATAAAATATTGTCAAATATAAATTGAATACATTTTCAACCAATAGTATTAGCGGAATATATACTAGTGCTCCGCAGCCTTTTTTAACTTGCGGCACATTTATAAAACTTGCTAAATTCGACGGCATACCGCAACAGACAATGTTAATGAAAACACAAGAAATACAAAAAGCAATATGGATTTTCTAAAATAAAAGAGCCTAAACTGTCGTAAGCATTTTATTTAAAAAGAGACGTTTCGACTAATTACTTAAGTCATTGTCAATCTGTAATTAATGCACAAGAAAAAGTAGAGCAATAAGTAACCTGCAAAGTTAAGTTTAACAAAACAGGCAAAAAATTCCGAAATCAACGCAATATAGTTCTACAGTGTGAAGACATTGTTGTTTTTAAGAATGTGCCCAAACCAAGGTAGTAAGTAGTGAATTAATAATGTCGTATTAAATCTAACCAAGCGACACTCATCCATTCAACTGCCAAAGTACATCCAGAAACCGTCTTATAAAACCCAATTTTATTGAAGACAGCATGAAAGTCAAACCAAAATTACAGAACCCGAGCCGTCACTCATAAATTGATAAGATACCAGCAGCCAGCTCTTCTTCAAATTTTCAATATATACCTCTCTACTGACTATATATAGTACTGCTTCTAATTAGCCAGAGCACCCCGACTTTCAGACGCACTATTTGATCCACATATATTCTTGCAGTAATGCAGGCATATCCAACATTTACGTTATCAACCACGCCAGTGACTGAAATCGTAAAAGTAAACTTTAAACCAAATTCTAAATTACTAAAAACTGCCAAAAGTTTCAAAAGGGTTGGAATATTGAACCCCGACTAAAAACCCTCAATAAATTAAAAAAAAAAATCCTACCTTGATCTGTCGTTTCTTGAAAGCAATATCCACGGACTGACAACCAAGACCAGTTAAGCTAACAATTGACATTAAAGAATTTTAAATATTACTGCAAAAATTTTAGCACCTTTCACCGTTCAGTTAAATGCAAAATGCGATATTAAAAATGATTTCAGGTAACATGTAATTTTGATAAACGTCGAAAACCAAGTAACGTCATAAGTAGTACCACATATAATCAGTAGAGAGGTATATAGTGATGATTGAAGAATACCTGGTTGCCGGTATCATCAATTTATGGGTGACGGCTCGGGTTCTGTAATTTTGGTCTGAATTTCATACTGTCTTCAACAAAGTTGGGTTGTTTAAGACGGTTTTTGGATGCACTTTGGCATTTGAATAGATGAGTGTCGCTTGGTTAGATTTGATACGCTATAATTAATTCAATACTTACTACCTTGGTATGGGCACATTCTTGAAAGCAATGAATGTCTTCACACTGTAGAACTATATTGCGTTAATTTCGGAATTTTTTGCCTGTTTTGTTAAACTTAACTTTGCAGGTTACTTATTACTCTACTTTTTCTTGTGCATTATTTGCAGATTGACGATGACTTAAGTAATTAGTCGAAACGTCTCTTTTTAAATAAAATGCTTACGACAGCTTAGGCTCATTTATTCTTAGTGAAACTGTTTCTCAAGACCAATTTTTATGCTCCAATATGGATTATTTTATTCTAGTACATCAATGAGAAATTTGTGGGTCTTTTAATGAGCACAATGCTTCTATTTTTGGCTCAATACGTGAAAGAGCAACTCGAAGTTCGCCGTCAACAGTTTTTATGCAGGATTGTTTATCATTTCTGAATAGCAATAGAGATGAAAAGCTTTGTTCGCACACATGAGTTGTGCAAAATTGGGGCTTGTTACGTCACGAAAAGTAGGTAGATAAACGTTCAGATTTGCAAAAAGATAAAAAGCGTTTTTGTCAGTCTGCTAGAAAAATTACTAATATTCAGCGGCACACATTGTGTCGCTGCACAGCAGTTGCGGAGTACTGCACTTATGTACTGAGCGTGGACTAAACACCGAAAAAAAGTTAATTGTAATTTGTGATAAAACTATTAAAAAACCAAATGTTTGTTGGTACTAGATACGAACATTTAACAGATTTCTGCCAATTCTTCTTTTTCAGTGGTATTTTGATTACGTTCGAAACAGTCAAAAGTTCAATTTCCTATATCGAGCAGATCACCACGAATTTGAAAGTTTGGTATATAGCCTTTAGACCTTTATGAATTAACAATTAAGTTGTTATATACAGCACGATAAAAAAGCATCCAAATAAATAATAAATCAATCAATTCGAAAAAATATTGCTCCCGTGGTGGATCGTGACAACGAAAAGTTGAGACGTTGCTGCTGAAACAGAGTTGTAAACGGGCCGACAAGTTCAGACCCGAACCCGAAAATATAAGCCCGAACCCGAAAATTAATTTGAAGCCCAATGCATGCCAGAAAAAATCCGAAAGTAAAGTTAGGTCTGAAAAATTTACCAATATTGCCAATTTATTTTTATTATTTTTTTGTACACCTGGACAAAAAGTACGTCTCAGGCTCTAATTAAGCCCAAAATTTTTGTCAACTTTAGGCCCGAACCCGACCCGGAAGGCCCGGCCCGACTAACAACTCTGTGCTGAAAACTGATTGTCGACCCTGAAGATTTGAGATAATGTGTAGGCCTCAACAGGCTGATAGTGACACAAACAGAATAAACATTCAACAATAATAACAATAATGATGCCATAATAACATTCAACATACAACAATAATGCCAACTCGCAGCTCAGCAAGCTTAATGAAACTGTATTTCTATACGAAACTATATTACAGTATAAATACAGTTTGTTCGTTGTTGAATTGTACTCGCCTAAATCTGGTTTTGGATCTTTTGCCACAGGAACCTGAAGCAACGCAGCAGCAAGCAGCTTTACAGCATATAGAACTTTTGAACACTATCATATCACACTTGCAACATCACAAAATATTTCCTTTAAAGACATGGAGTTATTCTTCATATGCTGGCGGAGCGTCGTGGGAGAGGGGATGACTATTAAGTGGCTCTGCTTGATAGGTGGGCGGGGGATCGTCCCATCTTGGATCCCACATTGGAGAGTGGCGACTTGTGCTTCTTGATCTAATATTTGGGGCCATTCTTTTAGACATTCGCCCAACCAAGGTGGGTACCGCAACAATGAATGACCCTAACATTGCCAACGAAAAAGCTAAAATAATTACAACAGCCATGCCTATAAAAAATTAGTTGCAATTATCAAGTTTAAAATGCGGCTAGCCAAAGTGCACACGTACGAGGAAGTGTATTAGTCGTCTCGGCGTTTTACACAAAGCCGAACTTACGTAGGAGATTAGCACGGTTTTAATCCACTAATAAGTGATCAAAATCCTATAAAAACCAAACCGTCTGTTTCACCCAGAGATCATTTGGGGTATTTCTTATCCAAATTGAATCTATACGATGTATTTTATTTGTATAAAATATACCCGTGATGATTCCTTTCATGAATAATTGTTTAATCATTTAGTGATATGGTAATTTACGGAAATATTCGCTTCAACTCAACTTCATTTAAGCAGTTTTTGAACTCTGATAACATCCACATATACAGTAGAAGTTTAATACTTCATAAAGGTATGACTTTAAAAATATACACGGCGACTACCCGTGGCATGACAATGGTAAAACTTCGCACTTTCTTCACCGTCCAATTCTTCTTTTTGGGAGAATAAAGTATAGTAAATAAATGCGGAGATTTCTTGCCCAAAATCATACATAAAAATTGAAACAAAAACGGCTGTTTTTCTTTCGATCTCTCAAATTCTACGTTTTTCCTGGTTCAATATTCTGCTTCAATTTTTTTCTGCCAACTAGTACTGATATATAAAGTTCCGTTGTATAAAGTCCCTCATATTACGCAAATATTTTAAACGTGTTGCATAACATTTTATTTAACCTACATACGTTTATGATTCCGCGAATACAAAGTATCCAATCATTATTGCGTAAAAACCAAAATAACGTTTTGCTCAATTACTCTGTTATTGGATTGACAGAGTTAGGAAACAAAATGTATTCTTCATCTATCACCATTGCACAACTACGATAGCGCTTTTATGTTGACAATTTCGGACGCTGGCAGAGCGTGAAATAATCAGAACATTAGCAGCCCATTAATGTCGCGTCACAATATAAAAACATGACCATCATCAGGGAAATCCCGATGCAACCGATTCTTTTGGCGCGATGACAGGAAATTTCTGGGTTATTTAGGTACCGGAAACCAAAGTAATTTTAAAATTTCGGTGCAATTAATCGTTTTACATTATTGATTTACACTGTATTATTTCCTTGCCACTCATTCTTATATCTCTCAATCAGAGACTGTTTGATTGCAAAACCCTTTATGGGTCTCTGCAGTCTGGTTGCAACTTTATGAATAAATTGTTTACTGCGTCTTACTTAATTTTACTGTAAGTCACGACAAAAATAAATTGAACTAGAACATATTCCCTTTTTTGCAATTTTGTATTTTTTTTTTTTCATAGAAAGAACCTCAAAATTACGGAAAGTGTACAAATACACGATCGCATTTGCGAAAAAAAAGAAAAAAAAATCACGAAGCTGCTGTAACGGTATACAATGATTGTCTCAAACCACAACTGCTCAAACTTAACTAAAAAAAAAAGCAATTTGATTTCATCACCATGAAACATAAACAATATGAAAGTAATGAAATAAAAGTAAGCACCGAACATAGCTTACATTAGATGGCACGAGATATTAAAAAAATATAAATTGATTTCTGAGGAACTGGATACAGCACTGTAAAGGGACTTCGACGGCTATCGAAATTATTCGAAGCCTTATTGCAGTCATTTTGTAAATTAGCAGCAATTGAAAAGGTTGAGCTTTCATCAAAAGTTTTCGACAATGCTTCCTAGTCAAAAGCAATAAAGCATTTTCTGCCTTTGTTAATGATTTTGAAATCTTCCACAGCAATGATTTAATTAGTTGTAAAGGAAATCTAACAATCATTTACTACTTTGGTTATTCATCCGACATTTGATCTCATATCTCTCCTTAAAATTGGCTTAAACCACCGTTATACCATGCGTGTACATTCGAACAATCAGGTACCACATATGAAATATTCATTCACTCAAACATTAAATGAATGAATACTTCAAAACGAAATACTGCAGCAAGCGAATGTACAAAATTATATCATAAGCACAAGGCGAATGCTTCTTATTATAGCAAAAATGCACACAATGATTCAGCGACAAAAGCAGGGAATGAGTCAGTTTTTCTGAAGCACCTTTTTCAATTTAGGGAGTGCGCTGGTAGCAAACGTACGATTTCGTATAAGAAACTAGGGCATAAAATCTACGAAAACTCGTTTGAAAGGACAGCCTACGACAAACAAGAGCAAAAAAAAAACAACCACCGAATTCATCCAAGTTGGCTACTGTAAACGCACAGAACCATATTATAAAAATAAATATGATATGACAATCGATAGCACGAACAACATTGTTGTTGTTGTAGCGCATATTTATCCTTCTGTCACCGGACGGTGTCAGACGCTAACTATTAAACGTTCCGCAAACTTTTCAATACTCTGACTACTTCGTGCTTGGAGAAATGCGCACCTGCTTAGGAGTTTCCAGTAATCCAACGTTCCTGCGGATTTCTTCAAAGTTTGGTCCACTGAATTTGCTGTTTGTTCGAAGCCATCAGGCAAAGATAATCATCATGACACGTCTTACCCAAGGGCGCAACAACGTGACCAGGGTGCGAGTTGAACCACGATCATGCAACCAGGGTTGTCGTAAAAACGACACCTTTGCTCTCTCGGCCACGCTGCCGATATTGCGAGACTGGTACGTATACAGCTAATACTTAACGTAAAATATTGAAGTTTGGCAAATGCTTTAAGTTTTTAACAGTCGTAGACAGACTTGAAGTCGACATTATTTTGCTCTTTAAAAACGTGAATTATTGCAATAAAGTTCTTTATGACTATGAATAGCAAACCATTGTCATATTTATGCACAGTATCCAAAGACACAAGTATCACTAATGGACTTTATCACTGCATAGATTCGGCAACTACTCAACTACATGCATAGGAATTTTGTTACAGAGATCATCTGATAGCAACAATGAGTTTTGATGAAAAAATTTGCACACAAGCAACAGAAAACTATCTGATCTGCATAGCGAATAAAAACGTAAAAGCGTACTCCTGTTAATTTAAATCACACACATGAATTTCTTTTTTACAAAATGGAAAATATTGTGATTACCGTATACACATACAACTTATAAGTTAGACGAATTATTTTTTATTTTGTTAAACGAATACCGTACACATACAACTTATACGCTTCTAACAAAATGGAAAATACTGTGATAACCCTACTACGCAAGCAACTTATGCGCAAGGCGATTATTATTCAGCATTTTTGACCATTATTGCATTTACAGTATGGCGCCGATTTGCTTTGCAACGATTAAACTGCCTTATTCGCACAAAAATCGCTAACGGATGTACCAAGGTAAAAATACAAGCAATCAAAAAACCAACGTTGATAAAATAAAAAGTTGGATCAAAATGTATCGAAATTTGAAACAGTCCATACTGAATAAATGCTACTAAACCAAAAACAGTGCCTGCCAACCCATAAAGCTTTCCAAAATGATAAAAGGGAAAATTAGCAGCTACAAAAGCAGTATGGCCTCCATGTGAAAAACCACGAGTGAGCAAAAAGAAAATAAACGTCCCATACGCAGAAGGAACCAAAGCTAAAATAGAGTAAATTACACTTAAAACACTTGTGATAAGCATAGACACAAAATAAGCTTTTAAATTGAGTGTTTGCTCATGTGAGGTGCTGGTTTTAAGCAACTTCTTTATAGCATCAATAATGATTCCGTTTAGAGGAGAAATGAATACACCAAAAACTACAATGCTAGCAAAGTCATCCGTGAGTTTGCTAACTTGAGCAGCTTCCGAATTAAAACTTTTAAGCCATGATAATAAACTGCTGATGAGAAATGATAACCTTAATGAAATCACAGAGAAGTGATACATATCTGTCCAGTATAAAGGATCTTTTAAGGTTTGTTTGAATGAAATCAAAGAAACAGCTTCGTTTTCAGCAACCTTTGTTTTGTTACTGAGAAAAGTGGATGATGCTTCATTTTTTTCGTGTTTGTGTATGCAACAGTTTATTTCATTCCACCCATAATTGACTTTACTAGATGGCAGAGGAAATGGAATAGTTTTTCTAGGTAAAAGTAAGTATGTTCTCACCCAAAGTAAAAGTGTGGAACATGTTAAAATTTGCATCATCAAAGGAAGACCAACGCCAAAATCATAGCATTTTTTAACAATCAAAAACACCACCACAGAAGAGCTAAACAAGCCATTCATCAGTGTAATTAATGAACCTCTCACTGTCTTTGCAAGATTAGCAATCTGATAGTTGGTCATTAAAATGCCAAGACCAGCAATTCCAAACAGAGACAAAGCAGGGTATAATAAAATGGCTGAGTTAGATGTAGACACCACTAGCAAAACATATCCAACTGTGTAACAAACAGATAAAATACTCCGAAATATCCAAGTCCCAAATCGATCCAGTAAATAACCCCATGGAAAGGCAACTAAAAATAATAAAGAAGAGGCCAGAGTAAAAGCTAGATTAAAATTAGCATCCTGTTCGTCACAAGGTTTGAGAATAAAATTAGAATTTGTTGCACGGAAAAGCATTTCATGTGTACTATTGTTGCTGTTATTGCACAAATATTCAAAGTAGCCCTCCTGTTCTAGCACATATTGCAGAGAAGGAAAACCAAATATGACTCCACCAAATAATAATATTTCCAAACATGCAGTTAAACTACTTAGCAGAAATTGTATACTAATATTCATAATTCAGTTTCTGTGAGGTATATAAAAATCACAAGGTGTTTGCACTTCAAGAAACTAAGTTAAGTTTGATTAAAACTATGAGTCTGTGATAGTTTTACATTAAATATCCAAAGTGACTTGGCACATGGAACATGTGAGGTTAAATAAACAAAGATTACAGTGATGTCACACGTTTTCGGAAATTTTTATTTTGATTATCACCGTTATTGCTGATAGGTTTGGGTTTAGGGCTAGGGTTAGATTTTTTAGGCTTTACTACAAAACGTCTATATGCACAGATTGTGCGCCTAGCCTCTTCCTTAACTATCTGCAGTTTTCAAAACAAAGGTATTCTAAATTGCAAGGCTTTATTTCACCGGAAATTTTTATCTACTTTTTTTTATATATTCTGACTCAAATCTAACCCAAACTCAAATGCTTACTCTAAAACTATTCCCAAATCTAAACTTAACCCAAACCGTAACCTAAACCCTAATCTTAACCCCTAAAAAAGCAAATTAAAAAAGCGCGGATGAATATTTCTCATTTTCGTTTTATTCTCTCTAACTTGAAAATTTTCGGTGAAATAGTCACTACCTTCTGAATTACCATGTTGGCCAGCTGTTATTTAACCTTGCAGTTTATAGGAATTGCCATACTTTTCTTCACAAATTATTTAATAGCTAGTGGTTCTGCACGAATCTGCTGACTATAACATCTCTGAATATCAAAAATTATCTGACTTAAGACACATGGCACAATCTTACAAAACTGGTAACATTACAGAATATCTGCTCTGCAAGCTGTTGCACTAGCCACAGTTTGTAAATACGATCTTAAATAACGTGGGCAACTTCTTTGGTTTTGTATTTTACCGCGAACTTAATACAGGTCTACATCTAACTGAAAAGATAAGTTTTTGAAAATGACTTTCAATAAAGTCGATTTCATTTTGCTTTCGCAACAAGCTTTTCGGACAGAACTCTTCAGTTGCGATCTCTGTCTGGTTTGGTATGTGGTGTGCAGGATCTTTTAAAGACCGAATGCAGTAAGAAATGCACTCTGCAGTAAGGAGAAATGCATTCTGCAGTAAGGAGAAATGCACTCTGCAGTAAGGAGAAATGCGTTTCAAGGGGATTGCAAGATAGTAAGGAGAAACGCAATCTATCCAATGCCAACAGGCTTTGATCTTACCGAAACAGTTGTAGAGTGAATACGAACTGCTTTTGCCTGCACAAATCTGTTTTTTTCCGTGAAATATAAACCGCTTCCAATAGACTCAAGTGAAACTGAGAGCGAGCTGTGGTTAGGATTTTAAACTGCGAATCAGAATAGTTGCGTGCGCACTGATTGGATTCCAACAAATGTTGGCCAATGGCTGAATCGCTTTCTGGTTCGAATTGAGTCTTACTTTTTGCTTTGCATTTTCTATTTGGCTGGGTTCTAGTTGGTTGAGATGTTTTTTGCCTTATTGCTTTTGGAACATGTTGCTTGATGCGTTCCTGAAGCCTTTGAGTAGTGCGACCTACGTACCGAAAAGATAAGTTAAAGTACCAGACAAGTAACAGCTTACTCTACCGTCATTCCGGCAAAATATCAAGCATCATTCTGGTAGAAGTGCTGCCGCACAAAAAAAGACAGAAACAACACATACGTCATAAACCTTTTGCTATGTTGCCACCCGCCAAAAGTGAATTAAGTGATTACGTCATAATTGAAAACTTAATCATAAATCACAATCATATGAAAAAAAAACGATGTTGCCAAAACAAAAAAATGATCCAAAACTAAAAAAAACAAACTCAACGAACTCAAACCGAAAAAAATAAAACAAAAACCAACTACCCTAACTTCAGAACAAATTACCATTAACTCAGGAACAATTCCAAATACAATCCAATACTGGGGCCCCAGCAGAACGTTTAAAGGAGGCCGTTCATTTTTGGCAAAAAACGCCATTTATGGTGGGGAAATTTCAATTTTTTTCATTTGACTTTTCGACACGGCCCGAGATCCGGGTTGGGGTGCATTTGATAGGGCACGGGCCCCTCTACCAGACCCAAGTCTAAAAACGGATACCTTTTCAACGGGGGCCCACAGCAGAACGATTTTAGACGTAAGAGAAGTTACCCTCTTTTGGACTTGGGTCTGACAGAGGGGCCTAAGCTCTACCAACTGCACCCCAACCCGGAACTCGGGCCGCGTCGGAAAATTAAATGGGAAAAAATTGAACTTTTCTCCCCAAATTGCGTTTTTTGCCAAAAATGGAGGGCCTCCTTTAAACCGTTCCGCTGGGCCCTTATTAAAAAGGTACCGTTTTTAGACTTGGGTCTGATAGAGGAGCTCGTGCGCTACCTAGTGCATTTCAACGCGGTTCTCGGATCGCATCAGAAAGTTAAATGGGAAAAAGTTGAAATTTTCCTCCTAAAATAACGTTTTTGCCAAAAATGGACGGCCTCCTTCAAACCGTCCAGCTGGGGCCCCAGTTTTAGATTGAATTTCGAATTGTGCTTGAGTTGATGGTAACTTGTTCTGAAGTTGGGGTAGTTGTTTTTTTTGTATTCGGTTTGAGTTCGTCGAGTTTTTTTTCAGTTTTAGATGATCTTTCTATTTTGGCAACATCGTTTTCTTTTCGTATGATAATGATTGATGATTAAGTTTTCAATTATGATGTTATGATTCTTTGGACTTTTGGAGGGTGGCAACACCGCAACAGGTTTATGACGTATGTGAAGTTTCTGTCTTTTTTTGTACGGCAACGCTTTCTGCCAGAATGACGCTTGATATTCTACCAGATTGACGGTGGTCTTACACTCCATAGTCACTTAAAAACTATGATACTAGTTACCTCCTTGGGTGCCGGAACATCGGCAGGGCAAGGGGGCAGATTTTTCAAAGGGTACTTTTAATACTGTACGTAGGGTCATCAGAGATATCAAGACATCGGGATGCGAAGGCTTTTTTCGCGCTTGACATTAGAATGGCTGTTAGCGCGTCTGCGGTTTCGGCGCTTTTGTGCGATAATTTGAGCTTTACTAGTTAAACAATAGCAGTAGGTTGTGAAAACACTAAAAAACCTTTCAATTAAATGACTTTAGATATTAAACGCATTCAAGTCGTAAAAGCTTTTATTAGTTAGACAGTACATTTACATTAAAACAGTATGCTTAAATACATTCTTTTACGACGAACTTCATATTAATCGCAGACCTTCAGAAAAAAAAGAGTCACTATAACACTGAAAAAAACAAGTGAGAGAAATGCACAGAACACTGTATGTATACGGTAAAAAGTAGCACCACATTTTACATCTAAATTTTACTCAATTAAAAACTTTTACATCTAAATAAAAACATTCAATATTCAATAGTAGTCACAAAATTTTACTCAACACTGTAGCTATTAGCAAAATTCAACACTAGGATAAGCTAATACTGATTTCAAAAAATATCAACTGTCACTCCACAAAAAATAAGCTTGTCATAAGAGTACTTTCAAAATTACGTGTCAAAAGTTTTAAACATCTGAATGCTTACAACTTGGCTCGTTGCAGAGCTTTCTTGAAGTTCGCTGCATTTTTGCAGGTTGTTCTTATTATCTGCAGCTTTAACTTTTTAGTTTGTTCTTTGCAAAGCAATTGAAAGCGGTTTGAAAAATCAGAGCAAGGTTTTCATGGTTTTTGGGAACAACGCTTCTTAAGGACAGCAGCTGATGAAGAAGAAACACGCAACAGCGCTTGAGTAAAAATACATCGCTGTTTATCAGATGCCAAAAATTCGATTCGAATCTCGCTATCTGATATACCAGCATTGTAAGCTTGCACAGCCAAAGTAACAGCGTAGCACAGCTCAGTTATGGCAGACAGACGTCGATTAGTATCGTCAAAAAGAGACATAGAGTCTTTTGGAATATATTCCTATTTTATTCCTGTCTTTCGCTATCAAGCAACCTGTGCATTTTCTTCGCCGACAAATACTGCAGCCTAAATCACCATTGTCAAAGTAAGTTATATTGGTATCCTCGAGCGATATTTCGTGGAGATTATTAACTTCATTTTGCCAAAAAAACTTGTGAAGCCAATCAACTTCAACAGCATGTTTAGGGATGCATACATCTTGCTCATTGCTAGCAAAGGAAACTTCGGAGGCTTCCACGAGCATCTTTTGCTTAAGCAAGCCGAGTACTCTTTCTTTTCAGCTAGTATCAGTTGCCGAACGGAAATAAAAACATTTCCAC
This sequence comes from Trididemnum nubilum, assembly GCA_963965965.1. NCBI lineage: Eukaryota > Metazoa > Chordata > Ascidiacea > Aplousobranchia > Didemnidae > Trididemnum > Trididemnum nubilum. The sequence continues at coordinate 4,644,226 of OZ014475.1, forward strand.
CACTGCAGTGGTGTCTAGGATGTTTTTATTTCCAAATAATGGCAGGTATCTAGGCAACTTCAGACTTTATTGTTGAGCCTAAACTGTTTTTGTAAATGTATTGTAGACCTCGCAGTACTCTGTACAACTGCATGCAGGGCCTACGAGAGGGGGGTTCAGGGGGTACATCGTACCGGGCCTAGGGGAGCCCGGAAGAGTTTAGGTTCCTGCGTTAAGTAGTTTTGGTCTGGTCTTCATCTAAATAATTCAGTGAAGACCTTTTTTTTTTGGTCTTCACCTAATTTTGGGGAAAAAATCAGACTAAATTTCACAATTTTTGGCAGAAAATCAGACAACAAATTTTGCGCAACTTTGGTGCCTGAAGAGATTTGGGGGCCCGGCATCGACCTTCGTACCCCCTGGAAAAATTTCTCTCCGAGGCCCTGACTGCAAGCTACGGTAAAGAATTCAGAACAAGCGAAAAGCCTGGACTACTGCACAGGGTTGGAAATATCGATTAGTAATCGATAATCGATACTACATTCTTTGCTTTTCTGCTATCGCTTATCGCAGACGCTTGGCTTTCAATTTTTTCTATCGATTATTGCCTTTTCTATGCTTTTTGCTTACATTTTACCGATTGGTAGAATCTTTAAACTTTATTTTTGTTCTTGTTGAGTCCGCCTAAGCTTACATTGTTTCGTTTCTCTTATACTATATTGCTCTTTATAATACTATTCTAAAAGTGTATTTTGTTTTCCTTGATAGTACCGGTAATGATAGTTTTTCCACTCACAAGTTTCATTTAATGGTCAATACGGAAAAGGTTTTAGAGCATCCTTATGAAAAATAGAATAAAAAATTTTGTTCGCATTTCGGCATCGATTACTGATCTTTGCCTTTTGTGTCTGATATTTTAGCTTTTTGTTTCGTTACTTTACTCTTTGCTTTTTGTGTGAACTATCGATTCGTCTTTGCTTTTAAACAGCTTCGACTTCCAACCCTGCTACTGCGCGCCTTTACAGTAACATACATTCAACAGCTTTCATACCGTACAGAGTACCTACATACTTCACGATACTAATATCCAGGCTACCGTAATTATATTCTTCTGAACTATTATAGTGCTGTACCATAAGAGAACTCTAAATACACTTCTTCTTCTTCTTTCTTCATTGCCCGCTTTTCCGTGAGGGTTGCGGGGAACTCTGACTAAATCTACCATTAACAAACTTGGTACACGTGCGCTTGCCAAGCATGACTTGAGAAAGACGCTGCAGCTTTGAACGGTAGTTGTTTACTCAATCACTCGCCTCTGAGCGATAGCCCTGCTACCGCCGTAAGAAAAAGGCAATCGCTGAAAGCCTTCGCATGCCAATGTTGTCTAGAAATCCCTGAGGGTCATTTGCTCTTTGATACTCTTAAAACCAGGGATGTGGAAGCTGTAAAATTTTTAATGCTTCCGCTTCCAGCTCTTCTTGACTTTTTGTGCTTCCGAGTTCGCTTCCGCTTTCTCACCTTTGGAATTTTTTCTTCCGCTTCCAGTCACTTTCATTAAAAAGCTTCCGCTTCCTGAAAAATTTAACCGCTTCCACCGCTTTTGCTTCCAGCTCCCGCATTCCCGCTTAGTATGAAACAGCTAATTATATTTCGAGTAAAAAAAACAGCAAGTTTTTGTTATACAGCAGCCTAGCATGTCACAACAAAATAACCAAGATCTAGCAATCATGGCCAATGCACTGCTGCAGTACTTTAATCATGAGCAATAAAAAACAACTTCTAATCAAGCAAGAATTAATTTGTGTCCTTTGATTCTCCAATAAAATTTAAGAAGACTGTATTTTAGTGGTAAGTTCTATGCCTATCTACTGGTAATTTTTTGTTAATTCTAACTGAAATTTAACCTAAACTCAAATCCTTAACTTACTCTAAATCCAACTCTAACTAACCCAAACTTAAACCTGTAAATCTTAATCTTGACACCTAAAAAAGTAAATAAAAAAGAACGAGATTGAAAAATCACGAAAATTTAAGATCAACCAGCCTTAGCCTTGGGCCTGAGCGGAATACTGCAAGGGCTATAGGCCTAAGCATAGTTTATTTTTTGTACCGGTAACTAAACTGCAGTATCCCCTACTGTATGCTATCACCCAATTCCCTACTAACCAGCAACAGCAGGTTCTTAGTTACCGGTAAGTAACGTTTATTTTGTAACAGCTGCGACTGGCTAAGTAACTACCGTACAAGTTTTGATCAGAGGTGGAGTCGAAGACACAAAGCTCGAGGCCAAGGCCAAGGACACAAAAAAATCTGAGGCCAAGGACAGCCCTACCTAGGACAGATTCTCTCGAGGCCAAGGAAAGGAAAGCTCGAAGTCAAGGCCAAGGACCAGGAACACAGGAGCAAGTGTTCTCCAAAAATTTTTTCAGGTGATCTCAAAAAAAAAGGTCTTCAAAAAAACAAAAAAGGCCTTCGCAAATATACTGCAAGGTTTCTGGCGTTATTTTCGAGTACTTGAGGCTTCGAGACCAACGCCAAGGAATTGACCTTCGAGGTCAAAGCCAAGGAATTCAAAATGCGTCCTCGATGACTGCCCCTCTGGTTTTCATAAACTACAGGTAACACTACTAGGCTTACTTGGCAGTGCCACATGCCAGCAGGGCCTCGGAGAGAAATTTTTCTAGGGGGTACGAAGGTCGATGCCGGGCCCCCAAAGACCAAAAAAAAAAAGTCTTCACTGCAATTTGGACCCATTTTTTGCCCAAAATAAGGTGGACCAAAAAAAAGATCTTCACTCAAATAGAGACCCATTTTTTGTCCAAAATTAAGTGAAGACCAAAAAAACCAAAAAAAAGGTCTTCACTGAAAATCAGACCCATTTTTTGCTCATAATTAGGTGAAGACCAAAAAAAAAGATCTTCACTGCAATTTGGACCCATTTTTTGCCCAAAATAAGGTGAAGACCAAAAAAAAGGTCTTCACTCAAATTGAGACCCATTTTTTGTCCAAAATTAAGTGAAGACCAAAAAAAAAAACGTCTTCACTGAAAATCAGACCCATTTTTTGCCCAAAATTAGGTGAAGACCAAAAATAAAAAAAAGGTCTTCACTGAAATTAAGTCCCATTAAAAAAAAGACCAATACACCTCAACGCAGGAACCTGAACTCTTCCGGGCCCCCCTAGCCCCATGCCCGGGTATGATGTACCTCCTGAACCCCCCTCTCGTAGGCCCTGCATGCCAGCACGTGCAGCAGCCACAGCAAACTAAGAAGGAGCCTACCATAACAACATCGTGCCCACTGCTGGCCACAGTAAACCTCGAACTCTGATGCCATGGCAGTATCGGTGGTATGTCACACTTTTGACACGGTATGATCTCTCGCAAAAACGGTGTGCTCAGCACGGCTCTTTATTAATTGCGATAATTTAAGGCATCACAAACGTTAAAACTTATGGCAGTGACTAAATTTGAAATTTTGCGAACATTGGTATGTACCTAGAAATGATATTATTGTTACGGTTTACCCCAGCGGTTGTAGCGTAGGCGTAGCCAGAGGGGGGGCCCAGGGGGCCCGGCCCCTCCAATTAAAATACCACCAATGATAAAAAATTATGACAACATAGCCTAGCGATGTTTAGTTGCAGTTATGGACAACGAGGGAGCCCCGGGGCCCCTAACTAACAACCAGGACTCCAGGGCGCCCAACTAACAACCAGGGGGCCCCAGGGCCCCTAATCAACAACCTCGGGGCCCTTAACCGACAACCAGGGGGCCCCGAAGCCAATAACTACCGACCAGGGGCCCCAGGATCCCTAACTAACAACCAGGGGGCTCCGGGTCCGCTAACCGACAACCAGGGGTCCCTAATTGACCACCAAGGGCCCCCAGCGCCTCTAACTAACAACCAGGGGGCGTTTGGGCCCCTATTTGACGAACAGGGGGCCCCTAACTAAACAACCAGGATGCCCCGGGGCCCCTAACTGGCGACAAGGAGGCTCCAGGGCCCCCAACTAACGACCAAAGTACCCCGAGGCACCTAACCGACAACCATGGGGCCCCGGAGCCCCTAACTGATAACCAGAATGCTCTGGGGCCCCTAACTGATGACCAAGGGTCCCGGGCCAGGGGCACTGTAACTCAAATTTTTAACAATTTATATGCAAAACCTGTGAAAAATCTAAGTGTCTTGTCCTAAAAATTGCAACCCCAGGCCCTCGTTTAACGTATTATGAAGTTAATGCTATAACACAGGCGGTAATGCAAACCTCCAATTGAAATACTACCGATGATAAATATAATGAGAGCATAGCCAGCATGTTGTCCTTGTCCGGAATTGCAGTTTCTTTAATTTAGAATTTACGCGTACAAAAGTAAGTAATAATAATGACGACCACCTGTGCACGTCATAATAATGTCATGCAATTCCTGGAGGTTTCAAAAAACTGTCAAGTGACTTGACTAGAGTCCTCCACGTTTTGGAAAAAGGTTATTTTAATTTTGCTTTTAAGTTTTTTTTTTTTTTTTTATGAAAGAACTTAAGGGCGCGATCTTATCTCAAATTCATAGGCGTAGCCAGGGGGGTGGTTTAGGGGCCCGGGCCCCCACCATAGAAATGTCACCAATGACAAAAATTTAACAACAAAACCTTGTCTCTTCATTTTCATTTTTTTTAGCATCTTTGTGTACAACGGTATACAGGCGTACAACAGCAATTAACAGAGGTGGAGTACTCGAGGACACATTTTGAAGTCCTTGGCCTCGAAGGTCAAGTCCTTGGCCTCGAGGCCTCAAGTCCTCGAAAATTGGCCTGTCCTCGGCTCGAGGACAGCAGTATTTTTTGAATTGTTGAAATTTTGTGGAGCGCTTAAAAATTTTTTTGGAAAACGTCTTTTCGTGGAGATCGCTTGAAAAATTTTTGTGAAGACCTTTTTTTTTTTTGGAGATCGCCTGAAAAGTTTTTGTGAAGACCTTCTTTTTTTTTTTGGAGAGCACTTGCGCTTGTGTCCTTGGCCTCGAGCATTCCTGTCCTTGGCCTCGAAAGTGTCTGTCCTCGGAAAGGCTGTCCTTGGCCTTGGATTTTTTTTGTGTCCTTGGCCTTGGCCTCGAGCCTTGTGTCCTCGACTCCACCTCTGGTAATTAACAACTAATAATATTGACGACCAGGGGGCCTGGCGCACCCCCTTAATTCAATTTTTCCGACCAATTTAAACGTGTAACCAGGGTGAAATTAAGGGTTTTTGTCCTAAAAGTTGCTACCTCATGCCCTCATCTAAACTTATGAACGTAATGCAATAACCAGCGCCGTATTTGCCATGAGGCACGGTGCCAGAGCCCAGCGCTCAGATCGTAGGACTTTTTTGGTCTTCACTTAAATTTGGCAGGAAGATGTTGCGAAAATCCCCGACCTGCTAGGGACCCAGTGCACAGTAAATCCGGCCCAGGAATAACATGTTTAGTAAGCGTAACCATCTATTGCACCATTTTTCAAAAGCGATTCACCTCCATTTCGCCAGTTTTTACGCACAAAGTACTTTTAAAAAAATAGTTAGGAAAAATGCTCATTAAACAAATTATTGAATTTCAATTAAGGGGGCATGGGCCCCCCTGGCCGTACATGTACTCCTATAACTGGTTAACTTCATGACAAAACAAAAATCTTGAAGGAAAATTTTCGAGCGGATTACTATTTACTGCTAAAATATTGCAGGAGGCAATGTGCCTTACTTACCCCTACATGGACCAAATCACTTACAATTAAAATTTTACACCACAATGCAAGATTTTAAACGTGTTTTGGACTTTAATTGCAAGTAAAAGGAGGATTGAACGGTTAAATTCTTTCAAATGGCTTTCAAATGCTAAAAACTTAGTTCTTTCAAATGGCTGTGAATACGTGCGAAATGTGATTCAATGGAATTAAAATAGCTTTTTTTTTCAAAAACTTGCAAAAATCGCCCGGCGGCTGGGGGCTTCGCCCCCAGACCCCCGACTGTGATACATTTGAGTACACTAGCTTACTCAAGACGTCCCCTAAGTTAAACATTTGCTCTTTCTATCTATTAGTTTTCGCCCTATCTCTTTACCAAAATCCTGGTTAAATGCCAACGGGCTACAGCTTCAGATCTTCCATTCTACAAAATCTTTGCCCCACAAAAAGTTCCTTTTTTGAAAAATTTTGATGACGTCATTGCATGTGATTTGTGGTTTGCCCCCCCCCCAATCAAATATCCTGGCTACGCCTGTGGTTTGTAGCCAGGGTTGGAAGTCGATGCTGTTTAAAAGCAAAGACGATTCGATATCGATAGTTCACTCAAAAAGCAAAGAATTGTCGATAGTCGATATTAGAAGCAAAAAGCAAAGACTAAAGAAACAAAAAGCAAAGATTATAGTAATCGATGCCGAAATGCGAACAAAATTTTTTATTCTATTTTTTATTAAGATGCACCAAAATTTTTGCTGTATTAATCATTAAATGAAACTTGTGAGTGGAAAAACCATTATTACCGTACAATAAAGGATATAAAAAAATACACGTTTAGGATAACTATAAAGAGCAATATAGTATAAGAGAAACGAAACAATGTAAGCTTAGGCAGACTCAACAAGAACAAAAGTAAAGTTAAAAGATTCTACTAATTGATAACATGTAAGCAAAAAGCACAGAAAAGGCAATAATCGATAGAAAAAATTGAAAGCAAAGCATCTGCGATAATCGATAACAGAAAAGCAAAGAATGTAGTATCGATTATTATTGATTACTAATCGATATTTCCAACTCTGGTTGTAACCAGGTTTAAGAGTTTGAAAATCCGAAAGCGCCTGAGTTAAAAAAAAATTGCTTCCGCTTTCAGCTCCTTTTCAACACTTTCGCTTCCGAGTTCGCTTCCGCTTCCAACCTCTTTCATCAAAGTGCTTCCGCTTTCACAAAAAATTAACCGCTTCCACCGCTTCCGCATCCCTGGTCAAAACACTTCAACAAAAACCAGAGTAGGCTAGTGAGTACGTCGCATACACACCAAAAAATAACAGCAAACGAATTATCAATTAAGTAAAGGCAGGTTCAGCCGCCGTAGGCCATTGGGGGTTTGGGGGCAACGCCCCCAACCACCGGAGACAAGAGGGTTTGAGGGCAGAGCCCCAAGCGCTTGGGGATTTTGCAATTTTTTTTGCAAAAATAACTTAATTTTAGTCCTATTTTAGCAAAAATTAATGCTTTTAAAACATGGCATAAGAATTAGCAATGCAAAAACATGATTAAATTGGCTGCGCAAATGGGCTGTGAGGGTAATGGTTAATCGTAAAATTTCAGCCTTATTATTACAATCTGGTAAATCACAAAATAAAAAAACCACAAGTTTTAACCTACTTCATCTGCATTTATAAAAAAAAATTTTGGAGATCTTCAATCCCACTCACCGAGTATTTTACTGTTAAATCTGGACAAGAAATGGATCTTGCTCCAGATATTGCAGTGAATTTTATGCTCTAGAAGTTTTTTTTTTGTTTCTCCAGTTGGAGCAGGGATCCCGAACTTCTAGATTTCGCCACTGGTAACGCCAGCGTCGATCGTTCTAACTAGAGCTGCAAACAAAGTTAGAGACTTGAATGTCTTGAGAGTGATGCTTAGGGCTACAGACATAGGATCCTTGAGTTCTGAATTCGAAATTTTGTCGCACCCTATCTTCCTAGCGTCAGTTTAAACTAACGGAACTAAATCGGATGTTACAGGCTAACCAAATGCATTCTCCAAGATTGCTCATTCACAGTATTTTACATTATTTAGAAATCATTTAACCCTGTTTTTACCGGGTGGGGGGGGGTGAAATTTGCCCCCCTCTTAGTTATTTTAATATAGCTCCTAAACTAAAAAAAAGTTTTGCTTTGATGTACCCTGAATTTGAATCAAATTTAATGACACGCATTTTCAGAAAGTTTTAGGTCGGCCGGACAACCGAAAGTAACGTCATTTTTGCCTTTATCAGAGGCACCTAAAGAGGTTTCATGCAGTTTTGAGCACAGTGCATGCTTATCAGTGTGCGTATTCTATTGATTGTACTGCGTATTCAAAATCGATGCTAATCTTTAGCTGGAATAATATATTTTATTTATTGATAAATGCATTGCATCATCATTACGTCATTGATGACGTCATAATTCAAAAATATTGCTTTTTCTGCTGTTTCTCGAAATAAACTGCGTTTGCATAAAAAATTTTCATTATCATCAGCTGTTGAATGATATAATGCGAATAATACTGCAGTATTTTAAAATTTTGTGAATTATACTATATCTCAGTTACAAAAAATCACAAATACTAATCAACACAATATATGAAAGATGACGTCATCATGCATGTGACGTTATCATCTGCGGTGACTTTATCATAGATGTCTTTGAAATAACAAAAGTCCAAACTGAAAATAATATTTCGCATCATTTAGACAAATTTGCATGCTGTTATAAGAATTTACTAGTTTTGATGACGTCATCATCGTTCTAACGACGTCACTACCTCAAAACATTTATTTTAAAAAATTTAACAAAAAATAGCTTCAACAAGTAAAAAATCTTGCTTCTTTCACTTACCAATCGGTTTTTAGATAGGGGGGCAAATTTGCCCCCCCCCGGTAGAAATAGGGTGTAAAAATATCCCGGTAGATATAGGGCTAACACACACAATTAGTTAGGTAGTGACAATTTCAACGAAAATGTTCAAGTTAATGAGAATAAAACAAAAACGGGAAATATTCATCTGCGCTTTTTTCATTTGCTTTTATAAGGGTTAAAAGATTAAGATTTGAGTTAGGGTTCGGGTTAGGTTTGAGGTTAGTTGTAAAGTAAGAATTTGAGTTGTGTTAGAATAAAAAAAGAGATAAAAATTTCCGATATAATAGTCTTTTCCGATTTGTTATTACTGATTTTAAGGAAATTCTTAACGCCACGTAGTGGAGATAGTATTTGTTTATGATAAAAAAAGATATTTTTTCATAAACTAAAAATTGTAATGTATTTTTGGATAGACAAAAATTTTTTTTACGTTTTGTTTCTAGAAAGGGCTCTCTTGGTTCACAAAACACTAATCTTTAATCACTAGAATGTTTTTTGTAGCTCCAGTATTTTTTGCGTGTCGTCAGGTTAGTCGGGCAGTACTGCCCCCCTTGCCACTCCTGGTAAAAGGGCACCACTGGTTACTACAGAATTCAACTTCATGTTTTTTTAGGCACCGCACCTGCACAAATTGGTAATGTCTACTACTCCATCTTATCAACCCTGCAAGTAGGCCTACTGGTATCAATTTGTGACGCCCTGACGTTTCGTTATCACTCTGAAATGCGGAACATTCTCACTACAATCAAACCAATTTTAGTATTGTATGTTGCCATGATCTGTTCTGTCTCGTGCACATCATTTGTTGCTGTACACCTTCAATTTTGTGCAGAACAGAATTTATTTGCCAAATTTCCAATAAGTTACATTCAAAACAACAACAAGAACACACAGATAAAGAAAATTTAGGCCAGCAGACACAAAATAAACCTTTGCGGTTAATAGGTCTATTGTCTCCTGAATACAACTGCTTGTGCTATATTCTTAAATGTTGTCCCAAACTTTTGATTGATTAGCGCATTAAGTTAAATAAAATATCTATCATAGCTATAGTCATAAGTACGCTTTAAAAAAAAATCTCACAGTTTTGATTATGCATTGTATGTTTGAATAAGCTGATTTTTCATTTTTTTTTTTTAGAGTATTGGCCCTGACGCGACGTTGGCTGTCAGGTCACCACAGAAGCTTATCTTTCTATGGCCGTGACGCGACGGTGGCTGTCAGATCACCACAGAGGTTGGTCTACCAAGGGCTCCTGCTTTGGCTGGACTCTGGTGAAATGGCCCTGACGCGACTGCGGCTGTCAGGTCATCACAAACGAACGCAGTCTTTGCATCTGGCGGGAACTACGGGGAAGTGGGCGGCAGGGTCGGAAAAATTACTTGTTTTTGCTTAATTACAAATACAACCTAAAATTTTCAATTACAATTATTCAAGTTCAAGTAATTGTAATTCAATTACAATTTCAAGTACAATTACAATGAAAAGATTCTCAAAACCTTGCGACCAATTTGCTTACACAGGAAGCCTCGAGGTTTGCTTAAGTCAACACTGCGGATTTGTTTTGTATTTTTATACCAAACCTATTAGAGCCCCATTTCTCTCTATTCTTGTTCTTCCACCTGTCTTTGTTTAACTTTAATTTTTTCAATTCATAATTTCGTTTGTAAGCAATTGTCAAGTATGTTATGGAATTCATATCGCTTCCAGCAACGTTATGGTTTTAGCTAAACCATGGTATCATACCGCAATTATTTGTGCAAAAAAACAACAACAACCAACTTTTAACACAAATAAAGATTGTAAAAAAGTTGAAATCGTGCACGTTACAACTTCAAGTTACAACTATATTAACACTATTTTAACTTTTACCAATAATATTACATATTTAGCATGATCATACAAAATAGAACCATACGTGTCGCGTTGACTTACACGTAAGGACAAACAAGCAAAAAAGCACACAAAATCTCAATATTACAAATAGCATTGAAAATACAATCATAGGCGTAGCCAGTAGGGGGGCCCTAAGGGACCGGATCCCCCCCAATCAAAATGCCACCGAAGATAAAAATGTGACAAAAAAGTCTTGTTTCTTCATTTTCAGTTTCTTTTAGCATCTTCGCGTACAACAGTACACGCGTACAAAACTAATTACCAATAACATTGACCACCAGGAGGCCCGGGCCCCATCAATTCCATTTGGCCAACCAATTGAAATGTATAGCACGGGTGAAATTATTAAGGGGTTTTGTTCTGAAAGTTGCTACTTCAGGTGGCAGCTTGACTCGAAAACCGAAAGGTCCCTTCGCTGTTACCTGGTCAAGGCAACTTGGTGAATAAAATGTAATTACAAAATTACAATCAGGCCCTCATTTACCTGTTTAGGAACGTAATGCAATAACCACAGCCGGATTTATCATATGGCACAGTGCCAGGGCCCCGAGCTCAGATGGTAAGACTTTTTTGGTCTTCACCTATATTTGGCAGGAAAATGTTGCAAAATCCCCAAAGTACCAGAGGCCCCGTGTAATATAAATCCGGCCCATGAATGACATGGTTAGTAAGCGTAAACATGTAATGTACCGTTTTTCAATAACAATCCATTTTCACCTCGCCAGTTTTTACGCACAAAATACTTTTAAAAAAATTAGCTTGGAGAAATGCTCATTGAACAAAATACTAAATTTGAATTGGGGGTCCTGGGCCCCCTGGCCGTACATGTACTCCAATAACTGGTTCGTTTCATGGCAAAACAAAAATCTCTAAGAAAAATCTTCGAGTGGATTATTATTTACTACTAAAATATTGCAGGAAGCAATGTTCCTTACTTCCCCCTATCAGGGCCAAATAAATCACAATTAAAATTCAACGACAAATAGCAAGATTTTTAACGTGTTTTGGACTTAAATTGCAAGTAAAGGAGGATTGAACAATTTAATTTTTTCGTTGGCTTTCAAATGTTAAAAATCTAGTTCTTTCAAATGGCTCTAAACGCGTGCAAAATGCGATCCAATGGCATTAAAATAGCCTTTTATTTCAAAAAATCGCAAAAAAAATTGCCCAGCGGCTGGGGGCTTCATCCCCAGACCCCTAAAGTCTTCAGTGGCTGGGGGCTCCGCCCCCAAACCCACTTCTGTGATACGTTTAAGTTACATTAGCTTACTCAACACGTCTCCCAAGTTAGACAATTGCTCCTTTTAACTATTAGTTTCCTACTTTCCTCTATCTATAGCAAAATCTTTGTTAATTGCCAACAACAGGCAAGGCTTTGGAACTTCCATTCTACGATATCTTTGCCCCACAAAAAGTTATTCTTTTGAAAATTTCTGATGACGTCAATGCATGTAATTTGTGGTTTGGGCCACCCCCAATCAAAAATTCAGGCTGCACCTATGGTTACAAATGGTTAGTTACCATCGGTTACAGTCACATCTGACGTCATAGGCCAATTCTATGTTAGGCTATTTTTGTATTACTGTAGAGTTAGTGTTAATTATGATTAGAGTAGGTGCTAAGTTTAGGTTATGAATATGATTCACTCTATCTCTAAAACTAACTCTAATTATCCCTAACCTACTTGGATGTTCGGTTTGTGACGTCAGATGAGATTGCAACCGGTAGAAAATGTCGATATCGATTTGCAACCGAAGGAAAATTGATATTATTTAATACACTTTGTTATCATTTATTTTAGAGAATAATAGAGTAATTGTAATTGAAAATGCGCAGAAAAAATTTCAATTACAATCACAGCAAAATCGTGTAATTAATTACAATTTTGTTACTTACAATTATAATTTTTCCAAGCCTGGTGGGCGGCAACTGCTGTACAATAGCAGAAGCCAATCAGTAAGGCTTTAAACAGGGGAAATGGATATTGAAGCGATTTCTGCTTCTTGCTGCAGACTGTCTTCGTTTCTGACTTGTCTTTTATTAAAAGTTTAACCAAACAAGCGAAAGCTGAATGATAGTAGCTCTCGCCCATGGATAACTTAACTAAAATAAAGCCACACCAATAACAGCCAGAGATTGCTCTCGACTTGAACAAAACTTCAGGTCTGAGCTCTGAACTTAGAATGAGCTGAAAAGAGTCCGACAGACTATGTAAATAGATGGGGTTATTCCATGGGTCAGAGGCGATTGCAAATCACACATCAAAGAATTATTCGTCACACTAATTTGGGGGAGAAACCGTTTAGACAGTGAACATTAGTTTTGCTAGCTATTTCCTATTTGTCTTAAGCAGTGGGTTAGTATCGACATAATTTTAGGAGAATTTGCGACACATTAAACAAGTTTTGACACTTCAAAGGAAAACAGTTTACTTTACTTATGTTCTCGGTTGAATTGGCAAAATTGCGATAAAAAATATCAAAATCCGCTAAAAAGTATATCATTTTGCTCACATAATATAATGATTGGAAGTAAATTTATAAAGATACTAGATGGAAGTTTGCCAGCAAACCCAGTGAACGACCGACGCATAGCTAATGCTGTGATGCTCAAAAGTACTTTTTGTCTACCGTAAAATCAGCAATTATTCAAAAATATCTGATTATGAAACCTCCAGAAAAGTAGAGTCAAAATATTGGTCAGTTAAATATCTCCTGATATCATAAAACACTGGCACCCTAGCTTGAGCCGTTTAAAAATTGATTTTTGGGGGTCCCAGGGGGAGTGGCACCCCCAAACTATGTCAAAATATTTGTTTGTTAAATATCTGCTGATATCAAAACAGACTGGCACCCAAGTTGAGCCATTCAAAACATTGATTTTTGGGGGGTCCATTTGGGGGGGTCCGCGGGGGGGTGGCACCCCCAAACTATGTCAAAATAGTTGTCTGTTAAATATCTACTGATATCAAAAAAAAATAGAACTCTACCTTGAGCCGTTCAAAAAATTGATTTTGGGGGGGTTTATTTGGGGGGATCCCCGGGGGGGGTGGCACCCCCAAACTATGTCAAAATATTTGTCTGTTAAATATCTCCTGATATCATAAAACACTGGCACTCTAAGTTAAGCCGTTCAAAAGCTTGATTTTTGGGGGGTCCATTTGGGGGGGTCCATTTGGGGGGGGTCCCCGGGGATGTGGCACCCCCAAACTATGTCAAAATATTTGTCTGTTAAATATCTACTGATATCAAAAAAAACTGGCACCCTAGGTTAAATGGTTAAAAAACTTGCTTTTGGGGGGTCCATTTGGGGGGGTCCCCGGGGGGGTGGTACCCCCAAACCATGTCAAAATATTTGTCTCTTAAATATCTACTGATATCAAAGAAAAATGGCACCCTAGGTTAAATCGTTAAAAAATTTATTTTTGGGGGGGTCCATTTGGGGGGGTCCCCGAAGGGGTGGTACCCCCAAATTATGTCAAAATATTTGTCTCTCAAATATCTACTGACAACAAAAAAAACTGGCACCCTAGGTTGAGCCGTTCAAAAATTTGATTTTTTGGGGGGGTTCCCGGGGGGGTGGTACCCCCAAACCATGTCAAAATATTTCTCTCTTAAATATCTACTGATATCAAAGAAAAATGGCACCCTAGGTTAAATGGTTAAAAAATTTGTTTTTGGGGGGTCCATTTGGGGGAGTCCCCGGGGGGGTGGTACCCCCAAATTATGTCAAAATATTTGTCTCTCAAATATCTACTGATATCAAAAAAACTGGCACCCTAGCTTGAGCCGTTCAAAAATTTGATTTTTTGGGGGGGGTTCCCGGGGGGGTGGTACCCCCAAACCATGTCTAAATATTTCTCTCTTAAATATCTACTGATATCAAAAAAAAAATGGCACCCTAGGTTATATGGTTAAAAAAATTTGTTTTTGGGGGGTCCATTTGGGGGGGTCCCCGGGGGGGTGGTACCCCCAAATTATGTCAAAATATTTGTCTCTCAAATATCTACTGATATCCAAAAAAACTGGCACCCTAGCTTGAGCCGTTCAAGAAATTGATTTTTTGGGGCCCCATTTTGGGGGGGTTCCCGGGGGAGTTGCCCCAAAAAAATTTCAGGAGACACAATTGCGTATGTACCTCAACAACTTCACACAAAAATTAGATTTCTATGTTTTGTGGTTTAGGAGAACTCGAGCGTACAAGATTTAGGAAGAAAAAAAAGGAAAAAAAAAGGAAAAAAAAGGAAAAAAAAAGGAAAAAAAAAGGAAAAAAATAAGAAAAAAACCTCATCGCGGCCGAAAGTGGGTTGGTAGGGATGAAAGGATATCTTAAGACATATAACCATGAGAAATATTTTTTGCCGTACTTAAGCCGTTTTTGACTTAGACCGCTTTTTACGCCAAACTTTCGCGGCGGTTTTCGGGTTATAAACCCGAAGTCACGTGACCGATTGCCTCGAAATTTGGTACAAACATAAAACTCATTAATCTCAAACTGCTGTCAAAATTTCATGTAGTTAGACCAAACGGTTCTCGAGTTATAAGCAAAAGTTTGAAATCTCGCACTCGTTAGTTTGAAAATGGCCGAGTAAAAACAAAGGAACACGCGACGCGAGCGTCGGTCGTTCCAATTAGTGGCGTTCGGACCACGTATCTAAGTTGCATTTTTTAATGCAGGATCTACATTTGTTCAAAATTTAGTGCCTCTAAGTTACAATGTTTTTTTGTCCATATGATGTTTTAGCACGAGGCAAATAGTAATTTCCTTTTTTTTGAAGATGTGTTTTGTGATTATGCACAGATGTGGATGCAATGAATTCTTCTTTTACCGCTGTAGGTACAAGGCTATTGTAAATTTTATATATTAACTTTCCTGTGCACAATTTATAAGGAAACCAGAGGTGGAGTCGAGGACACAAGGCTCGAGGCCAAGGCCAAGGACACAAAAAAAATCCAAGGCCAGGGCCAAGGACAGCCTTTCCGAGGACAGACCCTCTCGAGGCCAAGGACAGGAATACTCGAGGCCAAGGAACAAGGACACAAGCGCAAGTGTTCTCCAAAAAAAAAGGTCTTGAAAAAATTTTTTCAGGCGATCTCCAAAGAAAAACGTCTTCCAAGAAATTTTTAGGTGATCTACAAAGTTTAAACAATTCAAAAAATAGTGCTGTACTCGAGCCGAGGACAGGGCAATTTTCGAGGACTTGAGGCTTCGAGGCCAAGGCCAAGGACTTCAAAATGTATCTTGGAGCACATTCTCGAGGCCAAGGACGTCCTCAAGGACTCCACCTCTGAAAGAAACATAATAACGAGACAGAAAATAACTGTAAACGGTTTGTCGATTTCCTAAAAAATATCAACTGGTCAAAGTCTACCTGAACATGTCTTGAGCTCGTTGTGCAGTGTGCAGAATAGAAGCAGCTACGTAATTGGGACTTCGCGTGAGCGTGTAGTACCTTTATTTTTGTTCGCGAATTTGGCAGATGAGGATTCATTTGCACATTAACTGGCAAACGATTAAACCTAGAAACTTGAAATTTGGACTCGACATGGAATTTAATGAATGCGTCATGTGTGCCAATTTTGGGAATCGTAGGTCACGTGATCGTGAATTGAGACACAAAGAAACATAAAAAATGCGATTTTTGGCTTAAATATTTATTAATTCGCCTATAATCCTAAAACCACTTGGCGTGCAAAGCTGAAATTTGTACCCAATGTGGGTGCTTAATGGTTTAAGTAAACCGAGTTTGGGGGCATCCGGTTATGTGAACAATATGTTACACGCCGAAAATGGGCAGAAAGTGGACGATTTTGAACCGGTATACATCGGTTAATACCAATTTTGATGGAAAGTGATTTGTGGTTTTTGAGCACACCATCAACTGCCTTTCTTTTGGTTGTGTTTGTTTACCCCAACCTGACTAATATTTTTCTTTCTTTTTTTTCTTACTTTTTTTTCTCTTTTTTTTCTCCGGCTATCTTACTTTCAAACCACTAAACCCACTGTATTCAAAGTTTGAGCGATTGAAGATATCAGGGAGGACTAGTGCGGGAATGAACTCGAGGTTGCCAGGTTGGGGATCCCCTGAATTGGGCCCTCCAAAATTTTGAACTTTTAAACCGTTAGAACTATAGATCGGTCAAAATTTCGGAATAGGTAGATGTTAAAAATAAACTAAACAAAAAAAAAATTGGGGCTTCCACAATGGGTGGACCCCCCAAACCCCCAAACTTGACAAAATTTGGGGTTACCAAAATGGGGATCCCCCTAAAACCGGGCTACCAAAATTTTGAACCCTTTAATCTGTTAGAGGCAGATGTACCAAATTTTCGGAATGAGTAGATATTAGAAATAAACTAAACTTAACAAAAAATTGGGGTTTAAAAATGGGGAGTCCCCCCAAATGAGGCCTTCTAAACTTCAAAGTTTTTAACCTTTTAAGCTGGAAACATGAAGTGTTTAAGGTAAGCAAATATAGAAGAAAGATAAAATTTGACCAAAGTTTGGGGTACCGAAATGGGGGTTTCCTCTCGAAACGGGGGCGCCAAAATTCAAACTTTTTAACCATTCATGCTAGACACATAAAATTTTCAGCGTAGGCCCATATAAAGAAGAGATAAAATTTGAAAAAATTTAGAAGTACCAAAAAGTATCCTCAAACGGGGCACCAAATTTTTGAACTTTTGAACCGTTAGACCTTGATGGATCGAATTTTCGGAATGGGTAGATATTAAAAAGTAAGGTAAACTTAACAACTAAACAAAACCATACATTAAATATACAAAACAGCATCAAAAACGTAATCATAAACAAAAATTTGAGATCGAAGACAGAAAAAAAAATTCAAACACAATCTAACATTGAAACATTCAAATTGGAGGTCCCTAGACATCGCTTGTGATGTCATACTTTGGTTGAGCTTAATGGCTTTCATAAATTTGAGGTACGTGCCTGAGTTTTTTTCACGAAACTGTCACCTGTGACGTTGAGAAAACGTACTTTTTCTAATGGCTCAAGATTTTTGAAGAACTTAAGTAAGGACGTTTTAGTACGTGCTAAATAATGGATTT
The DNA here is from genome assembly GCA_963965965.1 of Trididemnum nubilum. NCBI lineage: Eukaryota > Metazoa > Chordata > Ascidiacea > Aplousobranchia > Didemnidae > Trididemnum > Trididemnum nubilum. The sequence goes on from OZ014475.1 coordinate 4,661,779, forward strand.
AATAATTATACAGCGTGTTACGAAATTAGGGTCCTTCCCTCTACGCTTACATGAAAATTTATGAAGTTTTCTTTATTTAGTTTGAACTTCATTAACATACGTTTCTACAAAGCTATTTTGAGTTCAAATTTCTTCTACTTTGATTTCAAGTAGCTGAGTTCTCAGCACCGAGCTCCTCTTACCTTCTAAGCTAAATTTTCACAAAAGCATGCAGGTAGTCATTTCGAAAGATCAAGTTAATTAAAGGGCGTATAGAAAACTGCGCTAGTTTACCAAGTTATTCTCATCGACCTGCGACAACTTGTAAGTGAAACATTAAAGGTGAATTTACACAGTATCCGTTTTTCGTACGTTTTCGTTCGTTTTTTTAAGTTTTTGCTTCTCCTTGAAAAACTATGCGCTTTTTCATCCGCATTTTTATAAGTCCATATCCGCACTAAGTGGACTGTTATACAGGCCTATAGATAAAAATTTTGTTTAAAAATTTTGTGCATGAACGATAAGAGCGATATTTCAAAATAGAGCTGTACACCTTAACAAAAAATTTTTGCGGAAAACTTTTGTCCAGTATGTGACTGTCTGGTTAGTACGGATATGGACTCATAAAAATGCGGATGAAAAAGCGCATAGGCTACTTTGTCAAGGAAAAGCAAAAACGTAAAAAAACGGACGAAAACTGACGAAAAACGGATACTGTGTAAATTCACCGTAACTAGGAAAAATAGATTTTGATTCTCCACCCTTTTTTGCAATTTGTCAAATTATACCACTCGAGAATGACGGCATGTGGCAAAAGCATGAACGATTTAGTGAAAAACTTTAACAAAAGCCTGTTTCAAATTTGCATGATTTTAGCACTTTTTTTTAGTTTAGTTTATGCTGTTGAGGATTATTTGTCCAATTTTTGTAGAGCCTTTGATTTCAAAACAACCGGTATACCAAATAGGTTGAGGTAATAACCGGTATACCAAATAGGTTGAGGTAATGAAATTTGCATGTCAGTCACTGGAATTTTAAAGACCGCTTTATGTTATTTCAAATGGAGTGAAAAACTGTTTAAGAACTCGAAAAATTGCTGAGATTGGACGTTGTACAGCATTGTAAACTGTTATGTGAGCTTTTTAAATGACGTTACTTGATTATTTTTGATAACTTTGATGGATTTAAATGTTGAACTCAAATAACCACAAAGCGATTTAAGTTAGTGAAACAAAATTTGAAAGGGACGCATTTAAATCATTGATCTGACGATCAACGACCAGATTTTTTACAAACTCATTCAAAGCAATCCGATCACTACAGTACAGAGGTGGAGTCCTCGAGGACATCCTTGGCCTCGAGGACACATTTTGACGTCCTTGGCCTTGGCCTCGAAGCCTCAAAGTCTTCGAAAATTGCCCTGTCCTCGGCTCGAGGACAACACTATTTTTTGAATGGTTAAAATTTTGTAGATCAGCTGAAAAATGTTTTTCTAGACCGTTTCTTTTTGGAGATCGACGGAAAAAAATTTTTGAAGACCTTTTTCTTAGGAAAACACTTGCATTTGTGTCCTTGGCCTTGGCATCGAGCATTCCTGTCCTTGGTTTAGATTTTTTGTGTCCTTGGCCTTGGCCTCGAGCCTTGTGTCCTCGACTCCACCTATGCTACAGTATTTTAAAGCTTAATAAAGTTCAGTAAAAGTCGGATAATGCCGCAAAGTTTCCAGATGTCGCTTGCGGTTTCATGTTCTAGCTCTGTGATCCAATGTGTCACTGATTGTGCACAGAACCACAGACTTCGCATTTTCGATTGCTGCAGCTAGCAGCTAGTCTGGGATCTGTGTGCTTACGCTACAGCTCGCAGGCTGAAAGCTACGTAGTTGACAGTATGCAAGATGCTACAATCTCAAACTTTTGAGTAGAAAATGCTGTAGCTGAATACAAGTACGCTTCAAGTTCAATAAAAATTTTTTTTTGAGTACAGTAAAGGTTTTGTTAATAATTAGGTAGGCCAATGGGCCAAATGATTTGTTGCACGGTGAGTAAAGAAGAACTGCAGTAACTCAAACTGCAAAAACATCTACCATAGAATCAGAATCGTTTCGGTTATTTTGTGTCAAAACTTACAGCGATTGAAAACTTTTCAATTGCAATTTAAAGTTGACACTGGCACAGGAAGAGACAAAGAGTGAAGTACACAGCAGACACTAGACAGGTACCGGTACAGTAGTTTCTAGTTCTACCTACAGGGCTGCAAACTCATAAAAAATCTGTTGTTTTGCCGAATTCAAAAAACAATGTTTTTCTGAACTTGATAAAACTGCTTGAGTCAATTCAAATAAAATTGGAAGTGACTTGGCGAATGGAACACTCGCGGTCCTACTTTTTTTCCTCGCGAATGGAGCAGGCGCTATGAATAGCTACTGCAGGGAATTGCTATCCCCTCAGACTGGCATCGCTGCCCTAACCCTAACTGTAATGAAAGGCTTTTAAGCAAAAACAGAACGATTCCCATGTATTCTTCCCATATCCGTCAATTCTACGTACTCTTCCATTCTACGCATTCGCACCTCCGACGGGAGTTGAACCCGGGTGCATAGGTTTGCAGTTAGGCACTCTAACCATTAAACTACGCAGCATGTACCAACCAAATGACAAAATGTCGTATTTAAACCAAATGTATGAAAAAGGCAATGTCTCCATTCGCGAGGAAAAAAAAATACCGCGAATGTTCCATTCGCCAAGTCATTTCGAATAAAATTTATGGGTTAAAAAGTTTTCAGACAGAAATATTTTATGCTGATCATGCTTTGTAAATTGAGATTGTTGTTTACAGTTCACTTGTTCATGCCGTGGCGATGTGTAGAAAAACAGCATGTCTACAAAACAGAAAAAGAGAGTGATTTAAAAGTCAAAAAGTAAACTTGGTATTTTTGTCAGTCTAAACACAAACTGGAAACATTTGACAATAATATTTTTGCTAAACTTGAACTCGAAAAAATGAAATTTTAGAGAACTCAAACTTGAAACTGTGAACTGGGACTTGTTAAAATAGGCTGAACTCAAACTAAATAAAGATCAACCGAGTTCACAGCCTTGCCTGCCACCTATAGCCATTACAGCAGTACAGGTTAGGTTGACTTACTGACTGATTAGCCTGATCAGCACTAATCAGTAATCTTGTCAAAAGGTTCTCAACTGGTACATGGTTGTAAAAATGAAAGTGATTTTAAGTACAGTATGGTAATTATTGTCATACTATCAATCAAATTATTACCGATACATTGGCTTAGCCTTAACCTAATAAACAATCATTCAATGTTACCAGGGTAATGTTTAGCCATGCCTGCTCAGTTAGTCTGGTAAGGTCTTTTTTGGCTGTCTAGTGTTGAATACTTTTCTTCTGTCATATATACAGATGGAGTTGCATACAGAATTTCTTATTTACAGTATTTAACTGTTTAGTACTGGTAGAACACTGCAAAAAACAGATGTTTGTTATTGAATAACTATGCAGTATACAGTAGGTATAATTTTGGCAGTGTCTGCTTCACCAGACCGGTTTCCAACATCAAATCGATGCTGCACCGGCAGCGCCGGTAGTTTCTTTTTGCAGTTCAATTTACTATCTCTCAAGCTGGCATTGCTGTCCGAACCCTAACTCTAATTAGTAATTGTAAGGCTCTAGAGAAAAAAAAGAGTTATGTTGTGATATTGTGCTATATTTGCCAAGCGAGTCTAGCGCGAATCAATACCCCAACCCTCGGATTGGCAGGCGAGCGCGCTAACCACTACACTACCTGGTCATCGCAATAAATGCTTTAAAGTGTCGTATTTAAGTCAAATCAATGAGAAAAAAGTAATATAATAGGCTGCTGGTGCAACAGCGATTAGATGTCAGAAACCGGCGCCGATTCCCTAGACACTACCAGTTGTCGTTAAGTATAAGCCGTTGGCTTTATTTCGGAATCTCTGCAACTCGTGTATGAGCGTGCGCGCTCTCGCTCCTCTCATGCGTTCCTCGTTAAGGTTAGGGCTAGATTTGGGGAATAGCTTAGATCAGAGGGAAGGAGAGAAAGCATGTGCGCTCATACACGAGTTGCAGAGCTTCCGAAAAAAATAGCGACGGCTCATACTTAACGACACCCCACACTACCTATAATTTTTCATGGTAATGTACCAGTAGGCTACTAGTATTTACTTAATCTGTAATGCATAAATACCTTGTTTAATATAAACCTGTATTAATCATACTGTTAGATTATTATTGATATCTCATGGAGCCCTGCAATTTGGTTATCATTGGATAATATTTTGATCGTTTCTGAAATTACCGGTACCATTACCAGATTATTGTAAACAATAATGATACCTATGACACTGTATTACAAATTTGCTTGGTCTTTCCAATTTGGTAATGTATAATTTACTGATTAACTTTTTGTGAAACAGATACGGTAATTGTCAATGTTTTAATGTGACATATCAACCATCCAGACCTCTTGAACTTGAATATCAATTGTCTTGATTCTCTTAACTGGCTTGTTTTTAGCAGGTTAGCTCATTTTTCCAGGAAATACAGCACAAAATATACTGTAAATTAAATTTTAACTGGTTTAGGTTAATGGAATTGGAAGGAAAGAAAAAGGTAAATCGTGGTGGTGGCTCATATTGTTGCATTCCTCAATGCACTAGTTCTACAGGTAAAGGCATAAAGGTATTTAAAGTTCCTTATGGGAAAAAACGTTTTGGAGTTTCAACTGAGAAATGGGCAAAGCAGTTTCACCAGGTAAATTCTGAACTGTGTAGCTTCAACTTGCACTTGCATTAAGTGCATGACTATGAGGGGTGTAGTCTGGTAGATAGTATAAAGAGTACAAAGTAAGCAGAAAACTGGAAGAGGGTCCTTTAACTGTTAACTGAGAAACTAAGGTGAATTTAGCATGTTGGCAAATTTGAAGTGGACTGAGTGACATAACATGTACAAGTGTACAACTCCACAATATATATACCGTACAAGAAATTACGCAGCACAAGACCATGAATACGGCAGTGCTACTTTAGATGTTAAGTAGCCTAGTACTATATCAATAGGGTTGTTCAATAAAACTTTTTTTTTTTGAAAAGTTATGTTGCAAATGGCTTTTCCTGTTGTATTAATCCTAAAAATTATATTGACCAATTTTCCAAACAAAAACTTTGGTGTTTAGGGGGTGTGCAACTAGATTTTAATTTCTGACCTAATTTAAAAAACTTAAACATTTTTTTTGGAAAACGCTAGCAAGTGACATATCAACACAAGCAGAATGACCCTCTGAGTCGTAATTTGTTGAATGTTTTGGTTTATTAGCATTAGATAATGGTTTATTTCAAAATTTTTAATTGGTGACATCATCATTTTAAGTTAAATTGCATCTTTGCTTGCTTTATTGAGTATATGTTAAATGGAAAATGGTTACCTGGTTGCATCTTGTCTATACAAAATCGTTTCAGTACAAATAATATCACTCATGTACAATGTATTTCAATGTATTTTTAGGCAATAAATAAATCACAGAGTGCTTAAATACTTGTCAATAATCAGCTAATTTTTGTGAGTAAATTTTTAGCAGTGTCTAGAGCATCGGCCCGGTTTCCAACATGAAAATGCTGCTGCATCGGTTGTTTCTTTTTGCACTTCTATTTACTATCTCAAGCTGACATCCCTGCCCGAACCCTAACTCTAATGCAAGGTTCTGAAAAAAAAGAAAAAAATAACGCAATGCAAATGTACCTAATCGTGAGACTTGCCAAGCGTGTTCAGCGTGAATCAAACCTGAGCGCAAAGTTCGACAGGCAAGCGCGCTTACCACTACACCACCGCAGCTACACATTCGATGTGTCAAAATTCCATATTTAACTGGAAGTAATGAGAAAAAAGCAATTTAGTGGGCTGCTGGTTCAGCAGCTTTTTTATATCAAAAACCGGGCCGATGCAGTAGACACTATCTAATTTTTTAAATTTAATATTAGCTTTTGAATTGTACTGAAAACATAAATTATTTTACTGTACAATTATATTGGATTGAGTAAATATAAATGACACCACAAGAAGCGCAACTGAAATTTGGTTGATTGGCAATCCTAAATCTGATCTTAATAACAGCTGCTTAATGATCGATGGTGTTGTCATGCATTACTTTTTTCACATTTTTTTCAAAAATCGAAATGTCACAACAAATGATGCTGTAAAGCAATTGATTGAAGCAGTAACTGAAATCTGGTTGGAATTGGGAATTCCTATGAAAATAGTTGGCTGTATTCAAAACAACTTCCAAAATTTTTGAATTGTGGAAAAAAAAAAGAAATGCGACAATAACACTGAAAGAAACAACAGAAAAAGATTTTGTGAAAGTTTGAAAACATCTTTTGATCTTGCTGCTAAAAATGTTGAGCAATAAATTTTTGGTAATCATCTAAGGACTGAAAAAGGTAGAAAGAAGATCTGGTATTTTGCATGACCAAAGAAATGCTCGCAAAATGAAAATGTCCACTTTGGATCATGAATCAAGAAAAAAAAGGCAACGAAAACATGAAAGAGTTGAAACTGAAAATCTCAAAATAACACAAGCCTTATCTTCTAGAAAACAGATAAGCTTACCTCTAACCCAATCTATTTGCAAGACTCCTCCTCTCATTCTGAACCTGAAACCTCAGGGGAAGAATTCATGCTTCTAACCAAACCATATGCAAGCAACTTTCAAGAAAAATATTGCAATCCAAAATTCTAACTCCAAGTAGGGATGGCCATTTCAGAATAATTAGGTATTCTAGAATAATTTCGAATCTTTTTTTTCGAATCCAGAATTCCGAATCCTAAATTTCAGAATAACACTTTGTATCATTTTGGTATTAAATTAGCCCGCAACTCAGTAAAACCACAGTTTGTGTCAATTTAACAGTTTAATGTATTTCTAGCCAGATTAACGAATAAAGCACCATAGTCCATAGCCTAAACCGAATGATTCAAGTCATTATTGAATACCCTGCAATGCTTCAAGCCTTTCCAATCAAACAGCTACTTGCACTCAAATTACTGTAGCATACAATCTATCAGTTGTTAATAGTGTGTACATGGAAACAGAAGCTTTACAGAGTATCCAATGATGCCTTGTTGCAGTGAAAAAGATGGTGTCGCACACACACGTAGATTTGCGTTTTGCAAGCTTAAAAAAGTTTGCAAAGAGTTAGCATATAAGCAGTTTTGTTCTATGATCAAACCGAATCTTTAAAATGGAACCGGTTCCAAATTGGAACTGGTTCTTAGGATTCGGTATTCTGAAATGGCCATCCCTAACTTCAAGTAGGGATGTTCGTTCCAGAATACCGAATCCATTGGAACCGGTTCCAAGTTATGGAATCGGAATAGTAAAGATTTGTTACAATTTGCTGCTTTTACATTGTTTTTGTATGAACATAATTGATCGCGTTGCTCACTCAGAAACAAGCGCACACAGCAAACAGTGTGCAACTACGAGTAGTAGCGGGTGTGTACGATTGTACGGAGTACGTGCACATGCGAGCAATGCATGACAATGCTAAATTGCTTATTTCTCTTAAAACTCTTGCGTTTCTCTTCTCATTCATTTTTATGCAGAAAAAACGAGATTAAAAATTCATGGGTTCTTCCTCGTGGCAGCAATAGGCAAGTATATCATCTTTATCATGAAGAAAAAGCATAAAATGGTGATCGACAAGTGATCATAACAGTGCATTTATGCTGCTACTGAAATAGACATCGATTATAACAATACATTGTCGAATTGATCGAAATCATCTGAAAATGATATTTTGCAATAGGATTGATATTCTGGAAAGATTTTGGAATTCAAAAAAAAGATTCAAAATAATTCTAGAATATGCAGATATTCTGAAATGAACATCCCTAACTCCAAGTAGTTGACAGCGAAAGCTTTTCCACAAATCATTACTTCTCTGTTGTTGCTTCCATGGTTGATGCTTCTTGAGGAAGCATCAATCATGGATTTTTTCCATGATTCAAAAATTTTCAGAAGTTGGTTTGAATGCAACCAAATACTTATCATAGGAATTCCCAATTTTAACTGGATTTCAGTTACTGCTTCAATCGTTTGCTTTACTGCATCATTTGTGTCATTTTGATTTTTGAAAAAAAGCGTGAAAAAAGTAATGCATGACATCACCATTGGTCGGTAAGCAGCTAGTGTTAAGATCAGATTTAGGATTGCCAATCAACCAAATTTCAGAAGCACTTTGTTGGGTGTATAGTCATTTCTATGTACTCAATCCAGTAAAATTGTACAGCAAAATAATTTACGTTTTCAGTGCTATTCAGGAGCTAATATTAAACTTAAAAAATTACTCCCACAAATTAGGTGATTATTGACAAGTGTTTAAGCACTCTTTGATTAGTATATTGCCTAAAAAGAGATTGTGCATGACTGATATTACTTGTACTAAAGCTGTTATGTACAGACAAGAGGCTACCAGGTAATCATTTTCCATTTAATAAATACTTGATAAAGCGTGCAAAGATGCAATTTTAACTAAAAATGATGATGTCATCAATTTAAAATTTTGAAATAAATGTTTATCTAATGCTAATAAACCAAAACAATCAATAAATTATGACTCAGAGGATCATTCTGCATGTGTTAATATGTCACTTGCCAGTGTTTTCAGAAAAAAAAAATGTTTAAGTTTTTAAAATTAGGTCATAAACTAAAATCGAGTTGCACACCCCCTAAGCATCAAAATTTTTTTGCAAAAATTGATCAATATTATTTTTTGGTGTAATACAACAAGAAAAGCCGTTGGCAGCATCACTTTTCAAAAAAAAAGAAGTTTTGAACAACCCTATAGTATCAAGCATTGGTTTGACCTGTCAATATTTCAACTTTCTTTAAAATTTATATCAAACTGTGTATATCTGATATAGCCTAGGTGGTAATGACAATATGAAAGGAATAATCATTATAAACAGATCAATAATAATTATGTAAAAAAAGGAAAAGGCTTGGCTCTCGTTCTGTGCATGCGGACATTTTGTCATACTGCCTAAAAAACCTAATCTTAATCCTAACCCTAACCTAAACCCTAACCCAGACCTGTAACTGTAATGAATAATCAAAATAAAAATTCCCGAAAACGAGTGACATCACCGGAATCTTTGATTTAACTGCGCATGTTTCGTGTGCCAAGTCACGTAGTATAAAAAAAATTAGCATAATAACTAGTATCAGCACATTGTTGGTAAAATTGATGCTGCATTAACCCTAGTCTCTTATTTTTTAAGGTACTATTCAAATATAAATCTGATCCTCAATTCAAGCAAAGAGTTAAAGATGGAAAAGCATACATTTGTCAAAATCATTTCAAAGAAGAAGATATTCATTGCAATTCTACAAAGAGCTGGATCAAGTTGAATAGTCTGCCAACTCTTAATATGCATAAAAAATATGAACCACCTCTTAAGCAACAAAAGCTAGTTCGATATGAAATCGAGCCAAAAATAAAGGTTGTGTCTTTCAGTATAAATGTACCTGTGGTACGTGTTGCTGGTAGATTGGTTGAAGTTGATAAATCTGTGCTTTCTCCTTTGCTCAATTTCATCAATAAATTTCAAAAGCTAAATCTTGCTGGTTGGCGTATTCATCAAATGGAAAATATGGTGCACATAAATTATTATGAGAATCCAAATCTACATGCCATAGCTAGTATTAGCTTACTTGTTATAGAAAAAGATTGTAAACTTGAATACAATGTTGCTGTGCATGGAAATTATTCCTCAGACATTTCTAGTTATTTGAACAATGAAAACATGGATTTAGTAACCATGCTATTGTATTTGATGAAATTCAAAAAATGTGTTGGATACAAATCTGTTCAAGATGAAGCATATTGGTCCCGTACCACAATCATGGATTCATCTTTCAACCAGGCCTCAAGGTGGGTTGCTATACTTTGTTAATAGTGAAAACAATACCATTACTTATAATTTTGCACATTTGCATTCTGTGTTTTCTGTCATGGTTATCGATGATATTTTACATATCAGTAATTCCAAAACTATTCTTTGACATGATTTCAAATTTGCTTTCTCGTCATTTAAGCTTTTTGTCTACTTGTTCTGATCACCTTTTTTTATTTGCTTCAAATAGTCAATTTTTTTTGGTTTGGTCTTTTGGAAACGTTACCACCAATGCCCACGTTTGCTGCATGTCAGTCAAACACATGACAGCTTGACTTAAAACCAAAAGGTCTGCGGGCTTTATCCTGGCCAAAGCAACATCATAAATATAAACTTAATTGCAAAATGCACACTCTGGGTTTGATACCCCCTATATATACTAGATTTCATCACATACTCTTATTTCCATTAATTGCCTATTTTTTTTTCAAAATGGCTTGTTTTATGTTTTTGGCTAATCTCCAAGAACCACCAGCATCATCCAACTCAGCTTTCAGAAGTAAAACAAATGTTTCCAATACTTGGCTTTTCTACATTTCCTCGTTTTGTTTTAAACAAAAATTTTTTTTGCTAATACAGTGTAGAATTTCTTTGTGTCACTTGTAATCTTCCATGATGTGATGTCTAAGGTTGATGCAAAGAGCCGCAACGAGAAGCTGACATTTTACTGTTCATTATTTTGTTGGCCTTAAACTAAATTAATCATTATATTTTTGATTATGCATTAGATGTGACGGAAAAATTTTATTCAAGCTTATTCTTTTAGGTTTGTCAGTCAGTCATGCTCAAAGTTTGTTGCAGTTGATCGTGTTGATGCAGTTAGAATATGCAAAAACTGCAAAAGTTTTTTTTCCAAGGAGAAAGCTAAAATAAAAAGAAGAGAGACACGCCTCAAAAGATTGCAAGGGGTTCCTCTTAGTAAGTTTACACCTGTTTCGCAAGCAAGCAGACAGAGGATGCAAGCAACTATAGAGATTTATCGGAAAAGGTTATTGTTAATGATAATATACTCAACTACTCGTATGTATGAACAATTGAACAATTTCGAGATTGTACAAGTTTGAATACAACTTCATTAGAGTAGACTTCATTAGCTTTTACTGTAAGCTTTTCGAATAAAACACTTCTGTAGCGATCTACGTCTGATATGATATAAGGTGAGCAGGATAATCTTTAAAAATCCTGCTCACTACATACCGAACCAGACAGAGATCTTTATTTGAAGCAGCGTTCTCCGATGTACTTTTATATTGTTCAATAAACTTAAACGTTGCTTTAAATAAAATGTTTCATCTCGATGAACGAGCTCCTAGCTTCTTTTTCAAACATGCAGATCGTTCGGAAGAGTTCTATCCGAATAGCGAATATAGCGAAAACGAAAGAAGGCTTATAGCGAAAGCAAATGAAATTCACTTACTGAAAGTCCTATTCTAGTGCTCGTATGTCAATAAAGTTTTTCAAAAAAATTTTGTATTTTTTATTTGTATTGATTCAAATTTATTCGGAGTTACTTTCGTTAAAACGTCAAGTTTGCCAAGTTGAAGTGTTTCTAATCACTTTTTTGGATATGTGACTTTAGTCCTTCTTTTGATTTCTAGTCACTTGTTTGGATACGTCACTTTAGTCCTTCTGTTGATGCAAAAATGACCAATTTTGTTGAAGACTTGGAAGTTTATGACACACTAGCTATTTTTGAGCTTTAGCACGAATATTGCCGTAAATTGCGATTTAAGATTTTATGCTGAGCAACACGAATTTGAAAAGACACAAGTAAATGGTTTGCTTTACTTTGAACACATCACGTTTAAAAAAACAACCACAAAAAATGTTGATTTGCTGGTGTACTATGCTGCATTGGAAACTTTTAAATCATAGTAATTACGATGAAATTTATTGTGTATATACACTACAGGATTTCAATCCTCGCACCAAAAAGCGTTCTGCAGACCATTTAAAAGTCCCGAAAATACTCAGTTCATCTGATTGGAATGTGACAACCTGAAGTACCGGTATTGAAAGATTCAGGAAGAAAATCTTCAAAACGGCTTTCGGCTGGTAAAAGAAAGCTTCGGTTATGTCAAGTTACCCGTATGAAAGAAAACTTTTTGGGCGAAGCCAACAAAGAAGGTTTAGGTATTTTGTAACTTTTAGTGGTTACATCTGAGAGGGAGGTTTTCAAAGTAAGTGCATTGCACGCACTGAAAATTTAACAGAACGCGTCTATTAGAGGCGTTAGAAACCTACTTGAGCAATAACGGAGTACAAGTTATCGCAATGAACTTAACGATTACGAAGAAGGCAATTGCCAAATTAGTGGAAGTTTGGTCTACATGTGGGCTTATGGGCCTTGAAAAAAAGCTGAATGCTGTTTGTGCATTGCATCTTTTTGCTGTTGATGAAACACGTTTCAAGCTTCATAATTAATCATATTCATGACAGTCTTCCCTTTGTCGTGTGTTTTTTATTATTATAATAACTTCGGGATGTACCAATTCCAAAATTTTTGCCGATGCCGATTCTTATTAAAGTGCCAGTTCCAATTCTTTGGTTTAGTTACGTATATTTGCTGCTCAAAGTGATTTCAAGTACTGTAGGTCCGTGTTTAGGTTAAAAGTGGTGCTTCGCAAACAACAACCAGGTGTTAACTGAATTGTGCTTCGCTGCATTCAAAACATTAAGAAAACAAAATGATTCAAATACCGACAAGTTTGGAGGAAAGGGAAACGATCGGGTTCAAATGCCGAAGAGTTTAACAATGCCGCTGCAAAAATTAATGAAAATTGTGATATTTCTGAGATCGACCTTGAAGACAAGCTATCGGCTGATAACAAGTCAAACATTTCATCACCAGAGAACACTAACATGGACTGTCGTGCATTCACGGATACTTGAAAGGATCCGCTATTCTGGACCAATGTACTCCGTTATAGCATTTCGGTTATCCTTAAGTTTGGCAGTTTGCTTGATTGGCTAAGAAGTTTTTCGACTTCCGACCAAATCAGCAAGCTTAATGACGACTTTTCATTTATTTTTGAATATCGCTGTTTAATGGTGTTATTACGGGCTTAGAAAGCTATTGAAGTCTAGCACTGCGAATAATAAAGTGCTTAGAATGTAAAAGCCTCCTTTGTGTCTATGTCAGTCACAAGTGTTCTCAGTATACTATGTTCAGGTTTGGCTCTAATTCCATCGGCTTATGAGACTTTTATATTCCACTTACTAACTCGTGGGTTTGTTCACGGTGGCCTTGCTGCCTTTGTGGCCTCCAACTTTCCTTTTCGCTATTTTGGAAAGCTGTTTGGCTTGTCAGGATTTATTGCCGGCCTATTTTCGTTTTTGCAATACGGTCTTTTTCAAATTTCGATCCCGATTTTTACTTTATTAACGTTGGATTTTTGATCGCTTGTGTGCTGACATTAGTTCACCCCGCAGCAATTTATATTCGAATTAAAAGATGTAATAGCACGTTTGCAATCGTGAGATCTCAAGGTGGTGTTTCAAGCCCTTCCTTCAGAAGCGGGGAAGAACTTCCATTCAAGGCATAACCAGGTTGCTTTACAAGGTAATGAGCATATAAAAGCTGCAATTATTTGTGATTTTCTTCCAGATGAGTGGTAAGCAAATTGATCTCTGTTCGGAAGATCTGGATCCAGGCTCGTCGCCAGAGTCATAGGCATAGCCAGGATTTTTGATTGGGAGGGCCCAAACCACAAATCAGATGCAATGACGTCATCAGAAATTTTCAAAAAAAGGAATTTTTTGAGGGGCAAAGATCGTAGAATGGAAGATCTGAAGCTGTAGTCCGTTGGCATTTAACCAGGATTTTGGTAAAGAGAAAGGGCGAAAACTAATAGTTAGAAAGAGCAAATGTCTAACTTAGGAGACGTGTTGAGTAAGCTAGTGTACTCAAACGTATCACAGGTGGGGGTGTGGGGACGAAGCCCCCAGCCGCTGTACGATTTTTGTAAGTCTGGGCCGGATTTACATTGCGCGGGGTCCCTGGCACTTAAAGATTTTTGCAACATCTTCCTGCCAAATTTATTTAAGTGATCAAAAATAGTCCTACTATCTGAGCCCTGGCACTGTGCCATATGGCAAATACGGCGCTGGTTATTGCATTACGTTCATAAAAAGTTTAGATGAGGGCCTGAGGTAGCAAGTTTTAGGACAAAAACCCTTAATTTCACCCTGGTTATACGTTTAAATTGGTTGGAAAAATTGAATTAAGGGAGTGCGCCAGGCCCCCTGGTCGTCAATATTATTTCTTGTTAATTACTGTTGTACGCAAAGATGCTAAAAAAAAATGAAAATGAAGAAACGTTTTTTTTAAATTTTTGTCATTGGTGGCATTTCAATTGAGGGGGCCCCGGCCCCCTCGCTACACCTATGATTTTGAGTTAAGATCGCACCCTTAAATTCTTTCATTAAAAGAAACATTTAAATCAAAATTAAAATAACTTTTTTTCTAAACGAGGAGGAGTCGAGTCAAGTCACTTGACAGTTTTTTGAAACCTCCAGGAATTGCATGACATTATTATGACGTGCACAGGTGGTCGTCATTATTATTACTCACTTTTGTACGCGTAAATCCTAAATTAAAGAAACTGCAATTCCGGACAAGGACAACATGCTGGCTATGCTCTCATTATATTCATCATCGGTAGTATTTCAATTTGGGTTTGCATTACCGCCTGTGTGCAAACTGTGCAATAGCATTAAGTTCACAATAACGTTAAACGAGGGCATGGAGTTGCAATTTTTAGCAGAAAACTCTTAGATTTCTTACAGGTTTTGCATATAGATTGTTAAAAATTTGAATTACAGGGCCCCGGGACCCTTGGTCATCAGTTAAGTGCCCCAGGGCATCCTGGTTATCAGTTAGGGGCTCCGGGGCCCCTGGTTGTCGATTAGGGGCCCCGGGGCACCTTGGTCGTTAGTTAGGGGCCCCGGGGCATCCTGGTCGTTAGTTAAAGGCCCTGGGGCCCCTTGATCGTCAGTTAGGGGCCCCGTAGTTGTCAGTTAGGAGCCGCAGGCCCCCTGGTTGACAGTTAGGGGCCCCCTGGTAGTTAGTTAGGGGTCCTGGGGGCCCTTGGTCGTCAATTAGGGACCCAGGGCCCCCTGTATATCAGTTAGGGCCCCGCCCCCCCCCTGTTTTTTGGTTAGCGGCCCCGGGGCCCCTTGGTTGTTAGTTAGGAGCCCTGAGGCCCCCTAGTCGTTAGTTAGGGGTCCCCTGGTTGTCGGTTAGGGGTCCCCTGACTACGCCTATGGCCAGAGTAGTGTGTTTGGTGGGCGGGCAAAAAATATTGGGGTAGGGACACGTTTTGTGAACTAAATGGACGTTTTACAAAAAATAATAACCACGGTTCTGTTAAGCTACTTAAAGCAGGTTCTCTCGATCTGTCTTGCTGTTTCATAGAAGAGCGTTGTGGTGACCTACTTTTGGGCAAAAGTTTGCTGGTACAAAAATTTACTCTCGCTTGTGCGGTGCGGGGCACAAGCAGTGATTCCGGAGGGCTCGGCCCCGAATGCCCCTTCCCTTTGTGGAGCCGGGCCTTTCTGTACCGGCGCAGCCAGAAATAAAAAAAGGGAGGAAAAAGTTTTTGCTACGATTAAAGCATGGAAAGTTTCAATTTGGGCAAATTGTTACGAACTACTAAGTTTAGCGATAACAGACAGGAGTCCTGCCGTCAAATCAGTCAAACACGCGTGACCGCAAAAAAAACTTCGCAAGAAGAGTAAACTTTTTTTCTTCAATGCTTTTTGTTCTTCACACGTCTGTTTCTAGTTTACTAAATAGCGAGTCTAAGATTTATCCGACGTGGGGGTCGGAATGTGTCAGGTTTAAACTCATGACCCACCGATCCAGACAGGCATTGGCGCTGCCAGGGGGACCAGTCCCCGCTTTTGAAAGTGTACAATTTCTCAAAAATTATTTGAAAAAAGATAAAATGTCGAAAAACTAATGTAAAAACGCTCAATTCAAATGTAATTCTACCCTGAGTTGCAAATAAGAAAAGTCAAAACGGTGACAGTTTTTGAAAATTTTTTGTTAGTTTATTAGCTTCTCTATCTTCTGCAAATTTAAGCCCTCTGGCGTATACTTCTTCCGAGATATTCGGGTTGAAAAAACGTTTGCAGCAAAAAAAGGCGAAGTGAATCATTGCCATCGCAACAATGGAAATCAGTTACAATCGAAAAATCAATTTTGGTAAATATGATTGAAAAAGTTATCTATTACGTCACATTAACATAACAATCGCGCATAAGAACTTGATTTTATTGAAACAAGAATTTAGCACGTTGCCTTTTTGCAACACAGGGTAGAACCAAACCTGGAGAGTCAGAATGCTTGTATAGTCAGCGTTGTTATTTAATGAAAATGTTCGATTATTGCGTAGCCCGTATCGCGCTGTCTTGGAATGATGTATCGTCGGCATACCGCGTTGCTTTCGCGGGAGAACGTGAACGAGGCAGAAAGCAGCGCGATTTTGCACCAAAAACTGCAATCCATTTTGTTTCAAAACTCATTATTTTCCAAAATGGAACAAGTAGAATCAGATACCGGTGAGAATTTAGGGTGACCGAGATCTAACGTGTATCTGTTCACGAATAAGGTCAGCATAGTCAAATCTTATTTCGACCCTAACAAATTTCGAGAATATTTTACATGAAAACAAAAAACATTCGAAAAAAAACACTAATTGCTGAAGGAAAGATATCTCTTCTAAGAGAATGATTCTCCATATATCTTTTACGTCAAAATTGATTTTTTGTTATACTTTATTAAGTCCGTTTTACCGATCACGCGTATTTATTTATCCGTATAAATATGCGCATGTCATTTGATTGTTATGCATTTTGCCTGTTTTTCTTTTTTTTGCGTTCACATGGAATAAGGTATCAGATGTAAATTGGTCTAAACCGCCTTATGTAGGCTTACAGACCAAGAGCCTAGAGAGCCCGTATACCTGAAAAACGGAGGAATCAATAGCCAGAGTGGAGTGGAGGATTCAAGGCTCAAGGCTCCAGGCCAAGGACACAAAAAAAAATCCGAGGCCAACGCCAAGGACAGGAATGCTCGAGGACAAGGACTAAAGACACAGGCGCAAGTGTTCTAAAAAAAACGTCTTCAAAAATTCTTTTCAGGCCGTCTCCAAAAGAGGGAAACAAAAAAGGTCTTCGCAAATTTTCCGCGAGGTTTCTGGCGTTTTCCTACATAATTTTAAAAATGAACAAATCAAATTCACATCACACTATATTGGGATCCTCCGATATTAACCCTAGAGGGGAGGATCTGCTAGCGTAGCCTATTGTGTTAGTGCAGACCTGAGTTTCTGTAATGTAGGTAATAAACCAACATTCAAAACTAAAACGCGTGACGAGGTTCTAGACTTAACCTTAGTGAACTGGTGTGCGTGGGACCGTCGAGTAGTTGGCTGGCATGTTAGCAACGTGCTATCATTCTCAGATCACATTTATATTATATTATTATAGTAAGATCACATGTATATTAGGTTCCAGATTAAAGGCAGAATCCAAAACCAGGCTAAAATGTTTCGAAGTGTTCCGAAATGTTCGTCGCACGTGCTGGAACAAATATGTCGACGAACTCGAACAAAAATTTAATGAACGAATTTTTTGACCAGTACCAGTGCCTTCCTCAAAAGAAGACATTGATGTGCTGGCAAACGAGGTTTATTCAGTAATATCTAAATCCATAGGTGGGCACAAGTCCGTTAATCGTTAATCCGTTAATAACGAAGCTAACTTTTTCATCTACTCGTTAGTCCGTTAAAAAGTTTTTTCATGTTAACGGACTAAATTAACTTCCGTTAAGTTCTGTTAACTTCCGTTAAGGTTTTTATTATTAATATCTTGCACCATTCATTCATCGTTTGCACTGGTAACACTTGTTGCGTATTAGCACGAGTTTTATAGAAAAGCCAAGAAAGGAACTCTTTTTTGCGGCAAATAATAAGCTGCAGCCTCATAGGTCTATTACTTATCGCTGTTCGCGATTTCCAAAGATTTTCCGATCGCAGCTTTGTTAGTGCATATGAACTTATTTTATCTTGAAATTCGATTATACTGTAAAATGTAACTTCCAAAACACAAAAAGACCATTATAGCAATAAATATTTCCTTACAATCAGCTCAACAGCGTCAATACATGTTCTAGAAGCGAGTGAATAAAAAGAAATGTAAATTACACGCAAAATATTAACGGACTTTATTAACTTCCGTTAATTAAAGCAAAAAATAACGGATTAACGTTAACGGAGGTGTGGAGTTTGTTAACGGACTAGTGGTTAACGAAGCTAACGTTTTGCGTTAACTTGCCCACATTTGTCTAAATCATATAAAGCTGCTTGCCCTATGCGAAAGTCGCTTCGTAAGAAAAATAACATTTGGTGGAATTCTGAGCTAGAAAGTCTTTGAAAAAAGGTTCGCCGTGCTTGGAGAAAAGCCATTAAAACAAAACAAGAAGATTGGGAGGCTCAAAAGCTCGGCCTATCCTATTTCAAAAAACCTGTCGCAAGAGCAGAGCGCGATTCATGGCATAGCTTTGTAAAGACCATGAATAGTCAAACACCAACGGCTCGGCTGGTTAAGATAATTCGAAGGAATGAAACGGTGCGTGCTAGCAACATAATTAAACACAACGGAGAATTCACGAAGTCTCCACTAGAAACTTTAAACTATATGCTTGGTATCTTATCACCGGGTAGCCAGCAGACAAAAAATCATGCAACCGGGAACGATTTAGTGGACAATCCACTCATGAGACCGGAAGACCTGAAATGGTTGCAAACATGTGTTCATTCGAGCGTATGGAAGTCGCTATTAACGAATTTCAACCATTCAAAGCTTCAGGGCCAGACGAGCTCTATCCTGTGCTGTTGCAGAAAGGTTGGAATCAACTGAAAATATATTGCCATGTCATTTTTCAAGCGTACCCGAGACACAGTTATGTGCCATCGGCTTGGAAGTAGGCACAGGTATACAGTGGCGTACGCAGGATTTCCAAAAGGAGGGGGCAGAAAATTTGAGAATAATAAAGACCAAAAAAAAGGTCTTCACTGAGATTTAGCCCGTTTTTATGCCCAGATTTAGGTGAAGACCAAAAAAAAGGTCTTCACCCAGATTCAGCCCGTTTTTTTTTGTTTTTTGCCCAGATTTTCTGCCCAAATTCCAAAGGGAGGGGGGGCATGGCACAATGGCCCACCCTAAATACGCCCCTGCAGGTATATTTCTCCCAAAACCCGGAAAGGAAAGCTATTTTGAAGCTACTGTATATCCTTCCGTATGATCTCTTTGACTTCTTCCCAACTAAAACGGTTGGAAAGACTAATTCTGTAACATATCAATGAAGATAATAACGTGCAGGCAAAGCTTACTGCATCGCAGTACGGTTTTCGCGCAGGTATTTCTACGGAAACTGCTCTGCATGAATTTGTGCGCCGTGTAGGGCATTGACTTGTTAGAAAAAAGCCGACT
The DNA here is from genome assembly GCA_963965965.1 of Trididemnum nubilum. Classification (NCBI taxonomy): domain Eukaryota; kingdom Metazoa; phylum Chordata; class Ascidiacea; order Aplousobranchia; family Didemnidae; genus Trididemnum; species Trididemnum nubilum. Next base: position 4,681,243 of record OZ014475.1, read on the forward strand.
CTGCTGCAAATGCCAGCTGACCAAATAAGAAAACTAAGGTATTTGAGAGAAATTTCGAATGTCAAATAACGAATAAAAAGAATGCTATCAGATCTGAAAGCGTTAATCAGAATACTGTCAAGGTTTCCACTGATGGCTCAAAACTAGATGGGAGAGTAGGTGCGGGTTTTTATGCAGAATACCCAAACAACTCTCCAAAACAATTTGGGAAACAAAACTATCTAGCGGTATGAAATACTAGCGTTATTTAGCGGTATAAAATACAGACAATTTTTTTCAAAGGAAGTGCCTATTTACACTTTAGCATGCAAATGAGCTCTGCTTATAGAGAATAAGAGAGCAAGAATAGGTGCTCATTTGCTCATTTACTCTTTTATTTTAAAAAATTTTATCGTTAGTGGTTAGTTGGGGTTTAGATTTTGAGTTTGGGTTAGGATTAATGTTAGGGTTAAAGCTAGGGTTACGGTTTGGGTTAAGTTTAAGATTGAGGTTAGGGCTAGGATAGCGTTTTTTTTTTGTTAGTACGCTGTCGTGCAAATAAGCTCTGTCTTTTCAAATGATTGGATTTCATGGTTTACTGGCTGGAAATAAAGCTAGGACTAAAGTTTCACCATTAGCCATCGCCCATCACCAACATACTGTAGCCCATTTATATGCAACCAGTTTAATCACGTTTTTGCAGTGCTAATTTCTATGCCACGTTTTAAAAGCAATAATCTTTACCAAACTAGGCCTGAAATTAAGTTATTATTGCAGAAAAAATTCCAAAGTTTTCGAGCGCTGGGGGCTTTGCCCCCAGACCCCCAATGGCCTCCGGCGGCTGGGATCCGTCCCCATTGGCCTACTCAAAAGCACAGCCCTCCTATTGCAAGTTTTTGGCTTCGCACGTGGCTGGTAGTCAGTACTAGGAACACTAATGCATTACATCAAATTTTTTCGCCTATCCCAAGTACAAAAAACTATGTGCATGAAAGAGTAATAGTCAAAATTAGATTTTAAGGCCTGTAAAAAAACCTTAAACAGTCCTGGAAAAGGACCTAAAAAGTCCTTGAAATCCTGAAATTTGATTTTGCAGTTTCTGTGCCAACCCTGTAACAAAACCCGACATAAAGGCGCAGACAAAAGGTCGCGGGACATAAGGGCTCAGGGACATAAAGGCACAGAGACGTAAATCTGCAATCTGCGCTAACATTTTCGTGCTTCGAAAAATAATTAAGTAATCAAAGAAACAAACTTGACTAATGAGTATTTTATTTAATTCTGGAAATCAAGTTTTGAAAGAAGTTTTTTGAATTCGCTTCCTGCCTTATAAGCTCCGAAAACTCCTCACACGAATTTGGCGGAATAAAGCGAGAAAATAAGTGGATTGATTTGAATTGGCTTCGCACGGGGACAAATGACTAAGTACAACCGTTAAATGACTGCGTTTGATACACAACCGCTGACGTGGTTACGTAAAGCAAATAAACTCATTAAAAATAAGCATTTCTTTTTAAAGGTTTGTTCAAGATTAGTGTACGGCGACTTAAAAACAGCTTAAAGGTAGTGCTTTGTGCAATAATTGAGAACTGGAAAAAAGAAGCGAATTCAAAAAACTTCTTTCAAAATTTGACTTTCCAAAAATTAAATAAAATGCTCATTAAACAAGTTCGTTTCTTTGATTACATAATATTTTCCGAAGCACGAAAATGTTAGGGCAGATTGCAGATTTACGTCTCTGCGTCCTTATGTCCCTGCGCCATTATGTCTGCGACCCTATGTCCTGCGACCTTTTTCTGCGCCCTTATGTCTTCGCCCTTATGTCCCTGCACCCCTATGTCCTGTGCTCTTTTTCTGCGCCCTTATGTTGAAGATCGACCCTGTAACACGTTTTTTGACTCTTGGACGAAACTAGATATTTTTCTACGCATGTCGCAGTCCCTTCTCCAGCCAATGACGTAAAAGAAAGCAAGCTGCGAAATACCCCCCAAGCAAGGAATAATTGGAACTGAAAGCTTCTTAAGTCAACAGACCATAGCAACTCATAGGTTGTTCAACCGAGCCGGTTAACCGCAATCGGAGCGAGCTCCTTTTGACACGCCTCAAAACTGGTGACCCCGACGTGATTGGCTGCTCGACGTTAGCAAGCCCTTCCTACTTCACCGCCCTGGCCTCTTCAACTCCAACCAACAAAACCCAAAAAACAGGGAAGTATGTCGCAGTCCCTGCTCCAGCCAATAACGTCAAATAAAGCAAGCAGTGAAATAACCACAAGCATGAAATATTTGGAACCGATAGCTTCTTAATCTTACAAACCATGTACCTCAGTAGGCTGCGCAGTTAATCCGGTTAACCGCAATTGGAACGCTCCTTTTAATTCACTACAAGCATGTCTGAAATTGTGAATAGGCACCAGAGGTGGAGTCCTCGAGGAAACATTTTGAAGTCCTTGGCCTTGGCCTCGAGGCCTCAAGTCCTCGAAAATTGGCCTGTCCTCGGCTCGAGGACAGCAGTATTTTTTGAATTGTTAAAATTTTGTGTAGCGCTTGAAAAATTTTTTGGAAAACGTTTTTTTGTGGAGATCGCTTGAAAAATTTTTGTGAAGACCTTTTTTTTTTTTTTTTTGGAGAGCACTTGCGCTTGTGTCCTTGGTCCTTGGCCTCGAGTATTCCTGTCCTTGGCCTCGAGAGTGTCTGTCCTCGGAAAGGCTGTTCTTGGCCTTGGCCTCGGATTTTTTTTGTGTCCTTGGCCTTGGCCTCGAGCCTTGTGTCCTCGACTCCACCTCTGCTAGGCACTGTGTCAATTTTGCAAAACAGATGTTGAAATAGCTTTGGTAAGATATTGTTTTGAAGTTGGTGCATGAATTTAGCCAGTTCTGATTTGTAAATTTCGTTCAGTTTAAAGAAAGTTTAATTTTTTGTAAAGACGAGATAGCGGAGAATATCGAGAGCTAACTCGGACGATTTTATATTTACTTGGATCTCGTTGAAATATTTAATAGCAGCTGTACCCCAGACTAAGATTCCGTATTGTAGTTTGCTATATACAAGCGCATAATACACTATGCTTAAAACATCTTTTGTTACATAATGACCATAGGTGGGCAGTACCGCGGTACTAAAGTACCAACTTCTAATGGGCGGTTCACACTAGACGGAAAAGCGGAAAGCGGAGTACGGAAAACGTAATTTCCGCGTCGGACAGCAGCAATTTTTGCGCGCTGATGTTCACACTAATACAAGCGCAACGTGAAAGATTTTCATCCATGGTAGCAATTGCCAAAGTCAAAAAAGCTGTTTTGCAACGAGAGATGATATGATAAAAACCACTTTGCCAAGTTAATTACTGTGTGTGTACAAATTTGTGATGAAGTGAGAAAACTTCAAGCTGTCAATTAAGCAAAACTGTTTAGCAGGTAAATGCCAAATAAGTCTACTCTATACACTGTCACATGTTTGATTGTGCAGCAGTAGCGAAGAGAATGGAGGATTAGACCGTAAGGCGTAGCTATTGGATTACAGCCAGTTTCAGTGCAGTTGCTTACTTTGTTTGTTGCCTCGGCCACGAAAAACACCTTGCGGCCAAGAAAAAAACCTAAAAACTTTACCGGTTCTAAGAATAAAAAGTACAGCCAAAATGCAGGAATACATTTTAATAACTGACGTTTCGCTAAACACTTATAGCATCTTCAGAGCTAAAAAAAACACTAAACATTATTCTTAGTTACTAACTGTTACCTTAAAATTAAAATTAAATTAGTGAAACCGTACTGAATTACTGTAATAAGCTGGAAACATAAGCGAAAATACGAGAAATCACTGTTGGAAAACTTATCTGCATAACGCGGCACAAGCAACTAACTGTGACACAACCATCGCTTTCCATCACAATTAGAGCGAGACAAGACATCAGATATTATGATGGTAGCGATGCAGTTTCGCACCGCCGAACACGTAGTGTCATGCGAGTGCAGAGAACTACAAAGCAGTTTAATTAAATTGTCCAGTCAAACTAAGTGTTAAATAAAAACAGCGGGTGAGAAGTTTCATCGATATTTAACTGGGGTTGTAATTTTTCATTACAACCCCAGTTAAATTTTTTTCATTGTAATTTTTCATTACAACCCCAGTTAAATATCGATGAAACTTCTCACCCGCTGTTTTTATTTAACACTTAGTTTGACTGGACAATTTAATTAAACTGCTTTGTAGTTCTCTGCACTCGCATGACACTACGTGTTCGGCGGTGCGAAACTGCATCGCTACCATCATAATATCTGATGTCTTGTCTCGCTCTAATTGTGATGGAAAGCGATGGTTGTGTCACAGTTAGTTGCTTGTGCCGCGTTATGCAGATAAGTTTTCCAACAGTGATTTCTCGTATTTTCGCTTATGTTTCCAGCTTATTACAGTAATTCAGTACGGTTTCACTAATTTAATTTTAATTTTAAGGTAACAGTTAGTAACTAAGAATAATGTTTAGTGTTTTTTTTAGCTCTGAAGATGCTATAAGTGTTTAGCGAAACGTCAGTTATTAAAATGTATTCCTGCATTTTGGCTGTACTTTTTATTCTTAGAATCGTTAAGCGTTCCCACCTGTTTGCTCCTAAGTTTACCGGTTCTCTTTTGTCCCCTGGATGTTGCAACTTGCACTTGCATGAATGTCAAGTCTTTTTACGGTCTTGCTTCGTAGTAAACTTCATTATGTGCTGAATGATCGATTATTATGCGTATTATACAACCAATACAAGAGGAGCAGGAATAATACATCATTTGATGTCTATGATACAGGGTAGCAGACCCGGCGCCACGGGGGGCACACCGGGCCGTGCTCCCCCCAAATGACTGCTTGTGCCCCCCAAACGAAAATTGTGCTCCCCGAAGCGAGGACTGTGCCCCGAAGAAATTAACAGGCTCGGGGCTACTGGAGTGAAAATCGAGGCCCAAATTGGTGTTTTTTGTGGACTGACACCGGATATCATGACGTTTTTGGGATGAAGACCTTTTTTTTGGAGATCACCCATTTTCGGCCGGAAAAACCGCTTGAATTTCTGATTTTGGCCGGAAAATCCCTTGCAAATTTGGAGAAGACCTTTTTTTTGTTGTTGGAGATCACCTGTAAAAACCGCTTGAATTTCCGATTTCGGCCGGAAAATCCCTTTAAATCTTTGCTCCTCACCTTGTTCATCTGATCCAGACTGGGATAAATTTCTCGTGCCCCCGTGCCCCTCTCGAATTCACACAAAATAAACTTCTCGTGCCCCCCCAAAATTTATTTCTGATCCCCCAGTCACGCTATTCTGGCGCCGGGCCTGCAGGGTAAGGCCATTAATTCTACGTAATGTTGAATTCAAACTCCACTTATCATAATGTCGGGTTTCAATAGCATGTTTGCCTAACTACCCCCGCAAAAGACAGCGAAATTACAAACAAGTCTTCCCAATCGTCACCTGTCAAGTGCTAACGTTGTAAGTCTTTCCGCTGTCTGTTAATGAACCTCGTACAATCATTTAGCCTTTTGATTTGACTTAACAAGGCCCACTTTGAAGTGCTTGTTCCCCCCAGTTACACCAGTGAATAGGGAGATGCGGATAAAAGGTTTACAAACAACCGACTCAAGCTAACGCGTCTCCATGACTCCAATACAGACTATACTTGCTTCAATGTGAAACTATCCAATGGCAGAAATTATCGAAGCGAAGATTGATTTTATTGCAAGTATCGTGAACACAGTTGTTACTGTAGTGGGAAAGTAGATATAACATATAAGCCTACAGGTAGATCGCTTAAAAGCGGTAATATTTTGCTAACCCACTAGCAATGCTGCTTTAGGATCAAGCACTCAGTGGCGTCGCTAGGGGGTAGGCGGGCGGCCCGCCCGGGTGTCACTATATTATGATGTGAAACCATAACTCCATCGATTTGTGGCAAATACCTTTCTTTTTGTTTAGTCCCCATCTTCATTTAGGCCGAAAACCCACTGATTGTTAGGCGAAGACTTTTTTTTTTGGTCTTCACATACTTTTGGACTGAAAACCCACTCATTTTGCAGCGAAGACCTTTTTCTTTTTTTTTTTTTGGTCTGCACCTATTTTTGGACCAAAAAAGGGTACCACCACGAAATCCCGCCCAGCGTGCCACCATCCTTAGCGACGCCTCTGAAAGCACTACTTACATTCGTACATTTCCTGGAATATCATGAAGTACAGCGCTTACGATTCGAGCCCAATAGTAATTTGAACAGTTAACAAAATTACCACATAAGATCATCTCAATGCGAACAAGCTTACCGCCATTAAGAACGGCAAAGTTGCTTATCAAAAAAACACCCAAACCAACAAGCAACTATCAAAACAATTTTGAGCAAACATTTAGTTTTTCTAAAGTGCCTTTGAAAGGAAATGGAGACTGATTTTCAATGCTACTTGGACAAAAGGTACAGCACAGTAAAATCATTCGCGTTGATTTAAACATTCTAGTTGTTGCCGTTTCCAAGATATTTGCACTTCTGGTTTTGTATCCTTACAAGTTTAAATGCTATTCAGTCGTATAAAATCGTAGAAGAGATGAAATAAAACGGCAATCAGCAAGAAAGTTCAAATCAACGCGAGTAGATTTTACTACGCCCTATCTTTTTCCAAAATAGCATTAATTAAAGTTCAGTCTCCACCTCTACTCTAACTTTGGTCCCAGGCTGTATTTAGATGAGATACATAACAAATAATAAGCAGGGCAAGCAATAAAAAGCAAATTTTGGGATAGAACGTTTCAAAGCATAGAATTAAATATTAGGGTGATGGAGTGGAAGCTGGTCTTCCATCACATTTCCTACAACAACATATCATGAAACATAACATAAAGTGGCTCGTAGCCGAAGTTTAAATTTTAAAATTTAATTAAAGGTCGTGGAAGAAAATGTCACGATTGAATAACGTCTTCCATTTTGTTCCATCCAAAGCCATACCAATAAGATAAAATTCTGTTTTGGCATCGTCTGGGCCAATGATCAATATAATAAAAGCTTGCATTTGACGTCATTAAAATCGTACTGTACCGACAGCATCAATCAATGAAATTTAGTGTATAAACAGTATAAATACAAGTATACATTTCTTATCAACGGGTAAAACAAATTTTAATTTAACGGAAAAAAAAAGAGTAGTGACCACAGTGGTCAGACTACACGACTACCTGCAGGGCCTTATTAGCAGCAGGTAACATAGGTCATTGTCACTACCAGTTTATTTACAATATAGTTAACATTATTTTTGTTGTTCTTTGTTCTGGTAACAGCAACAAGAAGTTAGCTCGAATAGCTTTGAGTATTTCTCAACAGCAAGAAAAAGTCACTCATCAGTCTTCCTGCCAAGCCGCTAGATAGCTTACGCAACTTTGCGGCTAATGTGCTGCAGAAAAATTCGACATCGTCGGAGCTTCATTGTCGGTCTACAATTTCAGGGTTATGTTGCAGCAACTCCAGTACTTTTTCCTAAAACATATTATTAGAACACCTAAGTGAAGATATCAGAACTTACACTTTTGAAACCTAATATACGTACTGGTTTAGCATGTACCACTCTCCTGAAAATTATGTTATGTGTAATTTTGCACTGAAGTTAAAAATAGTTCAAGAATCTCATAAACTCCGCTCTTAGTTCCCATCAGAAGATGTGACATCTTTTTTCTCTCAATATTTGTAAAAGAAACGACTCTTTTCCCAAGTAGACATCTTTTTTTAATAAATATTTATGACAGCTATTTCAAATTTAAGAAAGCTAAAAACTATAATTGCCTACACACCAGTTGAAAAGTTTCTAATCATTATTGAGTTCCTCGTATATATAATCAGGTCTTACTGAAGTTGTAAAACTTTGCTTCACTCGCTTAGTTGATTATTCTCGCTTTATCAATCGTTGATTTTAACCAGTTACAAACTTAAATCAACCAAGAGAAATGTGACACATCGTTCTTGAAAATCTTGCTACTTGACTCTTTTTCTAAACTGGTATTGTTGCTTAAAGAACTTTCATTAACACTTGCTGCTCTGACTGCACCCTCGCTTTGCACTGAAAATAACAAAAAACGTAATAGTGAGCTATTGCTATAAAATAAAAGCTATAAAAGTCTATAAAAGCTATCGCTACATGAAGGTTTGAGATTACACAAAAACATAGCATTATGCAAATGTGTGCTCACTGCTCACATTAAAAAGCAAAAGTACTTTTGTTCCACTGTGATATTTTTTTAGGCTACAAAGGTAATAGCTACAGCTGCTGCATCGTACAATGATGTCAGCATGAAAAGTGGTTTCAAATCACATGATTACAGCTTCCAAAGCCTTCAACTAAAGGTTTTAAGCAGCAGTAAACTTGGATTCAACTTTTTTATATCAAACAAAAAGTATGGTGCTTAACTATTATCTAAGAATAGTTAGAAGATCACTCGTCCATGCTTACAAATCATTTGGCTACATTCTATTGATTAGTACGTACAATAAACAAGGTTTTCATCACCATCCTGTTGCGTGAAATCAAGAGCTTGAAGTGTATTTTCATTGAGTTGGTAATTACTAGCAGTGCTAAAAAAATCATCTTGTATTATAATTAAAACGATCAGTGGTCAAGTGGATAAAGCGTCTGCTACTAAAGCTGTAGACTCCGGTTCGATTCTCGATTGGGTCAAACCAAAGACTACAAAAATTGGCATTGATAGCTTTCCTGCTTGACGTTCAGCAATTAAAGGGACAGTGTGAAGCCTCTGCCATGTTTGGTAGACAAGTGGGCAGGCAACATCTTGACTCAAAGACCAAAAAGTGCCTTCGCAGTCTCCTGGCCAAGGCAAGTTGGTGAATAAAATGTATTTATACCATTCTTATTTATATCATAATTTACACTAGTGCCACTCATCTGTTGAAAATCAGTGACTTACTACATGAGTTTATGCTTATATCAATGTTATATAACCAATATTGGAACTGGACCCAATCTAGACTGGATCACTGGCTTTAGCTCAGTCATAGGTACTGACTGTAGCCTCTGCAGTCAACAGCCAGCTACACAGTACATTCGAATGTGACTTTCAATAAAGTCGATTTTATTTCGCTTTTGCAATAAGCTTTTCGGATAGAACTCTTCAGTTGCGATCTCTGTCTGGTTTGGTATGTGGTAAGCAGGATGTTGCTTGCTCCCACATACCAAACCAGACAGAGATTGCAACTGAAGAGTTCTATTCGAAAAGCCTATTGCAAAAGCAAAATGAAATTGACTTTATTAAAAGTCATAATCAAATTCTGCACCACCTCAAAATTGTTCATCTACACAGAATAGTTTGGTGCCGCATTGCTCTTTGAAATGCATATCGCTTAGGAAAAATCTAGAAGGCATTCACAAAAATTTTGCTTACACTTCATGTAAAATATTTAAAAGAGTACGTTTAGTGCATAAGTCAAAATTACAAACATTTTGAAAATTTAAAAGCATTTGAAAAGCTAAGTATATGTTTTTTAAACTACTGGTACCCAGTTTGGTTCTGTTAATGGCTTGTTTATGCTGCATCAATAATTTTGTATTGTTGATGTAACAGTATATGCTAGAGATTTAGATACATTAAGATGCTGTACTTTATATAACTCATATAACATAGTCCTGGAAGACGATAGTCAACATTTAGCTGAAGAATTTTTTAAACAAACCTACATACCTGGGTTGTAACAAATGATCATCTAAAAACTCAAGTAGTAGAAACAATCTTCATTTCTTTTTTCCGGTGCTGCAGAACCACTTGGAAGTTTGAGCGCTTTTTTTCTTTAGCATAGCAATCATGTAATGTCTTCCATCGTACTGAACATTCCTCAGCTACACATTAAGTACAACAAAATGTAACAAGACTGCTAAACATCTTGTTTGTAACCCATGGTTGCACCAAGCAACAACTGGCTAACATGTAGTCCACTGTCACCCACTGCTATTGCCCATTAATTACCCGATCCTTTGACTAACAGAAAATCTTCATCAAAAATGACTATAATTCTCCAATAAATAATAAAAGAAGTGTAGAAAGCCTTGCAATCGTTTTGGACAAACACCACAGTAAACCATATCACTACAGGCCACCCAGTAGTGCAATTACTAAATCAGTTACAAAGCTAATGTGCTTTGATCTACATTTTTTGTGAAGAAATCAATGCTCTGTGTATAAACTATTCTTAAGAGACTGTTTGGTTCTGATGATGGCCATTGGACAATTGACATGGGTTTACATGAACATAGCTACTTATTGCTGGCATATTACCAAAATGTAAGATTAGAAGTACAGTAGATGGTGTTTGCGTATGGTACAGTACAGTTACATTTTCAGTACAAAAGCTAAAAGCATGGTACCGGCACGTGGTTACGTACACATCGAAGAAGTCCATAGTGTATAATACATACTGCTAATGCTGGTATGGCTACATTTTCGAAGTACTGATGCGTAGTGTGCACTATTTCAATTGCAGGCACGTAGCTAGAAATCTGTAATGTAAGGGGTTGTTTCAGGGGTCTGGGGGGAATAAAGCTCCAGTCATTCTAAACTATGGGATTTTTTTGCAAAAATAGCTAAATTTTAGGCCTATTTTGATAAAAATTAATGCTATTAAAATGTGGCATAGAAATTAGCAGAGCAAAAATATGATTAAACTGGTTGCATAAACAGGCTCTGTTGGAAGTGGTCAATGGTAAAAGTTCAGTTACGCTCAGGTAAAAAAATCATAAAATCAAATATGTAGTTCAATCAAACTCAAAGGGAGTAATCTTTTTCAACTAGCGACAACATATATTTTATATTACAGCAAAAGATAATTGGTAGGGCTGATGGAATGAGATCAGAGAAAAGTGATTGGCAATTAACTAATAATACTGAATAGCCAGCCCGCCCCCCATTTCTGAGCTTATATTTGTTTTGATGAAACCTATGTTCTGCATTTTTCAACAAGCGATCAAATTTAATTGCTTATTTGGTCATTTTTCAAAGTTTTCCTGATTTGTGAGGTAATGAGACTTATTTTTGACAAATTACCTCCCCCCCAAAAAAATTTTTTTTAAATACTTTTATTTTTGAGTTCATTCCAGTACAAAAGTATTTTCCTTATTCTGCATCTGTGATTTTTGTCGACGGGCCAATGGAAGGCTTTACCACCCCCAAGCTTTGCAGTATGCTACTGGTCAAACACCAGATGATACTGTATGCCAAAAGCTTCCAAATTTTAATTCAATGCAAGTCGCAATATCTGATATTAGACATACCATTGCTTTTTCTTTCATGCTACAATAACAACGCAGTGCATGGTGCTACCCTGTACTGGGCATTAACTTGTCAATAACAAAATTCTTTTTTTTTATATAACAAGTTAAAAAGCTTAGTGAGTTAACTTACAAATAATAACTTTTGTTAATCTACTTTAATGTTTACGTTAATCCAAAGAATTTCTATGCTACACCATGTGTCCTACTGCCATGATAATAGAAATAAAAAAATAAAATAAAAAAAAGCTTCCACTCTGTCTATCTTTATTCGAAGTGACTTGGCGCACGGAACGTGCGCGGTTAAATAAACAGAGATTCCAGTGACGTCACTCGTTTTCAGAAATTTTTATTTTGATTATTACAGTTATAGGTTTGGGTTAGGGTTTAGGTTAGGGTTTGGGTTAGGGCTAGGATTAGGGTTTGGGTTAGGTTTAGGGCTTAGGGTTAGTTTTTTTAGTCTATATTACAAAATGTCTGCGCGCACGGAACGTGCGCCAAGCCTTTTCCATCTTTATTAGAATAGAAATAGTGTATATACCATAGTAATAGCAATCAGAATGAGTCCCAGTACGTGATTTTTATCTCGTATGGAAATGGAATCATTTTATTGGGCATCAGCTGCAGGTTAATATTGAATTTTAAAAAAATTAACTTTTAACTTTAACTTGCATCACTTTTGTTTTTCAGTTTTAACTTAGGCTACTTAAAAAACTGCTTGAAGATTCTTAGTTGGCAGTGTCTGCTGCACCGGCCTGGTTTCCAACTTCTAATCGCTGCTGCACCAGCGGCGCCAGTCTTTTTATTTTGCTGTTTAATTTACTATCTCTCAAGCTGGCATCGCTGCCCGAACCCTTACTCTAATCGTAAGGTTTTAGAGAAAAAAAAAGAATTAGGTAGCGAAGTAGCTCACTAGCGCTATTTCTGCCAAGTGTGCTTGGTGGGAATCGATACCCTAACCCTCGGGTAAGCAGGCATGCGCACTTGCCACTACATCATCTGCGCTTCGCATTTTAAATGTCAAAGTGCCGTATTTAAACCGAAGCAATGAGAAAAAAGCAATATAACAAGCTGCCGGCGCAGCAGTGATTTGGTGTCCGAAACCGGACCAGTGTTCTAGACACTTCCTTCTTAGTTTTAACAAAATTAACATTTCTCATTAACTTGCCCAGCACTAGTGCTACCATATACCAGTACCACCAGTTTATAACGACCGCATGCGACAACAACCAACTTAGTACTGTAACTCTAAAATACATGCAACTTACCAGTAGGTTGTTTTCTAGTAGATCATACCAACAAGGATATCTGATAAGTGGGCTACCAACGCACTAGGCCTCTGAGTTCAATTAAATTTTGATTTAAATCCATAATGCAATCACGACTTGAATTCACCATCACGGTTTTTAGGGCTAAGGCTAGCCTACTGCTGTACTGCACTGAGTACCGGTAATAAACCTGAAAAAAATGCAAAACAATGCTTGCAACTGTATATTGCATTTTGAACTGCACCGGTATCAAACAAATTTTTGCGCTTTACTAGATGCACCATAGACTAACTACCGGTAGACTGGTAGAGGCAAAACTAGGAGAGTTGAACTGTTGAAGAGGGTGCCGGTACTGATAGCCAATCGGTATATATGCTACTAAACTGCTCTCTAAACCCACTGCAAAGCAGATGCTATGACCACAAGGCTAGGCCCAGGGACTATACCAGTAGACCACCATAGCTAAGACACTGGTACCACTGTTTGCTGCAGTAGGCTACGGTGCATGCCTTGACCAAAAATGGATTAAGTCTTCAAGCTATAAGCCTAGCCTATACTGTGCCTACATGCCAGTCTGATTAAAGTCTACTTTACAATCAAGAGCCAAAATGTTTTACTGTGTAATAAAAACATTCTGTTTGGTTTTGATCAATCTTTCACTGAGCACAGTGCATTGTTGATACTTTGAACACCTGAGTAGCCTAGGCCAATCGACTTTCCGCCCGCGGAAACGGAAAAAGAAGTTTTCCGCGCGTGAAAAATAGTAAAAAATCCACTTTTAGTGAGAACATGCCCTACCAACGGAAAAAACGTTCCGTTTTCCGTTTTCCGGACTAGTGTGAACCGCCTATAACAGTACTAAAGTACTGCGGTACTTTTTTGGTACCGGTACCATCGGTACTTCTGTGGTACCGGTACCGCGGTACTTTGCTATTTTTTGGCGGTACCGGTACTTTAGTTTTGTTTTATTTTTCAGTAGGGATTTAAAAAAGTTAATTAAAAACTTGAAACGTTGTAAAAATGCTTGCGATTAAACCGGATAAACAACTAATCTTTTTTCTTAATTTAGTGTTTAACTGTTGGCCTTACTCGCTACTACCATCGCAGGGACTTAGCGTTAGCAGTTTCTGGCCGATTTGAAAGATTGACGTTTTTTTGCCATGGCAAAATGATGCATTATCAGTATTCATGCTCCAGCGAAACAAAAGTAAAACCGCTAAGAAAAAACTGTAAGAGACAACTTACGTAATGAATACTCATCACATCAGGCGTGAATACAGTAGCGTAGCCAAGGGGGCGCGGAAGGACTATAGCCCCCCCCATTGGCCTGCCGACCAAAATGCAGAATAACAGAAATACCACGTTGTTAGCACTTCTAAGACTGTCTTTTGCGCTAGAATAGATTCAAAAAATTATTTAAAGCATATTTTGAAAGTTTATTTAAGGAGGGAGGGCGCTAATTTGTCAAAAATAAAACTTATAAATCAGAAAAAAGACTTTAAAGAATAGTCGAAAATTGGTAATCAAATTTGATCGCTTATTGAAAAATGCTTAACATAGGTTTCATCAAAAAAAAAAAAAAAAAAAAAAAAACGTATTAAAGCTCAGAAATACGGGAAGGGGGGGGGGGGGGGGGGCTAATCCGTACAAGCTAATTACCAACTACTTCTCTCGTCCTTCCTTCGATTAGCTCCCCTTCTTATATATCTTTCACTATAAAATATAGCCGAAAAAGATTACTCCTTGAGAGGTTTACTAAATACCGAAATAGGATTTTATGATTTACCAACTTGTAAATAAGAGAACTGAAATTCTAGCAATAGCTACTTCCCACATAGCCCATTTATGCAACTAGTACGGTATAATCATTTTTTGCACTGCTAATTTCTATGCCACGTATTAATGGCATTAATTTTCATCAAAATAGGCCTAAAATTAAGTTATTTTTGCCAAAAAAATAAAAAAAATTTGAGCGCCGGGGGATCCGCCCCCCACACCCTATGCCCTTGCCCCCAGACTCCAATTGCCTCCGGTGGTTGGGGGATCCGCTCCCAGACCCCCACAACGCCCCCCTCCCATTGCAGAGTTTTGGCTATGGGCCTGCATGAAGAAAAATTTACTGCACGTTACTGCCGGCCTCCATTTATATTAGCTTTTGGCTATAAATATGCCTGAAACGTTTGACGAAGGTGTTCTCATTCACGAACTGTGTATAATACGGCCAAAAGTATTTCACCCGGTGATACTTATACAGAAAAATCATCTCAAAAAAACTTTTATCTGCACCAACCTTACTTTGGGTTTGGCCGCGATGAGGTTTTTTCCTTAACAGTGTACGCTCTGCAAATAAGTTCGTAAGGGCAAAACACCGCCATCTAGTTTTTGTGCAAAATTGTCGAATTAAAAACACGGTTTTGTCTCTTGAAATCTTTGGGTGCCACCTCCCCGGAAACCCCACAAATCAATTTTTATGAAACTAGACCTCTTTTAGAACCCCCGAAATTGAACCTTACAAAAAATAAATATTTTAACTGCTTTAGCAAAAAAGCTAATTTTTTTTATAATCAAAGAATCTTTTTGAGAATCCCCCAAAAGCGTGGCCAAAAGTGCCAAAGCTTTTTTTTGCGACAACCCTAATTGCATAATCTGGGTTCAACCCACATTCTGGTTACGTTGTTGCGTCCTTGGATAGGGCGCTTTACGATGATTATCTCTGCTTGTGGCTTCGAACAAGCAACAAATTCAGTGGCAAGAAATCGAAATTCACAGGACATTGGAAAACTAAAATCTCTTAAGCAGGTGCAAATTCCTTCAAGCGCAATAATTAGCGTCTAACGCTGTGCTGTGACAAGAGAATAAATATGCTATACAATAGCAACAAAAAATGCTGTAATTTTGAAAATGTTCTCGTTACGGGGAAACAAAGGGGCTGGTAACTGGTAAGCTCCCATCTACCTTTAAATAAGAAATGCAAAAAGTAACTGCAGCAACGAATCAACAAAAAAAAAAACAAATCAAAACAGCCTATTTTGCCAAAAGTGCAATTTATCCCCCAGTTTCTAAGTTTTGTGTGAATGTCACTTATGCAATAATTGAAAGCTGATGCATCGTCGGAGTAGCCTTCAGTGCCAACTTACGCACGTGATGCTTTAAAGATGACTGCTGTTTGGTTATTACTGGTGACAAGATACTCTAGTGCAAGACGTAGCCCGGTGCCCGTAGTCTGTATTAGATACCTCATCGAGTCAACTCCATCACTAGTTAGTACTTAGAACTCACTATAGTAGTAATACGAATACTGCAACTGCTTACTATTCTACTGTAAAGCTTCTCTAAAACGAAGTGTAGGTCTACGCAGTTCGCACTAGTCGCGGAAGCGAACTAAATTGCTAAAAGTGATGATTTACAATCCCCTAAACGAGGCCAATCAGTCCAATCTTTTTTCTTTTAATTTTTAAAAAAGTACCACAAAAGTATCGCGGTACTTTTAATTTGAAAGTACCGGTTCCGGTACCGCGGTACTAATTTTAGCAAAGTACCGAATGCCGGTACCGCGGTACTTTTGCAAAGTACCGTGCCCACCTATGATAATGACATATTCTATAGAAAAGTGGAACATATCTTGCAAGCAGGGATGCCGAAACAAGGGGGGGGGATGGGGGGATATATCCCCCCAATAATTTGGCTGTATCTCCCGCAATAGTTTGAGAATGGTCCACATCTGCATCCCCCCAATAATTTGAATCGGAGTACATCTGAGCGTAAATTTGGGGAAAAAAGTGGCCTATTCTTGGAGAAGACTTTTTTTTTGGTCTACAACTGAAGTTTGGGAAAAAAGGTGTTCAATTTTTGATGAAGACCTTTTTTTTTTGGTCTTCACCTGAATTTGGGGAAAAAAAGTGTTCCATTTGCATGTTTTCTCACTTGAACGAAATCGTGGTCGAGGTTCATTCCCCCCAATGTTGAAAATAGGGCAAAATTGGGGTAAAATTGCA
This sequence comes from Trididemnum nubilum, assembly GCA_963965965.1. Lineage (NCBI taxonomy): Eukaryota > Metazoa > Chordata > Ascidiacea > Aplousobranchia > Didemnidae > Trididemnum > Trididemnum nubilum. Next base: position 4,697,763 of record OZ014475.1, read on the forward strand.
AATTATATCCCGCAATGCTCAACAAAGATCGGCACCACTGCTTGCAAGGTGTCCCAAAACATGCTGTAGGTGCGGACTCCACGTTAAGTTTTCATCGATGGTAATTCCCAAAAGGAAGGAGCAGCAATACGTATGTCGCGAATCGCCAACGTAAAACAAAAGTCCTTTCGTAGGTTTATACAAACGCGCTCGGGGTCGCGAAGCCCTATTAAACGTTCCAAACCAATCAGACCAGCAGTGAACAACTTCATCAAGTCAAAATACAACCACAAATCTGTGAAATAGTGCTTGCATTGTTTATTACGCTGAAGCATTTGATGCGCTTTCCGGACATCTTTCCGCCATTGCGCTCAAGCTACACCACACTCTCGAAAATATACAACGTCAAGCAAAGTGACGTAGCCCACTTAAACAATTACTGGCGTACGCAACCTATGCAATGTCAAACAAAGAAGTGATGTTACTCAGGAGCTCAGTTACCACCAAAGTGGAATTATTTCCTGCTTTCGAAGGAAGGATTGGAAATACCATCTTGAGGTCGTACCGTTGCTAGGCGGTCATTAGATCTTTGAATTCGAATATAAATTGCTGCGGGGTGAACTAATGTCAGCACACAAGCGATCAAAAAGCCAACGTTAATAAAGTAAAAATCGGGATCGAAATGAATCGAAATTTGAAACAGGCCATATTGCAAAAACGAAAATAGGCCGGCAATAAATCCTGACAAGCCAAACAGCTTTCCAAAGTGGCGAAAAGGAAAGTTGGAGGCCACAAAGGCAGCAAGGCCACCGTGAACAAACCCACGAGTTAGCAAGTGGAATATAAAAGTGCCATAAGCCGATGATATTAGAGCCAAAGCTGAATATATGATACTGAGAACACTTGTGATTGACATGGATACAAAGGAAGCTTTTTGATTAAGCACTTTATTATTCGGAGTGCTAGACTTCAATAGCTTTCTAACTAAGTCCATAATAACACCATTAAACGGCGATATGCAAATACCAAAAAGTAATATAAAAGAAAAGTCGTCGTTGAGCTTGCTGATTTGGTCTGAAGCCGAAAAACTTCTAAGCCAATCAAGCAAACTGCCAAACATGAAGGATAATCGAATTGCTATAACGGAGTAGTGGAATACATTGGTCCAGAATAGCGGATCCTTCAAAGTATCCGTAAATGAACGACAGTCCATATTCGTGTTATTTGTAGCTGAAATGTTTGACTCATTATCAGTCGAAAGCTTGTCTTCGAGGTGGATCTCGGAGCCATCACAATTGCCATCAATTTTTGCAGCGGTATTGTTAAGCTTGTCACCATTTGGATCGTTTTGTATTTCTCCGCTTATCCGCTTTGTTGATGACGATTGTTCCAGCTTCGCTTCAGTTATTCCGGAGCACTTAAGCTCTTTCCATCCATACTTGAATCCGTTCGCGAAATTTTTTTTTCTACCATGGTTTTGCAGATTTATTACGTCACATCCTGTGTCCCAACCTTCAGTTTCGTACTCCGCTCTCAATTTTGACTTGATCCGCTCTATTCATAGGCAACTTGGTACGATGGTACTGGGCAAAGTTAGGCTACTCTTGAGTTGTGGTAAAATATCCTTGGCAGTGGTAGAACAGGCTTGGAAGAATATCACAAAGCACAAGCAGTTAGTCAATAAGCTTAGGCTTACGTTTCATGATCAAGTCAAAATATTAAGACAAAATTTTTGATAGCCTACTAACATTGTAACAAGTCAAAATAACCTAGTCTACAGTAATAATCTTTTTTTTAATTTTAGGGTTGAGCTGCTGAGTTTTTTTGAATTATTGCATTATAGATAGAATATCAGAGGGAAGCCTAAGGTCTTATATTTTATTAATTAATGCAGTTTCATTCAAGTTACTGTTGTCTATGTGTATAGGCCTATATTGCAAAAGCACCATCTGAGATCTGACCATGGTATTGGTAGGCCTACTACTGTACTACTAGCATATCTGAGATAGTGCAATTGGCTATAGGCACTGGTAAATGTGTAAAATCTAAAATGTAAACTGGTAAATTTGGAAAAGTAAAATGGCAAATCGAGAAAAGTGAAATGTCAAAGCGATTTTACTAATCTTAACCAAAGTTGTGAGTGGTTTCAATTTTAGTCTCAGAATAAACTAGACCTGTAGACAGATTCCATTAGACACTTACTTACTTTATCACTCATCTGCTCATACATATAGTGAATGAAATTAAAAAAAGTGTACTTGATATTAAACTGATAGATTGTTAAAACAGTTTAAATGAAAACTTGTGAAAATGTTTACTTCGGCTGCTAACCTTAGGACTTAGCAGCGATGCACAGTAGGCTACTGTACAGTAGCAGATACCATACAAGGTTTAAAGATCTGACACTGACAGATAAAAGTTAGAGACATAATGCAAGTTTTATACGATTGTTTAACTGTTAGATTATATTCTGTTCTGGCAATGTATTTGCTTAGGTCTATCTATAAAACATAAATAAGCATTATGAACTTTATTGATTTTATTTTCTATCCAATCTGTTTTTGTTTTTTTTAGTATGCTTAGAGTTAGAACAATTCTAATGTTGCCTTGCATTTTCTTTACATGTTGACTGTGAGTTTTGTGTATGCACTGTACAAAGTGTACATATCTTTGCAACACTTTGTTTTAGTTTTGCATAAAATTTTTTATCATAGAAAGTAGCAGACTGAGAAAATCTAGAAGCTGCTTTTTTAACCTTAACTTGGTGAGGTGGCAGTAGACTTAGATGACCTTTCGGTCCTTCACTGTCTCTTCACCAAGTGACTAAATATCGCTTTGACTCTGCAAGTTTGTGTGTTGGTTTTAAAGGAATTGCATATTTCGATGCTTTGGTAATAGACCTAGAGGAAGTTGCAGTTTTTTCTTGTGATATGACGTCACTTGGTAAATAAATAAATATGATGATGATTATCTTATCAGTGATTGCAAATTGTTGATACATATTTTATATGCAGTGACTATTTCACAGAAATTTTTCAAGTTAATGAAAATAAGACAAAAATGAAAGATATTTATCCACGCTTCTTTCATTTGCTTTTCTATTTTTTAAGGGTTTAGATTAGGGTTTGAGTTAAGGTTTGGGTGAGGGTTAGATGTGGGGTTAGTTTTATTGTAAGGATTAGAATTTGGGTTAGAATTAGTAAAAAACTAGATACAAATTTTTGGTGAAATAGTCTCTATCGATTCTATAATTGTTTAAAATACAAAATTGCATTTCAGGCATAAAAGATAGCTTACTAAAGCCAGCTTGAAATCTGGTTGCTAGATATGGTTGCTTAAACAAACAGTTTCTGCTGTAGTGAATAATTGTCCAGACTACCGGTATACGGCATTGATTGGTTGATACCAACTTTTAAGCCATTGTGTTACCCAGGAAGACTGATTTGATGAATGAGGAATTACATTTTCAATGCACAGGGTAATGCATGCAAGGTAATCCACGATTTTCTGGCAATGCAACGAGAAGTTTTAAAAGATTTTTTGGATGAAAAAATGTAACAAGCATGACGTAGTGTCTGGGTACGTTATTCAAATAATCATTTGTAGGCAGTTTTGTGTGCAATGTTACAGTTAGTAGGTACATAAATCCAGGACTTAAGTTGTAAAATTTTACATGGGGGGACGCTTTTGCTGACTTGACTGAACCTTAGATTAGTGAAGATCAGGCGCATAGCCAGGATTTTGCAAGGGGGGGGTGGTTGGAAGTTTGATCCAACCGTAAAGTTTTGAATTGGATTGAGGTGATTTTTTAGTGAAAATTAGGTGATATCCACAAAAAAAAAGGTCTTTGCCCAAATTCAAAGGCTTTTTCTGGCCGAAATCAAAAATTTAACAGCTTTTTCCTGCCAAAAACAGGTGATCTCCAAAAAAAAGGTCTCCGGTTGAAGTGCTTTTTTGTCTACATCACTGTTCCCGCGAAATTTGGTGCTATATTCGACTGGACTTTGTATGTCTTTTTCCTCTCATCAACCAGCGCTCAAATTTGGATGGGGGGATGCCTAAATCTCGATGGGGGACGCTCAATCTCGATGGTGGTTGCATCCCCCCATCCCCCTACAATTTAAGTACTGCATATATCTGATATGAGATACAATTTTTGGTGCTGACTGCAGCCTCACTTGCAGCGAGATTCAACCAAATTAACACTGGTCAGTTGTTGAGCAGTAACGCGTTTTTTCTTTAGTAATTGTAATTACATTTTATTCACCAAGTTGCCTTGGCCAGGAGACAGCGAAGGGACCTTTCGGTCTTCGAGTCAAGCTGCCACCTGCCCATCTGTCTACCACACATGATGGAGGCTTCACACTGTCCCTTTAATTGCTGAACGTCAAGCAGGGAAGCTGTGAATACCAATTTTTATAGTCTTTGGTTTGACCCGACCAGGAATCGAACCCGTGTCTACCGCTTCAGTAGCAGACGCTCTATCCACTCGACCACTGATCGGTAAACAACTACTGATCGTTTAGTGGGAGGTCTGAGGTTTAAATTTGTGACCTGTCAAATTGGACACATTGTTGCCAATAACTTGCCGCTGCTGCAGCATTTTCTCAAAAGGTGCTGCGTTGCCTTGCCCTTCGCAATCGCGAGATTGCTGGTATGTTATATGCATTGGCTTAATACATTGAGTATAATGAAAAATTTGATTTGATGTACCGGTAGTCAAAAATTCACCAATGGAATACTATATAACATATAAATTGGCAAAAGAATTTCTTTGTTTCGCTGATTATTTTTTGCATTCCGCTAAACTTCTAATTTTGCTGAGTCGTGTTTTGAGTCTCATTATTGCAAGTGGGTCATTTCTACTTCTGTACTCAGTTGCTCGAGCAAGAAAATATTTTACATTAGGTATGTCTTTTTTTTTTTAGCGTTTGCTGCTTTTATTTTTGTGTCATTGTTTTTAGTACTTGCTGCTAATTTCTTTTAATCGTTTAGGAAAAAAATTTCTGGTTCTTCAAGGAGCATAATTCACTGCCTTAGAAAACTTGCACTGCTGCGACCACTCAGACTACTACCAGAATAATGCAAACTGTGAAAGTAGAATTTCTCTGATTGGATTTTGAATGGAGGAATTTATTAACTACAAGACAACAGCATTCAAAAAGGTATAATTTAAAGTGTGCAAGGTGTTTTATACTGATAGTAAGCAACCACTTGCAGAGATGCTTCACATTGCTCTTTGTTTGATCTAAATGCACGTTTAAGTTCCAATGCTTTTTAAATATTTTTTTTGTAATCTTTTAATTAACTATGGATCATGGGCTCAAGCTAGTTAATCTAAATTGTTTTTTCTTTTTAAAAGAGGTATTTTGAGGCAAAATTTGGTTTTAAGCAATGTTGTGGTTTATCTGGTGATAAATACTAGTCAATAGTTTTTCCAGTTAGAGTCATAGGCATAGCCAGGGAGGGTCTGGGTCCTCCCCAATTATAATGCCACCAATGATGAAAATGTGACAATAAAGCCTATTGTTTTTTCAGTTTCAGTTTCTTTAGTGTTTTTTGCATACAGTACATGCTAGGGATACAACTTTTTGATTTTTTTTTGAAACTCTTTTCCTGTAGCACCAATCGATGAACTTTTGCTTATTACTGCCCGGAATGATGTTTATTCTGTTAAGGTAACAAAAAGGGTCACGCACAAATCACTTTGAAAAATTGGCCATGTTATTGCAAGTTTTCATTTAGCAAACGACAAGGCTATGTTGTTAGTTTTCCGGCTAATGCATTAAAACCTAAGTCCTAGTCAGCAAAGAAAATCCATAAGTCTCTCTTCAAGAAAGCAGCTGAATTGAATCAGCATTTGATTAGCACATTTTAGCTCGAGAATCGGAGCTTTTATTTAGTTAATAAATGAACATAAGGCATTAAACATCAAGTTGTGGTTTTAAAACATTAAATGGAAACCAAGTTGACTAAGCTTCAAATGAAGCTTCAGTTGAAGCTGCGACCATTGCAAAAAAGAATTCAAGGTCTCGTGGACAACAAATATCTTCACTGGATAGAAAACAAAGGTCGTCATATTGAAAAGAATTTGAAACCCAGACCATGTATTTGATCGTATTTTTTACGTAGTTATGGACGATGAGCTGTGTGGCGCAACCAAATCTCCTAACATTGATTATTTCTTTATGAAGGAATTGGTAGGCAAAATTGATCAACTGAACAAAGCATTCAGCTGTGGAAAAGCTCAGATCTTTAAGAACACAAGCGGTTGGAGGGACGACATGACATTTCTGTACCACCTGACACATTTCTTTTGTCACTTTATTGAGAAACAAAATAGGAAGTTGTCTTTGTGACCTTCAACAGATTTCTAACATTTGCAATGCACGCTAGATCTCGAGTGCCATCCTAGCCTTCCTTGCTCTTGCTAATGCCTAAAACTTAAATCAAGTTTCGTAAAGTCTGTTTATTTATTTTTTACCCATGGGATGATTATTATTTTAGCTCCAATTTTTCTGCGATGATGATTTTAATAAACTCTGGTTGGATACCCAAAAGGTCTGAAATCAGTGGTGTAGATATGGTGGGGGGGCGTGGCTTTTGATATGTGCAAACCTTAAACATTTTGCTTAAGGTTTGCAAAAAAAAGTCAGCAATGCCCCTAATCCCTTTGGAAGTAGAAAGGCAAACAATTTATGAGGTGCCAAAGTATGGAATCTAGATACGGTGCAAACCCGATAAAAATTGCAGTTTCTTTGAAGTGAAGACCTTGTTATTGTTTTTTGGCTTTACTCTTCACCATAAATCTGGTAAAAATTGCGCTTTTTCTAAATTTATTATCTTTTTTGATTGATCGTCACATCAATTTCAAAAGATTGCCTGCCCCCAACCACCACAAAATCTTGCTTATGCCACTGTTTCCAATGCTTAAAAAGCAATCACCCATCATCGTTGCCTGATGAAACCAATGCAGTGAGGATTTGATAAAGGTAACGCAAGAGTTGCAGGCGTTCCGCAGAAACAAGGACGATCCCTCTTCTCGCGTAGATTTATCTTATCTTTGACCAAATTACTTTATTGTCTGTTTTCTGAACATCAATACTGCTGTATATGGGACTTGTGTAGTTTTTGTTCAAAACCGGAAAAGGTTTGGATGACCTCAAGAACTGTTCAAAAACTTAAAAATTAAATTACTTAAAATGATTTTGTGCATGAGATTTTTACATCAAATCAACTTAAAAATTGGATTTTATTTGGTCTTTCATAATAGTTTATCAAATTATCATGCAAGGATATAGTGTTCCAAAAAAGTTGTATCCCTAGTACACGCTTACAACAGTAATTAACAATAATATTGACGACCAGGGGCTCGGGCCCCCTCAATTCAATTTTTGCTCACCAATTTAAATGCATAGCCTTATTTACGTGACTGTGTGTATTTGCATGAATCGAAAATAAAATCAAAGAGTATAGTTTTACAGTTTACTTGTTTTTAGAAGTCTTGGACCATGGATTTCAGCCACAGAATGCACCGGCTAATTTGGAACGTTGGATCAACTGCTTTCATGACTCTGCATTATTTATATCTTTGGCAGTGCAATTGTGCATGCAGCGTTGCACCGTCAAAGTCAAACAATATCTGTAACTAAAAATTGTGCTTTTGCGTTTTGTTTACACCTTCGATTTGCAGCGTTTATGCAACCATACTGTTTGAATAGTTGGTAGTTCAGCTTGAATAAAATGCAGTGTATCAATTTTGTAAAATTTAAACGTGAACTGAAGGCAGCATCAATTAGAGTATCAAAAGTTAGGCCAATCGAGTTAGATTCGATTGGCGTTGACTTCATTCTTTTTTACTCAGCCGTTTCAAGATATTCTACTTCAAACACGACGTAGGGGTCTCCAAATTACAGTTTTTATTGGCAACCTTGACGTTTTAATGCAGTATCGTAGCAAACTGAGGTCTATATTAACCTAGCTATATATAGGCTAAAAGGCTTCTGTTGCTTAGTGTAATTGTGGCGTTGCCTTAGAATAGTACTATGATGGCGTCGCGCATGTTATCAATCTCAGGGTTGCCAATAAAAATTATTAGAGAGGCCCTTATGTCGTCTTTGAAGTAGAATATCTCTGGAACGGCTGGGTCAAGAACGATGAAGTCAACGCCCATTTAATCTAATACTCTTGGCCAAACTCTAGATACCCCATTGATTTTGCTTTCAATCTTCGTTTAAGTTGAGATTAAAATTCAAATTTGCGGTTTGCACTTATTGGAGCTGGATCAAAGTGCGTTATTATATATTATCAAAGGTGGCCAAAGCGCAGCTTTTGAGCCTTTATGATTCCATAAGTTGCGTTGCACTTTAATGTTTTTATTTTGAGATGTTGTGGAAATTGCATTGCGGACTAAATTTGGAAGCGTAGCGCAATTAATTTTAACAGTACATTAAATGTACTGTTAAAATTAATTGCGCTACGCTTTCAAATTTTTTTCGGTTTGTAGCGCAATTTTATTCGATAAACTTCATTTTGTTTCATTTTAATCGTATTGTTGTCAAATGTCGGCCTTTTTAAATCGTAATGTTGTCAAACTTGCATTGCCTCTCTGACAAGAGGTTGGTTGCTTGACTGTATGATCGTAAGGTCTTTCGCAACTTTTCTGTCGCTTTCTTAAACGAATGCTAATTATTAATTTCTACGTCGCGATGTTACTGAGCGATAAAATAAATTTGTCTTGACATTAGCAAATTGCTTACTCTTTTTCCGACTAAAATTGTAAAACATGCGGAATTTGCATCGTGTTGTGTAATTTTAATTGCTGAAGTTGAGTTGCGCTTTGACTTGGTACGAGAATTTCGTTCCGCAATTGCGGAATTTGCGCTACGCTTCAGAGACAAAAGCTTTAAATTGCGCAACTTGCGCTTTGCTTCAAGTGATTTAGATAATCATAGCGCTGTGCGTTTGGTAAAATGCTACTCGTGCCACCTCCGTTTATTGTTACAACATCATAATAATTAACCATAGGCTTAGCCAGGATTTTTGATTGGGGGGGGGGGAGCAAACCACAAACCACATGCAATGACGTCATCAGAAATTTTCAAAAAAGAAAGTTTTTGTGGGACAAAGATATCATAGAATGGAAGGTCTGAAGCTGTAGTCTGTTGGCACTTAACCAGGATTTTGGTAAAGGGAGAGGGCGAAAACTAATCGTTAGAAATTATGCAAATGCCTAACTTAGAAAACGTGTTGAGTATGCTAGTGTACTCAAACGTACCACAGACGGGGATCTGGGGGCGGAGCCCCCAGCCGCCGGTGGCTATGGGGGTCTGGGGGCAAAGCCCCCAGCCGCTGGGCGAATTTTGCAAGTTTTTGGAAAAAAAGCTATTTTAATCCCATTGGATCACATTTCGCACGTGTTCACAGCCATTTGAAAGAACTAGATTTTTAACATTTAAAAGCCAATCGAAAAATTTTGATTGTTCAATCCTCCTTTTACGTGCAATTAAATTCCAAAACACGTTTAAAATCATGCATTACAGTGTAAAATTTTAATTGTGGGTGATTTGGTCCATGTAGGGGCAAGTAAGGCACATTGCCTCCTGCAATATTTTAGCAGTATATAATAATCCACTCCAAGATTTTCCTTAGATTTTTGTTTTGTCATGAAGTTAGCCAGTTACAGGATTACATGTACGGCCAGGGAGCCCAGGACCCCTTAAATTCAATTTCAATAATTTGTTCAATGAGCATTTTCCCTAGCTATTTTTGTTCGTAAAAACTGGCGAGATGAATCGTCGGTAAAATAGATAGTTATGCTTACTAAACATGTTATTCCCGGGCCGGATTTACATTGCGCGGGGCCCCTGGCACTTAGGGGATTTTTGCAACATCTTCCTGGCAAATATAAGTGAAGAACAAAAAAAGTCTTACCATCTGAGGGCGGGGCCCTGCCACTTAGCCATATGGCAAATACGGCGCTGGTTAATGGTTATTGCATTACGTTCATAAAAAGTTAAGATGAGGGCCTGAGGTTGCAATTAGCTTTATTTTTTTCAGTAATTCACGTTTCTGCTTTTGCAAATGTGGCAGTAAGTTACTTCACTCGGTAATTAGTGCATACCTTTTTTGGGTGATATTTTGGATTAATTTTTAAAAAAATTTAGGTCAGAAAATATAATTTAAAATTTTGTGGGAGACCTGCGTTTGCGAACAAAAACTGCTCGACGCACTCTCATTTTTTTATCATTATTATTAAGTCGATTGTTTGTTTGCTCTCTTGCATTGTTTTTGATGATTACTGCTTAATAAACTACGATTTCATTACGCACTGGCGCAAAGTAAAGCAAAATTGTATAGTTTTATCAAGAATCGAACCCTTACGTTTCACTAAAACCCAAGCGGCCACAGATGAGGAAGCGCCAATCGTTTCCATTTCCACTCTGCATTTCAGCAACTTGATAACGAAGTTTTCAAGTAGAATTTTTCTCTGAAAATTATTTCTCTGAAAAGTATTTTTTTACGCAGTTTATGACGGAATCGTCGAAATGGTTTACGCTGTCATCATCTGACATAAAAGAATTAAATTGCGTTATTGGGTTTATCATTGCAGAGGTCTACAGTTTTAGCATAGACCAAACCAGGAATGTGGATTGGAAGGATTCAAACGTCTAATCGAATGATAACTTTTACCTTATAATTACAAAGAGAAATTACTTGGTGTCCTGGAGCAAGGGTAGAACACCCAGCACTCAAAGAGTTTTGAAGAGTTGCAACGCAATACAATTGCATGGCAGTCAATCAAGGTGAACTAAAAACGTTACAAATATTTTGCATATACTGATTTAACAAACAATGCACTGCAGTTGTTTTCAACATTCGGTGTACACAGTTTAAGAGGAAGCGGTTCATTTTAACCGCTTTCACACCCATGATTGTGAAACTTAAAAAATAACACCATGGCAAAAACTAAAAAGGTTACCAACACCAAGTGCTTTGCCCTATTTGCAGTTCTACATGAGTGTATATTTTCAGTAAAGCTATCATAATTCACTCAGAGCGTAACATCTTGCAGTATCTATGCACAGAGCGAAGATACTATAGTAGAGCGTTTGTGTAGGTTTAGCTTACTTTTATTTCGTTTAAAGATTTTTTGTAATCGCAACTTTCTAGCAACACACGACGGTTATTAAATAGAAAAGATTCTTACTAAATAAAAGCTTATCAACCAATCACATTTTATTATCATAAATTGAAGAGAACTACAAGAACTTGAAAAACATTTCATACATGCGCGAAAAAACAAAGCTACGGTAACTACCGTAGATCTTATTTAAAAATATTTGAATAAAATCTAGATGTATCGCTATTTTACAGGGGCCCAATCAAGTAAAAACCATTGCTGCTTGGTTGATCCTCAAATTCGGCAATCTTTTATCAACCTATGCAGTATGCACCACCACAAACATGTTGGAGACTTGCTGAACAAAACATCAAACACTATTACAGTTGCTATAAACCATAAATTGCACGATATAAATTAAGTTTTTACTCTCGTGCTTCAATTATAGTTGTCAAATTTCAGATTTGTATAATGGGTTACCAAAAGCTCGAGCTGTAACTGTTTCGTATTTAGAAGAGTAAACTTTGTTTTTTCGACATAATATTCGTTAACAAAATCAAAACCAGCTCACTCGCATTCTTTTTCAAACGTCTTAGTACTTAAACCTACTTTTGTTACTAGCAATTTTACACTAGCAATAAGCTAATGCATTTCGGGAATAATTACGGAGCGAATTTTCGTACCTAAATGCTTTTGCACCAGACTAAATGGCCGGACAAACAATTTTGTTGAAAGAGTTACTACTTGAAATCGGTTATATTGAACAAAGGAGAACTACTAGACGAAAAAAGAGGAGCCCCAAACCTTGTTCGACTATTCCTTTTGTCCACAAAAATAAATTTAACCTGTTCGACTCCGTACCATTGGCAACCCTGCGTTTCGAAATTTCATTACATCATAAACGGATGACTCACAAAAAAAATTATGGAATAATAATCCAACATCGCGTTGCCTATTGCGCAAAAATTTTTTTAAGTCATCCATTGTTAATGTTACGAAATTTCAGAACGAAGGATTGTCAATGGTACGTAGTTAAATGCATTAAATCTTTTTGCAGATAAAGGGAATAGTGGAAAAAGTTAGCAGCACCTCTTCATTACCTCAAGTAGTTTTCATTTCTTCAATAAAACCGATCTCGACCAGTATCTCTTTAAAAGAATTGCAGTAAAAGCTAATTAATTGTCAGAGACAAAAGCGTTAACTAAGCTCGAAAAGCATAAATTGGCGTTCATACGGTTTGGCGGTCAAATCATAGACTCTTTATTTAGTAGACTAGAAACAGACGCACGGAGAAAAAGAGAAGAGGATTCAAGGAAAAAAGGTTGCTCTTGTTGCGAAGGTTTTTTGTGGTCACGCGTATTCGACTGATTTGATTCGACATGTTCGACGAACAAGAGAAATGTGAAGAAAAAAAAACTAAATTGTCAGTTTTCAGTCTACTAATATAAAGTATATAGTCAGGATGTATCACAGACGAATTTGTTACCCGGAAAAGTACTCATTAAAATAACAAAATGCAGGCTGTCAAGCGGCCATTTAAAACACAAACAAAAAAAAGACGGCGTTTTCGAATAAAAAAGAACTTTGTAACAAATAAGAATAAAACATGAGTAACAAGTTAAGATATTCTAATCAAAACAAGAATCAATTTGGAGTATTGTTGTCAAAAAACAACTGCATACACAAAAGTTGCTAACAATTTTGATAGCACAACTCAATCTAGATGATCTAAGAACAGCAAGTACTCGTACATACAGAAAATCTTCAAAACAAATAGATATCATAGCGGAAAATGTCAGTTCTTGGTGGCACAAAAATCAGTTTTCAAACACTGTTTTTAACACTCGAAACAGTTCATCCATCGACTAGTTTGTTTTTACGGCAATTTGTTTTCCAGCTTTCTGATGCTGCTGCATAGCTGAATTAGCTTTTTTTAAGGTAGCAGTTGCAGTAGATACCACTTTTTTTGCCACTTCAAAAGCCGCCATGTCTTAACTTGCGATAGCTTATTCATAAGTTTCCGCATGCCTGTTCCAACATTTTTTGTGATACAAGCAGATTCTATTGAGGTTTCACTTGTTTTTGCTGTATGTGCTGTTCTTTTTTGTCCAGGAAACATATCCTGGAGAGAAATAAAGTACAAACCTTATCCATACATAACATGCACTAAAGTATAAAGAGCAAGTTGTACTTTTGAGAAAATCTACGTACTTTACTTCTGGTCTTATGGTCCGAAAAATCGATTATTAGACTAAAAATTAGTTTAGAACCAATCTAATTCCGTAAAAAATACAAACGAAACAAATGACTAAGAAAATAAACAGAAAAAATAAACAAAAAAATGAGCGCAATGAAATGGGAAAGCCAAATCCATAAAATGTGTTCCAAATTTGCCAGTGGGTGCTGGGCACTATATCATCTACAAAAATATGTTGATTGCAATACTTTAATAATGGTATAATATAGCATAATTCATTCTTATTTAAGCTACTGCATAAGCAGCTGGAAAAGTGCTTCCAAAACAACCTTAAATCCATTAGATATACCTCAAAAACGAGCAGTAAGAATCATAACACATAGCAAAGCTCACACCAAACCCTTATTTCATAAGTTACAGATACTAAAACTGCATGATTTGTACTCACTTGAAATAGCTAAATTAATGTACAGACTTTACAACAATTCATTGAACATTTGCAATTTAAACAGAGATACAAACAAATTACTGGACGATACCCACTCATACCATACAAAAAGAAAACAAAGTAAAAATTATTTCATACCTCGGGTTAAAACAACACAATCACAAAATTCATTAACATATATAGGGCCCAAAGTATGGAACCAAATACCACTAAACGTCAAAAACATGAAACACTTTAAATTAAAAAATGAACAGGAAAGGATGATGATATCTGATTATACCATGTGATTCTTGGAATGATTAGATCGTTAAGATAAATCAGAGTAGAAAAAAAAGAGCTTTCAAATAATATCAAAACTTTGAACAAATTGGCACACGGGGGGTGCTTTTTTCCTATACACCATGACAAAAATTATTTGTAAAAGTGAAATTGAATGTCGTAAATTATAAGGTCAAAAAATTAAATTTTTGCTGTAAATACTCAAATTTGATAGTGATATGTTTGTGCTGTAAATAGACTTGCTTATTTCGTTTTGTTGTTGGGTTGCAAATGCTATCTTTACTGCATTATTGATTTTGTGACAGCTGACTTTGATGACTACAATAGTCTTTTTGCTGTTCAATAATAAATTGAATTGAATTGAAAAGCGCTTGACAGTCTGCAAAATGAAAAATATTATAAGAATGTTTCGAACGATAATACACAACTCATCGCAAATTTCAACAAAAAGTCTTAAAGATCGCATGCAAGTTCAGGAAAATTTGGTGCCATCTTAGTTTAGGGAGGAATATTTCTCGTAGAGTCTTCTTGTTCTTCTGATGACTGTTATCCACATAAGGTTATTTCTACTGTAGTTCTGCTGTTGCACATTTTTTATAAATCCACAATTTATTCATTGTATGACATAAGTACAATTCAAGATTTTTTGTGAAGATAAAAACGCTGCATGTACACTTGCTAATCTTTCACAAATGCACTGTCAACGATATAAATAAAACAGAGTCACAAAAGCAGTTGATCCAATGTTGGGAATTAGTCGGTGCATTCTGTTGCTGAAATCCATGGTCCAAAACTTCTAAAAACAAGCAAACTGTGAAACTACGTATATACACTCTTTGATTTTGCATTTTCAATTAATGCAAATACATGCAGTGATTCAAATAGACTAATAAAGTATAAATGACTAAAAAACGAACAAATTCGTAGTCTAACTAAGATGATTATTGACTAAAATTTATCACCAGATAAACCACAACATTACTCAACAAATTTTGCAACAAAATACCTCTCTTTAAAAAAAGAAAAAACAATTTAGATTAACTGGCTTAAGCGCATGACCCATAAGTAATCAAAAGATTACAAAAAATTATTACAGAAACCTTGAAACTCAAATGTGCATTTAGATTGGACACAGAGCAATGTGAAGCATCTTTGCAAGTAATTGTTTACAACACTTGCAAAGACTGGCATACCACTGCAATGCTTCTAGTCTCAACCATATTGGTACACCCTCTACATTTTAAATTATACCTTTCTGAATGCATTGGTCTTGTAGTTAATGAAATTCCACCATTCAAAATCCAATCAGAGAAATTCCACTTTCATAGTTTGCATTATTCTGGTAGTAGTCTGAGTGGTCGCAGCAGCGTAGGTGATCTTTCTAAGGCAGTGAATTATGCTCCTTGAAGAACCAGAAATTTTTTTCCTAAACGATTAAAAGAAATTAGCAGCAAGTACTAAAAACAATGACACAAAAATAAAAGCAGCAAACGCTAAAAAAAAAAAGACATACCTAATGTAAAATATTTTCTTGCTCGAGCAACTGAGTACAGAAGTAGAAATGACCCACTTGCAATAATGAGACTCAAAACACGACTCAGCAAAATTAGAAGTTTAGCGGAATGCAAAAAATAATCAGCGAAACAAAGAAATTCTTTTGCCAATTTATATGTTATATAGTATTCCATTGGTGAATTTTTGACTACCGGTACATCAAATCAAATTTTTCATTATACTCAATGTATTAAGCCAATGCATATAACATACCAGCAATCTCGCGATTGCGAAGGGCAAGGCAACGCAGCACCTTTTGAGAAAATGCTGCAGCAGCGGCAAGTTATTGGCAACAATGTGTCCAATTTGACAGGTCACAAATTTAAACCTCAGACCTCCCACTAAACGATCAGTAGTTGTTTACCGATCAGTGGTCGAGTGGATAGAGCGTCTGCTACTGAAGCGGTAGACACGGGTTCGATTCCTGGTCGGGTCAAACCAAAGACTATAAAAATTGGTATTCACAGCTTCCCTGCTTGACGTTCAGCAATTAAAGGGACAGTGTGAAGCCTCCATCATGTGTGGTAGACAGATGGGCAGGTGGCAGCTTGACTCGAAGACCGAAAGGTCCCTTCGCTGTCTCCTGGCCAAGGCAACTTGGTGAATAAAATGTAATTACAATTACTAAAGAAAAAACGCGTTACTGCTCAACAACTGACCAGTGTTAATTTGGTTGAATCTCGCTGCAAGTGAGGCTGCAGTCAGCACCAAAAATTGTATCTCATATCAGATATATGCAGTACTTAAATTGTAGGGGGATGGGGGGATGCAACCACCATCGAGATTGAGCGTCCCCCATCGAGATTTAGGCATCCCCCCATCCAAATTTGAGCGCTGGTTGATGAGAGGAAAAAGACATACAAAGTCCAGTCGAATATAGCACCAAATTTCGCGGGAACAGTGATGTAGACAAAAAAGCACTTCAACCGGAGACCTTTTTTTTGGAGATCACCTGTTTTTGGCAGGAAAAAGCTGTTAAATTTTTGATTTCGGCCAGAAAAAGCCTTTGAATTTGGGCAAAGACCTTTTTTTTTGTGGATATCACCTAATTTTCACTGAAAAATCACCTCAATCCAATTCAAAACTTTACGGTTGGATCAAACTTCCAACCAACCCCCCCCCCCCCCCCCCCCCTTGCAAAATCCTGGCTATGCGCCTGATCTTCACTAATCTAAGGTTCAGTCAAGTCAGCAAAAGCGTCCCCCCATGTAAAATTTTACAACTTAAGTCCTGGATTTATGTACCTACTAACTGTAACATTGCACACAAAACTGCCTACAAATGATTATTTGAATAACGTACCCAGACACTACGTCATGCTTGTTACATTTTTTCATCCAAAAAATCTTTTAAAACTTCTCGTTGCATTGCCAGAAAATCGTGGATTACCTTGCATGCATTACCCTGTGCATTTAAAATGTAATTCCTCATTCATCAAATCAGTCTTCCTGGGTAACACAATGGCTTAAAAGTTGGTATCAACCAATCAATGCCGTATACCGGTAGTCTGGACAATTATTCACTACAGCAGAAACTGTTTGTTTAAGCAACCATATCTAGCAACCAGATTTCAAGCTGGCTTTAGTAAGCTATCTTTTATGCCTGAAATGCAATTTTGTATTTTAAACAATTATAGAATCGATAGAGACTATTTCACCAAAAATTTGTATCTAGTTTTTTACTAATTCTAACCCAAATTCTAATCCTTACAATAAAACTAACCCCACATCTAACCCTCACCCAAACCTTAACTCAAACCCTAATCTAAACCCTTAAAAAATAGAAAAGCAAATGAAAGAAGCGTGGATAAATATCTTTCATTTTTGTCTTATTTTCATTAACTTGAAAAATTTCTGTGAAATAGTCACTGCATATAAAATATGTATCAACAATTTGCAATCACTGATAAGATAATCATCATCATATTTATTTATTTACCAAGTGACGTCATATCACAAGAAAAAACTGCAACTTCCTCTAGGTCTATTACCAAAGCATCGAAATATGCAATTCCTTTAAAACCAACACACAAACTTGCAGAGTCAAAGCGATATTTAGTCACTTGGTGAAGAGACAGTGAAGGACTGAAAGGTCATCTAAGTCTACTGCCACCTCACCAAGTTAAGGTTAAAAAAGCAGCTTCTAGATTTTCTCAGTCTGCTACTTTCTATGATAAAAAATTTTATGCAAAACTAAAACAAAGTGTTGCAAAGATATGTACACTTTGTACAGTGCATACACAAAACTCACAGTCAACATGTAAAGAAAATGCAAGGCAACATTAGAATTGTTCTAACTCTAAGCATACTAAAAAAAACAAAAACAGATTGGATAGAAAATAAAATCAATAAAGTTCATAATGCTTATTTATGTTTTATAGATAGACCTAAGCAAATACATTGCCAGAACAGAATATAATCTAACAGTTAAATAATCGTATAAAACTTGCATTATGTCTCTAACTTTTATCTGTCAGTGTCAGATCTTTAAACCTTGTATGGTATCTGCTACTGTACAGTAGCCTACTGTGCATCGCTGCTAAGTCCTAAGGTTAGCAGCCGAAGTAAACATTTTCACAAGTTTTCATTTAAACTGTTTTAACAATCTATCAGTTTAATATCAAGTACACTTTTTTTAATTTCATTCACTATATGTATGAGCAGATGAGTGATAAAGTCAGTAAGTGTCTAATGGAATCTGTCTACAGGTCTAGTTTATTCTGAGACTAAAATTGAAACCACTCACAACTTTGGTTAAGATTAGTAAAATCGCTTTGACATTTCACTTTTTTCGATTTGCCATTTTACTTTTCCAAATTTACCAGTTTACATTTTAGATTTTACACATTTACCAGTGCCTATAGCCAATTGCACTATCTCAGATATGCTAGTAGTACAGTAGTAGGCCTACCAATACCATGGTCAGATCTCAGATGGTGCTTTTGCAATATAGGCCTATACACATAGACAACAGTAACTTGAATGAAACTGCATTAATTAATAAAATATAAGACCTTAGGCTTCCCTCTGATATTCTATCTATAATGCAATAATTCAAAAAAACTCAGCAGCTCAACCCTAAAATTAAAAAAAAGATTATTACTGTAGACTAGGTTATTTTGACTTGTTACAATGTTAGTAGGCTATCAAAAATTTTGTCTTAATATTTTGACTTGATCATGAAACGTAAGCCTAAGCTTATTGACTAACTGCTTGTGCTTTGTGATATTCTTCCAAGCCTGTTCTACCACTGCCAAGGATATTTTACCACAACTCAAGAGTAGCCTAACTTTGCCCAGTACCATCGTACCAAGTTGCCTATGAATAGAGCGGATCAAGTCAAAATTGAGAGCGGAGTACGAAACTGAAGGTTGGGACACAGGATGTGACGTAATAAATCTGCAAAACCATGGTAGAAAAAAAAATTTCGCAATCCGTTCGAAGGCAAAGGAAATGGAATGGATTTTTGTGGTAAAAGAAGAAAAGTTCGCAACCATAAAAACAACGTCATGCATGTCATTATTTGCAAAATCAATTGAAGATCAGTGCCTAGTTCAACCCCCTTTTTGAATATCAGAAATACTACCACCGCCGAGCTAAACAGTCCGTTCATCAGAGTCATTATGGAGCCTCGTAAGGGCTTTGCCAAATTAGCAATTTGATAGTTGCTCATCAAAACACCAATTCCAGATACACCGAAAAGGGCCAGCGCTGGAAATAACAAATTCGCTGAATTCGGAGTCGAAACAGTCAGTAAAATATATCCAAGTGTATATAATGCCGAAATGATGCTGCGAAATATCCAAGTCCCGAATTTATCTAACAAATATCCCCATGGAAATCCAGCTACAAAAAGAAAGGAAGATCCAATGGTAAAAACGAAATTAAAATTCGCTGCTTGCTCGGGGCATGTGACACGAGACAAAGAATTTGTTATGTTATTTGTAGTATTTGCATCAAAAAACACATGTTTTTCACTGTTGTTGCACAAATATTCAAAGTATCCATTCAACTCCAGCACATATTGAAGAGAAGAAAAGCCGAAAATTATTCCACCGAAAAATAAAATCTCGGCGAATGCAGTTAAACTGCTTAACACGAACTGTATATCCATAAACTTTTGTCGATATTAGATTATTATTGCTGCTGTCTAAACAATATTCTAAATCATTGTTTGCGTCTTTTAACACGCGTGAGAATTAGGGTTAAAAAGATTATAATTGTAATCGAAAAAGTTGTAATTAATTTCACGATTTTGCTATTACTGAAATTATAATTGTACTCGACAAAATTTTTAATTTGATAATTGCAATTTGCAGTTACGAATTTTTGGGACAGTTTTCAATCACAATTACATTATTATAACCATAGGTGGGCACAAGTCGGTTAATCGTTAATCCGTTAATAACGAAGCTAACTTTTTCATTAACTCGTTAATCCGTTAAAAAGTTTTTTCATGTTAACGGACTAAATTAACTTCCGTTAAATGCTGTTAACGGACTAAAGTAACTTCCGTTAAGTTCTGTTAACTTCCGTTAAGGTTTTTATAGTAACTATCTTGCAGCTTCGTTGTGCATTTGAAGTTGTTTTTATCTTGAAATTAGATTAGACTGTAAAATGTAACTTCCAAAACACAAAAAGACCTCCACAGCAATAAATATTTCCTTACAATCAGCTCAACAGCGTCAATACGTGTTCTAGAAGCGAGTGAATAAAAAGAAATGTAAATTACACGCAAAATGTTAACGGATTAACGGACTTTGTTAACTTCCGTTAATTAAAGCTGAAAATAACGGATTAACGTTAACGGAGGTGTGAAGTTTGTTAACGGACTAGTGGTTAACGAAGCTAACGTTTTGCATTAACTTGCCCACCTATGATTATAACCATAAATTTGTTAACCACACAATGACAACAAACTGGGTTTAAACCAGGGATGTGGAAGCGGGAAGCGGTTATGTTTTTGTGGAACTGGAAACACTTTGATAAAAGAGGTTGGAAGCGGAAGCGAACTCGGAAGCGAAAGTGTTGACAAGGAGCTGGAAGCGGAAGCAATTTTTTCAAAATCAAGCGCTTCAGGATTTTCAAACTGGCTACAACCGTTGGTGTAAAATGTAAGAATAATAATATTATTTTTAGGTACATAACTATAAGTGCATAATTTCCACTTCAGTCACTGCCATAATTTTTAACGTTTGTGCTGCCTTAAACTATCGTAAGTAATAAAAAGCCATAAGCGCAACATTTTTGATAGAGATCATGGGTGTTATACAGTGCCGCAACTAGAACGCTGTTCTAAGGGGGGCAAAATTTCTTTCTAGGCGGTTCAAAATTTTTGGGTCGGTTGATCTCAAAAAAAAGGTCATCGCGCCAAATTGGTCACATTTTCTCCTCATTTTCTGTTGATCTCCAAAAAAAAAAAGATCATCGCGCCAACTCGGTCTATTTTTCTCCGAGTTCTCTGTTGATATCCAGTAAAAAAAGACACGATCTTCAAAATGCCGCAAGGGTAAAGGGAGTTTAGGGGGACATGCTGAGCAGTTTAGTGGGGCGAAATTTTTGTTTGGGGGAGGGCCGCCCCCCGGATTCCCTTAGTTGCGGCCCCGGGGTGATATACCTGATACTCCACCAGTGCCGTTGCCAGAGCAAACGTAGTGAGGGGGCACTAAAAAAAAAAAGAACTTTTGCATATAAAAACTGATTTTTAGATCTTGTATGGCTACCTGTATGCGCAGTTTTAACAATTCTGTATTTAAGTCTAGAAAAAGAAAGACCTATAATGCCGGCAGCGTTTCTTAGCTTGTTTAATCTGCGGCCCACACCCGCTTGAAAAATGTATCTACAGCAGTGAATGCTACCAGACATGCAACCTGGATTTTGCTGAGAGGGGTGAACGAACAGTAATTTTTTTGCAAAAAAATTGTCTGATTTAGGGTCCGTGCTAAACAAACTGATGCAACTCAAGCGCGTCGCAAACGGGGGCATAGTCATTAAATATATAGTGACTGTGGACGGGGCTGGGGAGGAGACCCAGCCGCTGGGCAATTTTTGTGATTTGGCAGCAAAAAAAAGCGATTTTTACGTCATTTTAATCGCACTTCGCACATTTTAAAGCTATACGAATCACTAAATTGATAAAATTCAGAAATTATTTCAAAGAAGAGTTAAATTTCTTAGCCCCTTTAGCTGCCCCTTACTTCAGACCAAGTCTAAAATGCGTTTAAACGCTCGTATTTTGTGGTTAAATTTCTGAGTGGCTTGGCTTAGGAAGCTTAAGCCCCTTCACCCTGGTAGCACCACAGACCGCGACCTCAAAATCTGGAGTGTACCGTACTTTAAAAATCAAAACAGCTGGTCTTTGAAAACAATGTTTTCTCGTATTGTTTCATGTCGTGATCACTAACGAAGTACCAGTAGCGATTCTACAGGCTTACTTCTCTCTTCCGCGATACATCCGTAAAGGTATGTTAATGAGATGGATTATTACGTCAGATTTATGTACGGCAGTTGCTCGTCAGCAATTTCGCTAACAATCAAGAAAACTTCAAAGGAGAAATATGTTTGAACGTAATTACTCCTTGTACC
Source organism: Trididemnum nubilum (assembly GCA_963965965.1). NCBI lineage: Eukaryota > Metazoa > Chordata > Ascidiacea > Aplousobranchia > Didemnidae > Trididemnum > Trididemnum nubilum. Next base: position 4,719,926 of record OZ014475.1, read on the forward strand.
ATCATTGTTATTGTCTTGCAGTTACATGATGTTCCAAACACAGTAATTTGAGTGAACCAAAATGGGGGCACAAACAGTCGTGAGGGGAGGCACGGCCCCCTGCCCCCGTAGCGACGGCACTGTGTACCACTAATACTGCCATGGCATCAGAGTTCGAGGTTTTATTGCTGCCAGCAGTGGCCACGATATGGTTATGGTAGGCACCTTCTTAGTTTGCTGTGGCTGCTGCACGTACTAGCAAGTGGCACTGCCAATTAAGCCTAGTAGTGTCACCTATAGTTTATAATACTTTGTACTTTGCCAGTCGTAACTGTTACAAACAGGGATGTGGAAGCGGTTAGATTTTTGTGGAAGCGGAAGCACATTGATGAAAGAGACTGGAAGCGAAAGCGACTAATTCTATCCGGAGCTGGAAGCGGAAGCAAAAAATTCCAAAGGAAGAGGAAGCGAACTCGGAAGCATAAAACTTCAAGAGGAGCTGGAAGCGAAAGCACTAAAAATTTGACTGCTTCCACATCCCTGGTTTGAACAATGAAAGTATCAATTTTATTGCAGCAGGTATTATCATATTCAATCAGCTTTATACTGATTTGTTTATATTTACATGGTTAACAGAGTGAGATGTGCTGGTTTCTATCCATTGATTGTGAATTTTTGATGTAATAGATTTTTGATTGGCATTTTATGACGTTTAGTTTCTGTGTGCAGAAAATTTAAATTAGGTCGATCTAAAGTCCGATTATATACGTAGTCAAGCTAATGTAAACAATAAAGTATGTGAGGAATTGGGTAAAAGTAGCTTGTTTCGAAACTGAAGGAATTGTTCAACAGAAAACTTTTGATATACCTCGCATTGCGTATATATCTCACAAAGATTTAGTAAATTTGGTGACCATTTTGGTTTTCCACTGCTCCTACCCGTGCGCATTGTTGCGTTTTTGGTGAATAAATACTGATGCTAAAAATGCGAGCGGCAAACCTTTTAGTAATGCTTCGCTATCTTGATCTATTATGTTAACGTATTTGTGCTAATTTTTCAGTGAATGAACAGAAAAACCCGACAGTTCATCAAATTGAAAACGCATCTTATGGTTCTAATAAAATGTTTGTTGATGTTCCTGGCACTGTGCTTAGAAAACTGCGAGTTGCAAACGAACGCGTAGCTGCCTTGCGATACCGTTTTATCTTGCAGAATTGCAGAGTTTTTATTGGCAGTCAGCATAAATTGAATTTTAATGATTGACATGTCCTCCGAAAAAACTAAGTAGTTTAAAATACATTTTTTTTATACGAACCAGTAACTTTGAGGTGAGGCTAGCTGTTTTTAATCTTTTGCCAATTTTTAGCCTTATGTGTTCTTAAATATTGAGAACATCAATGTCAATTACAGCCAGTGGTGTAAAGTAACGAAATACTTTTACTTGAGTAGATTACTTAAGTAGTTTTTTTCGGGAACGAGTACTTTTTTGAGTAGTTTTTTTTAACTACTTTTACTTTTACTTAAGTACTTTTAGTCTGAAGTAACGCTACTTAAGTACTTTTTATTTGATAAAAGTACAAAGTAGTTTTAAACTTTGAGCCGCAGTGTTGACTGCACTTTGACTGAGGGCATTTGCAGTCAATCATTCGTAAACGCGCAGTCAGGCTATTTTCCCTTGGTCCTTTCTTTCTCTATATTCCATGCTTGACTGCGGTCATGTGCTTTTGAAAATGATTGCATTTTTTTCTAATCAGGTACCGCTAAGCTGTTGGACGTGTCACAAACGATAAAACAGTAGGATAAGATTTGTGTTTGCTTACCAGAGGTGGAGTCCTCGAGGACACGTTTTGAAGTTCTTGGCCTTGGCCTTGAGGCCTCAAGTCCTCGAAAATTGGCCTGTCCTCGGCTCGAGGACAGCACTATTTTTTGAATTGTTAAAATTTTGTGAAGCGCTTGAATTTTTTTGTGGAGATCGCTTGAAAAATTTTTGTCAAGACCTTTTTTTGTTTTTGTTTTTGGAGATCGCCTACAAAAAGTTTTTGTGAAGACCTTTGTTTTTTTTTTGAGAGCACTTGCGCTTGTGTCCTTGGTCCTTGGCCTCGAGCATTCCTGTCCTTGGCCTCGAGAGTGTCTGTCCTCGGAAAGGCTGTCCTTGGCCTTGGCTTCGGATTTTTTTTGTGTCCTTGGCCTCGAGCCTTGTGTCCTCGACTCCACCTCTGTTGCTTACAACGACTTCTTAATCAGGACTAGGAACCAAATCTCTACCGAATAGTTAGCCTGCAACACCATAAGTTAACCCAACCATTTTAACACCAATAAAATGCAAACGAATCTACAGTTTTCCTGTAGTCATGAGTAGAGTTTCTAGTTGGTTAGGGTGCATTTACAATCGAGCTGTTCGTAATTAGGATGAAAGGTCCACTCGCGTTTTGCTGTTCTGTAGGACTGGAGGATTAGGCAATTGCAGAAATTTATTAATAAGTGGAAATATGAGATCCTGGCAGGCGCATAGCCAGGAATTTGCAATGGGGGGGGGGCTAATTTCGAGGCTGGAAACAACATCTAACGATCTTATCCCAGATGTTGATCGGTTTTCACGCAGATTGAGTCGGTTTTACAGTCCAAATCAAGGCAATCTCCAGAAAAAAAGGTCTTCAAAATTTTTTTCTGGCAAACTACAAAATTTTAACAATTCAAAAAACACTGTTATCCTCGAGCCAAGGACAGGACATTTTTCGAGGACTTGAGGCTTCGAGGGCAAGGGTTTTTAGCATATGAATTCAATAATTTGACCTTTACTTTTTAGCATATAAATTTAACAATGGCAGTGAATGAGTATTTGAGCAAATTTTTTAAGAATTGATTCCTTGAATGTAGTTACAAAAAACCTGCTCAACTAATATTTCATGACTTCTTAAGATACTGAGAGGTTAGAAAATCAAGCGTATGTGGCAGTGATGTGAAGGTAGTTGACCAGTTGTCATATGTCAATTGAATTGTTTGTTTATTTTGCGTGAATACTTTCAAAAATACTTGCTACTTGAGTAGTTTTAAAATGACTACTTTTTTACTTTTACTCAAGTACTTTTTTTGATCAGTACTTTGTACTTTACTTCAAGTAGTTTTTTTGTCAGTAACGAAACTTTTACTTGAGTACCATTTTTGAGTACTTTTTACACCACTGATTACAGCAAACCATGTTTGTAAAACAGACCATGTTACGCAACGAAATATCCTAGGTCAGCCAATTGCGTGTAAAATCAGCTTTTGACTGCGTGAAGACTTTTTTTTTCTTTGGTCTTCACCGTAATTTTGGGTCGAAATCAGCTCTTGATTTTGTGAAGACCTTTTTTTCGAGATCGCCACCAGCACGAAGCCATTGCCCCCCTCAAATTTTCGCTTGCCTCCCGAAAATTCCGTTTTGACTACGAGCTTGACCGGTAATCCATGTATCTCTACAATTTAGTTCTTTAGTTTAGCCGAATGTGTTTCTTCTTGAAAGGCTATATTATTACTCACTTTTAATCAGTTTTGTTAGAATTGATCTTGAACAATCAAAACTACCAAAGCTTCTTTCTAAATTCTTTTTATCAACGAAGAGGAAAATACTACACAATACAAGTTCTGTAAAGCTAAAATCAAGTTTTTATCAAGCAGAGGCTGCTGTTACGTTAGAATAAAAAGTCTATAACCTATTACCCAACTCGACCTAATCCAAAATCTATTTCTCACCCTAACTTTAATCATAATCCAAAACCAAAACTAATCCAAACCCCAACGTTGATTGAAAAATGAAACGAGAGCGAATCTTCATATTGTCGTTACGTAGCGCAACACTGTAGCCACTTCCTTTCAACAAGGCCGGTTCAAATTTAATAGCTTTATTCATAGGTGGGCACAAGTCCGTTAATCGTTAATCCGTTAATAACGAAGCTAACTTTTTCATTAACTCGTTAATCCTTTAAAAAGTTTTTTCATGTTAACGGACTAAAGTAACTTCCGTTAAGTTCTGTTTACTTCCGTTAAGGTTTTTATCATTAATATCTTGCTCCATTCAATCATTGTACCGGTACAAACCAGTTTGCACTGGTAACACTTGTTGCGTATTAGCACAAGTTTTATAGAAGAGAGCGAAGAATGGAGCTCTATTTTGTGACAAATAATAAGCTGCAGCTTCATGGGTCTATTAATTATCGCTGTTCACAATTTCCAAAGATTTGCAGATCGCAGCTTCGTTAGTGCATTTGAAATTATTTTTATCTTGAAATTAGATTAGACTGTAAAATGTAACTTCCAAAACACAAAAAGACCACCATAGCAATAAATATTTCCTTACAATCAGCTCAACAGCGTCAATACGTGTTCTAGAAGCGAGTGAATAAAACGAAATGTAAATTACACTCACAATGTTAACGGATTAACGGACTTTATTAACTTTCGTTAATTAAAGCTGAAAATAACGGATTAACGTTAAGGGAGGGGTGAAGTTTGTTAACGGACCAGTGGTTAACGAAGCTAACGTTTTGCATTAACTTGCCCACCTATGGCTTTACTTTATAGGAAAGTAATTTTACAAAAATCTAACCCATACTCAAATTCTTGCTTAGAAACTACCGCAAAATCTTACTCAAACCCCAATCTTGACCTTTAAAAAATAAAATAAAGATTGTGCGGTTTAATATTTTTCACTTTCGCTTTACTCTCTTAAACTTAAAATTTTCCGTGGAAACGGTCACTCCTAATTTGGTAACTCATTTGAAAAAGTGTTTAAAAGAATACGCAATGTGCTATATTTTTTTATTGCATTTGAATTACAAATACTTGAACTTGAATAATTGTAATTGAAAATTTTAGCCTGTAATGATATTTGTAATTAAAGCAAGAACAAGCAATTTTTCAAACCCTGGTTAGAATAGCAATTTACTCGTTTACTTGTAATTTAAAGGCAAGCTCGGTATGCTCTTCCCGGCAAACATGCTCTTCGCAAACGTTACTGCTGACTTGTTAATTGTTACCGGTAATTATTTAAAACAAAATCAATCATCGTTATACCACTTGTAAGTTGTAACTATGAACAATTTCTGGCCTTACAAGTTTGCAACACTCAATAAACTTAGAATATTGGCTTAAATGTTGGGCATTTTCGTATACAGCAGCGAATACATACAGCATGCGAGTGCATCTTAATTATTACAAAAGCTCGAGTTGCATAAGAAATCTCCAGCAAAGTTGACCAGTTGTCATAAAAAAGCGCTGATTGCAAAATTAACGCTTGAACCGGAAATACGTCATAATTTGGAAATTACTGAACGACAATCATAATTTACGGCAAAAACTACAGCAACTTGTGTAAACCGTTTTCGAGAGTTAGAAGTCAGACCTTTCCAATTAGAAGTTGTCTTAGTGTTACCTTGCATTTCAAAACAACTTTCAGAGGACATATCTTGTTTGCCAAACCCTAAACACTGTTGAAAGCGACTTTGCCGATAATTATATTGGCTCAACGGTTGTTACTTTGAAACTATGGAAGTTATAAATTTTAACATACGAAAAGTAAAATTTCTATTCATGGCGTGATTCAAGGGCAATCCGAAAATGACAACATCGTGGTACGAGAAAAATTAGTCCATTTGAGTAGCACATGATACCTTTCGAAATTCCAAGCGAAAAAACTTTAAATTAGGTAATGCAAAATACGATATTTGCTTGATTGCCTGGTCCACTGCTCCGATAAACCCTAATTAGCCTTTTAAACCAAATGACACACAAATCATAGAATTTACGACTTTACGCCAAACGCAGACCCTAGCACTCTCTATTGAGTTACGCTAGTTCCAGTCACACTTAACTTTCTTCTTTTCTAATCTCAACATGCATTCTACTGCACTGTTATTTCATAAGAACAATTTTTCAAAAACACGCTGCTAATTTTTTGCTCAAATTTCAAGAACAAATGCGGTTGAAAATTTGGGAACATTTAGGCCCGGTCTACACTGTGCCTAAAATTTAGAGCGTATGCGAGCGTATTTATAGTTTATTTTAATTTTTAAACAAAAATTCGGTAGGCCTGGCGTACCGCCTCATAAGCATACAAGCTGCCAGTTGGTTAAAATAAACTAAAATACGCGCTCAATTTTACGCTTAAGTGTAGGCACCATGTAAAGAGCAGCCCTCAACCTAAAATTTACTGGTTCTTACCAAAAAAAAGTGTACTTCAATGATAATCGCTGAGTAATTAAAACACCCAATTAAAACCTGCAGGGATATACGATGTCTATGACGAAACAGAAATAAAGTGACGCTCTAATCTACTCTAGTTATTTACCGAATGACATCAGCTTTTTTATTATCTAAATAAAAGTGACGAACTCATGCGTGTACACTAAAGATTAAATTTCGAAATCTGAGGGATTACTTTTGTGTTTCCGCTAAATAGAGCAACACATGGTGAGATCATGGTAAATCAAAATCAAATCTTTCGTTATCTCGCTGTATTACGCCAAAGCGTGTGACGATTTTAAGAGGCCCATCTCCGCGTCATTGCGCCGGAGCAGCATAGCTCCTTTCGAAGAAATGTCGCAGCGGTGGCGAGCCGTTTTTAACATGGTGTCCGATTTGACCGGCCCAAGATTTGAACCTCAGACTTCCCACTACAGATACAAACGCGTAATCTCTTGAACAACAAGTCGGTCTCAAAAAGGTTCATTTGTGGTATTTTGCCCTATTCATTAATTTCCTATCTCGGTTTTGGTCAAGTAGATCCATCATCAGAAAGCACTGATTAAGGGGTATACAGTAATCGAAAACAAAAAACAAAAAAGATTTAAAATGTGACGTACATTTTCAAGTACTTTAGGAATCGCAATTGACAATAAAATTTATATTTTTAAATCGGAAAATTATTAAATCGCTCAAAATAGTGCACAATTTGCGTCTGTGTTTTATCGTCAATTTTGGTCCCTAAAGTACGTAGAAACAAAGGTGCAAATTTTTTCCGCTGTTTTTTTCGTTTTTACGATGCACATAAATTGCAAATATAACGATATAAATTATATCGTTAGTTTTGGTTCCTAATAAAGTGCATGAAGATCTACGTGTATATTATTAAACGGTTTTTTTTAAACGGTGCTCCACCACTGATACTGGTAATTGATTACCAGAATGATCTTGTCGGCGGTCCAGGGGTTTAGCCAGAAATTTGCAGTGGGGGAGCTCTTTTGGTGGTCTAGGGGGCGGAACCCCCAACGCTCAAAAATTTTTTTAATTAACTTAATTTTTAGACCTATTATGATAAACGTTAATGCTTTTAAAACATAAAGAATAGAAATTAGTCGTGCAAAAACATGATTAAACTGGTTGCATAAATGGACTTTGTGGAAGTGACTAAAGGTAAAATTTCAGTTTTCTTTTTTATAAGGCGGTAAATCATAATATCCTGCGGCTAAAAAAACTCACAAAGAGTAATTTACTTCGTCTATATATTTTATAGAGAAAGATAATTGGGGAGGCTAATGAAACGAGATTTAAGAGAAGTGACTGAAATAGGCCCCTCCTTATTCCTGAGCGTATATTTTTTAATGAAACCTATGCTCAACATTTTTCCACAAGCGATTGAATTCGATTGATTATTTGTGACAATTTTTTTTAATATAGAGTTTCTACTAATTTATGCATTATTTTTTTAATGAATTAGTCTTCCCCTCAATGTTTAAAACGACGCTTTAAATCATTTTTAAGTCCATTCCAGGGCAAAAGACAGTCTCAGAGGTGCTAAATATGTGATATTTTCCTTATTCTGCATTTTGGTCGACAAGCCAATGGATTGGGGGGCAATAGCTCCCCCCCACCTCCTGGCTACGCTATTGCTGCAGCCTGACGAAACCGTGAAATGATCTATGCTCAAACCAGGATTGAAAAAGCCCGAAAATAAGTTAGGAAAATGTATGCATTTAATTGTTCCTTTTCTTTAAGTAACTTTAATCTCAGAAGTTACTTAGCAAGTTTTCAACATCAATCTTTCAGAACTACAACTTTAAAGCTGTTGGGACTAAATAGAACTGTTTATTGATAAATTGTGAACAGCGATTGTGTGCTAATAATTGCATTAATGCTTAAATAAAATCTTCATTCTGTGTTTCAAAGTTGTTTTGATTATGTGTTTATTTGGAATACATCTTTTTTGAAACGCTATATCCCTGTATCATAACTTGAACTTTTATGAAAGATTATATAAAATCCACTTCTTAAGTTGATTTCATGTAAAAACCTCACGCACAAAATAATTTTAAATAATCAAATTTCAGCTTTTTGACCAGTTCTTGAGGTAACCAAACCTTTTCCGGTTTTGATCAAAAACTACAAGAGTAACATATACGTGTAGCAGTATTGATGCTCAGAAAGCAGACAATGAAGTAATTTGGTCAAAGATTAGATAAATATACAGAGGGGAGGGATCATAGGCGTAGCCAAAAATTTTTTTGATTGGAGGGGGCCCAAACCACAAATCACATGCAATGACGTGATCAGAAATTTTCGAAAAAGAAACTTTTTGTGGGGGCAAAGATATTGTAGAATGGAAGATCAGAAGTCGTGGTCTGTTGTCACTTAAACCAGGATTTGGTAAAGGGAGAAGGCAAAAACTAACAATTAAAAAGCTAAAATGTCGGACTTAGGAGACGTGTTGAGTAAGCAAGTGTACTCAAACGTATCACAGACGGAGGTCTGGGTGCGGAGCACTCAGCCGCCGGTGACTATGGGGGTCTGTGGCAAAGCCCCCAGCCACTGGGCGATTTTGTAAGTTTTTTGAAAAAAAGAGCTATTTTAATTCCATTGGATCACATTTCGCACGTGTTCACAGCCATTTGAAAGAACTAGATTTTTAACATTGAAAGCCCATCGAAAAATTTTGATTGTTCAATCCTACTTTTACTTGCAAGTAAATTTCAAAACACGTTTAAAATCTAGCATTATGGTGTAAAATTTTAATTGTAAGTGATTTGGTCCATATAGGGGAAGTAAGGCACATTGCCTCCTGCAATATTTTAGAAGTAAATAATAATCCACTCAAAGAATTTCCTTTCAGGAAGTTAACCAGTTATAAGAGTACAGTACGGCCAGGGGGCCCAGGACCCCTCAATTCAAATTTAATAATTTGTTTAAGGGGCATTTTATCTAGGTATTTTTTAAAAGTATTTTGTGCGTAAAACCTGGCGAGGTGGAGATGAATCGTTATTGAAAAATGGTACAATAGATGGTCACGCTTACTAAACATGTTATTCCCGGGCCGGATTTACATTGCGCGGGGCCTCTGGCACTTCGGGAATTTTTGCAACATCTTCCTGCCAAATATAAGTGAAGACCAAAAATAGTCCTACTATGTGAGGGCTGGGCCCAGGCACTGTGCCATATGGCAAATACGGCGCTGGTTAATTCATTACGTCCATAAAAAGTTTTGATGAGGACCTGAGGTAGCAAGTTTTAGGACAAAAACCCTTAATTTCACCCTGGTTAAACGTTTAAATTGGTTGGAAAAATTGAATTAAGGAGGTGCGCCGGGCCCCCTATTCGTCAATATTATTTATTGTTAATTACTGTTGTGCGCCTGTACTGTTGTACGCAAAGATGCTAAAAGAAACTGAAAATGAAGAAACAAGGCTTTGTTGTCAAATTTTTGTCATTGGTGACATTTCGATTGAGGGGGCCCAGGCCCCTAGGGCCACACCCAGGCTACGCCTATGATTTTGAGATAAGATCGCGCCCTTAAGTTGTTTCATAAAAAAAAAAAAAAATTCAAAGCAAAATTAAACTAACTTTTTTTTCCAAAACGTGGAGGACTTGAGTCAAGTCACTTGACAGTTTTTTTGAAACCTCCAGAAATTGCATGACATTATTATGACGTGGACAGGTGGTCGTCATTATAATTACTTACTTTTGTACGCATAAATCCTATATTAAAGAAACTCCACTTCCGAACAAGGACAACATATAGGCAATGCACTCATTATATTTATCATTGGTAGTATTTTAGTTGGGGGTTTGCATTACCGTCTGTGTTATACCATTAAGTTCATAATAACGCTATACGAAGGCCCGTGGTTGCAACTTTTAGGAAAAAACTCTTAAATTTCTTACAGGTTTTGAATATAAATTACTCTAAAATTGAATTAAGGGGCTTCTTAATTAAGGGACTCCTGGCCCGGGACCCTTAGTCGTCAGTCAGGGGCTTTAGGGCACCCTGGTTGTCAGTTAGAGGCCCTGGGGCTCCCTGGTTGTTAATTAGAAGTCCCGGGGCCCCCTGGTCGTTAATTAGGTGCCCTGGAGCCCCCTGGTCGTCAGTTCGGGGCCCCAGGGCCTCTGGTTGTCAGTTGGGGGCCCCGGAGCCCCATGGTTGTCAATTAGAGGCCCTGGGGCCCCCTGGTTGTCAGTTAAGGTCTCCGGGGCCCCTGGTTGTCAGTTGGGGCCCCGGGGCCCCCTTGTTGTCCGTTTGGGTTGATGGGGTCTCTGGTTGTCAGTTAGGGGCCCCGAGGCCCCCTTGTTGTCAGTTAAGGTCTTCGGGGCTCTCTGGTTGTCAGTTAGGGGCCCTGGGACTCCCTTGTTGTCGGTTAAGATCCTGGGGCCCCTGGTTGTCAGTTAGGGGCCCCGGGGCCCCCCTGATTGTTGGTTAGAAACCCCGGGGCTCCCTGGTTGTTAGTTAGGGTCCCGGGGTCCCTGGTTGTCAGTTAGGGGCCCAGAGGCTCCCTGTTCGTCAGTTAGGCCCCTGGTTGTTATTTAGGGTCCCCTGGGTCCCTGGTTGTCAGTTAGGGGCCCTGAGGCCCCTTGTTCGTCAGTTAGGGGCCCCCTGATTGTCAGTTGGGAGCCCCGGGGCTCCTGGTTGTTAGTTGGGGGCTCTGGGGCCCCCTGGTCGTTATTTAGTGGTGGCCACCACAATCACCCGACCTTTCTTCGTGTGATTTTTTCCTCTGGGGTAATGTAAAAAGACTAGTCTTCGTACCTCCTCTTCCAGCTAACATTGAAGAAACGAAACAGAGAATTACAGCTGCACAGGAAACCGTTACCGAAGACATGCTACAGCAAGTTTGGCACGAGCTCGAATACCGACTCGGCGTGTGCAAAGTCACAGGGGGCGCTTACATTGAACATTTATGAAAATCTGTCATAGAACCAACAAATATTTGTACTTTTCTTTGTAAATTTAACCAATAAAACTTATGACCTTCAACATAAAATGTATGTAGTTTCATTATGATCCATCAAGTAGTTTCCGAGATATGGGTATTTAGAATGGGATCAACCATTTTGGAACACCCTGTATTATTCACCCCATGGGTAAGAAAAAGATAAACTGACTATACGAAATTTGATACAAGTTTTAGGAATTAAAATGAAAGGAGGAGGCTAGGATGGCACTAGAGCTCCAGCGTGCATTGCTAATATTGGAAATCTGTTGAAGGTCACAAAGACAACTTCCTGTTTTGTTTCTCAATGAAGTGACGAAAGAAATGTGTAAGGTGGTACGGAAATTTCATGTCGCATCTCCAACCGCTTGTGTTTTTAAAGATCTAAGCTTTTCCACTGCTGAAAAGCTTCCTTCAGTTGATCAAGTTTGCCTTTCTATTCCTTCATAAAGAAATAGTAAATGTTAGGAGATTTGTTTGGGCCACGCAGCTCATCGTCCATAATTACGTAAAAAAATACGATCACATACATGGTGCTGGCATTTGCGTCTGGGCCTCCCATTCTTTTCGATATGAACGCCCTTGTTTTCTATCCGGTATAGATTTTGTCGTCCAAGAGACCTTGAATTCTTTTTTGCAATGGTTGCAGCTTTAATTGAAGCTGCTTAAATTAAAGCTGTAATTGAAGCTCAGTCAATTTGGTTTCCAATTAATTTTTTAAAGCCACAACTTGATGTTTAATGCCTTATGTTCGTTTATCAACAAAGTGTAAGCTTCCATTCTCGGGATGAAATGTGCTAATCAAGTGCTGATTCACTTCAACTGCTTTCTTGAAGATAGCCTTATGGATTTTTATAGCTAACTAGGGCTTGCTGTTTTATTGCCTTCGCAAGAAAACTGACGTCATAGCTTGTCATTCGCTGAATGAAAACTTGTACTTCTACTTGTCTCAAGTTAATAATATTGGTTTATGATATCACCAGTACTTTCCTCATAACCTGAAAAAGGTAATAGTGACATCATAAACGTATATTGTTAAACTAACCCAATCGCCTCTAATATATGGTAGGATCTAATGGCCAATTTTTCAACGTGACTTGTGCGTGACCTTTTTTGTTAGCTCAGAAGAATAAACATCATTTCAGGCAGTTATAAGCAAAAGTTCATCGATTGGTGTTACAGGAAATTAGTTTTGAAAAAAAAAGTCAAAAAGTTGTATCCCCAGAGAGCACCATAACTGCACCAAAACACAAGGCAGTTTTGGTGCTCTATACCGCGTAGGCTTAGGAGTTGACAAACTTTCCAGCTGACATTTTACTTCTTCCTACGTAAATTTGCTACTTGTTCCCCCAAGTAGTTGTGGTAACTGTTTACAGACAGCCCACAAATACAATTGAAACTTACAAACGCTTTTCTGAGAAGCTACGTGGTATATTTAATGATCTTAATTCAAATAATTGCACTTTTTATGCTCGTAGTGACTACAACATTGACGTAATGAAAATACAGACACACAATAATGTCATAATGCATGTAAACAACATGATCAAGATTTATTGGAGTATTTTCCGAACTACGACATGTTTTACCGTTGAAAGCTTTACAAAATTTGTATTATTCTTTAATTCACCCTCATCTCCTATATCGAATTATCATTTGGAGAAACACTTATAAAACGTACTTAAAAAGGCTAACTACACTGCAAAATCGAGCAGTTAAAATATCTGCAGAAGCTCATTGGCAAGACAATACCGCGAATTACTATATGCAACTGCAAGTTCTTAAGTAAAAAAAATTATATACGTATGAGGTTGCTAAATTTATGTATAAGTACACAAGTAAAAATTTGCCCCCCCCCCCCAGCTTCTCTTCCTTTTTTTTCTCAGTCGCCTCGGTACACACACGATCAACACGTTTGGCGTCATCCCAATATAGTTTGTACCTACCCCGATATAAAGCACTTACATTACAGAGAAATATTAAATACCAAAGTGTTAACATTTGGAACTCGGTACCTTTAGAAATAAAAAAAGTTGCCTTTCAATCGTTTCAAAATACAATATAAGAAGCATTTGCTGTCAAATTATTCTTGATGTTTTCAGTTTTATTTTATTCGGAATTTGATATGACTATAACTTCGGTGACTTTTATCGGACCAGTAGCTACACCGCATAGGAATTCGTCCGCAGACCATGCTGGAGGCTGGCAGGTGGGTTGTGTCTCTTTGCTCGGGTTCGCTTCGTTTTGCCTAACGAATTTTTTTGTTAAAAATGTTTTTATCGATGGTGGAGCGAGACTGATCGGGAAGGTGGAGGCGTGTTCGCTGGGGTGGTCTTTGCGGGTTTGGTTGCCGCTTCTCGCTGCCCATTTTACTGCTACTTCTCAATTAATAAATTACACATTCGCACTGCACGATTGCTACGTTCGTAGGTGGCTGCTACGACTCGCTGACCGAGAGGTCCCTTCGTAGCTTCCTGTCACAACTTAACTCCCTGCTTTTGTGTGTTGTGTGTTGTTTTGTGCTAAAATAAACATGACTATGATTAGCTCGCCTTGTAAAGGTGCAACTGATTTGCCAACTCGAATTACTGATCACTTAAAAGCACTTCTTTAATCATGGACACGTTAATAGTTTTCGCGATAACTAATCCTACGTAAGCGGAGTAATTATTTCAGACTTAAGGGATCATTATGAAACATTTATCACCACTACTGCAAAGAAATCTGAAGCAAAAGTACCAAAAGTTTCAAGCATTCGGGACATGATAAAATTAGATCTGGGTACTTTTCTATACGACCTAAGCAAGGAATTGTCCCAACTTACTTTAACACAACATTTATGTGAACGACCAATTTGAAACTTTACTCAGTATTTTCAAAAAGGTAGTTGATCGACATACTCTCCTAACAAAAGCTTCACGCAAGGAAAAACGTCTTCATGCAAAACCATAGCTAACCCTGGGTCTATTACAATCAATACGGCACAAAAATATTCTTTTTAATAAACTCCACAAAAATTACAAAGAGAATATGCTCAAAAATTACAAAAAATATCGCAATACTCTCGGTGGAACAATCAAAGCAGCCAACCTAACAAAAAAACACTACAAAGAAGCAATAGCAGAAAACATAAGTAACTTATTGAATTTATGGAAAATAATAAATCAAATTGTAACTTCTAAAAGCAAAAAGAAAACGATACCAACAGAGCTAGACATCGTAAATGGAGTTACTGGTGATCCATAAATTATCCGCGAAGAACTAAATACTTTTTTGTCAATGTTGGGAAAAGCCCAATCCCAGACCTTTAACATTGTCTAACTCCACGAGCACTATGAACTCGTTTTTCTTTGCACCAGCGACACCCGATGAAATTACCTCTATCACCAACAATTTAAAATCAAAAAAATCATTTCGAGAACATAATGTCGACACTAAATTCCTAAAACACTGTAATCTAATAATTTCTTAAATAATATGCGATCTATTTAATTTATGCATAGAGCAAGGAAAATATCCAGATGCTCTAAAAATAGCGGAAATTGTACCTATGTTTAAAAAATGACCCCAAGTAAAAACAAACTATCGACTTATCTCACTTCTTTCGCAATTTAATAAAATACCAGAAAAATTGATGTATACTCGCTTATATTCTTCTCTGGAAAAAAATGATCTTCTATCCAAGCACCACTTGGGATTCAAACAAAATTCATCAACAGCTCACACATTATGCAGCATCTGTGATCTACTTATCAAAAGTGCAGATACTAGTCTTTACTCACGCTGCATTTTTTTGGGACTTAACCAAAGCCTTTGATACAGTGGACCACATCATCTTATTGAATAAAATGCATCATCACTTTGGTATTTGAGGAATAGCACAACAATTAATTAAGAAGCTATTTGACAAACAGAATGCAGTTCACCAAACTTCAAATCACAGCGGGCAAATATTACACATGGAGTTCCACAAGGTTCATCACTAGGGCCCTTGCTTTTCCTAATGTATGTGAACGATCTCCCCCCAGCAAGTCAATTTCAAACTACGTTGTTTGCCAATGATACTTATTTAACAATGGCTAAAAACAGTTTAGCAAAATTGGAAAGCAAAGTCAACCATGAGCTTTTGCAAATTGACACAAAACAAATTAACCTTAAATTCCTCAAAAACAGTAGCGAAGCTGGGGGGGGGGGGGGGAGGAGGGGGAGACCGCCTTTCCATTGGCCAGAAAAGTATGCAAAATAGCACGTTTTTTGTGCTTTTGAAGTCGATTTTTGCTCAAAAAATGAAAACAGCCCTCCCAAAGGAATTTGAGAGCCAAGGTTGTGAAGGACTTGCCGTTGTTTGGACCAGAATAGTGGAGATTTTAGGTTCTGGAGCTCACGCACAGTCGGTGAAGACCTTTTTTTTGTTTGGAGATCACCTGCTTTCGGCCAGAAAAAAACCTTTGAATTTCTGATTTTCGCCGAAAAAACCCTACAAAATTCAGTGAAGACTTTTTTTTTGAGATCACCTGTTTTTGGCCACCCCTTTGAATTTCTGATTTTGGCCGAAAAACCCCTACGAATTGCGGCGAAGACCTTTTTTTTTTTTGAGATCACCAAAATTTGACAGAAAAACCGACTTAATCTCTTTTAAAACTAATAAATATTTGGGTGAAGTTCGTTTACGGTTGTACCAAAATTTCAAAAACGTCCCCTCGTTTGCGAAATTCTGGCTACGCACTTGCTCAAAAAGCTGTTGTATGTGAATAAACAAAAAACCCAACAAAACTCATTTACCTTGCACAGGCAGCACACAGTCAAATTATTTGGAATCTATATTGATTGATAAGAACCTAAAATGGTATACTCGCATTCATCATCTACAACAAGACCAACAACAAATCTATCCCGTCACGTTGCACGATATGCTGGAATGTTCTATAGAATTAGAAACTTACTTCCACTTGATACAATGCTTATTAGTGATGTAGTTCTCGAGACCGGTCTCGGTTCTCGAGACTGTCTCGAGACACATTTTTGAAAGTCTCGTCTCGGTCTCGCCTCGGACTTGAACTTCAAGTCTCGATCTCGAGTCTTGGTCTCGAAAAGTCATGGTCTCGAAATATGAGAAGTCTCGAGACTCAAAATCTTGGTTAGGCGTAGGAGTAAAATTTTGAATTTAATTATTTAATGCAAGCAACGCAAACAAAGATTCGATTGACTTTCTAGGTCTTAACACCTTTTTAATTGCTTTCAAACAATCTCCTTTATTTATTCATCATTTCGGTCAATTTTCATTTATTTTTGTCAATGTTTTTAAACTGAGATCGTGAGAAGCAAAGTTTTGCAATAAAAGCTCAATTTTTGATAATTGGCTACTCAGTGGGAGATACTTGAGGTTCGAAAAAACTCAGGTAAAGCCGTGGAAAAAAACTACTCGACCTGTTATTCATTATTATCCTTGTTATTTACTTATGAAAGGTGTGATGTAAAACAGTCTGGAGGGGAAGAAGCCGCTTTAGCGGTATTATTTGATGTTGATCTTTGTTGAAGGTGCTAATTGCCGCTGTCTACATTTTTGCTTTCTGGTAGTAAACGCTCTAAACCTTTTTCTCGTTCAGGTTCCTTGCACGTGGACCGAGTTTGAGGTGGTAGCATGGCAATGCGATGAGGTTTGGTCAAGGAAGGTTAACCAGGACAGCTCAGACCTCAAAGTGATTGTTTTCAGTCTCATTCTGTTGAACAGATCTTTCGTACTATGATACAGTTAAGATTGCAGACTCAGAATGATGAACTTAAGTCTACTTTACCACTGCTTTTTTGTAAATATCAAACGTTAGAAGTAACAATTAGGTCCAGTGAAGATTAAAATAGCTTGAGGTATAAACCTGAGGTATAAACATGGGCCACCGAATGGGGAAGACGCGTGACCCCAAAAGATTTTCAGGGCGGTATCGGAGAAATAAAGTCTTGATAAAAAATAATACCGTAACTCAGATATTTGTTATACATTAAGGTGTTTGCCGTGTACTAGGACCACTAGGTTACTGAATCATTCATCTTGATGTCTTGTTTATGAAAACACAATTGCGCATTCCACCATAGCCTTCTTGTCATTAAAATTACTATCTGAATGCAACTGCTTTAGCAAGCCCGCTTTTTTTAGATTTAAACGACCGGTCAGCGTTAGTAGTTAAAGACACCGCCATCGGAGCGTGAGGTCTGCGTTTTGATTCTTGGTCCGGTCAAAATCGGACGCAGTGTCGTTAACGTCTCGCCCCGCTGCGATGTTTCTTTGGTGCAGTGTTGTTCATTTGCTCAATGCCCGTGCACTAAGCCGCGAGTTTATGAAAGCTTTTATTTTAATTTGATTTAGCAACTCGCTTCGAAATCGAATTCCTCTAGATTGGTCCACGATCAGTTTGGTAATGAAACTTAAGCAAATTTAAGATGCATTTTTAGTTTGAGTTAATTCGTTATAAAGTATTATTTCAGAAGTTACATAGCAGACTTGAAACATAAAGTTTTTTTTTTCACGGTTGTGAGGTAGCACTTACCTCACATATCTGCTTTCCCATTAAGCTAGTGTTTCATCAGTGTTTCATCAGCAAATTTAAGATGCATTTTTAGTTTGAGTTAATTCGTTATAAAGTATTATTTCAGAAGTTACATAGCAGACTTGAAACATAAAGTTTTTTTTTTTCACGGTTGTGAGGTAGCACTTACCTCACATATCTGCTTTCCCATTAAGCTAGTGTTTCATCAGCATCTGAATTCACACATAGCCTATCCTGGCATCCCACCCGAACCTTCAAACCACAAAAGTATTATTTCAAACCTTCAAAAGTATTATTTCATTTTTTACGTTGAAACAATTTGCATTATGTCTCGTAATTCGGCCTTAATAAAATTTGGGTATAGTCATCATAAAGAGTACGACGATGAAAAAGCTGGAAATAAAAAACATTCTGCAAATGCAAGTTTTGCCCAACATCGACAACAATCTCTGATCGTTCAGGCACAACCTCTTCGTTTGTTCGGCTCATGAAGAAATGCCACAAGTCACGGTAAACTATTGCATTATTTTTGAAGGAATGATTTAATACACTAACTTTGTTAAGTTGTATTAGTGGATAATAATTGTGTGCTTTTGTATGTTATTTATTGATATTTTTAACGGTTGTGTGCCGAAGTGAACAAGTTTGATTATGAAACGCTCTCCAAATCGAAGCTAAATTAATGTACTGCACGTCTCAACCTGATGGCATTTTGCATTCCAAGTTCTTGAACTATTAACCCGGCACTGGAGGGTGCTATTTAAAGTATCACCACTTCAGTTTCTTTTGCTGTTGTAAAAAATTCTAGAAGATAACAAATACCCGTAACCCCCATCAGCGACGTGTAACTCAACAACAACTTACAATGTACACCTATATATATTGCATCGACCTAGGTTGTAAGGTTTTTTATTTGCGAGTAAAGTTTTATATCAATTTTTACAACTTTGCTCTCGGCCAGGAGCTGCAAACGGGTCAACAGCTGTAGTTCAGGCCCAAACACAAAAATAAAAAGCAGGAAACTAATGTGATTCGAAGCCCAATGAATAAGAAATCGCAAGTGAAATTTGATATAGATCGAAAGCACTAAGTAGCGGCTTCTAGCTGTGGGCTTGTGCATGCTAAGCGACTCGAAATCCATGACGGCTGCAAGTGGTCTTCCTCAGCTTACGTCCGTCTGTGTATAGAATGCAACAAGATAACAGTTAAATCGACGCATTTTATGTGATTATTGAAATTGAATTGTAAAAAGGCTATATATTTTTTGCAGAAAAGATTATCAGAGCGGCCGAAAATTTAATAGATGATATGGACGAGGAGGGAAGCACATCTGAGTTGGCGAATCGTGGATGCTCGGAGGAAGAAACGGCACAGCTAAGAAACATTCCACGTCTTTTCAGCAAATATTCGAAAATTCCAAATAAAGCAACTTCCAAAAGATCAACAAGCGTTCGGTGGCAGTTGCTAAAGTATCTCGAAATCACCAACAATGGTGAACATTTTAACGAAAATATTTTCGAATTTTGGGAAACCATGGAAAACCAACTACCTGCCTTATACAAACTCGCGATGCAAGTTCTTTTTGTGCCAACGTCATCGGCTCCTGTGGAGCGTATTTTTAGTACCGGAGGTTTGATCATGAGACCTCATCGATCTCGGCTTTCTTCAGTTAATCTAGAAATGCTGGTTGCATTAAAATGCAATCACAATTTTATTGTTTGATTTTGGTATAGGCTTACTTTTTACGGTTGCATTAATTTTTTCCGTTGTGTTTCGTGATTATTTTTGCTTGCAATACTATGCCATTCAAGATTTTTTGGCTCTGTTACTAATCCCAATCTGTAGTTACTGCAAGCTGGACCACTGCGATAGTTTGAACACAGGAACGCATTGCCCAGTTTTAGTTGGCATCGAACGGCAATTTCTCTACTTTAAGGTCGGGCCCTTGACAGTAGAGGTACGCCGTCACCTCTTCATGTCCTTGTGAATAGCACGTGGCCAAAGTTTCTTTTTTGGTTTATGGTCGTTCTACTGTATTGCGATTGGCCGTTTGCTTAAAGAAAAACCATGAAAAGGGTTGTCAATAGTCAATACAAATAAGTTTTGCTTCTAAAATCTTGGGTCTCCAAGTCTCGTCTCGGTCTCGAAAAACTCACCGAGTGTCGATCTCGATCTCGAAAATTTTTTCAAGTCTTGGTCTCGGGTCTTGGACGCGAATTTTTTCCAAGTCTCGGTCTTGGTCTCGGTCTCGACCATCAGGGTCTCGACTACATCACTAATGCTTATGCTCTATCGCTGTTTAATATACTCCAGAGTACAATACGGCAATTCAATTTGGGAAAATGCCGCCAAAGTTAACCTTAAAGAGTTATCATTTCGCTTGAATAATATCATTCGCAGTATGGTGTTTAGCAGAAAATACTGTCTCACGTCACTTCTCTACATAACTCTGAATTTATTAAAATCAAATGACATTTACAAACTTGAATTAGCCAAGTTAGTGCATCAAGTTCATCATAAAACAGTATTCCAATCCTTTTTTGACCGCTTCATACAATTAAGCAATATTCACTGTTATTCTACCAGACAAAAGAAAGCTTAGCATATTTTAAACCCCATATCAAAAAAAACAATTTGTCAAGAGCTTCTCTGTCACAGAGGGTTCAATCTACTTGACAAAATCAACCATTTACTAACAAACCTTAGTTGGAATTCGTTCAAAAAAACATCTTCAAAAACGTATACTGCAAAACTACTCTGTCACATGAATTTAATTAATCTGACATTACCTTAGTCTTCTCTAAGTCCTAATTCTGTGGAACATCTCAAAATATTATTCTCATTGAATTATCAAATGCTATTATTATTAGTAATTCATGTTTTTGCCGAATTGCTGTTGTTACTGCTGCTTTGACTGCTTTATTTCTTTTGTGTACATGTGTTCTCGGCTGCTAAAGGTCGGACTAGTATCTGCACTACAATTGTGTTTTGTGAGCGTAAACCAAAACAATGTCTTTGATCCAAATTTAATGGTGAGCCAGTACCGTCGTCAGAACAAACGAAGTGAGGTGGCACTAGCCGAAATTGGGGTGGGGGGGCATTAAACTAGACTGAACTTTAGCACATAAAAAATGATATTTTACGGCTACAAACTATGCGCTATTTTTAAAATTTCGTACTCATGTTTGAAGAAAAGAGACACATAATACCAGCAGTGTTTCTTAGCTCATATCGTATGCAGCCCATATAATCGCGTGAAAAGTCCGACTGTAGCAGTGAATGCGACCAAAAGTACAACCAGGAATTTGCTAAAGGGGAAGGGGCTTGAACCAAAAATTGTCTAATTTAGGCCCCGTGCTGAACAAACTAATGCAACTCAAGCGTAATCACAGAGGGGATCTGGGGCAGAGCCCCCAGCCGCTGGGTGATATTTTGCGATTTTGCCGACAAAAAAGCAATTTTAGCGCCATTTCGATCACTTTTGCACGTTTTGAAGCCATATGAATAACTACAATAAATTGCTAAAATTTAGAATTCATTGAAAGAATTAAATTGCTTAGCCCCTCAGCCCCAAATTTTCAAGTGACTTGGCTAAAAAAGGCTGAAGCCCCCTTAGCCCCCTTTCCTCTGGTTGGGCTACTGACCGCAACCTAGAAAAAATGTTGAGTGTGCTCCGAAAAAAACAAACACAACTAGATGGGAGCTTGCTGAGAAGCAATCTCAGTGAACGACCGACGCATGTTGAGCAATGAGAATCTCAAAAAAAAAACTGTCGCTTTCCCGTTAAGAAATTAATTAGAAGTATCTTCTGGGAAAACAGGGTTTGGAATTTCAAACATTGTCAATATATATAGTAAATTGACAGCATAGTGACTGAACGTAATAAAAAAATCCTATCCTATCCCAGCTTAAGTCTTTGGAACTATGTCAAAATATTTGTCCCTTAAACAACTGTTAATATCAAAAAAATTAACGCCCAAGCTTGAGCATTTCAAAAAATTGATTGTTGGTGGGTCTCCGGGGGAAATGGTACCTCCAAACCATCTCAAAATATTTCTCAGTTAAATATCTACGGATATCAAAAAACTGGCACCCAAAGTTTAGCCGTTCAAAAAATTAATTGTTAGGGGTCCATTTGGAGGGTCTATTGGGGTGGCACCCCAGACCTATCTCAAAATATTTGTCTGTTAAATATCTACTGCTATCAAAACAACCGGCATCCTAGGTTCAGCCGTTCAAAAATTGATTTTTGGGGGTCCATTGGGAGGGTTTCAGGTTAGGTGGTACCCCCAAACTTGGCCAAAATATTTGTCGGTTAAATATCTACTGATATAAAAAAAAAACGCGCACTTTAGCTGGAGCCATTTAAAAAATTGATTTTGGGGATCCGTTTGGGGGATACCTCAGAGGAATGGTTTGTCCCAAACTATGTCAAAATATTTATCTGTTAAATATCTTCTGTTATCAAAAAACAGTGGCACCCTAGGTTAAGCCGTTCAAAAAAATGATTTTTGGCGGGTTTCGGGGGATGTGGTACCCCCAAACATTGTAAAAATATTTGTCTTTTCAATATCTACTGATAACAACACTTGCAGCCTAGTTTAAGCCGTTTAAAAAATTAATTTTTAGGGGGTCCATTTGTGGGGGTTACCGGGGGATAGTACCCCCAAACTATGTCAAAATATTTGTCTGTTAATTATCTACTGATACCAAAAAAAGAAACTGGCGCCCTTGTTGGAGTCGCTAAAAAAATTGATTTTTGGGGCCCCGTTTAGGGGAAATTCCTGGGGGATTTACCAAAAAAAATTTCGGGACACAAAATTGCGTTTGCAGCCTAACAGCTTTACGGAAAAATTAGATTTCGATGCTTTGTGGTTTAGGAGAAGAAGAACACAAAATTTAGGAAGAAAAAAAAGGAAAAAAGAGCAAGAAAAAAAAGAAAAAAAGCTCATCGCAGCCGAAAGTAGGTTGGTAGGCATAAAAGGGTATCTGAAGACACATAACCACGTGAAATAATTTTTGCCCAACTTTAGCTGTTTTTGACTGAGACGGCTTTTACGCCAAACTTTTGGGGCGGTTTTCGAGTTCTAAAACCAAAGTCACGTAACCTATTGCCACGAAATTTGGTACAGACATGCAACTCATTAATCTCAAACTGCTGTCAAGATTTCCTGTACCTAGATCAAACCGTTCTTGAGTTATAAGCAAAAGTCTGAAACTTCACTCTATAGTTTGAAATTGGCCGAGAAAAAACAAAGGAACACGCGACGCGAGCGTCGGTCGTTCCAACTAGTCTTTTGAAAAATGTTTTCACGTTTCGTTTCAGGACATAGTCAAAAACGAATTACCGGTAACGATTCTATAGGCTTACATCCCTATTCCGCGACACATCCGTATAGGCGTGTTAATAAGACAGATTATTGCACCACATTTATAAACAGCAGTTGGTGGCTGGCTATTTTGCAAAGAATGGAGAAAACTTCGAACGAGAATTATGTTTGAACGTTATTATTCCTTTTTCCACTGTCTCGTCCCTCGTCGTTACGTGATGTTCCGAAAACGTGTATTCTGAATAAACCGAAATGGGAGGCACAAGCAGTCTTTAGGGGGGTACGGCCCCCCTGCACGACGGCAATGTGGTAAACACACTTTACTATCAACAGGCCCGGCGCCAGGATAGCGTGACTGGGGGGGCAGAAATATATTTTGGGGGGCATGAGCAGTTTATTTGGTGTGAATTCGAGAGAGGCACGAGAAATTCATCCCAGTCTGGATCAAGTGAACAAGGTGAGAAGCAAAGATTTAAAGGGATTTTCCGCCCGAAATAGCAAATTCAGGCAGTTTTTCCGGCCGAAAACAGGTGATCTACTGTACAATAAAAAAAAAGGTCTTCACTGAAATTGCAAGAGATTTTTCGCCCGAAATCGCAAATTTTAGCAGTTTTTCCGGCCAAAAACAGATGATCTCCAAAAAAAAAAGGTCTTCAACATAAGTAGTATATGATATGGCGTGTTCGGTGCACAGAGGTCACGTGACTGCACTGTAACCGTCCTTGTGTCTCAAATTAAGAGAGGTCACGTGACTGCACTGTCTCAATAAAAATCATTCAGTGCAAAGCAGGTCACCTGACTCTTAAAAAATGCACTGGAAACAAAATGACTTAAAATGCACTGAAACCGTCCTTGTGTTTCAAATTTTTTTTTAAATCGTGGTTCTCAGTCCCCCCTCCCGATGTTAGTAGGAGATATTAAACTCGCAATTGAGCGCTTGTCACATGTAACCAACTTGTGCTCATAATTACGCTTCAGTCGCGTTTAATTCTTTTCAATAATTAGTTTGATTTTGTCATTTTCTATAGGTTTCACTTTAATTGTAAAGCCATTGCTATCAAATATTTTCACTTTGGGTTTACCGTACGCCTTTTGTATTCTTTCAATGTCTTCTTTTGATAGAACATCACTTGATACTTTTGACCACTCGTGTTTATAAGTAGGATACATGATAGAATCTGTACTTTGTGAATGGGTTAAACCTAAACAATGACCTATTCCATGAACAGCTACTACAAATAAGTTGTGTTTGGGAGGTGTTTCTTGGTCTGTCCAATCTTCATCAGCATCGAAATGTAAATCACCCCCAATTCCTGAACCTGGATAAAATCCATGAGCTAAAACACCGCCTTTACCTTTAAAAGGGAATCCATCGCCATGTTCCTTGGCACAAAAACTAATTTTTATGTCACAGGGCTCATTTGGCTGTACTTTCTTAAATTTAAGTGCTGTAGGTTTATCCCAAACTTTGAAAGCAGAATCAATTTGTTTGTGTATCGATTCTTCTGTAAGTTTTGGTGTTAAGTTCGTGATACAGTAAGTTAAAACACGTTTATTCCACTTTTGTTTTATATCTTCTATATTTTCTGGAACTGATAAGTTTGAAGGTTGAAATCCACAAAACATCTTTTATTTATATGTAGATTTAAGTTGCTCTAATTCTTCAATCGGAATCCAGCTATTAAAATTATTGCTGTATCCAGACCACTTAACTAATGCCAATTTCTTTTTATTATCTTTGCGAACAACTTTTTCTATTCTGAATTTAGTTTGATTCGTTTTCAAAAGTTCTTGTTCATAGAAAGTTCCAGAAATTAAATCACCACGAAGATCAGTGATTTCGTAAGTGTGTGGATTGGTATTTAAAACTTTAGAAATTAAAAACAGTTCCTCTGTCCAGTTTGGAGTAAAACCCTTGTCAAAAAGTTTTCGCTTGTATTTTGAAAGTCTAACTGTGTCACCAACTTTAAATTTTGCTTTTGTTTTTATTGGTTTAATTTTAGCGTACAAATTATAGTAAACAATTCCTTGATTTTCTTTTTCACTAGCTTGAACAGGCGTCATTTTCACGGATGAATGATAGCTGTTATTGTACTCATCAACTATCTCAGGTAGCATGTCTAAGTACTGAGTTGAAATTTGTTTTGTAAATTGCTTCCACATTTTATTTTTGATAGTGCGATTCCAGCGTTCAACAACAGAACTTTTTTCTTCATTTTCAGTTGAGTATAATTTAATGCTGTGTTGGTCCAACAGGCTTTTCGTATTTTTGTTGTAAAATTCTTTTCCCTTATCAGTCCATAAGAATTCTGGGATTCTTTTTTCTTTGAAGATTTTCTTGAAAGCATTAGCAACAGTTTTACCCGTTTTGTCTTTCAAAGGGACTATCCATCCGAATTTGGAAAATACGTCAATTACCATAAGTAAATATCGGTAACCTTTATTCCATTTGCTAAACTTTTGCATTTCTACTAAATCAGCCGCCCATATTTCATCAATTGATTTGCTTATAACTCGGCGTCGCAGAAACTTTTTCTTTACTGGTTTGTGTAGTTCATCAGCTAGTTCTGTTTGCCACGACGCCTTTTCCCGTTTTTTGCACCTAACCCCAACTTATATTTAGTTCCAATTGCTGCTTGTACTAACTTTTTATCAAACGATTCCCGGATACCTTTCGTTTTTGTTTGCGATAAACTGTCTAACATATCTTTATCACATTTTAGTTTACCTTTTTTATTGTCATTATCACGGTAACAAATATCATGTTTCATTGCAATAGCATCTATTTGATTGTAAGGTTCTTGGCCTGGTAAAGGTTGGTCGTTCGAATCAAGTTGTTTATCCAAAGGATTATATGGCCCAGTGTACTTGTGACTTGGAAGAGTGAACCCACCTTTTGGTTTTGGTAATTTTCCTATCGCAGCATGAAGGTCTAACAAGCCTCCTTTTTTGTTGGTTTTAATGAAACTATGCTTTGTAATACCACAACTAGCACAAATGCAACGTAACATCAGGCGACCATTTCCTTTTGCTTTTATAATTTCATCAGAACCTGGAACACATTTAGTTTTTTTCTTTTCTCTAACACAATAAGTTTCCATCTTTAATATATGATACATAAAACTTCATAAACATTTCATTAAAAGGTGTAGGTTTTTCATGAAAATCTAACAATAGTTCGTTTGCTGTTCTCCCCTTATTTCGCTCTGTTATATAATACACACAGTAGTAACCACAAAGAATTGAGTTAATATTTTTTGAATTTGAGCATCATTGTAAATAATGTTTTTGTTTGTAGTTTTCATATATTTAACAACTTCATTTGGGGGTACAAGTCCAAAGCTGTCAAAGTATTCTACTTTATCTGATTTTTCTTCGTTGTAAACACAAACCCAATGAGTTCCACTACCCGCAAAATAATCTTGCAAGTTTACGACAGCACGAGTTTATTTTTGTTTTTCAACTCTTCTTCATTTACAAATGGCATGTTTACTATATAGCATATAAAGCTTGAGCCCAAAAATGGTCAAAGCATTTTCTGTAACGAAGGGGTAGGTGTTTGGCTGTTTTGTCCAGCACCATAAAATTGTAAGGATCTTTGGTTGCTTCACGGTAAATCGACTCCATTTCTTCTTTTGTTATACCTTTAGCATGATCGTCAGTAATGTGTCTGATATCTTTGTTGTCTAAGTTCCCGAAAAAAACAAAACAGTTAGTGTTTCTTCTTATGTACTTCGGAGTGTTGAAGTATGACTGGGTGAGGTAAATACAGTTGCAATTTCTGTTTCTAGATAAAGAAAAGTATTCCATCAGTTTTTTCATGTTGTCTAGCTTAATGTCGTCAAAAACTATTACTTTCTGTTGAGGGTCAAGCTCTTCTACTGGAGGCAAGTCTTCAGGGCTTAGCACTTCAATACCTTGCTCTTTTAAAAATCGATACTTATCTTGCTCAGGATTAACAGTATAAACACAACAAAGGTCGTAATTCATCCACTTGAGAACCATGTTTAAAAGCAAATTTGTTTTTCCTGATCCTGTCGATCCTACTATCATGTAATGACAATCTGGTAGAAGATAATGATGTTTGATTTGCTTGTTGTCCCCACTTAAATATTTATCAAAGTTTATTATATTCATTTATAATAAAGAAGGACAAAATGAATATTTCAAAATTTGGAACAAGTGGAAGTCAATCTTCAAGTACTGTTAAGGTTGTAGGTATTGAACACAAAGTTTCCAAGTCAGGAGATATAATGTATGGTGATTTAAACTTAAACAACCACAAAATTACAAACTTAGCCAATCCTGTAACAGAATCAGATAGTGTAAATAAAGGATTCTTGGATAATGCAATTAGCAACATTGTCCACTTTGCCGAAAGCTCTGAGTTTGGTTCGAGGTTGGCTACTTTAGGTATAAACAACGATGATCAATATGTTGTATCGCCCTCTCAAATTCAAATTCAGAGGTCTCAAATATATGGTGTGGAAGTACTTGGTCGTTTACCAAACAGGGTCTTTCGTATAGAAAATATTCCACCTAACAACGCATCAATTGAATTAGGTGAATCATTGATTCTAAAAGGACTTGTTGAACCCATTCTACCTTCTGATGCGGCAACTAAACAATTTGTTGAAAATTTAGTTACAAATGTGAGAGATAATATTAACTTACAAGGATTACACACTATCATAAATTTACGAGATCCCACAGCACCAGGTGAAGCAGCAAACAAAAATTATGTTGACCAAATAACGCAACACATTCAAACCGAAGACGATAATGTAACCATTTCACGAAACTTAGATATGAAAAATCATACCATTTTCAACGTAGGTAGACCTTCCGAACCTACCAGTGCAATAAATAAACGTTATTTTAAACGAAATATATATCGTCCAAAATTTCAAATATTTTTGGGTGCTTCTTCGACACCTGATTCGAGGCCAATTCCATCAAGTGCTATTTATTCAGTTCGTACTAATACAGATCACAATTTACATTTCGTGAGTGCACCTCTTGTCGCTGGGAACGATTTTCTGTCTTTGCAATCCGATAGTATTCATTTGAGAGATGAGGTAACCAGCAGTTACATCGAAATAAGCGTAAGCGGACTTGTGAAAGTTACCAGTTATGATGATGAAGACAAATTACATATTGATATAATCCGTGTTAGTGAAGAAGAAACAGATAAAATAAGTAAAACAACAGTAACACCCCCATTCGATTGCTTTAATTTAAACTGCATTGTTTTTCCTAATCCTTCTCGAGATGTGTTTCGCATACAATACAACTATGTTTCTTCAAATTCTTCGGTATCAATGAATATAAGCAGTGTCGTAATTAAAGTTAAACAGCTTGAAGTGGGTGATCAACCAGAAGCGTAATTGTATATCGTAAAATAAACAATGGACTTTAACCACATTAGTAGAAAATTGACTCAAGAACAAGTGAATGAATTGACAAATCTGTATCACACTTATCACAAACAGTATTGGTGTTATAAGAAAATGTTTAAAAAATTTAAAAGAATGGACTTAGCTCTAAAGCTGTCATCGGTTATTTTTACTACAACTGGGGCCGTGGTTGGTTCTGTTACATTAAATCCGATTTTCTTGGCGTCTGTTAGTGGTACAGGCGTTCTTTTACAGACAATAACGACGCAGAAAAATTTTTCCAAAAAAACTGAGTCTTGTAGATATGCTTATCAATCGTATCAGAAATTACTCAACAAGTTAAAATTGTTTTTAAGATCTGGTGATATTGACGAGTTTTTCGAAAGAGAACTTGCTATGGTTGATGACCAAGTTGCTGATATATGTCCACCAATTTCTGAAAGCTATGAAAAATTACATGCTAAACGATTTGTTTCCACATGATTTCATATTTTTTACGTAATGCATCACTAATTTTGTATGAAGGTTGTTTGGAAATGTCTAAATATTCTAAGATTTTATTTATAAAAAAATCTATCTTAGGAAACCTTTTACCAGTGATAATTTTTAATCTACTTTCCACAATTACCCAAACGTCCATGAATGCTCGTGTTTCGTTAGGAGACAATCTAAGTTGCTCTATTTTACTTTTAACATAAGCAGTTCTACTGTAAACTGATTTACGTAAGACAACATTACGTGGGTTATAATCAATCCAGTCGTTTACGAAATATGGGTGATGAACTACACCACAGTTAATACAAGTTCTATTTCCATTTATAATTTTTATGTCAAGATTTTCACAACAATTTTCATCCATCTTTTTTTATAATAGCATATTTTTTTTTTTTTAATTAATAATGACCATAAGCAAAACTATCAATTCCATTAGAAAGAATATATCGTTTATCATCAAAACATGAAAGAGACTTCTTGTTGATTTCAACGGAATAAATTTTGTGGTTTTCACTTCTAATTGATTTCATTTTATGAAACATTTGACGATTATTGAAGAGCGTGTTTTTGTAATCTTCGTGCTTTAACAGATTCCTCACTACATTTTTTTTAATTCCTTTTGCAGTTTTGCAACCTCTTTCATCTTTTGTGACGTAGCTGTACATTTTAGATCTAAGTCCTACAAATTCTACTATTGGCACACCTGCGGTTTCATCTTTCATCTTTCCAATTACTTTCTTATTTTTTAGGTCATAAAAGTTTGAGGTTTCTTTGTAACCACTGAAGTCGAATTTGTCTTTGTCAGCCCAAAAATCTTTGTATACGTCTTCTGTTTTTATATCATATGTTACTGAATCTGTATCTGTAAATAAGAGTTTTGCATTCTTGCCATATTTCTCTCTAATGTAGTTGTAATGAAAATCATACATCAACGTTTTTGAAATATCGAGAATACACATTCCCACATAAGCGGGGCGGTTTAGGGTTAAAGATTCTTTAATTTTATGAACTGCAACAAGATTTTTATTAAATATTTTGCTGCTAACGTAGGTTGGTTTTGCACAATGCTTTAATAGTTTTTCTGGTTCGTTGATCAGAGTAACATTGACACGTTTACGAAGATTTTCAATTGTTTTTCCAAACACTGAGTTGTTCATAAGTTTAAAAAAATCTTTCTCAAAGTCAGACTTGGCGGTTTTTCGTTTTTCTGTATTGAAATCAATATACTTTTTTAACCAAGGTGATTCGTTAAATTCTAATACCCGATGTACTTTTGTAACTTTTAAGCCTAATTCAATATACTGCTTTAAGTTTTTGTAATAAAGAACATAACTCTGTTTTGACTTTAAATTAGGTATTAATTTTTTAACTCCTTCAACTTTTATATTAAACTGAGTTTGTAATTGTTTACAGTAGTCTGAAAGGAGGTGATGTTTAATTTCCATTTTTTCTGGAGCTAGTGGATAGTCATTATGACTATCATGAAGGTGTTCAGGATAGTCCAGGTCAACTTCTAGTATTAGTCCTTTTCCTTTAGGTAAATTTGCTAAATCAATTTCTTTTTCTGATAGCCATTTAAAACCACCCGTTGGCAAATTTTGGCTCATTGCCCATCCATATAAATTGTTTGCATCAAGATATGTAATATAATTTGATGGCTGCTTTGAATCGTAATTATTCATGTATTTGTTGTTAGCTTTAGCATATCTTTTAGAAATGTATGAAACTCCCCCTCTCACACCTTTTTCAATGAAAAGAAATTTGTCAATATCTGTCATTAATTCCAGTTTTATTTCAGTCATTTTAAGCATTGCATCCCATGATAAACCGGGAAAAGTAAAATAATGGCAAGGGTCTAATTTGTAATATTGAAGACAAGTCTTTCGAAATTTCTCAAATACATCTGCTAACAGCAAAACATCTGACTTAAGGTACAAGTCGTGGTATTGTCCCATGGATTCCAACTTGAAAGTAGTCCACACATTCTGCGCATGCTTGTAATCCTCATCGCTTATATCTTCATCGGTTAAAAGACTATAGAATTCCTTTTTTGGTGGGAGGTTTCTGTCGTCAAACTTATCAAAGCTGTTCATATAATCGTAGGGATAAACTCCTTTTCTTTTCATTAGTTCTAGTTTTTCATCCTGAAATTCTTGTGATGTGTATTTTAAGTCAGAAAGTGGAACGTTCTTAACCAGAGTTTCTAATGAGCTACTCATGAATTGGAAGCTATCGATAAATTTTAAATGTTTGCCTAAGAAGAAAGCCATGTATTTTTCTAGATTGTTTGGAATTACTTTGATATCCTTTTCAAACTTTCCTATTTCTTGCATAATAAAATGTGAATCATAACCCCTTAAATTATGAAAGATTACTGCATGGTATCTTATGAGTAAGTCTGAAGTTTCTATTACATTCATTATGTGCCGCCCCTCTGTATTTTCCTGTAACGTGACAATGATCTCTAACCCTTTTGTCTTCCTCAGAAAAGCCTTTTTTACAAATGTGGCATTTTGTAGCTGCTTGAAAGTTTTCTTCATCTTTGTTCGTTAAATCCATAGGTTGATTGAAATGTTCATTTTTCGTTTTTTCACAATAGTCAACTTCTTCCAACATAGCTTCCAAAAATTTATAAACAGCGTTTTTACCTCTATACAGTTGAATTGGTCTACTGAATTTATCGTCATAGCAACAAACTACTTTGTAGGAATAGCCGCAATCGATGTGTTTTTGGTATCTTTCTGTGTAGGACTTTTCATCATTTGGCTGACAGCTGTCAATCTTTTGAGTTATTGCTTCAAAATCAGCATATATAACAAAGGGAACTGGTAGCTGTTTATGAAAGTTATTAAACTTCACCGCGCTACCTTTTTTGGGCATTTCTATTGCTTGCTTTCCATTTATTATTATGCAGTTTGGTGTGTGTTTGTGTAGAATTTCCTCGCTGCTAAAACATTGAAGACAATATCTGCAGAAATGTTTTCTGTGTTGGTGCTTGCTTTGATTATACATAAATCTATTAAAGTCTTTTATCCAAACATAATGTTGCTTTTCGTCTTCCATTATCAATAATAAATCGAGAGTTGTTTCAAAAACCTTTTTAGACACAAATAAAGGAAAGCGTCGCTTGTTTTCATAACCAATAACATTAATGCTGATGTTATTTTGTTCTTCAATTTTTGGTATTTGCTTGATAGAAACTGGAAACTCTATACCGTCATAATTTAGTGTGTCTACATATTTTTTGTAATGACTTATTCTTTCACGATTGCTTTTTACTTTCTCACTGTATACTTTAGCTAAATGACACCACCTAAAGCATTCGTTGTCTTTGTTTTTGATGTTAATTAGTCCTTTCTTAGCATTTCGAAGTTCTTCCGGTAATGCAATATAAGTTGATCCATGAAGAGGGGTATATTGAACTAAGTTAACGAAGTGCCCATCAACAGAAAATATAGACCATCCGGAACCTTCACTAAGCCAATTTCCAATTTTATTTATTATTTGATTGGATGCATTTTGTTGCATTTCACTCACATCATCTTTATTTAAGATGACAATTGCTCTGCTGTTAAAAAAAGCTGTCTTGGTTATCACTTCACCTTCTTTTTGTTTTTCAAAGGTTATTTTAAGAGTAATTGTTACTTTTAATCCTTTCATTTTAACCAGGTCTAACTGTAATTTATCTTGCACTACCTTCTCTGTTTCATTCAATTGTTTCAATGGGCTAAAATCAGCAATATCTACATCATAAGATTTAGTATAGTTTTTCAGAGCAGTTTTGAGTAACTGCACTTTAATTACCCGTTTAGGAAAAAGATTTAAAATTTTTTGAAATGCTGCTGAAGCACTTGCTTTAATAGTTGGTGGTACGTAAGCCATCAGCCAATCGGCAAAATCGTTTATACGCTTTTGAACTTTACCAGCTGCATTAAGAGCTATTTTCTTTAAGGTTGGGGGAAAATTTCTAAAGGGTGACGGTTTTAAAGTAGAAACTCCAATATCTGGAACCGCCTGATCTAAAATATTTGATTGGTTCATTTTTATTATAAGAGAAATATAATCTTTAAGTAATTTTTATGCTTAAGAAAATTTTGTCTGTAGTTAAATAAAAATGAATGATAAATTAGTCATTGAAAATCGTGAGTTTTATTTTCATCCAACACACAAAGCATACGCTGGGAGCATTGATGGATGCGTTGTTCATGTTGTTGCTAGAGAACCAACATTTGGAAGCATAAATGAAAGAGGTTATTATGAAATCACTGTTAAAGATTACTGGGATAGAATCTTGGTTCATAATTTTATATGGGAATGTCATCATGGGTTATTAAAAAATGGTGAAAAAATAAAACACATTAACAAAATACGTTATGACAACAGATTAATGAATTTAAAGCTTAGAAGTTCAAATGAAATTATTGTAAAAATTTCGACAAACAAAAAGATACGCTACGTTTAACTTGTTAATCAAGCATTTTCTTTGACTTCACTGGGATTCGAACCTGATCTTCTGTTTCTTTAACTTCACTGAGAATCGAACCTGCTATTTTGGATTTTCTCCGACTTCACTGGGATTCGAACCTGGTCTTCTGTTTCTTGAGTGACGTAATTTCGCGGAACTGGTGGTTCCGCGGCATTCCAGAATGTTCTTCTCTTGAGTGACGTAATTTCGCGGAACTGGTGGTTCCGCGGCATTCCAGAATGTTCTTTGACTTCACTGGGATTCGAACCTGCTCGTTACTGTAAAAGTAAAGCGACGGCTTTACCCACTCGACCATCGCGTCTTGATTATTATAATGGAAAAAACGCGTACTTAAACTAAATACGTGATTACGTCACAGACAAGCTTAATAAGCTGTTTGTATGAAAGAGAAAGGACATTTAGACGTTTACGTTGGTTGTAACTTTATATGGAAAAAACGCGTACTTTAACTAAATACGTGATTACGTCACAGACAAGCTTAATAAGCTGTTTGTATGAAAGAGAAAGGACATTTAGACGTTTACGTTGGTTGTAACAAGTTGATTAGAAGAGTGTGGAGCAGCTGCGATAAAATGATTAACAACTATTGGAATGAAAGTGAATTGCAAATCATCAGAGAGCATAAAAAGTATCATGAAGACATGTTAAATTACCTAGATGAGTTGGAGATAAACGGACCATTAAATATTGAACCAAACAAACCTTCAAGCAAGTTGCCGATTCCTTATAAAAAAAAAGAGAGACATGTTGGCGAAAAGTTGCATGAATATTTAGTTCAAAATCTTTCCACTGCAGATTTTCAACCAGGGCTTATTGAACCGGAAGAAAAGACGATCAATTCGTTGACTGAATATTTAACAAAATGTGTTCAACTAGAAAAGAACGTAAACAAGCAGTCTCTTTGCTTTCATGTTCGTTGTGGAAAAGCTTTGAACATTCTCCACGCATTATGGCGAGAAGAAAGAGAAAAAGGCTATATTTACAAAACATGGAAAGCATGGGTGGAAGAAAACATCAATATTGGTGATCGAAGTGTCAGAAAGAAGAGAGCAATTGCTGATTTGATCGGTAATTTACCACGATTTCAATTTCTTACTCTTTCATTTTCGGAAGTCTGTAACCGAAAAAGTGATATAAAAGCTATGTTGGATGGTTATCCTAACATTCGAGAATACTGGTCAAATACACCATAATTGTGATTATTAACTGATATCAAAAATATGTTATTTCGGGCTCATTGTTGTGTATTGTATGCTAGGCAGCTGTGGTGTTGTTATATCCATGAGAGCTATAGACGTCTTCGAGTGTCTTACAATGACTCTTACCGTAGTATTCATGGTATTCCTCGTTATTGCAGTGTCCGTCAATATCAAGTGGAGGCTAATGTTGATACTTTTGATGCCCTTGTTCGCAAACTTTTATTTCGTTTTATGAATCGTTGCCACAGGTCTACCAATGTGTTTGTTCACTCATTACTTCACTCTTGCAGATTTCGTTGTTCGAAATATGTTGCTCGCTTTATAGATTTGCTTAGAGTAAATGGTTTGGGAGAAGCTTACTGTTCTTCTCTGGCGCTTTAGAATTATTAATGCATGACTGTAAACTTTTTTTTGTGTGTGTGTTTCTTTTTTTTTTTTCGTTTTCTATGAGCGCTTTTGCGACAAAATAAAAGTGATTATTGAAATGAATAAAATGCTAATGCAGTGTTTGTTGACAGCCACACCTCCCAAACACAACTTATTTGTAGTAGCTGTTCATGAAATAGGTCATTGTTTAGGTTTAACCCATTCACAAAGTACAGATTCTATCATGTATCCTACTTATAAACACGAGTGGTCAAAAGTATCAAGTGATGTTCTATCAAAAGAAGACATTGAAAGAATACAAAAGGCGTACGGTAAACCCAAAGTGAAAATATTTGATAGCAATGGCTTTACAATTAAAGTGAAACCTATAGAAAATGACAAAATCAAACTAATTATTGAAAAGAATTAAACGCGACTGAAGCGTAATTATGAGCACAAGTTGGTTACATGTGACAAGCGCTCAATTGCGAGTTTAATATCTCCTACTAACATCGGGAGGGGGGACTGAGAACCACGATTTAAAAAAAAATTTGAAACACAAGGACGGTTTCAGTGCATTTTAAGTCATTTTGTTTCCAGTGCATTTTTTAAGAGTCAGGTGACCTGCTTTGCACTGAATGATTTTTATTGAGACAGTGCAGTCACGTGACCTCTCTTAATTTGAGACACAAGGACGGTTACAGTGCAGTCACGTGACCTCTGTGCACCGAACACGCCATATCATATACTACTAACATAAAAACGTCAAGAAATCCGTTGTCAGTCCACAAAAAACTGCAATTTGGGCCTCGATTTGCACTCCAGTAGCCCCGATCCTGTTAATTTCTTCGGGCACAGTCCTCGCTTGGGGGGCACAGTTTTCGTTTGGGGGGGGGGGCACAAGCAGTCATTTGGGGGGGGAGCACGGCCCCGGTATGCCCCCCCGTGGCGCCGGGTCTGACTATCAACTAAATACAAACAGATGATTTACTGTAGTTCACATTCAAATTGTGACGTATACAATTTGATCTACAGTAAACTGTTGCTTGCATGTTTTTCAAATTTGATTTTTGAACACAATACCTTAAAGGTTAACTGAACTTTAACTGTACAACGGTAAAATGAAATTTAAATCGTGCATAACTGTTATGTTTAACGTTAAATTATTTGTGATTTCTAAACGCTTATTATTTTTTTCTTAATTTTTTTTTTTTGGTGTTATACTCCTAATGTAGATTTTAACGTCTTGCATCTTCATGTTTTTATGATTATTTCTTTTTCAAACTTTTTTTGTTCTTTTTCCTCTTTTTTTGTTTATTTTGCTTTATTTTTTATTTTTTTGTTTTGCTTTTTTCTCTTTTTATTTATTTCTTTTTCCAAAACTTGATTTCATCTCTCTTTTTTTTATTCGGCGTTATCAAAAACACCTTGACTAGATAACTTTAAGGTTTTTTGGTGTTTCGTGGATTAGTGGTTACATGAACGGCTGCGATTTGTTTTGTCCATATCTAAGGCAATTTACTTACCATTGAGCAAATAAATTCATGAGTGCATGCTTGTTTGAAGCCACCTAGCAGAGATAATCATCGTAAAGCGTCTTTTCAAGGAGGCCACAGCGGGCCGGCTGAACCGCTAAATAATGCGGTCAGGGCATAGGTCGGCAAGTTAATGCAAAACCTTAGCTTCCTTAACCACTGGTCCGTTAACAAACTTCACACCTCCCTTAACGTTAATCCGTTATTTTCAGCTTTAATTAACGGAAGTTAATAAACTCCTTTAATTCGTTAACATTTTGCGTGTAATTTACATTGCGTTTTTTTCTCTCGCTTCTAGAACACGTATTGACGCTGTTGAGCAGATTGTAAGGAAAAATTTATTGCTATGGTGGTCTTTTTGTGTTTTGGAAGCTACATTTTAAAGTCTAATCTAATTTTAAGATAGAAATAAGTTCAAATGCTCTAACGAAGCTGTGATCGGAAAATCTTTGGAAATTGCGAACAGCGATAATTAATAGAACTCTGAGGCTGCAGCTTATTATTTGTCACAAAAAAGAGCTCCTTTCTTGGCTTTCTTCTTTAAAACTCGTGGTAATACGCAACAAGTGCTACCAGTGCAAACTGGTTTGTACCGGTACGATGAATGAATGGTGCAAGATATTAACGATAAAAACCTTAACGGAAGTTAACAGAACTTAACGGAAGTTAATTTAGCTCGTTAACATGAAAAAACTTTTTAACGGATTAACGAGTTAATGAAAAAGTTAGCTTCGTAATTAACGGATTAACGGACTTGTGCCCACCTATGCAATTACTCTATTATTTACTAAGATAGATGAAAGGAAATTCTGCAATATTCTGCTTATTTTCAAATTGAAAATAGGCCACGGTGATGAAAAGGTTGGTTATTATTTGCCACAAAAAAGAGCTCCTTTCTTCGCTTTCCTATAAAACTTGTGCTAATACGCAACAAGTGTTCCCAGTGCAAACTAGGTTGTACCGGTACGATTAATGAATGGTGCAAGATATTAACTATAAAACCTTTAACGGAAGTTAAAAGAACTTAACGGAAGTTAATTTAGTCCGTTAACAGAACTTAACGGAAGTTAATTTAGTCCGTTAACATGAAAAAACTTTTTAACGGATTAACGAGTTAGTGAAAAAGTTAGCTTCGTTATTAACGGATTAACGATGAACGGACTTGTGCTTGCCTATCGGGTCAGGGTCGTCGTAAAAACAAGGGTTTTATCCTTTCGGCTGCACTGATGAACGATGGTAACGTGAAGATTTCATTTGAGCTGCTGCTCCCGCAACCCTAAGGTATACCAGTCACAAAAATACTGTATTTTATTAATCAATTCTTAATCTATATTTAAATAAAATCACCACCGTCGCTTTCTCGTTAGTGGAGGATAAATATTGATCAATCAATCAAACAATATCTAAGTAAATAGTAACGAATCTAAATAAATAAATAATTGGTTGTCAACGTGGTCGAGAAGAAAAAGGCAACAACCCAATTCGCATCGTCTGGGTTCAACTATATTGATAATAATCGTTGATGGAGGGGAATAAAGGGGAACAGTCCCAGTTAAAAATTAATTTTTTGGGTGTATACCTATGAACTAAATAAGGGAAAGTGCGACGTTATGCTCGCAAATTCTATTGATTCGACTTGTTTAAAACATTTTAAGCTTTGATTTTTGACTCAATCTAACAACTCCAAAAAGCAAATTCGTTCAGACAAGATAGATAATAATGATATCTGGGAATCAAAGTTTTTAGTCAATGGATTTAAGGTTATTGATAAAAGTTATACGGTTTGTTGATATTGGTTTTGTTTCTCGCGTTTGAGTTACACGTAATTTTAGCACGATTACATCACTATGTGTTTATACAAAATAATTACTTGCTGTCAAACTGCCAAATTTTTGCTTTTTTATTTTATTTTGTGTCGCTTGCTTGCAGTGCTGTATCCAGTTGATTTAGGTTGGAGACTAACGTGAATGTTGCGTCACATAGTCGAGCAGCCGCCAACATCATTTCGAAGACTAATTGCCAAAATCTAGGCCAAATTGATGAAACAAATTTAGCTGAAATTGTATACAAAACCATGACATCCAACATTAAACCAACTGTAGAGTATAATTTAATCGATAAGAAACCAGTGGTTGCACCTAATCATTACTTTTTATTACATATAAACATCAGTTCATTACATGCTCATTTAGATGAACTTAAAGAACTACTTCTTGCCATAAAAATTATGCCAGCGTTGATATTTATATGTGAAACTCGTATTCGCAATAAGCCGTTACTTAATGTTAACATAGACGGGTACTTATTTATGCACAAACCTTCACCTACTCAAGCAGGAGGTGTTGGAATATATGTAAGAAATGACATAAAGGTTAAACGTAATGATTATTTTAATTTGAACTTGGAAGGTTGTGAAGATTTGTGGATAGACGTGGAGTTGAATTGCTCTAAAAATCAGTATTTGTTCGGAGTAATTTACAGGCACCCAAATAGTAAAATCAATGATTTCTTACAGGAACTAAACACAAAACTGTCTCTAATCACTCAAAAAAATAAAAAATCCGTTATTATGGGGGATATAAACATTAATTTAATTGAAAAAAATAGACAAACTGTAGATTATTTATTAATGTTACAAAGCAATTCCTTTTTTTCCGTCCTTAACAAACCAACACGTATAACCCCCACTTCTAAAACTTTGATTGACCACATACTTACAAATGACGTAAATTTGACTGTGAAACCCAGTGTAATTATTTATAAAATAGCTGATCATTTACCAATCGCTTGCATGATATCAGATGAACAATCTAAAAACGTAGGATTACAGGTAAAAAAAATTATATACAAACGTGATATTAAAAACCTTAATGTAGAAACATTTTCTGAGGACTTGCACAACTCTCTTACCCAAATAATCCCTTCCATACAATTCATCAACAAAGAAAATTATAATGAAAAATTTGAAGAATTGATTAATATTATCCAAAAAGTAATTAATCACCACGCTCCACTAGTTAAATTGTCCAGAAAACAAGTACGGTTATACAATAGACCCTGGATAACTAGAGGCATCTTAGTCTCTATAAAAAATAAACAGAGACTGTATCAAAGTCATTTTTTGAATGGTACTACAGATACTATAGGTTATTTCAAACAATATGCTAACAAGCTGAAGCGAGTTAAACGAATGTCAAAGGCCATGCATTATAAAAACAAATTTGAAGAAATTAAACATAACCCAAAAGAAATCTGGAAAACCGTAAATTCTGTACTGCATCCAAAAAGGAATAATGACTCCACAACACATATTTCACTAAACATAAATGATGTGCTTACAGATGATCCAAAAACAGTGGCCAATAATTTAAATACTTATTTTTCAGAAATTGGGCAAAAATTATCTGACTCCATTAAATCAAATAATAAAGAGGATTTTAGAAAATTTCTGAAAAACCAAACTTCCAACTCTATTTGTTTGACTCCTATTGAAATTTTTAACACAATAATGTCGTTGAACCCTGCAAAAGCTAGTGGACATGATAATATATCTACATATTTTTTAAGAATAAGCGCATCTGTTCTTGCACCTTTCTTGGAATTATATTTTGGTAAAGCGTTTAAATACGGTAATTTTCCCACCTCGTTGAAAATAGCAAAAGTCATTCCGCTATTTAAATCTGGGACTAAACACGAAGCCCAAAATTATAGGCCTATTTCTCTCTTGTCAAGCTTATCAAAAGTTCTTGAAAAATTGATTAAAGAGAGGCTTGTAAAATTTTTGCACAAACATAATATTATTTTTGAACATCAATATGGTTTTCGCGAAAATCACTCAACCGCACATGCTCTAATTGATATCTTAACAACTTGCTATGACAAGATTGAAAACAAACAATACACTGTTCTAATGATGATGGATCTCAAAAAGGCATTCGATACAGTTAATCATAAAAAGTTACTACACAAATTATATCACTACGGTATTAGGGGCCCTACTCATGAACTTCTTACGTCTTATCTCTCAGAAAGAAAGCAATTTGTATTTGCAAACAATTTTCAATCTGAACTTCAACCAGTTACATATGGAGTTCCGCAAGGTTCCATATTGGGGCCATTGCTCTTTTTAATTTATATTAACGATGTTCCAAACGTTTTAAATTCAACTCCACGACTATTTGCAGATGACACTTGCTTAGTTTGCAGTAGTAATAATCTTGATGACTTGCAAATTAAATCAAACAACGTTCTTGATAAATTAAAATGCTGGTGTGATAGTAATGAATTAACTATAAATCCATCAAAATCTTCATTTATGCTAATTCGTCCCACTTCGAAACCAAAATCGGAAGAAGATGTCATAACTTTACATTATAATAACACGCAAATAATTAGAACTACTGTTGTTAAATACCTTGGTGTCACACTTGATGATTCGTTAAATTTCGAAAATCATTTAAGTGCACTTCAAAGTAAAATAGCTAGGTCTATTGGCATTCTATTTAAATTAAGACAATTTATGCCACGATCTGTATTGCTTATGCTCTACTACTCATTTGTACATGCTCATCTTTTATATGCTTTGCCTGTTTGGGCTTCTACGTATCCGACATATTTAAAAAGATTGCAAGTACTTCAAAACAAGGCGATAAGAATTATTTCCAAAATTCAGCCACGAGAATCTATCACAAAACAATATTTTAACTTAAAAATTTTAAAAATAGAAGAAATGTATAATTTTGAAACTGCAAAGATAATGCACAAAGCTTCCACAAATTCTTTACCGTCTCCTCTTAATTTATATTTTAAAAACATAGATAATGTTCACAATTGTGCTACCCGTGGTTCTATTCAAAACAACTATTTTCTCCCGCGATTTAAAACAAAAAAAACTCAACGCTCAATTAAGTTTCAAGGTGTATCCATTTGGAATAAAATCAATCTTGAAATAAGAAAATTGCATTACAAAAAATTTTGTAGTAAATACAAGACACTTTTATTGCAAAAATATTGCTAAAAAAGAAATATACGAACACATTCTTATTAATGCAACAACTGGTTTTATAACATTTAAGATAAAAGTAGTGTTTGCAGCTTTTTTTTTTTTTTTTTTCATTGTTTTCGGCTTTTTTTTTTTTTTTTTTTTTTTTTTTTTTTTTGGGCTCTAGGTTTTATGAAGTTATAAACTTTTTATCAAAAGTGCAGGTGGCTGCTCGACTCGAAGACCCTCTTAGGTCACTTCGCAGTCTCCTTTCGCATTGAATGTTAAATTTGAGTTCTGTGTTTGAGATTTTTGTTAAAGCGATAAATAAAACCATTCATTCATTCATTCATTCAACTCACACCTTGATCACGTTGCTGCGTCTTGGATATGACGCTTTTACGATAATTATCTCTGGTTGGTTCGAACAAACATTTTGCTTGGAAAGTCACTTTGAAAATTTAACCCAAATACGCATGCTTTCAATTTTCAAAGTGTGAAAGGGGTCGAAATAGCTAAGCAATTTAATTCTGTCAAAGAGTTTCAAAATCTTAGCGATTGGTTCTTTCAAATAGCTCTACAAGTGTGCAAAATATCATCCAAACAGCTTTAAATTAGGTATTTTTTCAAA
Source organism: Trididemnum nubilum (assembly GCA_963965965.1). Classification (NCBI taxonomy): domain Eukaryota; kingdom Metazoa; phylum Chordata; class Ascidiacea; order Aplousobranchia; family Didemnidae; genus Trididemnum; species Trididemnum nubilum. The sequence continues at coordinate 4,762,041 of OZ014475.1, forward strand.
AAATCACAAAAATTGTTCAAGCCAGGGGGCTTCACCTCCAGATCCCTATCTTTGTGACAGGCGCGTAGCTAGAAGTCTGAAATTGGGAGGCAATTTTGGAAGTCGGGGGCGCAGTCTCAGCGCTCGGAGATTTTGCAGTTTTTGTGCAAAATAAATTAATTTTAGGCATATTTTGGCAAAAAATAATGCTTTTGAAACGTGGCATAGAAATTAGTTGTGCAAAAACTTGAAACGGGCTGCATGAATGGGTTATGAGCAGGGGTGCCGAAACCTGGGAGGGATGGGGGATATATCCCCCCCAATAATTTGACTGCATACCCCCAATAATTTGACTATGGTCTATCAGTGACGACCGGTTGCAAAAACTTTTGGGTATTCAATTAAAAATTTTTTGCGTCGTTTATTTTCGTACATAAAGTAATTGCGCATCCGGTCTGCGCATATAGAATTATGTCCATACGTATAGGTGGCATTTGATATTTATACTGTCTTTGTACTGTACTATTTAAAAATAAAAATTGAAAGACAACGTTTGACTGGGGGGAGTAGCAAATACACGTTTGGGAGAAAAAAGTTTTTGCTCGAATTGAGGGCAGCGTAGCTGAAGTTAATTTTTCTCGTCTCGCTCCAGCTATTAAACGAAATGAGTATAGTGGAGGTGTAGAAAAATGAAAAAATAAACTATGATTTCTACACTCAATTCAAGCAATTGATTAAAACTTTTAACACGCCTTTACCTCATTCAATGATCAGTTGCCTATAAAATGCAAAGAAATAGTACTGGCTGAAACAGCTTTGGCCGTTTGATTAGCAATGCAAACAAAACTATTTACTACAAAGGGCAGAGCACGAAAATCGACAAAGTTACAAAATTACTGCAGATGCAAGAAAGTCATTTAAAAGTAAATTCCATTCGCTTTTCTGCTGAAGCAAATTCTGTTATGACTGAATTCTGAAAAGATTTGGTTTCCATGACTTCTGTCAGTAATTGTGACTCAGTGGATATACGGCCTAAATCTGAAAGTCTGTCTTGTTCCATTTTATTTTGAGAAAGTGATTTGATACGTTTTAAGGAAGAAAACGATCTTTTAACGGTTTGGGTCTACCTGCAGCAACGATTGCTTTTTTTTTGTTCAAAAGTTTTTTGAGTGAAGGAACATCCCACTACACTATCCTCAACATTCGTTGCGTTATATTGCTGTTGTAATATACTGTACTTTCACGAATTTTAAGTTTTCCTCGTAATAGGTTATTTTTGCTAAAAACGTTGCAAGTCTTTTACTTTCAATTGTTTGATACGGAGAAAGTATTATGATGTTTCAGGGTAGTTAATTTAATTGACAGGTCTGTAACGATCGACCACGCAACCACAGGCGCCGGCAGCTGAAGGCAAGGTATAGGCCGTTTGCTGTAAATTCTAGCGTTCACCTTGTAAAAAAATTTGAGTGGCAACTTATTTTTTGCTTAAATACATTGATTTTCATCTCACAAACTCACATGCAAAAGTTCTCCACTTATTTTCCTGCAGTATTTTTTTAATTTGACCTGAAAGTTGGGTTCTAAAATGTGGATGAATACAATCAGACAACCGGAATCGACCAATCATAAAATAGAATAACTTGGGGACTTTCCCTTCAACGAATTTTTAAAAACTGCTTTGAATCAGGTCCTGAGGTAGGCTACACTGATTTAACGGTTAGTTTTCTTACTATGTTAGCTTAAATTGGGTTAAGTGGGTGCAATAGTTGGATTTTGTTCTTAAATTTGATTTAAAAAGAAATTTTTGGCAAATTACATGCAATAAATACTAGTATCCATGATGAAACATCGCTTTAAAGTAGACCTAGGTCTACACAGTATAGATTGCAAGGCACTTGGTAACCAAAAGTGATATGACGTGCCAGGCAGAAATTATGAAGCATTGTTTCAAAACAGTACTTTAAAATAGCCTATAGTTACTGGTACAGAGATAATAAAGCTATATGACCTGCCAAGCAGAACATCGTTGCAAACTACTGTGTTCAGGTATCAGTTATAATTTTATGACAGTGCTGCGAAAATGGTCGAGACTTTTAGATTTGAAAATGCATAAAACATGTAGACCTATAGCATTGTTTCTCAAACAACTAGGCCTAATGTAGATTTGTATTTGTAGCCCTAGCATTGTTGTGCAGGCTCCAAAATAAAATAGAATATATTTGTACTTCTAGACCCAACTCCCATGAAGACACTGCGACTTGTCATTTGAGATTTTGTTCAACGCTCTCTCAATTTTAGCCAAGTAGCACTCTGTTTAACAAAGTTTAAATCAGAGGCGGAGTCCTCGAGGACACATTTTGAAGTCCTTAGCCTCGAAGCTCAAGTCCTTGGCTTTGAAGCCTACAAGCATGGGCGTAGTAGCTCAAAAGGATTTGGGGGAGCACCAAACTTTTGCCCTAAAAATGACATTGAATTTTGCCCGGAAAGTGATCGGTTTTTCTATCCAAATTAAGGTGACCTCCAAAAAAAAAAGGTCTTTACTGAAATTGAGACGGTTTGATGAATATTAATATGCCCAAAATTTTGACGCAAACTTGCCCGAAAAATATGAAATTGCCCAAAATTTTAATGCAATATTGCCCAAATAATATAAAATTGCCCAAAATTTCGACACTTTATAACCAAGCGGGGGGGCCAGTGCCCCCCGGACCCCCCGCCTCCTACACCACTGCCTACAAGTCCTCGAAAATGTCCTGTTCTGGGCTCCAGGACAGCATTATTTTTTGATTGGTTGAAAAGGAAAATAACCAAACAAAAAATAATCAAACATTCTAGCTTTTCAATTCATTTTTTTTCCTTATTTGAAAAATATCATATATTGTGATTGCCAAGTCATAGTAAACCTTATTTTAAATGGCATTGTGTGAAAGATTTAATCAGAGAATGAGGGGCAAAAGGCAGTGTAGAATTGTTATTCTTATTTCTGCTAATATTTCCGGTGCGGGTGGTACAAACCGCAAAGCCCTAAAACCATCAAGAGCCATAACAAGGGATCCGGGGTCATGACGCAAACATTTTTGAGTTGCTAATCAGTGGCGGATTTAGGGGGGGGATGGGGGGATGCATCCCCCCCCACCAGCCTAAACCTAACGATTTCGGCGGAAAAATCAGTCTCAATTTCGGTGAAGACCTTTTTTTTTTTTTTTTTAAGACCACCTGATTTTGGGCGGAAAAAACGTTTGAATTGCCGAAAAAACAGTCTCAATTTCGGTGAAGACCTTTTTTTTTTGGAGACCACCTGATTTTGGGCGGAAAAAACGTTTGAATTTCCGAAAAAACAGGACCTTTTTTTTTGGGGACCACTTGGTTTTGGGCGGAAAAAACGTTTGAATTTCCGATTTTGAATTTGACATCCGATTCCGATTTTGACATCCGAATTTTTGAGGTCTTGAGCTTAAACTTTTTATTATCCCCTCCCCACCAAAATTTTCTGGATCCGCCACTGTTGCTAATGCTAACTCATGACCGTCCTTATCTGAGTATGGACTCGGAAAAAAGTATATGTGCGTAATAATGTAATGTAATACAGTTACCACGGCAGTAGCGCAGCCAGTGGGGAAGAGGGGGGGGTGGGGGGCCTATAGCCTCCCCCATTGGCCTGTCAACCAAAACGCAGAATAAGAAAAATACGTTTTTAGGTCTTTTGAGGCTGTTTTTTGCGCTGGAATGGACTAAAAAGTGATTTAGAGCATCTTTTGCAACATATCTTCAGGAGAGGCTAATTTGTCAAAAATTAAAGTCACAAATCAATAAAAACTTTGAAAAATGCCCAAAAATAAACAATCAATAAATTTTGATCGCTAGTGCAAAAACGCCAAACATAGGTTTTATTAACAAATATGTTATAAACTCAGAAATAAAGGAGAGGGGGGCTATTCAGTGTTGATTAATTACCAATCATTTCTCTAAGATCTCTTTTCATTAGCCTCCCCCCTCCCCCCGGTTATTTTCCTTTATAAAATATAGACGAAATAGATTACTCCGTTTGAGTTTTATTGAATAATAGAATTTTATGATTTACCAGCATGTAAACAAGAGAACTGCAATGTTATCATTAGCCACCTCCCACATAGCCCGTTAATGCAACCGGTTGAATCATGTTGCACTGCCAACTTCTATACCACTTTTTAAAAGCATTATTTTTATTAAAATAGCCCTAAAATTAAGTTATTTTTGCAAAAAAATCCAAAATTATTGAGCGCTAGGGGCTCTGCCCCGAGACCTCCGTGCCTCCAGCGGCTGGGGGTTTCTCCCCCAGACCCCATTTGACCTCCAGCGGCTGGGGGCTCCGCCCCCAGACCCCCAAAGCAGCCCCCCCTTTGTGAATTTCTGGCTACGAGCCTGTACCAGGGATAGCATATTAACACAGAATATGTTAGTGTATCTGTGATATAACTAACAAAACTTATCTTGAGAAAGCCACCTTGTTCTGAATGTATGCGAGCAAAAATCGCGAAGATTTTTTTTGAAATAAGAAAGAGCAGCACTCTAACCACTGTTATGTGATCTGGGAAAAAGCCACGTTTGCTGAGCAATTTTTGCGTTAAAAATCGCCGCTAAGAATCCCAAATAACAGAGGCGGAGTCCTCGATGACTCATTTTGAAGTCCTTGGCTTTGGCCTCGAAGGTTAAATCCTTGGCCTTGAAGCCTGCAAGTCCTCGAAAATGCCCTGCTCTCGGCCGAGGACATTAAATTGTTGAAAATGATCCATGGCCATGAGCTTTTTTCACTTTACCTCGGAAATTGGCATTTCCTCGCGCGAAGACCTTTTTTTCGTTTTGGAGAACACCTGCGCCTTGTGTCCTTGGCCTTGAGCATCCTGTCCTAGGCCTCGAGAAGTCAGCCCTTGGCCTTGATCTCGGATTTTTTTGTATCATTGGCCTAGGCTTCGAACGTTGGGTCCTTGACTCCACCTCTGTCCTCGACAAATAATAAACTATACTGTATCAGAAAAAAGCGCTACATGTGTGGAGTTAAAAATGAGAGCGTGAAATTAAATATAACTATAATTGTTTGAATGGCTGGAAACAGTCGCGTAGCCAGGATTTCGCAAAGGGGGGGGGGGCTTTTTTTGAAGTTTGCTTCAACCGTAAACGAACTTGACCCGAATTTTCATTTGGTTTCAATTGGATTGAGGCAAATTCAGAGCGTTTTTCTGCCAAAATCGAGTGATCTCCAAAAAAAACGTCTTCACCGAAATTCAGAGCGTTTTTCTGTCAACTGACACCCACTTCTACTTCTCCTTTCACGATCTTTGGGGGGCTATTTTCGTTTGGGGGGGGGGGCGATTTCCCGTTTTAGGGCAAAAACCAACCTCAAAACTGCTAAAAGCATGCTATTTTGGATACTGTTCAGGCCAATGAGGGGGGGCTATAGCACCATTTGCCCCCTCTAGCTACGCTACTGGCTGGAACTGGCTGGGAAGATGCGCGCTGCAGTCAATCAATTTTTCACACGACGTCATTAAGATGAGGAGAAGCTTCCATGAAAAATTTGGGCCTTTTTCGAAAAAAATAATGATTTATTATTTTTACGTTTCTACAATTGTGAGCTCTTCAGAGGGGGAGGGCGACCCCGGACAAATTGCAAATCTCTTCAAGGCCTTTTTCCTTGATAAAGCCCTGCTAAGATTCTCAAGTTATTTTTGCCATTAAATAATTTATGTTAAATTTTACAAAGTGACGTTTGGCGGCAGAAACGCGTGCCCTCATTCATCGATAGGCAATTAATGAGCTATAGAAAAATATCATGTGTAATAAAACGTAAAAAAAGATTAATTAAAATTAGGATTGGGGAAAATGTGATAATGCTAAAGTTTTTCAACTTAACTTTTACGTTACCGGTATTTTCTTTTTTAAAATTGCTTTGAAAATTTAATTGTTTTACCTCTTTCAAAATCACAAAAATTGTTTTTTTATTAAAAAAAAGTCACTAAATTTGTTCAACAGAGGCATGTGAACTTTGCCCTAGCCCCAGACCCCGTTTTTTCCAAGGACGTGAGCTTGCAAATACTGGATACGGCACCTTAAATCATTTTAAAAACATAAATTATTTTACTCTATTTCGCAATACTTTTAGATAATAATATCGTAGTCGCAATACAATGTTTGAAAACTATGATAACATTTTTAAAAATCTACAAAAAGAAGTTGTTCAAACAATAAAGGTTGTTTTGGAAAAAGCACTAAAACGGTGGGGATGAGAGATCCATAATCACTCAGAGGACGTTTACACTGGGGTTTTAACTGATGAAGTTAAGGTCTTAAAATTGACCGTTTCCATGTTCAGAAGTTAGTTACTCTCATTTCGCATAACGGTCTTAATTGTTTTACTACCACGATACCGCTATGGAACGTAACCAAAATTGCCGCTAACGCGTAAAACTTCAAAATAACATTCGTTATTTTTAAAAACTACCATTTTCAAATTATCATGAAAAACTGTAATGTCTTACACTTTCGCGCTTAAAAACAGTCAAAGTTTGCCGACCATAGCTTTTCTTAAAATTTTGTCCTTGGCTTTGGCCTCGACCAATTCTGCCCTTGGCCTCGAGAGGGTCTGTACTTGAAAAGCCGGTCCTTGGTTTTGGCCTCGGATTTTTTTTCAGTCCTTGGCCTCAAACATTGTGTCCTCGACTCCAGATCTGCTTCAAATATCGAACACGTAACGTGCAACTTGAATGTGATGATTGATGACCACCACAATGAAAATAATTTGTATTAATGTGATCGGTGATATTATAGAAAAAGTTTTGATTTCTCCAAACATTGTTGAAGCTTAAGACATCACCGGCAACCTGCATATTTTGGTTTATTTTTTGCACTTTCTTAAGTAATCAAAAGTGTTCTAATTTATTCTTCAATTGTTACTTGCTTCGGATGCACCCTAAGGTTAGAGTTCACCTAGCACACCTACCAAAAATTGATTTTTACCAAAAAATGCGATTTTGCTTTTCATCAACTCAGAAAATATCGTGGTTTTGCAAAATTTTGACAAAAACTTCATATTGCAATTTATATTGTGACGTTTCATTCATTCGTTACGTTTTTTGTGACGTCTCATTGACCGGTTACGTCATTTTAAACGTACCCTCATCAAAAATCCTGTTTATAATTGTGCAGTTATAAGTTGATATACTTATTTTAAATATTTAACAAGCATTTGAAACATGTTTGCTTTTGTAGTTAATTTGATTGATTTTTGTTGACTGTTTTCTGGTCAAACAAGGCCCCAAAATTAATAAATTTTTAATTTTATCTGTAGCCCAATGCTTTCGGAAAAGTTTATGTCATTTTTGTACGTTCAAACAAATGAAGTAAACTCCTATCGATGGTTAATCACTGAAAAATTAAGGGGAAAATTATTAAAAGCTTAAATAAACACAAAAGAAACATTTCGCCGCTAGTAGTGCTAGAGAGCGCTAGGGAGGATTGCTTAATTTAACTTTAAAACCAAACTAGAAATTAGCGCATCTGAAAAATTGTCAAAACAAGCAAATAGAAATGATAAAAGGATTTAAACTTGCACATTATGCGGAAAATACGTAATTTTTAGTTTTGAAAACCCCCAACTTTACCCCCCATTTGCTCGAAAACTGCAGGATAATTTTTGGAGAACTTTTTATATAAACCTCCTAGGATGAAATACAGTCTATCTGCATCAAAATTTTTTTGCCACTCAAACTTTTTTACAAACTCGATTTTTAAGCGTCCTAGAATTTACAGCAAACGGCTAGTAATCACGCTCGCTTTTTGAAAACCCAGGATGACGTCAATCGTGACGTTTCTTCACTTGACCAAATTTGATTGGTTAATAAAGAGCGGGGCGTTACGTGATTTCATTTTGCTATAGGCTGTAAGCTGAAAATTCTACGGGCTCTAGAAAAAAAGTTCGTTCCACCTCTCGGGGGGCTACTTTTTGAAACTATATTTGGAAAATATATTGTCTCACCAACTTTCAGAAAAAAGTTCTCGACTCGAAACCCCGCAGTATTTTTAAAAATCGACCTTGAATGTGCGAAGCGGATGAATACAAAACAAGTGACGTCGGAGCGACGCAAGCCAGAAGTTAGTTACGGTTGAGACAACGCGTCCATTCGTAGCGCTTGAAAAATAGATTCGTCATTGCAATACTGCCCACGTCATTCTGACGCGACCGTTAAAAAGGGTGCGTAAACGGGGGATTTCCCGAATTGGTAGTTTATTTAATAAACTCCATTATGATAGCCACTTAACTGTCCTTTTGATCATTGTTTTATGTGAAAAACCTGCACTAAATAGCCAGCAATGTAACTATGGAACTGCACTTAAACAGCAGCATCTCATTGTGTTTCACATTCCTGCCAATAAAGGAAGACAGTTTGCCAAATTGCGGACCTAAGCGTTGCAAGTTTGGCGCCAGCTATAAGCTACATCATATTTGCAGCATGTTTCAACAGAATAATATTGTTCTGGGTTTGTACAGGATCCTTCAAGTAGTGTCCAGTGCATTTGATAGTTTTCTGTATTTACACACTTTCCGAATCGCCACGTAACAGTACGACAAGTTCTAACACAACAACAATAACTTATGTAAAAACAAATGGTATAGTTATTTCATTTCTTCATCAAACTCTTTCATCTTTTCCCTTCGAAATATTTCGTGTTGGAAAATTAACTTTTTTCTATCACTTTTGACGAAATATGGCATAAAGTTTTTAACATTATTGCAATTGGAAACTTGATCACAGGGTCTAGTGAGCAGAAATAGTTATGGCATTAGAATATAAAATTAAATAAAAGTTTAAATGCAGCCTTCAGCATAGTTTGATGGTTACCTGGTAGACACATGCCCTGCTGCGAAACATCCAAGCCCTGGATCAATTCAGCAAGAAAAACAAAATCAATAGAGCTAGAAATCGCTCTGCAAAAAGAATGCAAAGCACAATGAGAAAATTCTTGCCTAATTTTGAGAAACCTGACACATTCGCATAATTTCACATCAACTCAACTATCACAGACAAACGTTTATTCTGGTATGTAAAAATGGGACCACAAAGGGGGTATCAACTATCTATGGCACCCAGCTTCATCAGAAGTTTTGCGTATATACTTTAAAATGAAACCGTGTTGTTGGTACAGTGGAGATGTAGTAAAGGAATAATATAGTAATGTTATGTTGGTAGGGGGTTCCTTGCAATTTTTTGGCTGGGCAAGTGATCCCCTACCTGCTCTTGGAGTTCGGGATACAATCAAACATGTGTTTTATAATATACTTTCGCTCAAGAAACTACGGAACTTTTTCACACAGGTACCGACAGTGCTTTTTGAAAACTGTATCAAAGTGCCTATAAATAAAGATTTCTCATCTAAAATTTATCAGTTGCTTTGATCCCCCATAAAGCATTGAAAAAGCTCTTCATTAAACTTGTCACAGCACTAATTTTAAAGTATCAAGAGTCTTACCATTGAATATACTGTAGTAACTTACGAGTTCATATTACCTCTAATGAGCATCATGTGCAGGTGCCTGCCCTATAGCTAATATACAGGTACGTATTATCACTTACAAGTACCACATTCTGTGTTTGGCAAATAACGTAAAACGCTATTTAATTTGAACTGTAACCACTTTAGTTCACATGTTACATTTATTTGGTTTCCTACATTTACAGTTGGTGTAACAGAACTGTTGATGTTTAATGTTGCTCCAGGCTTGTCGCTACACCGTAAATGCCGTCCACTAGCACAGTCGCGTAGCCAGGATTTGAAAAAAAGGGGGGGGGGTTTGAAGTTTGATTCAACCGTGAACAAACTTGACCCCAATTTTCATTTGTCTTTGATTGGATTGAGGCAAATTCCGAGCGTTTTTCTGCCCAAATCAAGTGATCTCCAAAAAAAAGGTCTTCACCGAAATTTAGACCGTTTTTCTGCCCAAAATCAAGTGATCTCCAAAAAAAAAAAGGTCTTCACCGAAATTCAGACCGTTTTTCTGCCCAAAATCAAGTGATCTCCAAAAAAAAAAAGCAAGGTTCTTCATGAACACTGACACTTCACTTTGGGGGGGCTATTTTCGTTTTTAGAGCAAAAATCAACCTCAAAACTGCGAAAAACATGCTATTTTGCAAACTTTTCAGGCCAATGGAGGGGGGGCTATAGCACCATTTGCCCCCCCCCCCCCTTGCTACGCTACTGCACTAGCACCAGGTACAGTGGCAGCTTTATTTGAATCTTTTTCAAAAAACCTTAATTGTACATGGACTACCGCTATACTCGAGTTGCAATAGATTAAGTTGAAATTTCGCTGTTTATTAGCCAAGATCCCTTTAACAGTAGGAACATTCTTGTCTTAAAATAGATTGTGAAATGACCTTGGCAATCTTCTGGTAGAGATAATTTCGTCAGCCAGCTAATTGTAATTACATTTTATTCACCAAGTTGCCTTGGCCAGGAGACAGCGAAGGGACTTTTCGGTCTTCGAGTCAAGCTGCTACCTGCCCACCTGTCTACCACACACGGCGGAGGCTTCACACAGTCCCTTTGATTGCTGAACGTCAAGCAGGAAAGCTGTGAATACCAATTTTTATAGTCTTTGGTTTGACCCGACTGGGAACCGAACCCGAGTCTACCGCTTCAGTAGCAGACGCTCTATCCACTCGACCACTGATCGGTTTGGGCCTATTGCTGCGGCACTTGAAGTTTTTTTTTACCTATTTACCTTACACCAGTAATTACAAGAGTTAATTAAATGGTACTGGTATAGCCTAGTGCTAACACCATAACTTTACACTGAAACAACGCTGAAATTCATATCAGAGCATTCTAGTACATTTTGCTATCAGATAAGCGTTGTATGTGCGTTCACTTTCAATCTTTTTTGCCCGATTACATTTCTGTTTACTTCATTCCCTTACTTCGCTGCTAGGTGCTGTGCTGGTTCTGGAAGAAACTTTTGGTTGACTGAAACAGCTGAAGAAGGAAATCCCCGAAGTCGCGCGGTAAAGGCGCGTTCCGATTGGATGCGTCACGGTCTAGTGCACGTCGGCGCAGTAATTTTTCGTTAATATATTCATCCGTTTTGCCATATTCAAGATGACATTGCAAAAATACTGCGGGGTTTCGAGTGGAGAACTTTTTGTTGGAAGTTGGTGTGACTGCATATTTTTCAAATCTATTTTTAAAAAGTAGTCCCCTGAGGGGTGGAACGAAACGACACGTTGCAGCTTTCAGCTTATAGACTACTACGCCATTTCGGGTTTTCACAACTTCGCTTTGATACCTTCCTGCACAGTCAAGCTACAGCAACTGCATATCAACCGTTTAGCGCCACAGTACCAAAAACTTAAATAATTGACTGCCTGCCACTAGGTTTCGCCAATTGCTACGCAGAATACGCTATGCTTGTGGCAAACTAGCCATGAAAACAAAAATAACTAAATTATAAAATATTATTTAAAAGGTGTATTACTTTGAATAAATACAGATGAGACGATTTTGTTTGGGTATTCAAAGATTCAAGTATTCAAAGAATACCCTGATGCCCCTCACCGATCGTCACTATGGTCTACACCTGCATCCCCCCAATAACTTGACTCTGGTCTGCACCTGAGCGCTGGATGGATGTTTGGAGCAGTTGTTTGGTCTTCGGTGGAATTCGGGGAAAAACTCTTCAATTTCTGGTAACCTTTTTTTTGGTCTTCATTTGATTTTGGGAAAAAAAACTCTTCAATTTCTGGTGAACACCTTTTTTTCTTTTTGGTCTTCACTTCGTTTGCTTATCTCAAAAAAATCGTGGTCGAGGTTCATCCCCCTCAATGTTGAAAATAGGGCAAAATTGGGGTAAAATTGCAAATTATCTTCCCCAATGCTCAACTAAGATCGGCACCCCTGGTTATGAGGGCGGTGGCTAATGGCAATATTTTAGCCTTTTTATTACAAGCCGATAAATCATACAATAACAACTCACAAGTTTTGATCTATTTTGTCTGCATTAAAAAAAAAGAAGATAATTTTGGGGAAAGAGCTAATGGAACGAGATATCAGAGAAGCGATTGGTAATTAGCCAAATTACTCTGAATACTGAAGAGCCTCCCCCATTCCACACAACGTTTTTAAAGTCTACTTTAAGCATTTTGATTGCTTATTTTTGGCCATTTTTTAAGTTTTTACGATTTTTAAGCTTTATTTTTAGCAGCACTTTATCGGTTATTTGGCCACGCGAAGTACCTCCATCAACGTTAGACCAGATAATCGCGGTGTCAGACAGTAGCGTGAACAAGCACGTCCCTAGTTAGATAATAGCGTTAAGATACGTCACATTACTTTCGCACGTCACAATTACCTTTACACTCCGCTGAGCAGGTAACGATAAGCTCGATGTTTTTATGCGTAGCCTCAGGGTTTGCCGCTGCATACTGTTGTGCATTTTGGTTAGAACGTTTTGTACAGAGATGGTTATTGGTATCGCTTTAGTGCGGGAAGATGATGAAATTACAGGCAAAGTGTTGAATGGTTACAGTACGAGATAGCTCGTAAGTCAATATGTCACTTCAATTTATTGTATATACTTCCTAACATTTGGCTCAATGTTTATTTTTCTTTTACGTAACCATTACTAACTAGTCATCATTTTAACACGTTAATGTAAGCGTAGCTGCCTACAACTTAACAGCAATTGATTTACCAGTAGCAATGCAATGAGGTTCAGCGGACTGTAATGCATTGGTTAGCAAGCAACAACAGTTATCAAGTGACTTTAGTCAGGCATCAGTAATATACAAGTAATTTTATATTGCAAATTGTATTTACTGTCGTGGAGTATTCAATTCAGTTAAAGCCAAAGAGTTAATGAGCTAGATGAAAGGAAACTAAATGAGCAGAATATTGACCAGTGGTTCAGCTAGTCAGCCAGTTCGCGCGATTCGTTTGCTAAATTTGGAGAGCCGGTTAAGAATTAGTAACCGATCGGTGGTCGAGTGGATAGAGCATCTGCTACTGAAATGGTAGACTCGGCTTCGATTCCCGTTCTGGTCAAACTAAAGACTATAACAATTGGTATTCGCAGTTTCCGTGCTTGACGTTTAGCAATTAAAGGGACAGTGTGAAGCCTCTACCGTGTGTGGTAGACATACGTGCAGGTGGCAGCTTAACTCGAAGACCGAAAGGTCCCTTCGCTGTCTCCTTACCAAGGCAACTTGGTAAATAAAATGTAATTACAATTACATAAACATCCTACCCTTTTGACTCGAACGAATCGGTTGCTGAGATTATAGAACCGGTTACAGTTTGGTTCCTGCAAAATTTGACTAGCAACGCTGCGATTGACTTTATGTTTGCAACGGTTCCGCTTGAGTAAACATAGCCCGGTAGAAAAATACAAGCAAAATGGACTAAAACGAACAAACAATTGGTTCTACGTAAGTCCACACTCCACATAACTTTGTTGAAAACTGAATGAAAAAGAATAAAAAATTAGAGTTTTTTAATAATTATCAAAACAAATTAACTTTGCCTTCTTGTGGGCTACTACACAAGGGCGTCGGCAGAAACATTTTCTGAGGGGCAATAGGAATAGAGCTCGTTAAGTACTAAAAATGAAAGAATTTTTGGAATTTTGGAGGTTTAAGAGAGAGTGTGAAAATCCAGGGGGTGCCATGGCCCCCCTGCCCCCTGTTGCCGACGCCCATGCTGCTACAGACTACAGTATAGTTCAAGCAGCGCTGCTGTAGCAGACAATCGGTTTAATTCAAGAGAAAAGTGGTAATTCAAAGTGATATGAAGTACGGTTTAAAGCAAGGGCTCTTAACCATTTTTTCCAATTTCCCACTTTTTAGTGAGGCTACTCTCCATTTCCCACCACAACATCGATCTTTGACAAATTCGATTTTAACCCATGAAGTGTTTAGTATATAAATATACACATACAGTGTTGTCACTTCTACCCGAACATGACTTACATTACCGCATATATTGGTTGCTTTTATCATTAAAACAGTATGTAAATGGTTGTAATTTGTAAAGTAAGTTAACATTTCGATATGATGTGTTAAATTGTGAAGCAGTGGTTCATCTGTCCGACCGGTCATTCTCCACTTGGCAACTCCGCCATTACCCACCAGTGGGGAATTCCCCACAGGTTAAGAACCACTGGTTTACAGCAATATGACCATAATATGACGTAACAATGCATTTTTTGATTAGTTTCCTGTCTTCCAACTTATAAATTCTTTTGTTTAATTGATTTCAGAAATTTCAAGCTGCTATATGGAGCAATTAGCAATGAAACTGGTCTAATATGCTACCAGCAGTTCCACTGTGGTATGCTATTTTTGCAAAGTTAGCAGACTTCTAGTGACAAATATTAGAATGCAATTCGTTTTACAGGTTTGCTGATATGTTAAGTCCACGAATTTTAATTAATTGTTATGCGTTTGCAGTTTGTACTTAGTTCTTTAACTGCGTTTTTAGAAGTTCTGTTCTTTGGTGGAGTTATATTTGGATTTTCTTCCCTTCAATATGTGCTGGAACAAGAAGGCTACTTTGAATATCTGTGCAACAACAGTGCAAGGCATGAGGCTGTAAATTCATCCAACTTCACGCATATCACATGTGGAGAGCAAGAGGCCAATTTTAACTTAGCCTTTACTTTGGGGTCGTCATTTCTGTACTTTGCTGGAGTACTGTGGGGTTATTTGCTGGATCATTATGGAACTTGGGTATTTAGGACAGTACTTACTAGTTTGTGGACGATTGGTTATATTTTGCTGACAGTTTCAACCCCTGACACATCCGTGCTGTTATTTCCTGTTATGATTCTGTTTGGAACTGCTGGTATCGGGATTTTAATGAGCAATTACCAAATTGCTAACCTAGCAAAATCTGTTCGTGGCTCGCTTATGACTTTCATGAACGGTTTATTCAGTGCAGCTGTGATCGTGTTTCTTCTATTTAAAAGTGGATACGATCTCAACGCGGACCTGCGCTTGATGTTAATCATCATGACCTGCATGACTTTGTTTCCATGGTTAAGGACATACTTACTTCTACCAAGGATGACCATACCTTTTCCACTTCCATCTGAAGATATAGAGTATGGCTGGAAAGAAATGAAATGCTTTGAAAGGAAACCCGAATCATTATCAGATATAAATCCTACTTTACCTATGATCAACGATGAAGAAAGTAAAATAAAGTCGGAGAAATCCCAAGAAACGGAACCGTTCAAAAAAAGCTGGCAGAATATCTTGTTTTGGACTAACATGTTTCACTACTCTATGATCGCGTTTAGGCTCTCATTCATTTTTAGTAGTTTTTTAAGTTGGATTAGAAGCTATGAGGATCCAGAAAATATCAGCCAGCTTACTGACGACTTTGGGTTTATCTTACTTTTTGGCGTCTTTGTATCGCCTCTGAATGGTGTCATCATTGATATAATTATAAAGCTATTGAAATCCAGCACCCCAAATGAAAAAATCCTCAATCTGAAGGCCTCATTAGTTTCTGCTCTGATCACTAGTGTTCTAGGGATTTTTCTTTCGGTAATGGCTTTGATTCAATCGACTTATAGTACTTTTATCTTCTTTTTGTTAACTCGAGGATTTGTGCACGGAGGTAATACCGCTTTTATAGCCATTAATTTTTCGTTTTGTCACTTTGGAAAGCTTTTTGGAATAACAGGTTTTTTTTCTGGCATTGTGTCTCTGCTGCAATATGCTTTGTTTCAAATATTTCTTAATTTTGACCCTACATTTTTGTACATAAACATTGGATTTTTAATCTTGTCAGTATTAACTCTTTTGCACCCTGTTGCTATTTTTATAAAAATTCAAAAACCTTCAAAGTAGAAAATCAGGAGCCAACATTTGACTCTACAATGCAGTATAATGGCATCCTATACAGCGACGCCATTTTCCTCTTCAAAGCGATTTTCTTTTCGCAAGATAATCATAAAGAATAGTGCTAAAACAAATTCAAAGTAACCAAAAGTTTCCATTTGCCTTCCCTAATTTTATTTTTGAAACCATCGAATTTTTATGAAGGCTTAATGGTATTGCTGACACATTGGGTGATAAGCTCATGTGTCTCCTTATAAATCCAAAGTATAAAGTGATGTTTACATACAGTGGGTATGCATAAAACATGCAATATCTTGTATCCGGCATATCTTGTGCGACTCAAAAAGCATACACTAGAATAACGAGTCATAATGAATGTTTTTTTAATGTCTACCTGAAGCCAAGCCGTTTGATCTCATTGTTTTTATATTCGGGTTACTTTTACTCTGTCAAGATTTTTTGCTATTCAACTAAATCATGAGTCAAATTTCCAAACTTGCAGTTTTGCCACGAGATACGATAGTAAATAACTTATTATCAATCGGAACAAAAGCAACAAAACCGGACCAACTTATAATTTGAAGTACCAGTAAAGATCGAGCGTCGGAATAAAACTAACAGCAATTGTACTGTAAATCAATTGCATGTTTAATTGTTTATTCACCAAGCTGCCTTGGTCAGAAGACAGCGAAGGGACCTAGCGGTCTTCGAGACAAGCTGCCAACTTTCCAATGTCCACAACTCACAACTGTTTTGAATAAAGCAAGGTCCCTACGCCGCTTCCTGGCCAGGGCAACTACAAATAAAAGTTTAATTGTATGGGGGCTTGCTGAGAGCCAGCCGATTGAACAACCGACGCATGTTGAATAATGAGATTACCAAAAAACTGATATCAAGAAATAAAAAAAAACTATTTTAGCTCAAATTTACCAAAAAAGATTTGGAGTATCTACAGTATTTGGAGTATTGTATTTGGGGAGTGTCCGGAGAGGAGGTATTACCTCTAAACCATGTCAAAATATTTTTCAAAGACCTACTGATTTCAAAAACAGTTAGCTCTCTCATAAATTGTTGAAAAACAATGATTTAGTGGTGGTCCAATTTAAGGATTTTTCGAGGGAGTCGCACTATGCAAAAAATTTTTTTCTGGAACGTTTATTAATATTAAAAACAATTAGCTCTGTTGCTCAAGACATTCACAAAGTTGATTTTTGGGGAGGTTCCCGGGGGTAGCACCCCCAAACCATGTCAAAGTGTTTTCTTTTTAAATATCAACTGAGAGCGAAAAAAAAGTTCCTAGCTTTAGCAGCTTAAAAAATTGATTTTGGAGAGTCCATTTGGGAGTTGGTTCCCTGGCAGTCGTATTCCCAAACTATGTCAGAATTTTTGTCTCGTAAATGTTAACTGATAAGAAAGGAAGAAGAGAATTACTTGTATAGAGAAAGACACATTCAATAACTTTAAATGCAGTATGAGAGCGAAAAACGTTTGTGATCTACCTAAAAGGGGTGAAGCACCCAACGAATTCCGGAAGTTTACGCAGTGGCGTTGCTAAGGATGGTGGCACTTGGGGCGGGTTTTCGTGGGGTGACCCTTTTTCGATTCACAAATAGGTGAAGACCAAAAACAAAAAAAAGGTCTTCGCCGTAAAAGTGGTGGGTTTTCGGTGCAAATGAGGTTGGAGACCAAACAAAATGAAAAAAGAAGGTCTTCACCACAAATCAATGAAGTTATAGTTTCACATCATAATATGATGTCCCCCTGAAATGGTGTCACGTAGAGCGGGCCGCCCCCCCCTAGCAACGCCACTGAGTTTACGATAGCTCAAATCAACGTAAAATTTGTAATTTTTTTGCTCTCATTTTGGGGCTGCAATTGGAATGATCTTTAACAAATACAAAGAAACATTCCCCAAAAAAGTTTTTGGAAACCCTGAGTTTGTTCTCCCAGCATGAATTTCCTGAAAAAGGGTGAGTTTTACCAAAAATGGAGTGTTCAAGTGATTTGACTGAAAGGGTTAACATTGTTGATGTTTAGTCTCAGTTTTTCCTGGAAATTCAGGCTGAGAGAAGAAACACAGGATTTCCAAATACTTTTTCTAGGGGATATCTCTTTGTATTTGTTGAGTATTTTTGCTACTAAAGCACTAAAGAAATGAAAATTTGCAAGAATTATGTTTCGACTTTAGCTATTTTAAACTATCGGAGCTGGCTGGATGCTTCACCCCTTAAAGCCGTTCAAAAATTTGATTTTGGGGATCCATTTGGGGGGTTTCCAGGAAGTGGTACCCCCAAACTATGTTTAAATTTTTGTCTGTTAATATATACTGTTATAAAAAAAAAAAACGTTCAAAAACTGATTGCTTAGGGCCCCTTGTTGGGGGGGTTTCCGGGGGAGAAGGGCAAAAAAGTTCGCGAAGCAAAGTTGTAATAACAACTTTACACAAAAATTAGATTTTGGTATTTTGTAGTTTAGAGGAAGAGCGTACAAGATTTAGAAAGAAAAAAAAAAAAGAAAAAAACCTCATCGCAGCTAAAAGTGGGTCGGTAGGATGAAAGGATATTTTAAAACAAATAATCATGTGAAGTATTTTTTGCCTTACTTAAGCCGTTTTTAAATGAGACTGTCTTTTACGCCGAACTTTCGGGGCGGTTTTTGGATCCTAAAGCCGAAGTCACGTGATCATTGCCTCCGAGTTTGGTACAAACAAACATCTTATTAATCTCAAACTGCTGTCAAAATTTCATGCAGCTAGACCTTACCGTTCTTAATTTTTAAGCAAAAGTCTGAAACTTCGCACTCGTTAGTTTGAAAATGGACGAGTAGAAAAGCAAGGAACGCGACCCGGGCGTCGGTCGTTCCAATTACAATTACATTTTTTTGTCTATTTTTTTGTCTGCTTTTTTCTGTGAATTTTGCTGTTTGCTGCTTTCGTAATATACCTTTTAAATGATGTTTTTTTTTTCAATTTTGTTTTAATGCATGATTACTGCACCCCACTCAGCTTGGATGGATTTCCTAATGCTACAACTTTGTTGTCCCTTTCTTTTGAATTACATTTTACCAAAGTAAGAGGTGTACTTAGACTAGCCATTATTTTGTTATCCAGGTATTGGCATCTACATAAAAAACTGCAACGCCGCTACGTCAAAATCACGAAGATTCGACCAAAAATAACCCATGAGAAACTGCATAGCGTATTAATGTATCCTGCGTTAATTGCATAAAACTAATTAATACGGTTCGTTGCAAATGATTGTTATCATGGCATAACAAGTGTTACGTCATCAATGAAAATAATGAAAGAGTCTCTCTTCTACGTTAGCAAAAAGCTTTATTTACCAAATGAATTTGCTATTAGCTATTGTGTATGCATTTTTTGTTAAATTAGCACATTGGCTTTGCACATTCGCAAGATTTATCATTGAAACATAAACTTTTGTTAATTAATGTTTGTTGCTCGTATACACGATGCATTCAAACAACAATGCTTTTGGATTTTTTTCTTCGATACCGGCCGGCGCAACGGGTGGGGGAAGGGGCATTTCGGGACCGTGCCCCCTAAATCACTGCTTGTGCCCCCCAAGCGAGGATTGTGCCCCAAACGAAAGTAACAGACCCGGTGACACTGGAGTGCATTTCGGGGTCTGTGCCCCCTAAACTACTGCTTGTGCCCCCCCCCCCCAAGCGTGAGTAAAGCCTTGTTCCAGAACGAAAAATTCGAGTGAATGTCAAGACGAAGTTTAAGGTTTCGCGCCAAAGACTTTTTATTTCTTACGTTTTGGTCTTCATCCCAGAATTTGTTGGCGAGAACTGAGATTCTTTCCATAAGATTCCGCCGTGCCCCGCCAGGCTATGAACATACCCCCGAGCTAGAATTATACGGGGAGTAATTTGGGATGAAGACTTTTTTTCGGTCTTCGCTATCGAATTTGAGGGAAAAATTTATCTGTGCCCTCGAAATATTTTTTCTGCCCCCCCCCCCCTGTCACGCTACTCTGGCACCGAGCCTGCTCCGATATACTGTAATTTACTTAAAATCAAAACCCAACTATTCCAGGGATGTTTGCTTCAGAAGTTACGTCGTGTCTCTCGACTCAAGTTTGGGATAGTTTTTTCCTCTTTTGAGTTTAAGTTTCAGTTAAAATCTCTAACGTTTTCAAGTTCACAGTCCTATTCAAAATGTTTATTAACTTATGTAAGCTTTCTAACCCTAACAGGCTACTGAAGCTCTGTAGAGATCACAGCACAATAAGTAATTCACCTTGACAGCTTTTCGCAACACATGCTGCATCTACTAAAGGTAAACAATACCAGCAGCAGCTTTTTGTCTTCGACTTTCCTTCAATACCAGCAGTATTATATTCTGAAAACGTATTTAAGAGTAAACGAAATGTAGATGGCAGTGAGCAATATAGAAGCTCTTAATGCTGAACCTTGTCTTTGCAAACAACAAATTGCAGTCTCAACAAATTTGCGTTGTTTAAATCTCTGAGTCCAAATTTTGAGATTTAAACGAAAATGCAGTTGTTGATCGAGTCGGTTAGCTTACAAAATAACGTTTTCAGCGCAAATAAAGCCTCGCGAAAAAAAATAGTGATTTTCTTTGTAGTTCTGCATTACACTAGCTTGCTCATATAATGTGTAATAATTCAGAAAAAAAGAACTTGCAACGTGTGGTCTGTCCAAATTTTTAAACAAAAGTTTCAAGTCTGTATCATATAACTTATTCGGTATCATAAACATGGCGGGTGACTGCGCCTTATACTAGACTTACAAGTTCTTTTCGTCCAAAAAAACTGCTGCAGTGAATACCAGCAAGGCATCACGCTCCTCTGAAGGACCATAAAGTTAAAATTTTTCTTCACAGTAATTTAAAATATCAAATTCATTAAAAGCCAATCTAAAAGGGTCTGGTATATTCCCCGGAGTACGTCGTAGAAGAATCGTTTTTGAGCTTTTTTCCAAAAGTAAGGAAGCTTTACACTCTTTTTTTGTATATAAACTTAGATAAATGTTTGTGATTTTTTGATGTATAACCCGGCTAGACCGGTCTTCGGCTTTAATATACTGTGTCTAAAAATCCACAGTCTGTTTAAACGAAAACTAACGACGCACTAGCGTAGCTTTAGCATGCCAGTGTTTGATAAGAAACGCTGCGGGAGTTTTTGAACCTCTAAAACTTTATTGTAACAGCCTTTTATGCATATCAAAAGTTTTATAAATAATTAACCGCAGTTCGACTAGCTTGCAAGCATACAACTCAGGTGCTCGTCACTTGAACAACGAGCAAGCATTTCACCCAAAAAAAGATTTTAGCAACCTGCAGCTAAAATTCCAGTGCAAGTTTTAAGCTTACGATGTGCTGTGCCAGTGCAAGCTACTGACAGTCCCTCCAAGTGACACAGTCCTGAATCCTATAGCTCTTTATTCCAAGATCTTTTAACCTAGATGGTGCAAAATTAGAAAATGACTTTCAGTAAAGTAGACTCTATAAGCTTTCGCAATAAGCTTTTCGGACAACTTTACAGTTGCGCTCTGTCGAATTTGGTATGAGGCGAGCAGGATCTTTAAAGGCCATCGCAAATTTTAAAGACCATCGCTCACTCTGTCTCCTAGCCAAGGCAACTTGGTGAATAAAAAAAATGTAATGTAACTGAAGAGTTTTTTTGTCAATGATTCCAAGTGCAGATGACACGAAATCTATCCAAGGATTTAAGGAGATACAGTATATTTCAACCAATCTGTAATTAAATCTATTTGTTTATGCAGGTTCTGGTGCAACGGTAAATGGCAGATAAAACTTAATTAGATATCATGAAATTCCAAGCAGGTTTAAGTGTGTTTACAGCTTTTTTGGAAAGTCTCTTTTTTCTGGGAGTAATGTTTGGATTTTTGTCTGTGCAGTATGTGCTGGAAAAAGAGAGATACTTTGAAAACTTATGCAACAACCAATCAGAAGCAACACGTGATCTTCAAAAAACAGTAAATACTTCAATCACAGATAAGCAAAGTACCGTTATATGTAGAGCGCAGAAAACAAGTTTCAACTTGGTTTTCGCGCTAAGCAATTCTATCCAATTTCTTATAGCATTCCCATTAGGGTATATACTCGACAAATTTGGAACTTGAAAATGTAGAACTATTTTGACAACCTTGTATACTTTCGGTTATATTTTATTAACTGCTTCTTCTCCAACTACATCTTGGCTCCTATACCCTGCTGGGATATTTATTGCCATAGCTGGATACGGATTACACACAAGTAACTTTCAAACGGCAAACTTTTCGAAGCTCAATTATGACGTTGCTTAATGGTTTGTTTGATTCTTCCGTCATGGTGTTTTTGGTGGTAAAAAAAGGCTGTGAAGCAGGAACTGATTTACATTTGATCTTTCTCATTCTGACCTGTCTTACGATTTTTCTGTGGTTGAGAACCTATTTATTATTGCCTCGTAAAATCATCCCATTTCCTCTCCCACCTGGAGAAATTCAATATGGGTGGAAGGAAATAAAGTGTTGCAAAAGCTCCAAACTTCAAGAAGCCACGTTACAAGCTTCTCCGTTGGCGTGTGATGAGAGCACGAGCCCTGTATTAGATGTAGTCGATGCAAATCATGCGAAAGTGCGTTCATTTATGCACAGTTTAAAAAACATTTTGATGTGGACAAACATCTTTCATTACTCGGTCATAACGCTGCGTCTTTCTTTTCAAATAAACAGTTTGCTGAGCTGGCTGCGTAGTTTTGCAGACCCAAGTCAAGTCAGCCAGCTAACTGATGACCTTGGCTTCATTTTGATGTTTGGAGCAGTGGTCGCTCCCATTAATGGGCTGATAATAGACGGTATGAGAAAGCTATTGAAAGCAAGACAAGAAAATATTCAAATAATACATCTTCAAACAACGTGCCTCTCATTGTTGATAACCAGTTTTCTAAGCATAATCGTGTCAATAATGGCGCTGGTTTTATCCCCGCACGCGACGTTTGTATTCACTTTGCTTACTCGCTCATTTGTGCACGGAAGCAGCGCGGCGTTTCTCGCCAACAATTTCCCATTCAAGGATTTTGGAAAACTTTGCGGAATTACAAGCTTTGCGACAGGAGCAGTCGGCTTATTGCAATATGCATTGTTTCAGCTATCTCTTAGCTACGATCCTACATTTTATTACATCAATATTGGATTTTTAATCGCAACTATTCTCTCTTTATTTCATCCAATCGCGATTTTAATAAAGACAGCATCAATCAAAAAAATTATTGAGGCGAAAACTAACAACTCAAAACAATAAAATGTTAACGATTTTTGAAAGCACTTTATCTGTATTTTTTTAAAGTGAACAACAGAACATGCGCTTATGAGCGCCGGTGGACCATTTTGAATAAATGGTAAATTTATTGGAATCATGCTGTAAAGATATTTTCACCTATCTAAAAATAAACGAAACAGCCCAATCAATAAATTTTGATAGCGTCAGAATATAGTCATAGAGCAGGGCTGCCCAAAGTGCGGCCCGCGACTGGTCTCGAGGTATTTATTCTTAAATTTCTTTCGATACTCCAAAATTTTTCACCAAAAACTTATTTTTGTCAAATTTGTTGACGTTGATTGTTTCAAGCAATATTTTTCGTGAATCGTAAGTATTATTTGGTTTAAAGCGCCACGTCGAGTACATTAGAAAGTAGCATGTATGAATTTTGTCGGGCACTGTACATAGCTACGATGTAACTTTTTTCGTTATTTTATATGTATTTT
Source organism: Trididemnum nubilum (assembly GCA_963965965.1). NCBI lineage: Eukaryota > Metazoa > Chordata > Ascidiacea > Aplousobranchia > Didemnidae > Trididemnum > Trididemnum nubilum. Next base: position 4,785,647 of record OZ014475.1, read on the forward strand.
TATCGCCTCGCAGTTAGCATTTCAAAAGGAAAGGTCGTAGCTGTACTATACTTCATAGTTCGCCCAAAATGTCAAGTTCAAGTTTAAGTTCGATGGATTATTTGTCGCTATAAGATACAATAAATGACGCACTACATAAAAAACAGTTTACAATAGCAAAACAAAAAATAACTTTTTTCACGACCGGAGACTGGAAGGGACCTGTAACACTCATTTAGTCACATAGTCCCCGACTATGCATCTTGTTGCTCATAAAAGCTTCAGGTCTATTTGAAGTTACTGCTTTATGAGAAGTTAGGTAAGACAATTCTAGTAAAAGTTCTTAAAGTCGTTAAAAAGAACTGCTTAGCATCAGATTTAAAGTTAGAAAAGGAGGAAATTTTAATTTTGAGCGGAATGGAGTTCGAAGTTTTAACACCTTGTTATAAGAAAGATTGTTGCAGCTTCGTACTTTTCATAAATGGGATAGTGAACATGAGAGAGGTGGAACAGCTGGTAGGGCGGTAATGTCTGATGTTGGACTTTGTAAAGTATTGATTTAGGTTATATGGATGTTGCTTATGGTATAAACTAAACATTATTTTAGCTACTTCAAATTGGTAGAATTTGTTCAATTTCAAGACCTTTCGGTTGGTATAGGAATTGCTTGCATTGGAATCCCATTTTATCTGGGGAACAATTTTAACAGCTTTGTTTTAGAGAATTGCTTTGTTTTGGAGAAACGTCGAAAACGTACCGTACGGTACGCTTCAAAAATTGAGCTGAAGTACGGTACGGTTAAAGGTGCGAGGTTTGTAGTACCCAAATTATACACGTACCGTACCGTACTGCCATCTTTGATCACTCGCTATGCGGATAAAGTATAAGCCAATGTTGTCGTGTCATGAGGATTTGCGAAGACGCAGACAGTGTATGATATTGTATACTTTGCTGTGTCTTGGTCGCTCAAGGAACATCGATGAGGCCAGGTATTTTGATAATAGATTGGTTTTATCGTTTCGGATTTTGTCAGTCAAGTTTTTACCGACTGATACAAAATGTTCATTGAATTTTTCAGCCATTGCGGAACTTTCGTTTGTTTCTTAACCATCAATTTTTAGATGATCTGTTTTCGATTTGTTTGTTCGGAACTGGTTTGTGGGAAGCTGCACTCATGATGATACGGTGTAATCAATAGAATTGTTTTTGCTGTGTAATTGGTAGGACAATGCAAAACTTGAATAAGCAGTATTTGGACAGTGGTGCAACCAGACGGGCTAAAGGTAGCTTCAGCCCCCCTCTTTAGCTAAGGCACTTAAAACACTTAATCCCAAAATAAAAGCGTTTAAATTTGTTTTCGACTTGACTTGTTGAAAAAGAAAGAGCCTGAAGTGACTGGACAACTTAGTTTTTTCAACGGACTTCTGAATTTTAGCCGTTTCAAATGGCTCTAAAAATGAACAAAATGTAATCCAAACGGCGCTAAAATGGCTAGTTTTTGCCAAAATATCAAAGAAACTGTCCAGAACCCCTTTTGTAATGAATTTGATTTTCACCAGTTTGCTCATATCCATGCCGCGTAAATAACTAAAGTGTTTTGACGTTTGGTTCAAGCCCAAATCCCCCTTTGCGTAATCTTGGTAGTACGCCGGATTCGCAATAAAATTATCCAAACATTTTATGAGAATTGTGCATCCCGCTAAAGCTCAGGAAAGTGTAATGCCGCCCGTCCTTCAAACAGTTTAGGCACCCCTGTCATAGAGCATAGCGCTCAAAAATTAATGAAAAAAACTTCCAATTTATGTTGATCTGTCAATGCTTGGGAATCGAGCTCTAGATAAACCAAAAGTAAACCAACAAATAAAAAAAAGTGGAAGAAATCTAGCTCTAGAAATAATCTTTAATCTGATGATGGTGAAAGAATTCAATGTTAAAAAAATAAATTATTCTAGGCACTTACTTCGCCTCACATATGCGACCCTCTTCGGGAAAAAGCCTGCAGGGCTGATGGACCAATGATGCGGTGTTATCTGTGATGCAAAAAAATTCCAAATGTAAAATTCGAATAACGCAAATTGAAGTAAATTGTAATCAGTATAAATAGTAATGCGGAGTAGTGTTGTAAAAAATCGGTTTTCTTTTGAAGGGCGTTTTTTTACCTTGTTTTTTTTGTCGTTTTTTTTTTTTTTATATGTAATTGTAGTTTTTAGATGATTGAGAATACTTAAATGGTTTTTCAAGATTTGGTTAGGTACTGTGCTTCTTTTAAGCTACATAGACCTAACAATTGCTTGCTGAGAGAATAAAATGCGGAAGTTTCGGTAGTTAAGGTGGAATGGCAACTCTGCTACTTTCTTACTCACTGACTGGTTTATTTCACAACAATTCGCAGTGGCGTCGCTAAGGATAGTGACACTCGGGATGGAATTTTGTGGTGTCACCCTTTATAATGTATAGCAAGCTGCAAAAGGTGTTATTTTAGAGATAACGGTAGTACTTCATTTCCGTAGATAGCGGTTGTTATTTGGCTAGCTCAATAAATTCTCATTGTAAGATTCGATAACTTAGGAGTATGAGCAGCACCGTGGCAGCACACGTTTATATTCAGGCGTGTAACTAGAAATCTGCAATGGGGGAGAGGCTGTTTTGGGGGTCTGTAAGCTCCACCAGAGGCCATTGGTGGTCTGGGCGTAGAGCCCCGAGCACTCGAAAAATTCAAATTTTTTTTTGCAAAAATAACTTAATTTTAGGCTTATTTTGATAAAATGCTTTTAAAACGTGGCATCAGGGAGAATTCTGGTGGCATAGAAATGAGCAAAAACATGGTTAGACTCTTAACCAGAAATCTGCAATGGGGCTGTTCTGGGGGTATGGAGGCGGAGCCCAGCGCTCAAAAATTTTGTATTTTTTTGCAAAAATAACTTAATTTTAGGCCTATTTTGATAAAAATTGATGCTTTTGAATGTGGCAAAGAAATTAGCGGTGAAAAGCATCATTAAACTGGTTGCATACATGGGCAGTGGCAATATGGAAAGTGACTAAAAGTAAAAACCAATGTTTAATTTGTTCAGTGGGCATATTTATAAAGCATTTGAGTTTAAAGTTTTGTAGGTAGCCGGCTTTAGTTGAAATTTACCAGGAGCAATTTAAGCAGCTTATATAACTTAACCGATCTAGAAAGTTATGCCTTTTGTGAAATCTCTTCGTCCATTGTGCCTGCTATTGTCTGCTTTGCCCGGTTTTTGGCTTTGGTTCACACCGTAACTTTGGCCATATCCTAAAATACATAAAATTTTACGCCACAGCAATACCATGCGATAGATTAAGGTTTTAATCAAGCACTAATTACAAATAATTGCTAACACCACTAGTTAAAGTCGAAATAGATGCAAATTAAGGCTCGAAAAACATTACACTGAGGGCAGTTAAATCATTAGTTTAAACTTAAATGACATACCTACGAAATATAAGTCAATGAAAACAACAGTTTATGCGTTTTGACTTATAAGCAACCGTAGCGCTAGCCGTTAATAACAACACTAAATCCAAAAAATCAACATAGATCCTGCAAAATAGACTTATGAAATTACAAAAGTTTAAAGAAGTGCTAATTTTGTCACAAATGAAGGAGATACAACTGTTCTATTTCAGCGCCGTCAATAATAATCTCGAATTTGATCATGATTTGATAACCGAAGATAAGTACCACCATCTTAATTACATAATACTTAATCACATTATTAATTACTAGACAGCAAGCCGAATTTACATCACTGAAAAAAGCTAACAAAGACCGAATTCTGACTAATTAAATTCTTTTTCAGTTTTTGCAAGCTTTTATCTGCTATTCAACTTTGATTTTACAAAGAGTTAACTGATTTAAAGCCTGAAAATACACCCTATATCTTAACTATTACTGTTTTTGCATGCATTTACATAGGGCCGATGTGCAATTTTGACGTCCAGCGGTTTGACTAGCAGCATGATGACGTCACGTGCAATCCATCAATAAGAAAATATTAGTTTTGATGTCTTTTTTCAAGCTTTTAACCTGTTAAAGATTTTCACGGTTTTCAGGACCGGCTCGCTAAAGGGTGCTACAAAACAACAATGTGATATTATTAAAAAATAACAATTAAAAACAGAAAGAACAATGTTTTTTTGAAACCAAAAACAACAAGCAAAAAAAAACGTTTTTTTTTTTGAAACCAAGCTTCGTTTTTTTATTTACATCACTAATGCGGAGTAATTAATAAATTGTTGTCACGTATAATTGAAAAAAATTAAACTATTGTTTGTTGTCTTGGAATTGGTAGTTAGTCGGTTTAATCGACGTATATGCTGTGTGGTAAAATTGCAATAACAAATTAAAACCTATAATAAAATACAAACAACAGTAGTGCTTTTCTGACGATACAAAACGTATTAGGCGTATGACATACAGTAATGTAATTTTTCTCTTGACGCACTAAGTAAAATATACCTACGTTTCATTTTTCGCTATCCAAATTGAGCTCACAGTACGTCTAATGGCTTATTACTGCCTCTATTGGCTGAAATACCGAACTAACAATAATTCTGATGAAATTAGGACTGCCTTTTGTGGTTGATAACTTGAAACATTCCCTACCGACCGGTTGGTTCGTGATTAATCAAAATGTCATAAACGTAGCGACACACAGTTTCAAGATTGCATGTATGACTTCCTTTAAATGTGACAGCCGTGAGATGAGAATTTGCATCAAGATTACTAGTATAAACAATGATTGTATTATGGTATGATCAAACAGATTATACGCTCACAAAGCGTACTTGAAGAAGAATCGCAAAGTTGCTGACGCATGCTTACAGTATTAAAGAAGGATTCCGATAAAGAAGTGTGGAGAAAACTTTTACGTTACTCACTCATCTGAAAGTAGGAGCAAAAGTTAGCTAAAAGCGTAAAAGCCTGGGACTGTTACTTGCAGGATTTACAGATTGTTACCCGGCATGGCGTTTTTTTAATCACGTGACTAGCCAATAATAGCTTTGCAGTGTCTAGGCTGCAGAATCGTTTAACTTGAATCACAGACTTTCGGACTGTCAACTTTAAATTTTCAATAGATATTTCTTTTCAAATTTGATTTAGATTTTAACGTTAGGCATGTTAAAAATACAAAGAAAAAAACTTGCAAATTCGAGTCATTGCAAAAAGCTTTGGTTAACACTACGATAACGTTTGAAAAAAGATTGAGGTAAGTCAAATAAAACAAAAAGCAAAAGAAGACTTCATGTTATTGTAATTACATTTGTATTTACCAAGTTACCTTGGCCAGGCGACGGCGAAGTGACATATCGGTCTTCACGTCAAGGTGCCACCAGCCCAACTGTCAACCACATACCGCGGAGCAGACTTCATAGCATGTAATGAACGTAAATGCTTTAAAAATATTTATTAATTTACAGCTTTGGAAATAGTTTGATAACGCAAGCATGAAAGTGCAAGTTGCTTTGAGTATTTTCACTGCATTTTTGGAGTCTTTCTTCTTTTTGGGAGTGGTGTTTGGATTTTCGTCCCTGTAATATGTATTATCATAAACATCAGATCATGGCGGGTGACTGCGCCCTTGTACTAGACTTACAGGTTCTTTTCGTCCAAAAAAACTGCTGCAGTAAATACTAGCAAGGCATCACGCTCCTCTGAAGGACCATAAAAAGTTAAAATTTTTCTTCACCGTAATTTAAACTATGAAATTCATTAAAAACCAATCCAAAAGGGTCTGGTAAATTCCCCAGAGTACGTCGAGGAAGAATGGTTTTTGAGCTTTTCTCCAAAAGTAAGGAAGTTTGATACCCCCGTTTTGTATATAAACTTTGAATAATGTTTGTGATTTTGATGTACAACCCGGCTAGACCGGTCTTCGGCTTTAATATACTGTATTTAAAAATCCACAATCTGTTTAAACGAAAACTAACAACGCACTAGCGTAGCTTTAGCATGCCAGTCTTTGATCAGAAATGCTGCGAGAGTTTTTGAACCTCCAAAACTTTATTGTAACAGCCTTTTATGCATATCAAATATTTTATAAATAATTAACAGCAGTTCGAATAGCTTGCAAGCATACAACTCGGGTGCTCGTCACTTGAACCACAAGCAAGCGTATCACCCAAAAAACAGATTTTAGCAACCTGCAGCTAAAATTCCAGTGCAAGTTTTAAGCTTACGATGTGCTGTGACAGTGCAAGCTACTGGTATAGAAGCTACTGACAGTCCCACCAAGTGACACAGTCCTGAATCCTATAGCTCTTTATTTTAAGATCTTTTAACCTAGATGGTGCAAAATTTGAAAATGACTTTCAGTAAAGTAGACTCTATAAGCTTTCGCAATAAGCTTTTCGGACAACTTTACAGTTGCGCTCTGTCTGATTTGGTATGGGGCGAGCAGGATCTTTAAAGGCCATCGCAAATTTTAAAGACCATCGCTCACACTGTCTCCTAGCCAAGGCAACTTGGTGAATAAAAAAAATGTAATGTAACTGAAGAGTTTTTTCGTCAATGATTCCAAATGCAGATGACACGAAATCTATCCAAGGATTTAAGGAGATACAGTATATTTCAACCAATCTGTAATTAAATCTATTTGTTTATGCAGGTTGTGGTGCAACGGTAAATGACAGATAAAACTTAATCAGATATCATGAAATTCCAAGCAGGTTTAAGTGTGTTTACAGCTTTTTTGGAAAGTCTCTTTTTTCTGGGAGTAATGTTTGGATTTTTGTCTGTGCAGTATGTGCTGGAAAAAGAGAGATACTTTGAAAACTTATGCAACAACCAATCAGAAGCAACACGTGATCTTCAAAAAACAGTAAATACTTCAATCACAGATGGGCAAAGTATATGTAGAGCGCAGAAAACAAGTTTCAACTTGGTTTTCGCGCTAAGCAATTCTATCCAATTTCTTGTATCATTCCCATTAGGGTATATACTCGACAAATTTGGAACTTGGATATGTAGAACTATTTTGACAACCTTGTATACTCTTGGTTTTATTTTATTAACTGCTTCTTCTCCAGCTACATCTTGGCTCCTATACCCTGCTGGGATATTTATTGCCATAGCTGGATACGGATTACACACAAGTAACTTTCAAACGGCAAACTTTTCAAAACCATTTCGAAGCTCAATTGTGACGTTGCTTCATGGGTTGTTTGATTCTTCCATCATAGTCTTTCTACTTGTCAAGAAAGGCTATGAAGCAGGAACTGATTTACATTTGATCTTTCTCATTCTGACCTGTCTTACGATTTTTCTGTGGTTGAGAACCTATTTATTATTGCCTCGTAAAATCATCCCATTTCCTCTCCCACCTGGAGAAATTCAATATGGGTGGAAGGAAATAAAGTGTTGCAAAAGCTCCAAACTTCAAGAAGCCACGTTGCAAGCCGCTCCGTTGCGGAGTAATGGGAGCGTCAGCCGTGTGTTAGATGTAGTCGGTTTAAATCATACGAAAGTGCGTTCATTTACGCACAGTTTAAAAAACATTTTGATGTGGACAAACATCTTCCATTACTCTGTCATAACGCTGCGTCTTTCTTTTCAAATAAGCAGTTTGCTGAGCTGGCTGCGTAGTTTTGCAGACCCAAGTCAAATCAGCCAGCTAACTGATGACCTTGGCTTCATTTTGATGTTTGGAGCAGTGGTCGCTCCCATTAATGGGCTGATAATAGACGGTATGAGAAAGCTATTGAAAGCAAGACAAGAAAATATTCAAATAATACATCTTCAAACAACGTGCCTCTCATTGTTGATAACCAGTTTTCTGAGCATAATCATGTCAATAATGGCGCTGGTTTTATCCCCGCACGCGACGTTTGTATTCACTTTGCTTACTCGCTCATTTGTGCACGGAAGCAGCGCGGCGTTTCTCGCCAACAATTTCCCATTCAAGGATTTTGGAAAACTTTGCGGAATTACAAGCTTTGCGACAGGAGCAGTCGGCTTATTGCAATATGCATTGTTTCAGCTATCTCTTAGCTACGATCCTACATTTTATTACATCAATATTGGATTTTTAATCGCAACTATTCTCTCTTTATTTCATCCAATCGCGATTTTAATAAAGACAGCATCAATCAAAAAAATTATTGAGGCGAAAACTAACAACTCAAAACAATAAAATGTTAACGATTTTTGAAAGCACTTTATCTGTATTTTTTTAAAGTGAACAACTGAACATGTTATGGGGCGCCGTTTGTGTATACTAATTTTTGCTATGTTTTTTTTTGATTATTTAAATAAATAGTCATTTTAACCGTTTCAAGGCTGGGCTTTTTGGTCTCCATAGAAAACTGGGGGGGGGTCGAGCTTATCCGCGCAGTTTGAACGCTTATATCTTGGTAAATACTCGTGCTAAAGTTTCGAAAAAAATAACAATAAGCCAAGAATTTTATAGACTTTTTTGCCAAAGTTTGATGATTTTAAGACTTTTTATGTTAATTATGATACTATCAATTTTTGTGACCCTACTCAAAATCATGTTATTTTTATAAGCGAGAGAAAAAAAGAAACAAGAAATAGTCAAGAGCGGTTATGCGTTACCAAGCAGCCTGTGAATCACTCAATGACGCGCCAAGCTTCACGGCCAGACCACCCAACTCACGCATAGTAGCGATTTGTTTGTTGAACGGTTTGACTCATTTTACAAGTTCGCTGTTATCATTTTGTTTTTCATAGGTTCTTCACTGCCATTTGAAACGACATTTTTATCACTTAGATAAGTGAACATTTTAATTTTATAAAAAATATTTTTCAACCCTTTGCAGTTAATCAAGGCCGCATACGCTATGTAAAAGAGAAGTATGTAATGTACTCTTTTTCGTATCGCAAATGTGGAAAATCAAAACTTGTTTGTACAATTAGTTTACAAAATTATCAGTTTGCTTCAATAACTTACGATAATTTTTATGGCATGTTTCTGAAATGTAAATAATGGAAGATTTGATAACATCCCTATTGATATGCTCCTGTGGAACTGCAACAATGATATTACAGATTTAACAAATTGCATAAAATTCCAAATTTTATCGCATTGATTAAAAAAATGATACCGAAAGAATTTTTTGCTATTTTTTCTAATGCAGCAAAGGATGGAAAATACCAAGACTACGGTAAATCTTTAATCAATCTTTTGCTAATATTGGTGTTGACAGCTTTTTGCACACGCAGTAGTAGTATAGGTTTTTTCCATGGTATGCGTAGACTGGATATTTTTATTTTACTCTTCATTAGGACAAAAAAAAACATGCGAAACAATTTTAGAATTTGACGAAAACGAAGCACTACAGGGACGTACTGTAGTATAGTGGAGACGGCCGTAAACACGGGGAAAGCGGTGCTCCCCGAGCAAAAATTTTCCCCCTCCAAACTGCCCATCATGCTCGCATTCAGTGTTCCCTTTAAGCGCAAAATAGTTCAATAAAATGCGAAGTTTATCACGTAGCGAAGTTTTTTTTCCGTACATTACAGGAAGTAAAATTTTATTGGTGCTTTGAGTTTGTTTTTTTTTTCAGGAGAACGCCTCAAAACTCGGTGAAATATACTTTTCATCGGTGCGTTTTTGTTTAAATAATTTTTGGCCCCCCTGAAAGACCTTTTGTTCCCCCCTAGAACTGTGCTCTAGTTGCGGCATTGATAGTGGACCATGCAGTACAGTTGCTTAATTAAGATTTGCAGCAGCAAAATCAGCTTTGATATGCAAATTTTGGCTTCTATAGACCTAGTTTGTGGTTTGTGTTCCACAACTTTGTTTACTCTACTTTGAAGGCGATACTGTATTTATTTTTTATTTTTTCTGGCCTGCAAGTTGTTTATAACATTAAGCAATTAAGTATTTTGCCTAAATACATGGTAATTGACATTAAATCTGGCTAAAGCTAAAAAAACGCTATCGCAGTACCGGTGGCCGAATTTTCTGCGTTTGCGGCCGGAAGCTAAATGTACGTGAAGACCAAAAATGCACTGCTTCCTTTTCTAAATTACTAATTTAGTCTAGAAATCAAGGTAAAGAACAAAAATGTTTTCAACTTGCTAAGTAACTTTTTGCACTCTCAGACAAAATTTTCCGAACGCATTCGCCCCCCTCTTGTTACGCCACTGATACAGCAAACAACCAAAATTTATGATCTACATTAATGATAGTAATTGCTACTGTTAGTACTTTAACACATATTTTTCTTTGCAATTCAGGCCTCAGCACTACTTTGCAGTTTACAGAAGTTAAGAAATGGAATTAATTTTACGCCGTTTCGAAAGAGCTTACACTAACCAGTTCTTTTAATTGTCACTATTAAGTAATGTGCAGCAAATCTTTGCTGCAGTGGTATGTAACAACATTGAGTTCTTACAGTTATTCAATACTATGACTACGAGTAAATAGACAGTGTTCACTATTATTTAATTTAGGATTTGTGAAATTCTGTTCCCAGGCTCTAGAACATCGTAAAGCTGTGATTAAATGCACAATTTATTTTAAAATTAGTGCATATTATTCTAATTTCGGGTGATTCTAAATTTAACCTCCGTATATTTGAAAAAAATTCACCCAAATTTTCCATAATTGTTTTGAAGCCCGTTTGCCTTCAAGTTTGTTAAAAAAATCGAAACCACATATTTGAAACACTGTTTGCCGCTTAGCTTTACGTGCTTTTAATACGCGCATTTCGGCAAGGGTAACATCTTGATAAAAAAACAAATAGGACTACTGGTGCGAAGGTTTGTATCATAGGTTAATTTGTCAAAGATATTTATTTGCAAGTTAAGCTGAAAGTCCGCATACTGCCTTTTCCACCCGCGAAAGCGAAATGTACGTAAAGACCAAAAATATAAGGTTTCGTTTTTAAAAGGGACTGCTTTATGCCAGAAATACAAACGACAAACGAACAAAAAGTTTTCATTTTGCTGAATGGCTCATGCACCCCGGGACAATAGTTTCCGCTGGCGGTTTTTCCTCCACTCCGTTGTACGCCACTACTATAGCCTATCAATTACATTTTATGATCTGCAACAATGATGGCAATTGATACGGTTGGTAGTTTTTACGTATTTTTCTTTTCAACTGAGGACCCAGCAGCACCACTCTACACTTCACAAATAGATCAAAAAAAGGAATTAATTGATTTTCTTTTATGCTGTAGCGTACCGTAGCTCATCAAGCCGTTCTTCTGATTATCAGGCTCGTAGCCAACAGGATTGTTTTGGAAGAGCAACATCTTTTCGATCATCTTCGTGACTGAATGGTTTTAAAACAAATAATTTTTGTTTTGCAAATGCAATTTGCACAAGTTTTGCGTTCGTTTCTTATTATTATAAAAAGTTTCAGTGGTGATAAATTCCTGAGGCTATTGGAGGTTTAGGGTTAAAGCCCAAGCTACCAGAAACAATGGGTTTTGGGGCCTTTACCTCCAGCGCTCAGAGATTTTGCGATGTTTTTTGCAAAAACTAAAAAAACAATTTCGGGCCTACTTTGGTTAAAATTATTGCTTATGAGCACCGCATATAACAGGAATGCAAAGCATGATTTAAATGGCTGCGTATAAAAGCTAAACGAGCGATGCCTATAATAGTAATTAGAAAATTTTATTCATTTTAATGTGAGCCATAATACAAATCTGTTATTCGAAAAACTAGCAAGTTTTATCAACTTACCTCAGAATATCCCCCATGCCCCCCCCCCTAAAACATAAATACTTATTTGATTAGCTTACCTTAAACATGTTTTGGCAAGCAATCAACTTTGGTCATGTTTGGTTGAATTATTTTACTGATATTTTTAAGTTAAATTTTTTAAGAAATTTATGCCCCCTCCCAAATAAATATAACAAAAACGACTTTGAAGCCCCTTCGTTTTCCCTGGCTAGGGCTGTAATTATTTTACTAATGAAATGTAAAGCAGCAAGTTTCTGCGAACTACAATATATTTGTGATTCTTGATGCGTGCATTCCATGCAACTAGATTTAGCAAAATCGCGCAATATATTATTCAAAACTACAGCTCCCAATTCGTTAAGTAACATCAAACACGAAAAGTTTAAAATATTTTTTCATATTTTTGAAGCTATATAGGCCACTTGTTGTCAACTTATGCAGTACTGCAGATAAATTTTACTTAAAAAGTTTATTATCTGACCAATGTCTGAGCTTTCGATAAAGCTTTGTTGATTTGTTGGTGAACTGTCAATGTGAGTAAAAAAAGAAAATGCCGGTATAGGTTGTTCTATTCAATTTTTAAACAAACGGTTTTTTGTGTTCTGTCTAACCAACGGATGAATGATATGCTTGTAGCCAACCAATCGATTAATTATGTAATTAAACTTGAAAAATATGCGGATGTTAACCATAGACTGTCCATGATTTTTACTGATTTTTCGCTCCTTTTACCTTACTCTAAGGCAAGTAAGATTTGCGTGGAGAGAAAAATAAACCTTAAACGAATCCCCTAACTCTCACTTGACAATGGGACAGCTAATTATCAAAAAGCAACGTACAGTGAATCTTTGTCGCAGTAGCATGTAACAATTCGTTTCTTATCTTAATTCAATGCTGTGGTTTTGAATTACTGCAATATTTTCAACAGCAGCGGCCACGTAACCAGAGGGGGCTGAGGGGCCTGAAGCCTTTACCCTTAGCCAGGTCACTTGAAAAATTTAATTCAAATATGCATGCTTTTAAACTTGTTTTGAACTATTTCTTTTGACAAAGAAGTATAAAGGAAACTGAATCGGCTATAGGTAATATAATTTTGTCAAAAATTTCCAACTTTTGCAAGATTAGTTGCTTATGACTCTACATACGAGCGAATTGTCATCGAAATAGCGTTAATACTTATTTTGGAAAATTACGAACATTGCCAAGTGGCCAAACCTTGCCCCCTAACGGCTGCTTGTGCCCCCCCCCTTTTGGTTCACTAAAGATACTTGTTGAGAACATCACCTTACGAAAAGACAACTAACAATTATGTGAAAAAGGAATGGTAACGTTCAATCTTATTTGTATACTCTAGCAGTAAATTCATGTTTTTGAATGTCAAAAGTTTTGTGGTTCAAATTTCAGATACTAGCTTTAACATTCAAAGTTTACACCTCTGAACCCATTAGGTCACAAATTAGGCTATTCATATTGATTTTAAAACCACGAGCGTTTGCTTTATATGCAATTCAAAGAATTCTAATTTTAAGTCAGTGTTTCTCAAACCATGGGTGGGAATGCACATCAGGTCGCAAAACGTTTAGGAATAGTGGTACAACCAAGGGGTTCTCTCCCCCCCTCTTAGCCAAATCACTTGGAAACTTGAACCTTAAAATGCAGGCGTTTTAATGTGCTTTGGACTTGACCTGTAAGTAAAGCAAGGGCTGAATGGCCTGGATAATTTAATTTTTTTCAACTGGCTTCCAAAGCTTAGCAATTTATTTCTTTCAAACAGCTTTAAAAACGTGCGATATGTGATCCAAATTGCGTTAAAATGGCTATTTTTCTCAAAAAATGAAAAAAATCTTCCGGCGGCTGGGAGCTTCACCCCCAGACCCCCCGTCCAGAATGTCCTTGAATTGCACCATTTTGCTTAGCTGGACATGAAATTGATGCATTTATCAAACAAAAAATTTTAACTTTTGGTTCAAGCTCCCTTTTCCCCCTTTAGCAAAATCTTGCTTCAAAATATTTACTAGTGTGTAGGAGCATACAGATGTCGACTGACAAAATAGTTTGTTTGTTTTTTTTAAGGCTATCTCTTTTGTTTTTAGAGCATACTCAAGCTTGTTTAGATCACAGTGACCGCTGCAAATAAATCTTTCAAGCAATTATGGACCGGAAACGAAAAGCTAAGAAACGCTATCGGCCTTACATTCCTGTTTTTCAGACATGAACACAATATTTTGTGAATTGCACATAATTTTCTATTGTGCGAGATCAATTTTGATATTTTAGTTTATTTTAGTGCCCCCTCACTCTTGGCGAGTGCCCACTTCGTTTGTTGTGGGCTGGTGACGGCTCTTAAAGCAGCTGCAGGCTAAGCTCCCACACCCCCACTTTGGAATGCAGACAATTTTAACCAAGGGTTCTAGCCCCCTTAGCAAAATTCTGGTGGCGCCCTGATTTTCGCAATTTTTGCGCAGCTGCAGCAAAAATTTATATACTGCAATTAAATGCACATTATTTTAAATTTAGTGGCATTATCGAAATTGCAGAGTTTTTTAAAATCGTATCTCGCGTTTTTGAAAAATTGAGAAAAAAAACACTGTAATTTTTCCACCATTTTATCAAAGCCAACTTGCCGTCAAATTTATCATAAAGTTATTAAAAATACAATATTGAAAGTTAAAACCCACATATTTGAAACACAATTTGCATACGTGCATATGAAAAACGCAACTTCTTCAGTGGCAACAGCATTTAGCGAGAAAAAATATATAAACGCTTTTGGCGTAAAACATAGCTGGTTAAAGTTGCTTATTTGCCAATTAATTGTTTGATTAAAATGCGGCCTAAATATTGCAATAGTCAATATGTATCGAAACGCGATAAAAGAAACCATTTTCGAAGCCAGCAACTACCTTTCGATTGACAGCTCTCAAGCTTTGCATCTGCTGTATGCATCAATTGTACCGCGTACTTGTACAAATATGCAGTGCATAAATCCGCAATTGGAAAAATTAAATATAATTGGCCGATGAGTCGAAACTATGGTTTTGTTTTTCAGACATATTCAAAAAGCGTTACCTCAATTAACAGTAAGCATAATAAAACTGTAACATTAAACTTATTTTGTTGGTTTTGTAATTTGTACGCACGAATGGTTATACAAACAGTACAATGAAACTTTGACCTGGCGACAGAAAGACCGTAAGGTGGAAACACAAATTCTTTGCCTGTTTGATTGATGATCTCACTTAGTTGTAAAAGATTGTTTGCTACAATCAATAAGATTTTTCGGAATGAAAATAACAGCCGTTTTTATGACGAAATGTTATTCGTCATAGCGCCTTGCCATTGCGCACTCGACTGACGGCCGAGAATTTCAATGACTCACTCAGAACGCATAATTTCGATATGCGTCGCTAAGCATGCGTGGCTCATTCTCGCCTATTCTCCTTATTTAAGAAAATCAGAACTTGACCTATGTACTGACTTTAACAGTTAATAACTCGCTTTATAGTTCGTAAAAAACCTTGAAATTTTTATCAATAGAAGCAGAATTTATTAACTTAAAAAGTCAAGGGATTTGATCGTCTATCTTCAAATAGCTTTAAAACAATAGGCGTTTAAAAAAAGCGCGTGCACATGTAGCCCCCCCCCAGTCCAGATAGGGTTAATTAAATATGCAACAACAAATATTCAAAACAAATATTGTAAAAATAAATATTGTGAAATTTTTGGATTTTTATTAACTAGTCAATATTTTTGCAAGTTTATTTTTGCTATGTTTATTTTTGCCGGTTTGTTTTTGCAGGTTTATTTTTGCATGTTTATTTTGCAGGTATATTTTTGCCGGTTTAGTTTTGCCGGTTTATTTTTGCATATTTATTTTTGCCGATTATTTTTGCCAGTTTATTTTTGCATGTTTATTTTTGCCGATTCATTTTTGCCGGTTTATTTTTGCCAGTTTATTTTTGCCAGTTTATTTTTGCATGTTTATTTTTGCCAGTTTATTTTTGCATGTTTATTTTTGCATGTTTATATTTGCCAGTTTGTTTTTGCAGGTTTATTTTTGCCAGTTTATTTTTGCCGGTTTATTTTTGCCGGTTCATTTTTGCCGGTTTATTTTTTCATGTTTATTTTTGCATGTTTATTTTTGCCAGTTTATTTTTGCCGGTTTATTTTTGCCAGTTTATTTTTGCCGGTTTATTTTTTGTCAGTTTAGCTCGTGTTCATGAGCAATTTTTTGCATGTTTATTTCATGTCCATAAATAGCGGGATTATTACAACATGATGCGGAAGAGTCTTCAAAATCGTGTGATGGAGAGATGGTAAGAGTTAAAGACTAGGGCATTTGCAGATGCACTTTGCAGCTGTTCGGCTTCAACGTAGGCATACCCGAGCGCTGTTCGAGACTTACCAGTACAGAGTGCCGGAACTGTGTTAGGTGTAGGCTACTGATGAGTTAATAGCCTACAGGAGTTAACTGGTTAAGGTATCGCACCGGTAATAACGTATGCTTTCTGCCTACCTACTTTAGCCTATCCGTTTATGTATAGGCTAACCTATAAGCAGATTAGTAGACAGCACAGCTCAGTTCTGCAAACCGAAACTCCGAAGCGGGTGAGAATTCATCCGACATGTAGCGGCAACGTCGCTTTCCCGTAATAAGAGGATAAACATGGAATCAATCAATCAATATGTTATGAGTTTGATAGGTCCACTGATAGCGGCAGGCCCTGATATTGCAAAAAGGAACGTATTTGCTGTTTTCTTTTTAGTTTCAAATTTTTAAGATACTCAAGGGTTTTATGTTCCGTTGTTGACATCATACAGTAGGCTACCGCACAATTTGGAACAAACATATCATATTTTGCAAAAAAGAACATTTTGGTGGTGTTACCATTTGCAATATCAGCGCCTGCCCCTATCGGTCAGCCAGTGGACCTATCAAACTCATAACGTATTGATTGATTGATTCCATGTTTATCCTCTTATCACGGGAAAGCGACGGTGCCGCTACATGTCGGATGAATCCTCACCCGCTAACACCTGTAGGCTATTAACTCATCAGTAGCCTACACCTAACACAGTTCCGGCACTCTGTACTGGTAAGTCTCGAACAGCGCTCGGGTATGCCTACGTTGAAGCCGAACAGCTGCAAAGTGCATCTGCAAATGCCCTAGTCTTTAACTCTTACCATCTCTCCATCACACGATTTTGAAGACTCTTCCGCATCATGTTGTGATAATCCCGCTATTTATGGACATGAAATAAACATGCAAAAAATTGCCCATGGACACGAGCTGAACTGACAAAAAATAAACATGCAAAAATAAACATGCTAAAATGAACCGGCAAAAATAAACATGCAAAAATAAACCTGCAAAAATAAACTGGCAAAAATAAACTGGCAAAAATAAACTGGCAAAAATGAACCTGCAAAAATAAACATGCAAAAAAAAATCTGCAAAAATAAACCTGCAAAAACAAACTGGCAAATATAAACATGCAAAAATAAACTGGCAAAAATAAACTGGCAAAAATAAACATGCAAAAATAAACATGCAAAAATAAACATGCAAAAATAAACTGGCAAAAATAAACCTGCAAAAATAAACCGGCAAAAATAAACCGGCAAAAATAAACATGCAAAAATAAACCGGCAAAAATAAACCGGCAAAAATAAACTGGCAAAAATAATCCTGCAAAAATAAACTGGCAAAAATAAACTGGCAAAAATAAACCTGCAAAAATAAACCGGCAAAAATAAACCGGCAAAAATAAACCGGCAAAAATAAACCGGCAAAAATAAACCGGCAAAAATAAACCTGCAAAAATAAACCTGGAAAAATAAACCTGAAAAAATAAACATAGCAAAAATAAACTTGCAAAAATATTGACTAGTTAATAAATATCCAAAAATTTCACAATATTTGTTCTTACAATATTTGTTTTGAATATTTGTTGTTGCATATTTAATTAAAATGACTATTTATTTAAATAATCAAAAAAAACATAGCAAAAATTAGTACACACAAACGGCGCCCCATAACATGCGCTTTTGAGCGCCGATGGACCATTCTGAGTAAAGAGTAAATTTATTGGAATCATGCTGTGAAGATATTTTCACCTATCTTAAAATAAACGAAACAGCCCAATCAATAAATTTTGATAGCGTCAGAATATAGTCATAGAGCAGGGCTGCCCAAAGTGCGGCCCGCGACTGGTCTCGAGGTATTTATTCTTAAATTTCTTTCGATACTCCAAAATTTTTCACCAAAAACTTATTTTTGTCAAATTTGTTGACGTTGATTGTTTCAAGCAATATTTTTCGTGAATCGTAAGTATTATTTGGTTTAAAGCGCCACGTCGAGTACATTAGAAAGTAGCATGTATGAATTTTGTCGGGCACTGTACATAGCTACGATGTAACTTTTTTCGTTATTTTATATGTATTTTTATCGCCTCGCAGTTAGCATTTCAAAAGGAAAGGTCGTAGCTGTACTATACTTCATAGTTCGCCCAAAATGTCAAGTTCAAGTTTAAGTTCGATGGATTATTTGTCGCTATAAGATACAATAAATGACGCACTACATAAAAAACAGTTTACAATAGCAAAACAAAAAATAACTTTTTTCACGACCGGAGACTGGAAGGGACCTGTTACACTCATTTAGTCACATAGTCCCCGACTATGCATCTTGTTGCTCATAAAAGCTTCAGGTCTATTTGAAGTTACTGCTTTATGAGAAGTTAGGCGGTACGCTCACTTTCTCCTTTCAGTTGTTTTTGCCCTGTTTTTGCTTTTGAAGTATTTGTTATTGTAAGTTACGGTGATGGCAAACAGCCGTGTCGGCCATGATTCAGAAAAATTAATGAGTTTTTCTGGCACTCACGCGTGAACGGGTGACGTCCCACAGAATATTCCTGTTTGTCGGCTGATTCATAAAGTTGTTTACGATGAAGCGACACTGTTTTTCTTTTTCTTGGGTGAAAATTCGTAGTAATGACGTAAGCATATAAATACTGGAACCGTGCTATAATTGGGCATATCTACCGAGGCTATAACTTCTGAAAGTTAATGATTTGTACATTTAAGATTCAGTGATATCTTATCGTGTAATTTGGCCGGATTTACAGTGAGATTTTAACCTTCTAAATTTCTATTTTTCAGGAGTTATGTTAAATTGATTTTACTGCAAGTATTGCAAGTGTAATCTGCAAGTATTGCGAGTGCAAGTATTGCGCGTGTAATTTGCTAGTGTAATTTGCAAGTGCATTGTAATTTGGCAAGTGTAATTTTGCGCTTCTGTGCTTCTCGAATTCCAAATCAACCAATACACATTAACACGAAAGTTCATTAAGTTGTGCGGATCGTGTTAGCGGCAGAATCACGTAACCCCTCCCTTCTCATTCTTATAGAATCGCCTACTGCTTTCTTGGTAGGTCTAACATTAGGTAAGACAATTCTAGTAAAAGTTCTTAAAGTCGTTAAAAAGAACTGCTTAGCATCAGATTTAAAGTTAGAAAAGGAGGAAATTTTAATTTTGAGCGGAATGGAGTTCGAAGTTTTAACACCTTGTTATAAGAAAGATTGTTGCAGCTTCGTACTTTTCATAAATGGGATAGTGAACATGAGAGAGGTGGAACAGCTGGTAGGGCGGTAATGTCTGATGTTGGACTTTGTAAAGTATTGATTTGGGTTATATAGATGTTGCTTATGGTATAAACTAAACATTATTTTAGCTACTTCAAATTGGCAGAATTTGTTCAATTTCAAGACCTTTCGGTTGGTATAGGAATTGCTTGCATTGGAATCCCATTTTATCTGGGGAACAATTTTAACAGCTTTGTTTTAGAGAATTGCTTTGTTTTGGAGAAACGTCGAAAACGTACCGTACGGTACGCTTCAAAAATTGAGCTGAAGTACGGTACGCTGGTACGGTACGGTTAAAGGTGCGAGGTTTGTAGTACCCAAATTATACACGTACCGTACCGTACCGTACTGCCATCTTTGATCACATGCTATGCGGATAAAGTATAAGCCAATGTTGTCGTGTCATGAGGATTTGCGAAGACGCAGACAGTGTATGATATTGTATACTTTGCTGTGCCTTGGTCGTTCAAGGAACATCGATGAGGCCAGGTATTTTGATAATAGATTGGTTTTATCGTTTCGGATTTTGTCAGTCAAGTTTTTACCGACTGATACAAAATGTTCATTGAATTTTTCAGCCATTGCGGAACTTTCGTTTGTTTCTTAACCATCAATTTTTAGATGATCTGTTTTCGATTTGTTTGTTCGGAACTGGTTTGTAGGAAGCTGCGCACATAATGATACTGTGTAATAAATAGAATTGTTTTTGCTGTGTAATTGGTAGGACAATGCAAAACTTGAATAAGCAGTATTTGGACAGTGGTGCAACCAGACGGGCTAAAGGTAGCTTCAGCCCCCCTCTTTAGCCAAGGCACTTAAAACACTTAATCCCAAAATAAAAGCGTTTAAATTTGTTTTCGACTTGACCTGTTGGGAAAGAAAGAGCCTGAAGTGACTGGACAACTTAGTTTTTTCAACGGACTTCTGAATTTTAGCCGTTTCAAATGGCTCTAAAAATGAACGAAACGTAATCCAAACGGCGCTAAAATGGCTAGTTTTTGCCAAAATATCAAAGAAACTGTCCAGAACCCCTTTTGTAATGAATTTGATTTTCACCAGTTTGCTCATATCCATGCCGCGTAAATAACTAAAGTGTTTTGACGTTTGGTTCAAGCCCAAATCCCCCTTTGCGTAACCTTGGTAGTACGCCGGATTTGCGATAAAATTATCCAAACATTTTATGAGAATTGTGCATCCCGCTAAAGCTCAGGAAAGTGTGATGCCGCCCGTCCTTCAAACAGTTTAGGCACCCCTGTCATAGAGCATAGCGCTCAAAAATTAATGAAAAAAACTTCAAAATTATGTTGATCTGCATGTCAATGCTTGAGAATCGAGCTCTAGATAAACCAAAAGTAAACCAACAAACAAAAAAAGTGGAAGTAATCTAGCTCTAGCAATAATCTTTAATCTGATGATGGTGAAAGAATTCAATGTTAAAAAAATAAATTATTCAAGGCACTTACTTCGCCTCATATAGGCCTACGCGACCCTCTTCGGGAAAAAGCCTGCAGGGCTGATGGACCAATGATACGGTGTTATCTGTGATGCAAAAAAATTCCAAATGTAAAACTCGAATAACGCAAATTGAAGTAAATTGTAACCAGTATAAATAGTAATGTGGAGTAATTAATAAATTGTCGTCACGTGTAATTGAAAAAAATTAAACTATTGTTTGTTGTCTTGAAATTGGTAGTTAGTCGGTTATATGCTGTGTGGTAAAATGCAAGAACAAATTAAAACCTATAACAAAATACAAACAACAGTAGTGCTTTTCTGACGATACGAAACGTATTAGGCGTATGACATACCGGTACAGTAATGCCGTCATTTTTCTCTTGGCGCACTAAGTAAAACATACCTACGTTTCATCTTTCGCTATCCAAATTGAGCTCACAGTACGCCTAATGGCTTATTACTGCCTCTATTGGCTGAAATACTGAACTAACAATAATTCTTCTAATGAAATTAGGACTGCCTTTTGTGGTTGATAACTTGAAACATTCACTATCGACCGGTTGGTTCGTGATTAATCAAAATGTCATAAACGTAGCGACACACAGTTTCAAGATTGCATGTATGACTTCCTTTAAATGTGACAGCCGTGAGATGAGAATTTGCATCAAGATTACTAGTATAAACAATGATTGTATTATGGTATGATCAAACAGATTATACGCTCACAAAGCGTACTTGAAGAAGAATCGCAAAGTTGCTGACGCATGCTTACAGTATTAAAGAAGGATTCCGATAAAGAAGTGTGGAGAAAACTTTTACGTTACTCACTCATCTGAAAGTAAGAGCAAAAGTTAGCTAAAAGCGTAAAAGCCTGGGACTGTTATTTGCAGGATTTACAGATTGTTACCTGGCATGGCGTTTTTTTAATCACGTGACTAGCCAATAATAGCTTTGCAGCGTCTAGGCTGCAAAAACGTTTAGCTTGAACCACAGACTTTCGAACTGTCAACTTTAAATTTTCAATGGATATTTCTTTTCAAATTTGATTCAGATTTCAACGTTAGGCATGTTAAAAATACAAAGAAAAAAACTTGCAAATTCGAGTCATTGCAAAAAGCTTTGGTTAACACTACGATAACGTTTGAAAAAAGATTGAGGTAAGTCAAATAAAACAAAAAGCAAAAGAAGACTTCATGTTATTGTAATTACATTTGTATTTAGCAAGTTGCCTTGGCCAGGCGACGGCGAAGTGACATATCGGTCTTCACGTCAAGGTGCCTCCAGCCAAACTGTAACCACATACCGCGGAGCAGACTTCATAGCATGTAATGAACGTAAATGCTTTAAAAATATTTATTAATTTACAGCTTTGGAAATAGTTTGATAACGCAAGCATGAAAGTGCAAGTTGCTTTGAGTATTTTCACTGCATTTTTGGAGTCTTTCTTCTTTTTGGGAGTGGTGTTTGGATTTTCGTCCCTGCAATTTGTATTAAATGAAGAAGGATATTTTGAAAACTTATGCAGCAGTTATTCAGAGACGGAAATCTACTCTCAAAAAAATGAAAGCTTGAATTCGACCAGCTCAGAAGGAAAAAGCAGCTGCAATGCCCAGAAATGAAGTTTTAGCTTGGTGTGGACCCTCACCTATTCATTGTTGTTCCTATTTTCTTTTCCGCTAGGCTGTGTGCTAGATAAATTTGGAACATGGAACTATCGGACTGCTTTGACAATCTTTTTTGCACAGTAGGTTACGTTTTACTCACCATTTCCACACCAAATACATCTTGGTTGATGTACCCAGCCTGCATTTTTATTGGCGTTGCAGGGTTGGGTTTACACACAACCAATCTTCAAACGGCAAACTTTTCAAAACCATTTCGAAGCTCAATTGTGACGTTGCTTCATGGGTTGTTTGATTCTTCCGTCATAGTCTTTCTACTTGTCAAGAAAGGCTGTGAAGCAGGAACTGATTTACATTTGATCTTTCTCATTCTGACCTGTCTTTCAATTTTTCTGTGGATGAGAACCTATTTATTATTGCCTCGTAAAACCATCCCATTTCCTCTCCCACCTGGAGACATTAATTTTGGATGGAAGGAAATAAGGTGCTTCAAAAGCAAAGATTCGGAGCCTCCTAAAATTACTTCAGTTTCTCAAAATGTGTTTATGGATTGCAATGATAATAATTCAGCCGAAACTGAAAGAGGCTCAGAAGATGTGACGCCATCTTCATTTACAAGAAGTTTGAAAAACTACCTGTTTTGGACCAACATCTTGCATTATTCTGTAGTAACTTTACGGCTCTCCTTCCAAATCAACTGTTTACTGAGTTGGTTGGAGAGTTTTTCAGATCCAAATCAAATTAGCGAGCTGAATGATGACTTTAACTTCATTTTGATGTTTGGCGCAGTGGCCTCTCCGATCAACGGGCTCGTGATAGACGGTCTGAGAAAGATACTGAAAGCAAAAGGAGAAAACATTCAAATTCTAAACCTCCAAGCTACATGCGTGTCGCTGCTAATAACCAGTTTTCTGAGCATAATTATGTCAATAACGGCGTTGGTTTTATCCCCACACGGGACATTCATATTCTTTTTATTTACGCGTTCGTTTGTACATGGCAGCTGCACAGCATTTATAGTGCACAATTTTCCATTCAAAGACTTCGGAAAATTTTATGGACTTGTGAGCTTAAGTGCAGGAGTAAGCAGTCTACTGCAATACCCGATATTCCAACTTTCACTTAGCTATGACCCAACATTCTACTACATAAACATTGGATTCTTAGTGGCAGCTTTGTTGACCCTTTTACACCCTACAACAATATTGGTGAAGATAATGTCCATGAGAAGAAGTATTAAAGAAAGGCAATTGTAATATAGTATATTGCAATTTGCGAAAATAAAACTTTTATTTAATAACTTGATGTTATATACTTGTGTAATGTTACAACTAAATAATCGTTACTGCAATATTATTAAGGCCCTGTCTACACTGAGCGTAAAATCATGAGGGAAGGAGCGTATCGTCAGTTTATTTTAATCAACTGGCAGCGTGTTCGCTGGTTTATTAACGTACCGAATTTATGTTTGAAATAAACTAAAAATACGCTTTAGCGCTCACAATTTTCAGCCCGGTGTAAACCGAACCAAAACTAACTGATTACGGTCATGGGCGTCGGCAAGGGGGGGAGGGGCAGGGGAGGGCCATGATCTCCTCCTGGATTTTCACACACTCTCTCTTAAACCTACCAAATTCTTTCATTTTTAGCAGTTAACACTGGCTCTATTCTTATTGCCCCCCCCGAAAATTTTTCTGCCGACGCCCTTGATTGCGGTGAGTTAACAACTTACAAGGTCAGCCTTAGCATTAGCCAAGCACCAAAGCAAGTAGGCACTTTGGTTCTCAGGCTGCTCAATCATGCAAGCGAGATCCAAGGTTCACATATCAAGTGTATCATCAGTTTAGTTCTAAAATCGAAAAAGCAATATCATAATAGAAGACATAGAGAGATAAACTGAATTCAAAGACACCAATTGGTTCAGCGAATAATAGAGTGTCTGCTACTGAATCTGTAGACCTGCTGGGTATGATGTGTAACTTCTATCCTGACTGTTAAACTGTTGGGCAGTCAGCAGCTTCGTTCAAAGACCACAAATTCCCTTCGCTGTCTCCTGGCCAAAGGCTTAGTTTGATAAATAATGGTATAAATGTTAAGGAAATGACACAGTTCACTACCAATCACGAAAAGAATAGATTTTTAGTGAGTCCGCACGCAATGAGTCTCAAGCTTCTTTTATTATGAACAGCAATTAGAATACTAATTGATTAATAATAATAATAATAATGACATAAACCAAAACAGCGGTATATATACAGCGAGTGAAACAAAGAACAAGACAACATTAATTAAATTCCTTTTGTTTCGCAATATCCGTTCATTACGCAATACCATCCATAGCAACGAGCGATATGTGCCAACAACCGGATACCGCAGACAATTACACAAGTACAAATGTTAGATTATATTCACTCGGTCACCTCAGACTTTCCCTCAGAATGATAGGTATGATGGATGACAAAGCCCTCAAAAGCTGTCCAGCATACCCATCAGTCGACAAAAAAATGTGGATTTGAGGAAATTCCAAAAACATGACAACGACACATAAACGCAGATCTTCAAAAATTGCTACTTAGAAAACCGATAAGGGTTAAGAAAGGAGTGTGTAAAAATGCCAAAACTTGGAATAAAATGTTTAACGAGGAAAAATCTGAAATACAGGGTGGGCCAGAAGTTAGAGGGCAATCCCTCTAACTTCTGGCCCACCAAGTTGCCCTCTAACTTCTGGCCCACCCTGTATGACGGTAGAAATGCTATTTTCTACGTCCATGCGACCAGATATTAGTGACTTGGCCATTCCTCTCAGAAAGACTAAGCGCATTTCAGCGCGAAAAATGCAAACAACACAATACTACGTTATACTACGAATATAGGGCTTTCCTCTTGCTCTTTAGCACAATATACTTAAAAGAATCATCGAGATTTTGCTCGGAATCAAACCGTATCAAAAATACAAAAGCAGTATTATTAAATAAACATTCAGTAGCTCTACTTGCCGCACGAGATATATTTCGTAGAGCCAAGGCTATCTCTGTACGTAGAGCCAAGGCTAATCTCTTAGAGTCTTAGATCTCGTAGAGCCAAAGCTAATCTCTGTACGACTGGCCGCACGAGATATATTTCGTAGAGCCAAGGCTATTGCTATTTATTGTTTAAACTTCTTTGACGCAAACAGAATTAGAGTAGCCTTAACATTGATTATAACGCGATAAAAATTCAGCTAATACAAAGGTGAGAGGAAAATATGCAGTTGTAAGACATGCATTGAAAAGGTCAATTGTCGGACACCCATTATCGGCACAACTATACGTTTACATTTCTTGCACAGCTTAACTGTGGTAGATAAGGAGTCAGGATTGACAACACAGACGTGACACATTGCAAATTCAGAAATCATGTAAGCCTTACACGCGGTTGACAATTACAAAACAGTTCAGCAATATGGCGATAATATCAGGTTTTTGTCAATTGGGGCCGAGGGTTTATCCTTTTACCACCCCATTTACATAAATATTTGCTTAAAATTCCAAATTGCTCCCTCTCAAACCTGAGACTGTAAGGCCATTGTTTAGGTTAAACGAAAAAATGACTTAAGCGTTGCTTAGTCAGCAAGTTGCAAGTTTATAAGCCCCTCTGTCGGTTGCCTTGGTACGTGTGGCTGGATAGCGATTCCCACATGCCTTGCAAATTTTTGATTGGGTTTGGGCTTCTTTTTTTTGCTTGCACAAAGCCAAAATTCAGCAAAATAAATGTTATTTTTAAATCGCCTTTTACGATTCGCCATAACTTGGCGGCTTCTCTGTTCTAAATCCGGTGAGGCACGGTCGAATACATTTGCTTCAAGCAGTATTGAAAGTCATTTTAAAAGTTTAGTCAAGGGCTTAAATTGCAATTTACACAGAATCTGTTAGTTCGGACATCAATTTTCTTCTCACGGTAACGAAGTCTTCTTGTGAGATTTTCTGTCTTCTTTTGCTTTCTCGCTTCGAAAATACTTCTCCTTGTTTTCTGGTCTGTGCCTTTTAGGGCCGAGTTGTTGAAAGGTTCTTCGCTTCTCACACGGTGCACCAATTTAGTGCGCTCGTGCTCTTGAGTTTCAATGTTCTTTTTATGCATCACATCAGTTAGAGTAATAATAAATTAATGATAATAATGACATAAACCAAAACAGCGGTATATATACAGCGAGTAAAACAAAGAACAAGACAACATTAATTAAATTTCTTTTGTTTCGCAATATCCGTTTATTACGCAATACCATCCATAGCAATGAGCGATATGTGCCAGTAATCGGATACCGCAGACAATTACACAGGCACAAATGTTAGATTATATTCACTCGGTCTTGACAGATCTTCCCCGTCCCAACCTCATGACGTGAATGCGGTTCCCGTAAGCAAAAGTGAACCACTCATGGCTGCGCAATCCCCAGGCTCATATATCAAATTTACAGCCAGTTGGGCAGGTCAATTCGAACACAGCATTGCCAACGGCTCGCCACCGCTGGGACAATTCTTCGGAAGGAGCTGGGTTGCCCGGGCGCGATGACGCGGAGATGAGCCCATCAAACTCGTTAAACGCTTCGGCGCAATACAGCGAGTATGATGAAAGGTTTGAGTTGATAAATCGAATCTAAAGCTTCAGTGCAAAGGATAAAACAAGTGCAGATAGGTTGGCGAAACACAGCCAAAAGTTTTTTTATCTAATGATCAAAGCATCCGATGAACAACAGCGTTCTTGATGATGCGCAGCTACGTGAACAAATTGTTTAAAATCGCAGGAGAGCAAAATAGACGCTGAGGGTTTTTTGTGATTACCTCTTATTTCATCTCGTGCAGTGACTCAGCGAGTTTGCTTAATTAAACGAAAAAAATGAGAAATCTTTATCAACACATTTTTAGCCGAAAAATTTTTGGATTTGAGTTTGAATTGGATTGTAAGACGAAATCAAAGCTTCTGAAATGGGACTTCATTTGTTTTTGTTTTTGTTGCTTTTTTTTACGGCAATTAAGGGTGTGCAATCTCTGTACGACTTTGCAAAAAAATTTGCAAAAAAGAAAAAAGGACCAATCCAGTTCCACGTGTGGCCGAATTGTTTTAAATTAATTTCGCAATAAAATTAATCGTAATCATCTTATACCAACTTTACCAAGTTAACTAAGCTTCTAAAACTGAGCATGACAAAGCTTTGAGTTAGTATTCGCTGATGTGTTTATGTGACGCAGAGTCACTGTAATACTTCCGTCAAAATAGTGGCGCAACGGTTGCCAATGTTATAAGCGGTAGTGCTAACGATAGCTAAAGTGTCATCAGATTTATAAATGAGTAGAATAGTGACATGGAGCTTAAAGCAGGTTCAAGCGTAGTGAAAAGTATATTCAAGTAGAGTTTTCCACTGATGACCAAAATGTTGGGAAAAGCATGAAATACATTCTCGCTAAATTTAAACGTACAACGTGAGGCAGTTTTTAAGATATTACAATTCAAAGTTAACAAGTTTTCCCTTACTTCAATTTTGCTATTTGTCAGTGCTGTATTGTAACAGAAGAATAATTAACTTTTAAAAAATTAGCTTACATTTACTTGAAAACCAAAAAATTTTCAATTTCTGACCTTTTTGCTTTGTTCTTACAACAACACACCTCAAAATAATCATTGGGGTTAGGAACATGCAATAACTTTAAAAAATTTAATTCTTTCTAATTGGCAACCTTGCAGGCAAAATTTTTAAGGAAAAAGCCTTTTGAAGGGGAAATTTAAACTGTCATATTTTGGGGAAGTAAAGTCGTAGAAAAGCTAAGGTTAAGTGAAGTTATTCTACAAATCTGTCAAACACTTCTAAAAGAAAACCGAGCAAAAGAACCTTTGACTTGAATGCCCTTAAAAACGAAATCATATTTAGTGTCGTAAGCTCTCGGTACAACAAATTAGCAATTTACATGTTCATATTTCTGGCTATTTTGAGTTCATCTCAGAATAAGAACAAAACCAAAAACGTAAACAAGAACCAGAGCTAAAAACGTTGTCTGATGAAAAGGGTAAACAATATACATTAACACGTGGTTCGGTATCAAATGAGGTTAATAACATCACAATAAAGCTATAGATTTGCGCCATTGTGTGTGCGTAAATGCTTAGAAGCGACAGATAGCCGCATTATTAGAATCTTTATACTGGAAGTGGTCCAGATATGTTACACTGCGCAATAATTGCTATTTGAATAGTATTAACAAATTCTAATATAAGCAACTGTAGTGCCGCTCTCACACTTTGACGACTTTGACTGCGACTCTACTGCGAATAATTGGCAGTGCAGTCTCAGCACAGTCTCCGTAGAGTCTCCGTAGAGTCGCAAAAGCATTGCGAATCCTCTGCGAATGGAGACTCCACGGAGACTCTACGGAGAATGCGCTGAGACAGCACTGAGACTGCATTGCGAATTGATTCGCAGCGGAATCGCCAAAGTGTGGGAGCGGCATAAGATTGATGTATTGATGTGATTTACAACTTACGTGAAAAAATTTGTCTACTGCTATTGCAAGTAAAAAACAGTAGTCTGTCAGAATTAGCGTAATATTTAAAAACTTTTCCTTAAGTAACAATTACAAAATTCCCAATTTAAAACATGATTAAAAATTTAAAAAATATCACGACCTTGACGCAGAATTCCGAAATGCTAATTTGGTACAACTAAATTCTAAAATACAACCAACATTTGTAACGAGGATGCCACAATTATTCATCAACAATCACGTGATTTTCTCTCCAAGCAAATGTGACTAGCTTATAAACAAAGCAAACTAGGAAATACGGTATACGCAGCAGAGGTGCAGTTCTCGAGAACGTCCTTGGCCTCGAGGACATCCTCGAGGATACATTTTGAAGTCCTTGGCCTCAAAGCCTCAAGTCCTCGAAAATTGATCTGTCCTCGGCTCGGGGACAACACTGTTTTTTGAATTGTTAAAATTTTGTGCATGGCTTGAAAAAAATTTTTGAAGACTTTTTTTGGAGATCGCCTAAAAATTTTTTTGTACACCTTTTGTTTGGAGAAGACTTGCGCCTGTGTCCTTGGTCCTTGGCCTTGGCCTCGAGGATTTCTGTCCTTGACTTCGAGAGGGTCTGTCCTCGGAAGGGCTGTCCTTGGCCTCGGATTTTTTTTGTGTCCTTGGCCTGGAGCCTTGTGTCCTCGACTCCACCTCTGATACGCAGCATTTATCACTTATCTAGCAGTGAACAGTAAAATGTACTTAACCGATCAGTGAATAGAGCGTCTACTACTGAAACGGTTGATTCGGGTTCGATTCCCGGTCGGGTCAAACCAAAGACCATAAAACTAGCATTCATAGCTTTCCTGTTCGAGGTTTGGCATAAAAAGAGACACTGTGAAGCCTCCACCTTGCGTGGTAAACAGGTGGGCAGGTGGCAGCTTGACTTGAAGACCGCAAAGGCCCGTTCGTTGCCTCCTGGCCAATGTAATTTGAAGAATAAAGATATCATTTTAATTGTTGTCCTGAATAAAGCGTTGCTTAGTTAATCAGAAAAATGCTGGCGATTCTGAGACGTTGAGGGGGAATCTTACGCTTTTTATATCGAGATATTGTGTAGCAATTCGCGATTAAAATTTTTTTATTTCAATTTTCGATTGTTACGCCTATAAATAAAACTCATCAAATCAAATCTTTCATTATACTCGCTGTAATACGCCGAAGCGTGTAACGAGTTGGCGGGGCCCATCTTCGCGTCATTGCGCCCGGGCAACACAGCTCCTTTCGAAGAAATGTCGCAGCGGTGGCGAGCCGTTGGCAACACTGTGTCCGATTTGACCGGCCCGACATTTGAACCTCAGACCTGCCGCTCCAGAGACGAACGCGTTACCGCTCGACCAACTTTGGACGGCAAAATTTCCACATTTAAATTTTGATTATGACGTAATACTGTAATAATTAAGTAATTACAACAATACCAAGTACCTTTGTAAAGTATAACAAACACCATTAGCGAACAGGATGAAATCGCCAAAGAGGCGTCGCTAAGAATGGTGGCACCCGGGGCGGGATTTCGTGGTGGCACCCTTTATCGGCCAAAGTATAGGTGAAGACCAAAAAAAAAAAAAAAGGTCTTCGCTGCAAAACGAGTTGGTTTTTAGTCCGAAAGTATGTGATGACCAAAAAAAAGTCTTTGCCTACCAATCAGTGGGTTTTTGGTCTAAAAAACAAAACAAACCCAAATGGTATCACCCCAAAATGGTGACACCCGGGGCGGGCCGCCCCCCCCCTAGCGACGCCACTGAATCGCCAGTCAGAGTAGTTTATAGAATCAACCAACCATTTTTCTGGTCGCAAGTTTACAATAATAGACATGGAGCATGCCGGTAACATAGTCATGCATTAGTCATACTCATACATAAATGAATAATTACATGTTTTGAAAAAATAGTTGGTTGCTGTTTGCTGTGTTGAATGCGCGGCCATATATCCAGAGCCATGTATTATAAATGGAGTTCAGCAGTTCTAGTTCGGGTTCACGGATACCAGATTAAACAATAAGCAACACTAAATCTAGTTCATTAGCTCTACTGATGGGGTAGAAAACTTTATTCGGCTACTTTGCTTTAAACCCCATTACGTAATATTACTGTTTTTCACGCTCCACTAACCTGTCTGTTTTTCGCCTATAATTTGTTATGATTTTTTGCGCTAACGTATGATTAATTTTTTACGTGATTTTCACATCT
This sequence comes from Trididemnum nubilum, assembly GCA_963965965.1. Lineage (NCBI taxonomy): Eukaryota > Metazoa > Chordata > Ascidiacea > Aplousobranchia > Didemnidae > Trididemnum > Trididemnum nubilum. The sequence continues at coordinate 4,816,765 of OZ014475.1, forward strand.
ATCGTACGCTTGTTGGTACTTCGCGAGCGCGCGTAGTACCTTTGTTTTAGTTCGCGAATTTTGGCAGATGAGGTTTGATTGCTCATAACTAGCAAACAGTAAAACCTAGAAAGTTGAAATTTGGACTCAACATGAGAATTAATGAAAGCGTCATGTGTACCAATTTTGGGGATCCTGGGTCACGTGATCGTGAATTGAGGCACAAAAAAATATAAAAAACGGCGATTTTTGGCTTGAAAATCTATTAATTCGCCTATAACTCAAAAAACCATTTAGCGTGCAAAGCTGAAATAAGGACACAATGTGGAGGCTTATAAATGGTTTTTGCAAACCGAGTTTAAGGGCGCCCAGTCACGTAACCAAAAAGTTGAATTTGGGCAGAAAGTGGACGATTTTGAACCGATATATCTCGGTAAATACCGATTTTGATGGAAAATAATTTGTGATTTTTGAGCGCATTATCAACCGCCTTTCTTTTGGTTATATTCGTTTCCCCGACCTGTATACCATTTTTCTCCTCTTTTTCTTTTTTCTTTTTATTCTCCGGCTCTCTACTTTTAAATTGATAAACACACTGTATTCAAAGTTTGAGCGATTGAAGATATCAGGGAGGACAAGTGTGTGACTGAAATCTGGGGTGCCAGGTTGGAGTGATCCCCCTCAATCGATCTGGTCCAACAAAATTTTGAAGTTTTAAACCACTCCAACTAGATGGATCAAATTTTCGAAGTGGAAAGATATTAAAAATAAACTAAACCTACAAAAATTGGGGGTTCCACAATGGGCGGTTCCCCCAAACCGGCTCGCCAAAATACAGACTTTTTAACCTTTAAAGCTAGACACATGAAATGTTGAAGTGAAGTAAATATAACGAAAAGCGAAAATTAGAAAAAAGCTTTGGGGGTCCCAAAATTTGGGAGTTTCCCCTCACATGGGGCTGTCGAAATTGGAGCTTTTTAACCACTCATGCTAGACACACGAAATTTTCAGAGTGGGTAAATGTAAAGAAAAGATAAAATTTGACAAAATTTGGAGTTAACAAAATGGAGGTTTCCTTAAAACGGCGCCGCCAAAATTTTGAACTTTTCAACTGTTAAAAGTAGATGTACCAAATTTTCAGAATGGGTAGATATTACAAATAAACTAAACCTAACAAAAAATGGGGGTTTAAAAATGGGGAGTCCCCCCAAACGGGGCCTTCTAAAACTCAAAGTTTTTAACCGCTTAAGCCGGAAACATGAAGTGTTTAAGGTTAGCAAATATAAAAGAAAGATAAAATTTGACCAAAGTTTGGGGGTAACAAAATGGGGGGTTTCCTTCTGAAACGAGTCCGTCAAAATTCAAACTTTTTAACCACTCATGCTAAACACATGAAATTTTTAGTGTAGGCCAATATAAAGAAGAGATAAAATTTGAAAAAAATTTAGCAGTACCAAATGCGGGGCCCCTCAAACGGAGCACAAATTTTTGAAGTTTTAAATCGTTAGACCTAGATGGATCAAATTTTTGAAACGGTTGGATATTAAAAAGTAAAGTAAACTTCACAACTAAACAGAATCATTAACTAAATACACAAAACAGCATCAAATACGTAATCATAAACAAAAATTTGTGATCGAAAACAGGAAAAAAAAATTCAAACACAATCTAACATCGAAACATTGAAATTAGAGGTCTCTAGGTATCGCTTGCGATGTCATACTCTAGTTGAGCTTAATGGCTTTGATAAATTTGAGTTATATGGCTGAGTTTTTTTTCACGAAAGTGTCACCTGCGACGTTAAAAAAGCGTACTTTTTCTTCTGGCTCACGGTTTCTAAAGAATTTGAGTAAGGAAGTTTTAGTGCTAAATAACAGATTTAATAATTATACAGCGTGTTTCGAAATTAGGTTCCCTCCCTCTACCGCTTACAAGAAAATTTATGAAGCTTTCTTCATTTGGTTTGAAGTTCATTGACATACGTTTCTATTAAGCTATTTTTGATTTCAAATTTCTTCCACTTTCATGTCGAGTAGCTGAGTTCTTAGCACTTGTCACCTCCTAAGCAAATTGAAGCATTGACTAAGGAAAATAAAATTTGATTTTCCGCCTTTCTTTGCAATTTGTCAAATTATACCGCTCCAGAATGAACGATTTGGTAAAAAACTTACATAAAAGCCCGTTTTAAATTTGCATATTTTTAGCTTTTTTTTGTTTTAGTTGATGCTGTTGAGGATTATTTCTCGAAAATTTGTTGAGACTTTAATTTCGAAACAACCGGTATACCAAATACTATACTTGTATGTTGAATTGCGATGCGAAAGAGCGTTTTCAGAATGATACATGGCTGTAAGTTTCGTTGATGTAACGTTTAAGAACTCGTAAATGGAATGAAAAACTGTTTAAGAACTCGTAAAAAGTGCTGAGATTTGACTTCGTATTGTAAACTGTTATGCAAGCTTTTTGATTGACTTTACTTGATTATTTTTAAAAACTTTGGGAGATTTAAATTTTGAAGTCGAATAACCACAAGCGATTTAGGTTAGTGAAACAAAATTTGAAAGGGGCGCATTTTAATTATCGATCTGAAAATCAACGACAACATTTTTTACAAATTTATTCAAAGCAATCGAATCATTATTTTAAAGCTTAATAAAGTTCATTAAAAGTCGGATAATGCCGCGAAGTCCCCAGATATCGTTTGCGATATCACGTTCTAGCTTTTAACTTCGCAGTTTAGCCCTGACGAAGATAAGTAGTACATGCCCAGAGCACAGCCTATCGAAACGTTGGCGAAAAGTTTTCTGCCCCACCAGTTGAGCCAATACACTCAAGTTAATTTATATTCCTGGTGACAACAATTGAAATTAGCAACACTTTTATGATGTAGGTTTAGGAATCAATCGTACAACTGAGAAAAACAAGAAATGAAAAAAATCTCTTTATCATTAGCGCTTTCGTTGGCGTAAATCTTGGCAAATTGTGGAGAGTTGTGAGAGCAATTTCAAGTGCAGAGCTTTTTTTCAAGGAGGGCTCAACGTCGCACGCCTCCGGCCTTGGTTGGATGTTTAATGCTGCAAATTACAGTAATTTAAATTTTCCTTTAATTGAAGTCTTTATGTCTTCGAAGCAGCTTTTCATCTGACACTTGTGAAGAAGAATTGTCACAATGGAAAGCATAAGAAAAGAAGCGGCTATTTATAGGAAAAAAGTCACTATTCCAATAAATAGCCGCTCCTTTTCCTGCGCTCTCCAATCTGACGATTTTCTAGCCTCCCACCCCCCAAATTGCCTGCCGATCAAATTGCAGAATATAGAAAATACCACGTTTTTAGCACTTCTGAGACTGTCTTTTGCACTGGAATAGACTCAAAAATGATTTAAAGCATTTTTTGAAACGTTTATTTGGGGGGGGGGGCTAATTTGTCAACAATAAAACTCATAAATCAGAAAAAACTTTGAAAAATGGCGGAAAATTGGTGATTAAATTTGATCGCTCATCGAAAAATGCTTTACGTAGGTTTAATCAAAAAATATATGAGCTCAGGAATTGGAGAAGGGGGGCTACTCAGTTTTAGTTAATTACCTATCATTTCTCTCAAACTTTCTTCCATTAGGCGCCCTAATTATATCTTTAATAAAATATTGACGAAATAGATTACTCTTAAGAATTTTATTGAACTATCGGTGTTGGGTTTTATGGTTTACCAGCTTGTTAATAAGAGAACTGAAATTCTAGCAATAGCTACCTCCCACAAAGCCCATTGATTCAAGCAGTAAAATCATGTTTTTGCACAGCTATTATTTCTACGCCACGTTTCAATAGCACTAATTTTTATCAAAATAGGCCTAAAACTAAGTTATTTTTGCCGAAATAAGAAAATTTCGAGCGCTGGGGGCAAAGCCCCAGACGACCACCGAAACAGCGGCCCCATTGCAGATTTCTGGCTACGCACCTGGTTAGGGGCCCGGTCAAACTGAATCGAGGTAGAAAACTCGATGTACGGTAACCTACCGACTACTAAAGCATCTACAGCAATAGCTGGAACCTATGAAGAAATAGACTGACGTATCACGTTTCAGAGAGAGACTTTAAAATAGTAAAATCATGAGGTTCTACTATTTCAAATCCTATGCCTGAAGTAATATTCGTATTCTTTAAACTAATTCAAATAGATTCTATTTGAACGTAACACTCTCTATTTTTCCCAAAACAAGCGAAACAGCATGAAACGTTCCAATTTGTTAATTTTTATTCTGTGGTATACGTTCTAGCGCTGTTGATGAGCATTGTCTTGGTATCTTTGTTGATGTTCCATCCTGGATTGCCCTGGACATGCATGGAGACAGTGGAGACAAAATTCAATTCAATTTATTTGTTCATTTGAGTTCAATTTCCAGAAACTTAATACCAATAAAATTATCAACATGCACAAATAAAATCAGTATTAAGGCCAAGCACGGAAATAAATGTGAGCTAATTTTACACTTAACAGACGTAATTGTTGATGAATGCGTAGAAATTAATAGGCCATTTCAAAATTATGAGTACTATAGTTTATGTAACTTACTGTCAAGCAAACAGGACAGCGAAGGATTTTTTGTCGCGTCATTGAATCAAGCTGCCTTTATGAATAATTTATTATTGTTATTATTATTAGTTTTTTTGGGGAGGTAACTTTTTTTTTAAATCCATTTTTGACACGAACGAAATGAGCAAATTAAAAAATTCAAACAAAACTAGCAGTTCAAACAAAAAGGTCGCAAACTCCCTACAAGCCATGTAACCAAGTTGAAAAGTATACAACAGCACTGCAGTAACAGTGGCACTTCGGAGTACGGCAATTCGGAAAGTTAGAATAAACGCACTTGTTAGTAATTGCTAAAAACAAGCAATGCAGAGAATAATTGTCACCTTTCAATACTACACTTTAAATGGGCATTAAGTCACGTTTTTTACTGTTGACCATAATGTTGGCATAAGTCTAAATGCATTCTGCCAAAATTGAAGTTTTTACTTCCTCCCGTTTTGAAGTTATTGCTGTTCAAAATTACCAATTTTTCTTTTACTTCAGTGTTGCCATTTTGGCAGCAATGTGACGGAAGATTAACTTCTGGAAAGGTCGTTTACATTTGTTGAAAAGCAGCTGGTTTTACAGTTCAGAAACCTTTACTTTGTTTTACACTAACTCTGCCGCAAAACATTTATTGAGAATCAAGAGATTGTAGTAACTTTATGAAATTTTGTTTTTACTTGACAAACCTGGCTAAATTTCTAAGGGGAAAAAGCCTTTTTTAGTGAAAATCTAATATGTTATACCGTGTCTTAGCAACGGAAGGTTAATTGTAGAAAGCTTAATTTGGTGAAGTTAGTTTTAAGATCTGTCAAATATTTTGAGAGAAAATGAAACAAAAATTTTTCCGACATGAATGTCTTGCATAAAATTTCTGGTCTAGTATTTCTGTACAAAAAAAAAACACAAAAAAACATGGGTGTGCCCATTTTATTGCAAGTCACTAAAAATATTTGAGAAACTCATAGAATTTTTTTTTGCATTGAAAAGGAAGTTAATCAAATGACATTACGATAGCGGAAACGACAGTAGCTGCGTGAACTGAAAGAAAGCTTTCAAATTTTTCCACGAATATTGCTGTTTTCACAAGAAAGAGAAATTTTTTGCCTAAATTTGTAGAGCATACTATATTCATGCAAGACTAATTGAGTGTCTTGAAATTCAAACTCGACAATTAAAAACTAATAGCAGAAAAAAAAATGTTTTAGAAGAATGCCACCTTTCTTAAAAAAGTTTAATTTTCATTTTCTTTTCAGAATTTTGCAGTATATTGCGATGCGATTGACAGTCATAATTGCTTGTTGCAACCGCAAAATATTGCCTTGATAACCTCAAATTGTAAATATAAATTTTTTTTCATAACTGGTCAATTTCTTAGGATAGTATATCAACAAGAATGAAACTTCAAGACATTCTAAGCATCGGAACGGGATGTTTAGAAGTGTTGTTATTTGCTGGAAATATTTTCGGCTTCTTTACACTGCACTTTGTGCTGGAAGAAGAAGATTATTTTGCTGATCAGTGCAACTTAACATCAACAAACATTACTCAGTTAGATAAAGATCACCCAAGCCTATGCAAGGAACAAGAAGCAAGTTTCAATCTCGCTTTTACGCTTGGTGTCTCATTAATGCTTTTCCTCAGTTTTCCTTTGGGATTTTTTTTTGATCGCTATGGAACTTGGATTTTCAGGACCTTTGCAACAACTATGTTCAGCCTTGGATATTTGTTGCTAGCTGTATCATCTCCGAACAACTCCAATTTAATCTATCCAGCTCTAATCTTCATTGGTCTAGGAGGAATTTCCCTTCTCGCTAGCAACATTCAAATCGCAAATTTTTCGGTAACTGCTCGAGGTTTGATTGTTACGTTAATAAACGGTTTGTTTGACTCCTCAGTGGTAGTGTTTTTTGTGCTGAAGAAGCTTTACGAAGCTAACATCAATTTCAACAAAATAATTTGGATATTGACAGGTTTGACGGTTTTTTTATGGTTAAGAACGTATATTTTGATGCCAAAGAGACGTGTTCCATATCCCAGACCAATTCATCAATTTAACTACGGCTGGAAAGAATGGAAGTGTTTTAAAAAACCAGCAGTAGCCGCGGAAAACAACGAAACTAGCAAATCGAAAGAAGTGTCTTTGGAAACGTTACCGGCTAAAGTTTCAGAAAACCCCATATCCCACAGCCTAACGTTTAAAGACTGCTTGAAAGTACCTGTATTTTGGACCAATGTTCTGCACTTTTCATTGCTGAGTTTTAGAGCAAACATGTTTGTTGGCACGTTTCAAGTTTGGCTCAAAGGTTTTGCTTCTGCCACCGAAGTAAGTCATTTTACTGATGTTGTAGGATACTTGCTAATGTTGGGCGTCTTTGCAGCACCTTTAAACGGATTTCTCATAGACTTGGTGACAAAAAAGCTGAAAAACAGTGCTATTAGTAGGAGAGTACTGAACTTGAAAGCTTTTATGGTATCAATGTTTGTTACGTGTGTACTTGGTGTTATTTTATCGATAACGATTGTGATTCCCACGACGTATGCATCTTTTGTATTTATGTTGCTAACCAGAAGTTTCATTTTTGGAGGAAACGCTGCGTTTTTATCCATTGTATTTCCTATCGAGCAATTTGGTAAATTGTTTGGAGTAACAAACTTTGCGGCAGGCATTGTAAGCTTACTGCAGTATCCCATCACGCTCATTTCTCTTGCGGTTGACCCAAAATATCATTACATTAACATTGCACTTTTGATAGCTACTACAGCATCACTAATTCACCCGTTAGCAATTTTCATCACAATAAGAAAATCAAGACCAAACACTGCCAAGTTCGTGGAAAGCTCTGCACTAGAGCTGCCAAAAACTGCCCTTTAAAGCTGTACCTGTCATTATAATTATAGCCGTTACAATTTGAGCTATTTGAGCATGCGATTATTGAAATCTAAATATGCGACTATTCATTAAATTTTTACAGCTTTTCTCAATTGCTTACTCTTGTGCTACGTTTTTACTGCATTACTGGAATTCGAGAATTTTCTTAATTTGGAAATTCGGGAATTTTCTCAATTCAGGAATCGCTGAATAACGCCCTGAATCAACGGTTTGATGAGCCCTAATTCCTCGAGTTTGAGACATTACTTCTTAAAATAGTAACAAGCTATTCAGAGAGCTGTGTCCAATTACCACGTCCAAAAAACTGAACGCCAGACCCAGGACACGACCAACAACCACTCAACAAACCAATAAG